>CAWLCW010000005.1:2400000-3600000 GCA_963856015.1 Helicoverpa assulta | reverse complement strand
ATTCCTTCACTCTCATAATCCGATGGGACGGCAATCCGACACGACCGGAGAGAGATCAGGCGCAGGACCGACATTTACGTGCTCTCCGATGCACGGGTGAATCAATCACCAACTTCCAGACTACGGGCTGCTTTGTGAAAGTTCAAGAAAACCCACAAAGCGATTTCGGCCCGACCCGGGAATCGAACCCGAGACCTCGAGAACAGCAGCCGCGCTTGCGACCACTAGACCAACGAGGCATAAAATCGGATTTCGGGGATTTACGTTACATTTACGGTTATAGCACTTGATGGTGGCAGGTATCCATTACCGACATCGTTTTCATATATTCGGTTGTGTTTTTCGTTGCTATAAGACTGAGTTGCGGTAATTTGGTAGGCAAGTGATAATTTTTGGCAAATTGCTCTATTCAAGAAAATGTGCAGAAACAAAACATTCTTTGAATTTACTAAAAACCTCATCTTTTCTTCTCAAAAAATAAACAAAAGTTTTTCTACTATAGTCATCTATAAATGTTAAAATATATCTAGATCCACTAAAAGATGAACAAGGCATAGGTCCACATAAGTCTGTGTGAACTAATTCTAATATATCAGTGGCTCTGTTGAAACTTTTCTTAGGGAAAGGTAACCTAGTTTGTTTTCCCATCACACATGCAACACATTTCTCGAAATTACTATTATTAGAATAAGTAATACCAGTAGCCATACCTTTATTCAAAAGCTGCATGCTTCTATGGTTAAGGTGCCCCAGACGACGATGCCAGACTTCCTGTGAAGCCGTGCTACATTGCTGTGTAACTAAAGCCTTTTCAGTAGTATTAGTAACATCACTACTTGAAGCAACACCTGACTTTATTTCAGTAGACTTTTCTACTAAGCTGCATCGTATGGGAGTGGATTCAACAACATCTAGCTGATATACACCATCACAAAGTGTAGCAGAGGCCACAACTACCTCACCGTCATATATTTGACAAATGCTAGAACTAAACACCACTTTAAAACCTTTTCTAACCATTTCACTAACTGATAACAAGTTTGCTGTTAAGTTTGGTACAAAATAAACATTAGAAATTGTCTTTACATTACCATTTTTCATTTGTACATGAACTGTCCCTTGTCCAGCAGTTAATAACTTGTCACCATTGGCCACTTTCACTTCCAATGTTTTATCATTCACAAAATCACTCAAGACTGATCTGTCACGACACATATGGCCTGTTGCACCACTATCTATGTACCATGATGTACTATTGATGTTTGCTGAAAGTGCGGTAAGTAATGCCTTCGAATTATCTGTATTTGTTTTAGGATTCTTCTTGTTTACATTCTTCGGGCAATCCTTGATAAAATGTCCCATCTTTCTGCACTTGAAACAAATAGGAGGCCGCTTGCGTGCAACTACAGCTAGAGCACTCTCAGTCTTGTCATCTCTTCGGATATTTTCCTGCAGTAGTTTCCCTTTGACTATCTCACTTGACAATTTTAAATTTGAATTTTCCATTGCCATAATCAGTGGGTCATAGTCCGCAGTAAGACCGCTCAACATGATGACTGCTATGAAGTCGTCTTCCAGAGGCGACCCTATCTCGCTCAGCTGTTGTGCCATTTCAGTGATTCTGTTTAAATATGCTTCCATGTTCTCACTATCAGACAGTTTGGTCGCGAACAGCGTTCGTAGTAGACCAAGTCTCCGGCATAAACCCTTGTCCTCGTATGCTTTCTGCAAATTTGTCCAAGCTTCGTGTGCAGTCTTCGCGTTTCTAATGTGTGGTATCGCTGTTGGCTGTACATTCAATGCAATTTTCGCCAGCGCTTTATGTGATTTCTTGTTATCTTTGCCATCGTCCGATTCAACGTAGTCCCATAACTCTTCGTGTACCAAAATCATTCGCATCATGAATTTCCACGAGCTATAGTTCTCGATGCCTTTAAGTTTCTCAATAGAAACACAATTTGAGGATCCAGAACCCGACGAAGCAGCCATGTTTTTTTCTTCAGTAGACATTTGTTTTTCCAATGAGCCGATCATAGAAATCACGCGAAGTACGTGAAAATATATTGATTTAATTTATCAACAATATCCCTGGGCCCATAACCTGATGGGTTATGGGCAGAAAACAAACGACATTTCAGGATGACCAGGGATTTAATACGTTTAAAGTAAAATACAGTATTGTCTTGATGCCGGCAGAACACAGAAGACCGAGACAATTTCATAGAGTAACGTTTTCACAGAAATGTCAAACTCGAATGACATAATAGTTTGCGTTTACAAATAAACTTCAACATGTTTCGTCTATATGGTGCACGTTAAGTTTTATAGCATACTCTTTGAAAGAATCATTAGTTTCGAAGAAGTGTGTTTCTATGTCCTTACCAAAGTGTTCTCAGGTCAGATTAAAGACCCCCAAACTAAACCAACGTAAAAAAAGCATAGAAATCAGTTCCAAAATATGACGTAACATAATTATAAAACATCGCCTGCCCAAAGCTTCCTCATATCAGAAGCCAGCACCGACTCGTTTGATAAGGCTAATTAATTAGAGCCTGGCATGATGCATCACGGTTCCCTTACGAAATTATTAACTGACATTTCTAGGTTATAACATCGACAAGGAAACCAATATTTAAGCGAAATGGGTGCATCATTTGCGATCATATTTTAGAAATCGTTCGTGTGTGTGTAGTACTTTTTCTGTATTAATTAACTAACTACAGTTTTCAATTAACCGCTCCACAGCTACCTGTGACTATAGTCACAATAATTTACATACAAAACGCTCTCATCAAACAACTTTTCTGTTCTGAAGTCAGGCATTTAATATTGATGCATCACACCTGAGTAATAGTTGTAAGCGGCAAAATCATTTGAAAAGACCTATATTATGTAAGTCGCAATAAAATATTTTTAATTTACTAGTACCTCTTCCAAAAGTAAAAAAGAACAACACAGGATAAAACTTCGCTAGTTATTTTGGCTAGCTCACCATATCTTCAGGCAGATATTCCGCTAGCAAGCCTGCCCGTAAAGTTCAAACTTTTAAGTGGACTGTCATAGTACGTTGTGCCGTATGCCGCCTTGGCAACTGCACAAGATTACCAAAGGTTATTATTCAAAAGAATCGCTTTGGAAATGGAATATCGTCGGGTACTGAAATTGGAATTGTAAGTTGTATTTATTCTGAAAATTTTGATGCAGAACGATTGTAACCAAAACTAATATTTAGGTTACAACAAAATTAACGGTACTGATTGTAACCTTAATTTTCAACATAGATCTTTAATAAGACACCCGTAAAATTATATTACACTAGCTTCCGCCAGCGGCTTTGCCCGCGTGGTGTGTTGATAAAAGGTAGCAAATATATTAATCCAGGGTATCCTATCAGGGTATACCTATCTATATACCAAATTTCAACCAAATTGGTCTAGCCGTTTTTGCGTGAAAGAATAACAAACATACATCCATACATTCTCACAAACTTTCACATTTATGATATTACTAGCTTTTGCCCGCGACTTCGTTCGCGTGGAATAGTGATTTTTGGTTTGACCAATAGATGGCGCTATATGTCCGAAATAAATTTTATTTTTATTTTTATATTTTTTTGTAATAAAAACTATCCTATGTCCTTTCTCAAGTTCCAAACTATGTCTGTACCAAATTTCACACAAATCGGTTCAGTAGTATAGGCGTGAAGAAAAGACAGACAGACAGACAGAAAGACAGACAGAAAGACAGACAGACAGACAGACAGAGTTACTTTCACATTTATAATATTAGTTAGGATAGTTAGGATAATATTAGTAGGATAGTAGGATTAAAAACTAATTATTTTTGATACACAATTCTTACAGCTGATCAAGTATAAAGTTGCCAAAAATCATTGATTCGGCAATCAAAATTTCGGCATATCAAAATTGATATCGGTACCAAAAATTCATTTCGGTACTGAAATGTCGGGTTATAAATTTAAAAATCTAGGCTTTGAACCGGAGAGTTATCACTCGACTCTTTGTTGCTAATGTGTTCCATCTATCATGAAAACTGTGACGTTATTGGATTTTCGCCTTTAGAACTCGGCCTGTATATTTTTTGTGTAGTTGCAAAAAACAGAAGATATTAAGAATCGAATGAAATGTAAAAGGAATCGTATTAAATATATCAGTACGTGCCCATGTTGTAGCACAGGTATATAAATTATAAACAATGTGCAATGACGTGAGTGAATAGGTACATAAATGAACACTGCAACAACTATGTCATTTTCTTATATTGATTGACTATATAATTATGTGTTTCTAAATAACTAAGAAAATGGTTGCATGACATAGAAATAATGTTTTCTTTATGAACCTTATTAAACACACGCTTCATAATTTAACATCGTACCATACTAAGAGACCCTTTCTATAGATAGACCTAACATATCAAAATATAGACAGACAGGCTCACAATTCTGGTAATTAAGCCAGCGGAAGTAAACTGCGGTCAGTCAGACCCATTGAAGTACCAATAGCGGTTTGCAAACGGACGCGTCTAGACTCTGGGATCACAAACCATGGAACGTGACGTACCTACGTAGCACATGGAAGTCGGGAAATGGTTAAATGTTCGGAATTTATATCCTGAAAATACATGAAAGGCCTTTATGATTATTTCTCTTAAAAACAGTACCTACTAGTCTTTATTATCTTTGTATTCCAAGTGGTCATAATGTAATACGCTTATAATGTTGATGACTCAAATGAAAGCCTTAAAATCTGCTACCGTAACAAGAAAATTTGATTAACAATGCACAAGAGACTTTATCAACAAATTCAATTTATTTCCAAAAAACCCTGCATTATCACGTTCCCAAATCCGGCCAATCTCACGTAAACCCAACAAAAATACGATCAAAAAATTAACCTAATCCGTGCTCACCAAAACAAAGATATATCTACCTCGGAAATTATTTAAAAGGCCTTAAAACTATCAATCACCCCGTATGTCTTATCCAAAAAGTCTGTAATCAAGTCGGTAGGTTAGAATTATCCAGAGTCAGACTAGCGTTGACAGCTTAATTACAACTGATAGCATTCACGCTCCACGTCGGCTAGAGTGGATCACCGAGCTATTTCTATGCTAATATTCTACCCCCCATGTCCGTTGTAATACGTAATACGTACCCAGATTGTCTCCAGAAAATTCGTGGAAAGCACGTGCTATCTTAGGATTGATCGATGTTATCTAATTAAGAAGATCTTTAAGTGACTATTTCGTTACTATTGGTTAAGTTAAAAAGTATTGAATTTTGTGTTATAGTTTTGATTTCTGAAGTAAGTAATCGCATACAATGTTGGGAACTATATAATGGAATGTATAATAAAATAATGAAAGATGATTTTTTGTCGACTTTATATTTAAACAAGGTGTTGATTTGCATTTGTGCCATACTTCAGGAGGAGGACATAAACTACGTAAATAATCGATTGGAATTACAGTAGACGGGAAATAGCTAATATGCACTGCTTTTTTTTGTCATTGTAATGTCGTAGTATTTCAGAAGTAATCCAATTTTATGAATGAAATGTATGAATAATCGTTGCGTATGCTTCGTGTAAACACGAAGCATACGAAGCTTTGTTTCATACATTTACAAAACTGTGCTGCGCCCTCACTCAAACGTAAACTTACGCTTCAAACGTAAACTTACGTTTGAGTGAGGGCGCAGCACAGTTTTACGGCCAGTAACACACGCGCCAAGTTTAAATACGGCTAGATGACATTGACGGAACTCCAAAAAAAAAAAAAAATACGTACCAATTTTTTTGTTGATTTGGGTCGAGAATCATTAGCATAATATTACGTCCTTGAATATGGCACGGATGCAAATCAACAGCAAAAACTGGAAATAGGACTTTATCTTATGTCTGTTTTTTTCTCAAGTAATTTGGTAGTCATGAGTAAAATCAAATCGTTATCCAGACAACGGACTTCAATAATTTATTCCTTCTCTAAAAAACTTGTAATTGTATTACTTAGAACTCATAAAATATTTATAGGCACTGTTGTAGGATTCTTCTGAAAGAATGGTCGAGAGTAAAGCAATATTAGTTCAAGGGCTCCTGAAATTCATGCATAATCGATCAAGCAAGCGGTTTCAGGGAAAATTCTAGGAGTAACCAATTGTGCGTGAACGTAATGAATTACTATTTTAGTGGCTAAAAAAAGTTTTTTTTTATGGGATAAACTGGCCATAAAAACTGTAGAAAATATTTTTACTACATTACTTTTCTTTACGATGGTAAAATATTGTTGTGAGTTGTGCTACGCTAGTAGGTAATGTTTTTTTTTTTTACATTTTGTAAAAAAAGTCCTGCTCATAATGCAGATAGAGCAGTGACTTGAAATCTGGATTCTTGAAACTTGAAGCAGAGAAATAAAAGCAGATAATAACAAATCAATCTCGTAATCATAATTTTAGTTGCCTCGTTGGTCTAGTGGTCGCAAGCGCGGCTGCTGTGCTCGAGGTCTTGGGTCGGGCCGAAATCGCTTTGTGGGTTTTCTTAAACTTTCACAAAGCAGCCCGTAGTCTGGAAGTTGATGATTGATTTACCCGTGCATCGGAGAGCACGTAAATGTCGGTCCTGCGCCTGATCTCTTTCCGGTCGTGTCGGATTGCCATCCCATCGGGTTATGAGAGTGAAGGAATAGGGAGTGCACCTGTGTCTGCGCAAATGCTTGTGCACTATAATATGTCCTGCGCAGCTGGCTGATTTCCGATGAGAACAGCCGCCGTGGCCGAAATCGGCCGTGGACGCCATTATTATTTATTATTAGTTCAACTCTAGCTCATTCTGAAATAACTTTGTTGTCTATAATCATCAATCAGAGCATTTTCCACATCACGACAAAGGTACACTAGCCGTTGTTGAGTAAGATATAAAACAGATACGAACAATATCTATGAAAAGCTCACCTCTTAAGCGCCCAACAACCCATAGGATCTTTATACCCAAACTCAGGATCTGCTATAAAATCCTTATAGGTTTATGGGTCATAACCTTTACCGCTCAACCTATTGATTTACACAGCTATCCTAGTTATGTCTATTAAACGCTACCTATAGTAAAAGTTTTACACTTTTTTACGACCAAAGGTAACGTTGATAAAATAAATCGACCTTTTCTGCCCCTAAATAGTCCAGAAAGGTGGTGAATTGGGAAAACGATGACATCAGAGAAACTGCAAATTAGATTTATGTGGCTGAATAAGGAAAATGGAACAAAAACAAGACTGATTGTGTAATACTTCAGAAGTTATGTAATATTCATTACGTTGTTTGCACGCAATGTTATCAACTCGACGGTTGTTGGAACCTGTAATCATTGCTTTCTGTACTGATATTGTTTCAACAACAAACAACTTATTTACAGCTATGTATAATATAAGGCAAAATTCTCTTCCTGTATCTATAGAAAATACATGGAAAATTTACCATTATATATGTCACCGTAAGATTACAAACATCGTTAGATTACAATCTATCTCGAGAGATTGTAAACTGTCGAATTATTGTGAACCGTAACATCTGATTGCAATTTAACGTATTATTTTTCGCTATATTCTAATCTATCAATGTAAAGCGGTCAAATTGTCAACTGGCGTAGAACGGAATGCATCTTGCGCGCTGATTGGTAGAACGTAATGTGCCCCCGCCGCTCCGGCATTCGCCATTTTGTTTGTTTATTTCGTTTGTTGTCGATTGTGTAAATGACTGTGTTTTCGTGATTATAAATTGATTTCCTGTTGAAAATAACTTATATCTTTAGAATTAGTTATATAAAAGTGTTGAGGATGTAAAATTTATCTGTGAATAACCATAGAAAAGCAGTTTGAACGATAAACCAACAAATTAGTGTTAGTTTCCGAACATAACCTAAATTACATTAATTTCTCGTGTTTTAATATTTTTATATGCGTGGAAACTTACGTGTTCTCATTAAATAATATTAGCCATGTCGGATATTGAGCCTGGTCAACAAAATAACTCAGAAAAAGATTATATTGTTAATCCGAACGAATTTACCATAGAGCTACAAAAATATTACAGTGGGCTTTATAAGAGTGATTTTTATATAAGTTTATGTCAAATGTTCTTTCTAAGACTGAAATTTGTAACGTTATTTTAATTTGTATTAGAGGACAAAGTAACCGTTTTTATATTTTTCATTTTCATTTGAATTGCAGGATAAAATGATTGTTTATTATTTTAAAGTTTTTTTTATAATTGTCCAATTTAAATTGTTTGAGGACAAAATTAAGTACCCTTTTTTATATAAGAGGCTTTTATTTTTTTTAATATTTGTTTGTGTTTGAAGACAAACTACCTAATTGTTTTGTTTTTTTTTTTTATAAAAGTTTCTTATAATTTTCCAATTTCAATTTGTGTTTGAAGAATAAATATTTCGTTACAATTTGTTCCCTCCATATGTCAGGAATATTAATTACATAAGTACTCGTACTAAATAATAAATACTTTTGAAGAATTTTTGAAGAGCATTTATTTTATTTAACTGACACCTCTATTTCATTCCTAACTCTACGGGAACTCCATGGGAACAGAACGGCTGGTCGTGATTGGTCGATCTTACAAAAAGACTGACCAATCAGGGAGAGCTTTCGGACAGTTGACAATTTGACAATTTCTCATCGATAGATTATAATATAGCGAAAAATAATGCGTTAAATTGCAATCAGATGTTACGGTTCACAATAATTCGACAGTTTACAATCTCTCGAGATAGATTGTAATCTAACGATGTTTGTAATCTTACGGTGACATATACAAATTAAATTATTACGACTTTTTCGACCTAATCAATTTGATCACGATGATCAGAAATCAACTTATAAAATGGCCGGCAATTCCGTTCGTGACATAAATATAAAATCCAAAATGATCGGCCGCTTTTAACCATCATGATAAATTCCATCAGGATATTTCGCATTTCAGATAAATTAATACTGCGTTTACCGAGTAAAACAGCCCATGAATGATGATGACGCCACTGTTGACGCTCCGACGGTCATTCCAAGTATACAAACAATGGTCAAAGCCCACTGTTACTGTTCCAAAAAATAAATATGTAATGGTAGAATTTTCGTTGAGTTAAATATGCTGATGATGGTTTTCAATGTTACTTGAAACACGTTTTAAAAGGGAACTTCCTTAAATGCAACATTGTTTCAAATGCACTTCGGACTGAAAAGTATCATGTCCTGCATTTAAACCTAAAGCCTATTCACTAAAACTCACCTTGTTTCAATTACTCATCGCTGAACACTAAATACACTTTAACATTGACAATTCAGTCTATAGCAACGTCCGTACTAAACACCAAAGTCATTATTACAAAAAAATAATCAAATTACCTTCTTTTTATAAAGATCCAAAAATGAAGGTTTTCATATATAATAGCTGTTCGTGCTTTTTGGTACACAGACTCGATCTACTATACACGCGAATATAAGACATATAAATAAAACTACTTTCACGGATTTTATCGCGTTAATACTAATATTATTTGGTCTCGACGTTTCGGATCACTCTCAGCATCCATGGGCACGGGCAAACTAAGGTATTGGTCGTCTTGATATTTTAGTTACAAACAGCTACCCTACATTTTGTTGATTATTGACAATATGATTCACGCAGAACGAGCTCACTATATCCTTAGATCTAGCAGTTTTCGGCCACAATAAAATCCATAAAAGTGATTTTATTTAAATTTATACGAGTTTCTTATCAAAATTAAGTATTACCATCCAAGAATTACTTGTATCCCACCAAAAACATTAAATGTAAAAAAAAGCCAATCCTCTACGCAATTCCTCCACCGTAAAAAGTTTTGAGATCGCATAGAAGCCAAGTCCTGTTCAACTTTATTTGTAATAATAAATCAATATTTTGTAACTATATCAATAGTTTTGTTCACATTACAATAATATTGACTTGGCCATGAGCACAATAAACTACAAATATAATACAGCAAATCTTGGAGAGTTGAAAGTCAAACATGAAGTTTAATATCACAGAATTAAATACTTTTAGTTTATTCAATTGTTACTAAATGACCGACAGTCAGTATCATCCAACATCAATGAACTGCACATGTACTATGGCGCATGTTTAGTCCATGGTGATCTCAAATTCCAATCAGTCCATAATAAGTCCAATCGTAAAATCATGGCCACATAGAATTTATCAATTCAATGGTATTTATACATTATTTCAAGGAGCAACTATTAACTTGTGCTCATGGCCAAGACAATATTATTGTAATGTGAACAAAACTATTGATATAGTCACAAAATATTGATTTATTATTACAAATAAAGTTGAACAGGACTTGGCTTCTATGCGATCTCAAAACTTTTTACGGTGGAGGAATTGCGTAGAGGATTGGCTTTTTTTTACATTTAATGTTTTTGGTGGGATCTAATTTATTTTTTGTAGGTCTCTTTCTTCTCTAAGTATATAACAAATTAAATTAACTTACATGCAACTAACTAAATATATAACAAACTAAATATGTACACCTAAAGTAGCACGTACACAACATTTTTTTTAATAAACTAAAAAATTTCGAAATTGTCGATTTTTTGAATCGAATATCTTTTAGAATAAAAGAGATTTATTTCACATGAAATTATTTTTTTTTTTTTTTAAGTACTACTTATACTAAGCTATGTAACGAAACCATAGCGCGATTTAGACCAGGACAACGCCATCTATCGAGCGAGCATGCAGTATTTATCGCACTGCATTAATATGAAAGATTTTATCATTATTCATTTCATTTTAACCTAGCTTTTTTATTCATATGTATGTATATTTAATACATAATAACAATATACCACATTATGTAACAATAAAACAAATAGGTAGTAACATTTTGTACATAAATAAATAACAAAGTTATCAATGCAGTCAAAATTTATACACGATGTTCTTGAAAAACCGCAAATATAAATTTGTTTCCTATTTTTTTATTAAGTTTTAAGGTTTTTATAATTTTCCCTTTATATGTAGCTAATAACCTATCTGGGTGCCAAATTTGAAGGTTCTAAGTTTGCTAGAAGTACCTTAGACTTTTGATGATCGGTCAGTGAGTGAGTCAGTGACAAAATGGTGCAACTTTGATCGCTCATAACTCGTAAACTATTTATTCAAATGTCTTGTAATTTTGAGACTGAGCTTGTTTAAATACTTACTCTTGGTCATCGAAAACCTAAACTCCTAGCTTCGTTCACATGGAAGATACAGGGGGCTGAAATAGCCGCGAAACGCTTCGAGAAAAGATGGTACGGCCGTGCCCGCTTTGCTCGAGTCTTGGCTGGGGCACTGCCGTGCCCTCAGATATTAAACATAAATATGAAAATTTTACATCAAAATTTTACTTAGGTATATGAAACACACGGTGTTATGAACTCACTCTAAAATTCACACGTCAGAACCGAGTCGTAGTTGAAAATGCTTGCAGACTTAATATTGACGTTAATGAATGTGCTTCGCAAATACCTGAGAGTCAAACGGAATCGCGAACGAAGGTTATTTCAAGTGCCTAGGTCTGTGGCTTGAATTAAATGGGATGTATTTTCTGTTGGAGCCTTGTCTATTTGTATTATTCGCAGGTGAAGTGATATTCTAAGTGAATAGAAATATTATGTTATTACAGATTTTTTTGATCCGGAGATCCGTAGATGAACCAAAGTCACAGATATAGCCCACAGGATTAGCAAGTTGAAGTGGCAATAGGCAGGCCATATTGCTCGCAGAGCAGATGGCCGATGGGGCCGAAAAGTGCTGGAGTGGAGACCACGGACTAGCAAGCGCAGCGTAGGACGTCCACCAACAAGGTGGACAGACGACCTTATAAAGGTCGCCGGAAGACGCTGAATGCAGGTGCCTCCAACAGGTATCTGTGGAGATCTAAGGGGGAGGCCTATGTTCAGCAGTGGACGTCCTATGGCTGAGATGATGATGATGATGATACAGATTTTTTTTAATATATAATTTTTATATACAGAAAATTTTGTTGACCTCTGTTCATTCCAAATTAGCACAGGTTTCCTGAACAAACTACTTTTCACTCCCAGATACCATATAACTGTCAAATTTTATCAAGTTCCGTCTAGCTGAATGCGCGTGAAGGAGTTACTTACATACCAACATACACAAACATTCTTCGTTATAATATTATTGTGTTGTGATCCCAAACATCTAAGAAACAGTAGTCTATTCAATATTCAAAGCATTAATTTCTGAACTTACACACAACATTTACCCATTCATTCTCTCACATTAATTCTATGCACAAAGCGCCGGTAATTCCTAAAGCATCGATACAATGGGTTTTTATCTAATAAATCGTGGAATACGGAAACTCACTCGATTTCGTTTGAAGCCTCATCTCACACAATCGGGAGTGGTATCGACCGTAGCCAAGGAGAACAAAATGACTAGTGGAGATACCATAACGGAAAATCGCCTAAGAAAATACCTATGAGGGTCATTATAAGCCTTTTTTAAACCACCATTTTTGTAATAGTCTCAAAGAACCCGAACGCCTTGTTAGATCACATGTAACTGCTCGTTTTGTTCATGCCCACGGTACGAATTTGACCTAGAAGAAGGCGCCTGACCTACCTGTATTATGGTTTCTATACTCCGTGGTTTGAAGCCTCATCTCACACAATCGGGAGTGGTATCGACCGTAGCCATCGACTGTAGGAGGCACTCGTCGAAAGTAATTCTGTTTATTAACTTTAACTTGAGCGAAATGAACGATTTAACTATTGGTCGAGAGATTGCTGATGTTTTGTTTTTAGGCTTTTGATTTTGAATTTCGGATGGTGTCTTGCTTGCTTCCGATACATAACCTATTGAGGGCTGTAATATCTCGATGCAATATGATTAAATTATTTTTCAAGATTAAGATTAAGATTCAGATTCAGGTTCAGACCGCATTAGAGAACACCTAGACCAACATCAGCCAGTCGAACAGGCCGGATTCCGCCCGTCCTTCTCCACAACCGATCACCTATTCACATTAAATCAAATAATAGAGAAATACAATGAATACCACAAACCATTATATCTGGCTTTTGTGGATTACTCCAAGGCTTTTGATAGTCTCAAGCACACAGCGATTTTCACATCTTTACGCGCACAAAATGTAAATGAGACTTACATAAGGCTTTTGGAGCTAATCTACAGAGCCAGTACAGCGTCAGTAAAGCTCCTTTCCCCAGGTCCAACATTCCACATAGAGAAAGGCGTGAAACAGGGTGATCCACTATCACCAAACCTCTTCACGTGTACCCTGGAGGAAGTTTTCAAAAAGCTCACTGTGCCATGGACATCAAAAGGTATCGCGATCGGGAGCCAGAGAATTACAAATTTGCGGTTTGCTGATGACATCGTCCTTTTTGCGTCCACATCAGAGGAACTCCAACAAATGCTCCAAGATCTGAGCATGGCAAGCCGAGAGGTTGGACTTCAAATGAACATGACTAAGACACAGACAATGACCAACAGCACGAAACGTAGGGTCGAGGTAGACGGGCAAGCTCTACATTATGTCGACGAATACATCTACTTGGGCCAGTTAGTCTCTTTCGAAAACAGGCAACAGCAAGAAATAGACCGCCGCATTGAGAACGGCTGGAAAAGCTACTGGTCCATGAAGCATTACATGAAGGGGGACCTTCCCCTTTCACTCAAGCGAAAGCTAGTCGACATGTGTATCTTGCCCGTCCTAACCTACGGTGCACAAACTTGGTCTCTCACGGAGTGTCAGAAGTCCAAGCTCAAGGTTTGCCAAAGAGCAATGGAGCGTAGCATGCTAGGTATTAAGCGAACAGACCGGATACGCAATACCGTTATACGCTTCAAAACTGGAGTTTCCGATGTGGGCCAAAAAACAGCTAAATTAAAATGGGACTGGGCTGGACACGTCAGTCGTATGCATCCAGACAGGTGGGCCAACATTGTCGCCCAATGGATACCACAGGACGGCCACCGCAGACGAGGTAGACCCCGCAAAAGATGGCGCGACGACCTGGACGCCTACAACCCTAATTGGTGGGAGGTATCAAAGGATCGACAGGTGTGGAGACGAAGTGGGGAGGCCTTTGCTCAGCAGTGGGACAGTTCAGGCTAAGAATAATAATAAAGATTCAGTTAACAAGAAAATTTCTTAGAAAACACAGTAGGTAATATAATCGAATGGCCTGAAAGACTCAGTGAGATCCAAGACTAAGTATGCAATAATATCAATGAACAAGAATAGGCCTTGTTAAGGGTCAATTACCAGCTGATATTGTTATTGCTGCAGTCATGAAGAAGCAAAATGGAGCGTGTGTAGTTACATCTAAAACCATTTTAATTTTATCATTTTTTTTGTAATTTAGACAGTTAAATTCGGTCACGAAAGTTTAACATATTGAAAACTTTCGTGTGAACTTATTTAGACGCATGGACTATCCGACAGATAGTCCATACATTCAAAAGAACTACTTTGGTTAACTGTATTCTCGAAAAACTAAAATCATATTTTTTTGTCATGCAAATGAATAAACAGATATAAAATAACATCCTTGCTATATTTAGCTTGAAAATAGAAACATAAACATGATTACGAAATTACGAAAGTACCAGGACTGTAGGAGACAACAGCGATTATAAAATTAAGCATGCCTCGGCTCTGGAACATACGCCGATGGCTGGCACATTGCGTGACTACGGCGCGTGACGTGGAAGATAGGAAAATACAGAAGTATCACATGAAGAGGACCTTAACCTGTCTTTAGTTATGTTTATTTATTCGATCCACAATTTTTATCAGTTATTTTTGAGAAAGAAAAAGTAAGTAGATATGGGCGGCTACAATTCCTAATGATAGGTAAAGCTTGTACCTACCTCTCGCGTCTTCTACAAAAAACAAGATGGGATTTCAAGATTGCGTTATTTGAGTAATTATACCATAAAAGGTTATCAAAGAAACACGATCACAAATTCATCAGTAATTATTGGACCCTTTTCCAGGGACTCAAAAGGAATAAGTCAGCTTTTAATCACCTAACAATCCCTAAGGTCACAGTTTTCTCTCAACCGCTTGATGGCATCTGACGTGGAAAGTCAGTTAAAAGACTTAAGTTTTTAACCTTTTTCTTAGTTTGTTATATTCGACCATACCTTCTGCATATACCTATATAGTGACCTGACCCCGCTCGCATTCCTGTCACGATCTCCTCATCAGTTTTGACCGCACAGAGCTTGTCCTGCACATTTAAATAATAAACTTTAAGTAAAAAAGAAGCCTAAAAACATATAATTTTATTTTAAGTTTAATGGGAAGACGTGAAAATAGGGAAAATTAAAGACAATTCAATAAATAATGGTGGTCGTTATTTGTACGAATAACGTTCCCTTTCTTTTATAGGAAACTTAATTTTATCTGCGGCTAAAAAGGTAGCATCTCAATGTATTTTTTTTCTTTCGGTTCACCATAACTTTAGCTTAATAACATATCAAACAAACCCACTTTTGCATTTCAATATAAAGAAGTATATGTGAAAAATATTCTAAAATATTCTAGTAAGCTTAAAGTGGTAGGCAAATAGGAGGCTGGCCTTTACTAAAAAAAGCAAAATTAATACATATACTCAGAACTGCATTTACAAAGAGAATTTCTAAATTATCGTGTATCTCACACAATGGACTGCTCCTATTTATTTTGGCATTTTAAAGATTCTATAATTATTAAAATACAGAAAAATATACCATACTTAGAATTTTTTAATTACAATCAGTTTTAACCAAAAAAAAAACTTTGAATGGCGAATGAAATATCAGCTACGAAAATTGACTTCTACATTAATATAAAATTGACATAGGAACCATAAATTTTACTCTACGCCTAATAATATCAACGAAACTTAAGTAGAATCGAATGATAGCAATATAATTTAGCCTACCTTAAGATCATTCAGAAAGATGATTTCATATCCCTCTACCTTGGCTCAGGATTTTATGACACCATTCTCTTATCAACTTGGAGCAGGCTGGAAATTCTAAATTTTTATTATACGTCACCGTTTGCAAGTAAAGCCGACGTATTTAAATGTAGCTAAATTAAATGAGGAAGCCTAATACTTTTTGGAGATATTTTTCCGTCTATTTAGTTATAGCGGGGTGGGTGATATGAATTTTTGAAATTGGTAACGTGGAAAAGTATTTTCACTTAATCAGGGGTGCCTAATCGATTTTAGAAAGTTTGTTTGCCATTCAATTTTGTAAAAAAAAACTACCTGTGATCTGAAAATCCGAAGGAACACTTGTGGTACCCGGATAAAAGCGGCCAATGTCCTTCCTCAGGCTTTAAACCATTCGTGTAACAAGTTTCATCTAAATCGGTTCAGTTTGTTACCGCCTGAGAGCCGAACTTTTTTGTTAGAGTATCCAATTGATTTCATACGATAACATAACATTATTTCTCTCTTTATTTGAAATCTAAAGTTACGTATATAAATTATTTTTATAGAAAACAACAACCCAGCACAACAATAACTGTATTGTCCCCACGTTCGTGATGACCAGTATCAAGTGAAACACGTGACAATCGGTAGTTCACTGCTATATAATTATAGTTCACAATACATAAACGTATGTGTAGTTACGCTGCTAAAATATCAATTGAGTCCGCAGTTGTGAAAAATTGTCGCATTATAAGTAATCAAATCGCCAAATTATATAATAGCTTTTCTATTGAATTCAATTTTTTTCAACTAGTTGAAGGTTCAAATTCACGCATTATTTGTGAGTCAATTATGCTTCTGGTTTCAATTAAATTGTTTCATTGCTACTCTTAGGGGTGTGATTTAAAAAAGTATATAGTTACCTACATAGTTTTATAATTATTTTTATTTTTAACAAATTTGCACCAGTCTCTATAACATATAAATAACTTTATGTTATGTTTATCTCTTAAAACATACTCCAAAGCTCTTGAATCATCTCTTGAAAGAAACTTCCATGAATATAAAATATAATTAAGTAAGAGTTAATATCTGCAAAATAACTATCTTATTTAGTTACTACCATTTAGGTGCAGCACTTTTAAAGGTAAAGGTCGCCGGAAGACGCTGGATGCAGGTCGCCTCCAACAGGTATCTGTGGAGATCTAAGGGGGAGGCCTATGTTCAGCAGTGGACGTCTTATGGCTGAGATGATGATGATGATTTAGGTGCAAACCCTATTTAGAAACCCACATAACACCAAAAACAAAACAAACAAGGAATCCATTTATACCGTTGGCGGTGATCATAATAATCATTGGCATGACTTGTTTCAAAGCCATTGTTCATCAAGCTAATCGTTAGCCAACCAATGTTTAATTTATTCACATGCCAAGTGACAATCAAAACCACGTCAGCTATGGATTAATAGGACGTATTAATTTGCAATCTAAAATTAAATCTTTTCGCGCTAGTCATAAGAGTCGGATTTGCTTGATAAGTCAGTTTAGTGGGAGCAATGACCTATCTACTAAAGTTGGGCCCCGTTTTACGCAATTTTAGAGTGATTAAATGCAAATAATTTGTAGTAATTTGTGAAAAAATGGAATGGCTATACAATTAAGTGGTCTGGTCATTTCTTGACATACCATAAACAATGCAATAATATGAAAAATCTTGAATACACTACACAATTTAATCATTAATGTAATTTAAACATTAATGGAAAATGTAATGGATCCAACCCTAGTGAGGATTTTATTTCACTTAATCCAATGTCCCATATATTTAGCCAAATAATTTACAATGAAATCATCGCCAAATATTGAAAAGGTTTTTTCACCAAGAACGGCCCATAAAAGGCTAATGTCTCCAAGACACCAGGAACAACTTCGCAAAAATACACACTATTTGACAAAAAAACAGACCACCACATATTTTTTCAGAAACACATAAAGGTGACAATCATTATCGTTGTAACTCAGTAAACTGCTACAATTTTCTGGTATTTAGATAGCACCGGCAACAAATTACGCCTTTATGTACATATAAATATATTCTCGCTACTGTAATTTTCAGTGTCAGTGCTAAGCAATTTGTTCGACATGTATCGTGTTGTTATATTGAGCTTTGTATTTGTAGTCGCTTTGGTAAGATTATAATTTGTTTTCTGGTATATTTTTTCTTGGGCGAAAACTTGGATATTTACTTACTTACTTGGATATTTGCATGAGAATTAATTCATCGATTGGGTACAGTTTTCATTTAATCTAAGCTAATAATTTTCAATTGGGCGTGTCTTGAATCTATACTAATATTATAAAGCTAAAGAGTTTGTTTGTTTGTTTGTTTGAACGCGCTAATCTCAGGAACTACTGGTCCGATTTGAAAATTTCTTTCAGTGTTAGATAGCCCATTTATCGAGGAAGGCTATAGTCTACTTTTTATCCCGGTACGGGAAGTAGTTCCCACGGGATGCGGGTGAAACCGCTGGCAGAAGCTAGTTACCTATAAATTGGAAAAGCAAGGCTTATGTTTTGTTTAATATACCTAGAGCATATTTTGAGACCGTTTACCTCTAGCTGACGTACCTAAGCTAAAATGTGGGCACATAAATTGTTTATTTTCAGGTTTAGTAAGCTCAAGAGCCTAAAATATCCATTATCCAATGAGTATGAATAAAAAGTTAAATCTACTTTCTTTTCACAGGCTGACGTTGACAAGAAACAATGCTCACGTGTTTTCCATCCTGTAAGTGCATTAATTTTATTACGAAACTGGATTATTTTCAGCAGTTTTTTTTTAGGGTTTTCCAAAGTATTTTGCATAATTGATACTACGGATAGATTTAAAACAAACTGGCAAAGGAGCATTCTAGGCTTACCTAATTTTTTTAGAAAGAAGAAGAATGATGAAATGTTCAGAGTGATCGTTTGATCTTAGCGCACCCTCAGAACTGTAACTTTGTACATTCATACATATAGTAAACTAAAGAGAAGATATTGTAGTTATTTACGGCCAATTTCTTCATCAAAAGTAAAAGCCAAAGTAATGTCTAAAGTAAAAGTAACGGTTTTTCTATTAGTTTTGCTGTCACTTTAGCCTTGAAAAAACGAATTTGACCGTTACTTTTACTTTAGACATTACTTTGACTTTTACTTTTGATGAAGAAACTGGCTGTTAGAGAAAAGGTTTTGTTAACATTATGCTTTATTCTTTTCCAGCATGCAATGCACTGCTGCAAGAAAGGTCCCCCCCCTGATGGGAAGCCCGATGATTTATCCGAATGTTTACAGTTATCAAGGGATCCTGCTTCGGTAAGTCAAAACTATTACATACGGTTATATAAACAAATATATTATTGGCTGTAAGCTTTAATACCGTCCGAAAATCCTACAATTTCTGCATCCCACTTTCAGATCCTATTTATTTAAACTATTTTAAATCCCATAATGCTTCTATTATAATTAATAATTTGTCACAAAAATATTTTATTAATTTTCAATATAATTTTATTTCTATATTTTTTCAGTGTGAGCGCGACGCCTGTTTAGCTAAAAAGCGAGGCTTCGCCACTGACGATGGTAAACTTGATAAGACCAAATTAATGGATGTAACGGCTAAAGATTTTTCGGACGACGCCAGCCTAGTGGAAGATGTGAAAAAGAACTGTATTAACGGAAATTACGAGAACTATGCCCCACCAGAGTTCTGTGACTTTTTGAAAATGAGACATTGTATTTCTATGCAGATGCTGAACGTAAGTAAAATTGGTTTTATTTACCTGATCATGTATATTCACAATAATTTAAAATTCAAGTTACTTAACCAGAAGGAACATGGCATGTAACCCTCAAATGAACTTTTGTGATGTACATTACAATACTCATTTTAAAAAAATCAGCTACAACTAAATGTTTTTCCTAACATCGTGGATTTCTGCAAAGTATCGCCTGACTCCATAATTTATCAACATAAACCTGCCTACGTACTCAACTTTATTGGAGGTTTCTGGAAATATTATTAGAACATGAAATAGTTTTACTAGTTTCACGTATATTCCACATTTTTATCATTATCTACTGGTAATTTTATCGTATATTCCGCTTAACAGTGTAATTTTTCTTTTCTTATTGCAGCATTGTCCTGACTGGGAGGACAGTTCCGACTGCGAGGAAATCAAAGGATTAGTAGAAGAATGTGTAAAATTAGTTTCGTAAAATTCTTTACTGTTTAAAAAGAGGCCGTGGAACGACGGAGAGCGATGGAAATTTCAAATTAAATTAAACTGGAGCACTTAAAATTCTGTTTTACTCTTGAACCCTAGAAACTGTCAAGTAAGATTCCATAATGTTGAGTCTATGAAGCTTTTAGTAGTAGTTGACCCTTCGCTGGTACATAGAATTAGGCAAAAACTATTCCTTTGCCAATTATATTGATATAATGAAGTAGGTGTACCTATTTTAATTATACTAGGTACCTATGTAGGTACATTTTTTCTACGAAGAGTTGTGAATTAGGATCCCCTGTCAGAAACGTATGAAAGTTAGAAAACCTTTTACAAAAAAAATGCGTACCCTTAGACATACTTGCCAATGGAGACAGTGAGATTTCTAAGATACTATTGAATGTCCGTTGTACGAGCAAATCCGTACATTTTGTATTGTTCAGTAATAATGCTGACGCTTGCACTCACGATGCGGTCATATACAGGTACGATAATACAAAGACATAACTAATCCACAAGTTGCAACCGCACTTTGTGTACGTAGTCTAAAGATTACGGAAGATTACGATCTGGTACGAATACGAACATAAAAGTCATTAGCAAATCCGGATGAATACCACAGCAGATATTTTAATTTGCTGCTGAAAATTTATGTAAGCGACCTCTGTTGGCATAACATAACATGTTTGAATAGATAACCCACAACCAAAGCCACCGTATTTAGCCATTGTCATTTATTATTACTCCATGTGGTCGATTTTTATATATGGCTGTGCTAGAAGGTCAATAGATGGCGTTATTCCTAAGAGCATAATACAAGGTCGTTAGGGATATTTCAGGATTATAAAGTGTTCAAGGTGGCGTACAAATATTTTTGGTAAAGTTAGTTGTAGGTATTTCAGTTTAATTTGGAGATCTAATTCTTACTGAACCTGTGGGAAGGAGACTTCCCGCCCAAAGCAGGACTTCAATGATTTAGCTACTATTATTAAAAGGATTAGATGGTAGCAGCGATTATTGTTATCAAGACCAGTTAGAAGAGTGAATACCTCTATAGTAGACACTCCTGACACAGAAGAAATTGAAGAAGAAATTGAAAAAGGAATAACTGCTACCTACGACTTAAGAAACCATGAATACAGTATTGAAAAACTAACAGAAAGATCTCGATAAGCTAATAGTTACTTGTTTGCACCACATTTAACCACAACTGAACCTTAATGCAAGGATCTAAACCTATTGCTGACTTCCAAGCAGTTTATTGGAAGAGGACAATAAGCGCAACGTAACCATGTTTATTCTGCATGTTTTTTAACTACTCCAAAAACATGCAAAACAAACATTGTTTCACAAAAACCAACATGCAATTATTTTGTATGAAGACATTGAGGTGACAAATCTATTGTTAATACTCAATAAAGTGCCACAATTTTCTGGTATTTAGGTAGCACTGGCAACAAAATGACTGTTTGTGCATATTTAAATACATAGGCGTGCTCGTGTTGTTAGTCCTCAGTGTCAAACTGAACAATGTTCAGCATGTACGCTGCTGTGATTTTGAGCTTTGTATTTGTAACAGTTACGGTAAGAAAAAAAATATATATCTAATAGTGATTTCTTCCTGAATGTCGCAGATTTAAGAGGAATAAACATAAAGGTCCAACTTGTTGCGTCGGTTACGACATTGAGAAATATAATAATCGTTGCATTTCTGGAAAAAAATTAACCCCAGTATCATTTTACAGGCTCAATTTGACAAGGAAATATGCACAAGCTATAGTTATGTAAGTAAAATAATATCCTAAACCTTTTAATATTTTGATGTTTAAAAATATGAAGTCGTAGTATATTAAAATAGTTTTTTTTCTAGTCTGAAATAAATTGTTGCATGAATGAATATCCTGGAAGAATGGTCGATGTACCATATGCCATGATGGCTGAATGTTTATCTACGAAAAAAACGATGGTGAGTTGAAGTTGAATTACTTACTACTGTACTGAACATTCCAGGAAGATAACAGCACAGCAGGTACTTTATAAATATATATTTCATTTTCAAAGTGCGAGAAGCAGCTATGTCGAGCTAAAGGAATGGGCCTCACTGATGATGACGATAAGCTTGACAGATCCAAAGTACTAGAAGTCATGTTTAAAAAAATTGCATATGACCCAAGTTTACTGGAAGAAGTGAAATCAAAATGTATCAATGGTGACATCAAACCGTATGAAGCTACAGGAGCATGTGAAGGCGAGATTGTTAGTCGTTGTATAACAACGCAATGGTTGAAAGTATGTATAAAACTACTCTGGCTAAAATATCGTAGAAAAGTGTTGTTTAATTACTTAATCATAAAGTATGTATGTTATCTAACTTTATTAGTGTTAAAAAGTATTGGTTTCATTTTGAGTTGTCATGATCCAAGCTCACTCATTAAATGTATACATATAGGTATACAGTCTGAAATGGAATTCATTGCCAAACTTTTTACCATGTGTTCTACTCCTGATTGATTATCATTAAGGCTCATAAAATAGTAAAGTTCTCATTGTTAATTAGAATTTAAAAAAAATTAAAAAATTAAAAATATTTTATTCGACTTCGTTTAACTATGTACTAATTGACACTTAAAAATTGAAACATAGCACAATGGTTGAAGATCTCCGACACCCAAGCTAAGATTAAACTTCTGTTATGGGTGTCAGGGCTCTCTCACAGTAATTGACAATATTTAGCGACTGTTTTAGAACTATCATGTTGTACATAGCTTTAACTTTTTTATTACATCAAAAGAAAAATGTAGATATTAAGCCTGCCTGCGTGTGCATGTGAGCGTGTGAATGGTGTGTGTGTATGTGTTAGTGTGCGTGCGTGTGTGTGTGTGTGTATGCTCGCATATGTATGTATAGGATGTCCGAATATGCAATTATATGTTAGTTTTAAGTAACTCTTCTATCTCATCATAGGTGAGATCCATAAGCCACTTTATTAGTTTCTTTTTACACTCATATTTGCTACTCGAATAAATTTTGCAGTGTTGATTCCCGATATTATATAGTCTACTTCCGACAATGTGAAAGTGTCTTTCAGCCGCACTGGTCCTACACAAATCCACAGGGCATACTCTGGCATTACGCCGCCGTTTGGCCCTAGTGTCTGGGGTGAATTTAAGGGTTTGATGTTTGCGCAGAATAGTATTTAGGATAAAGAGCTTCCTCACGGTCAGTACTTGGCAGTCTGCATATAATTGTGTAGTGCTGAATCTAAAGTGCTTGAAAGTCATGACCTTGAGAACAGCTCTTTGCGCTCTTTCCAGCTCTAGGAAATTAGTTTTATGTGCTCCACCCCATACCGTAATGCCAAAGGTTAGTATGGACTGACATAGTGAAAAATATACTATGCGTAATGTCCCAGAATCTGCACAATGACGCAAGTTCTTAAAAACTGCCGTGAGTTTTCTCACCCTACCAGTTAAGGTCTTCAGTTGGCCCTTCCACGATATCTGCCCATCAATTATGATTCCCAGATATTTGACTTCTTTCTTTCTCGTCAGTGGGGGGCATTGGCATGGTTTGTGCTGCCCACTGCATGAGTGAGCTGTGACAGTGATAGAGAAAAGGTCACCAGGTTGGGAGGGCTGTAGGGAGAAAGTCACGTAAGTTGTTTTCTCGACATTTAATGTCAGAACATTAGCAGAAAGCCAGGACAAAACTATTTGGAGCGCCTTTTCTGCTCGTTCGTGTACTTCCAGCCAGCTCCGGCCATACACGAGAAGAGCCGTGTCATCCGCGTAAGTATATACCTTGCAATGCGGAAGAGATAGATTGCACAGGTTGTTGACATACAGTAGGAATAAAGTAGGTCCTAATATTGAGCCCTGAGGAACTCCGTACGATAGACTGTGTTCGTCGCTAACGATAGAATCAATTTTTACACACTGTGTCCGCTCAGAGAGGTAACTCTCAAAAAGAGAGAGTGCAGGGCCCCTAATTCCCACCCTTTCCAGCTTAGACAGAAGGAGAGGGACAGAGACAGTATCAAAGGCTTTAGATAGGTCTAAAAAAATAGCAAGGCATTTTGATTTACTGTCTAGTGTCCTAACGGCGTCGTCTACAAGAGCAGAAACAGCATCTTCGCAAGATTTCCCCCTACGGAACCCGTATTGATTGGGCGATAAGATATGCTGTGATTCTAGGTAGTCTACTAGACGATTGTTGATTACTTTTTCTAGGATTTTTGACACTGCCGGAAGAACTGATATAGGCCTATAATTGTTGATACATGCTCTGTCCCCGCTCTTGTGTATTGGGGTCGCCAAAGCCTTTCTCAAAGCCCTAGGAAAAACTCCCTGCGCAAGAGACAGGTCGCATATATGCGTAATGAGAGGCACCAAGGATTCCCTACAGTTTTTTAACAGTCTAGTAGAGATACCGTCCCAGCCTGGTGCTGAGTCGGTACGCAGGTTCATTATTATTCTCTCAATCTCACTGTTGTCAGGCGGAATAAGAGCTAAGGAATTTAGTTGTGTGTCAACCCGGTCATACAGAAGATGGTCTGTGTAAGTCCCAGTGTGCTTGACTGCTAAAATTTGTCCTATTTGAGCAAAGAAACCATTTATTAAGTTTATAGAGGATATCGGATCATTACAAGAGACAGATAAGAGTTCAGTGGGTTTAGATGGGGACTTAGGTTTATTTAATATTATGTTATTAATTACTTTCCAAGTTGATTTTATAAATAATAATTTGGCCATTTATAACACAAATATATTATTATGTACTTCCTTGTTGCAGCGTTGCCCAAAATGGAACGACAGCTCTACATGCCAGCAGTTCAAAGAATTCTTTGTAAAAGAATGTTGAATTTATTAACACTGTTAGTGCTTAAAAACTATTAAATAAAATGTGACACAAATATATTGTTTTACTTCTGAACCCTATTAAACAAAAAGTCAGTTTTGAAAAGCTTTGAGCCAAGAGTTGAACCCTGGACTATCTTAAAAAATACAGTTTCTGTAGATCTTTTCAGGTAGACAAAAACTTTTTTATCTTATCACTCAATAATTATATGGTACAAACTGAAAAAAAAACAAACTGTTAAGTTTTGATAGAAATTCAAGATATTATTTCCTGAATACCACAACCAAATGCTTTGGATAAATCATAAGCATTGCAATGCAAGGCAATCACAGACCTAATAGCAGTTTCTTCCACTACCGTTATTTGTTACATATACATGTAATAACTTGTGTTTAACAGTACACACGATACTACAGCACCCTTTGATATCATAATAACCATCATCCGCCGAGCCTTTTTCCCAACTATGTTGGGGTCGGCTTCCAGTCTAACCGGATTCAGCTGAGTACCAGTGCTTTACAAGAAGCGACTGCCTATCTGACCTCCTCAACCCAGTTACCCGGGCAACCCGATACCCCTTGGTTAGACTGGTGTCAGACTTACTGGCTTCTGACTACCCGTAACGACTGCCAAGGATGTTCAATGACAGCTGGGACCTATAGTTTAACGTGCCATCCGAAACACAGCCATTGGTGTCTAAGAGATACTTAGAAAGTACATACAAACTTAGAAAAGTTGCATTGGTACTTGCCTGACCTGGAATCGAACCCGCGCCCTCATACTTGAGAGGTTGGTTCTTTGCCCGCTAGGCCACCACGACTTACACGATAATAACCATGAAAATAATACATATTTACTCCATACCATATTAAATCCACCTGCACCTACAAAAACATTCCATACTTAGTCTTAGACTAACAAAAAGTTCTATTGTAAGTGTTAACGTTTTTACCCTTCTTCAAAATTAGAGGGGTGCTCAATTCCTTCGCATAATTATTTCACATTTTGGATTTGTTTCAAAGTTCTCTTGTAGTATCATTGTCATCAGCTCAGAATCATATATCAATAGAAACCCAAAGAAATCAAGCTCAATTGGTAAAAACTTGAAATACGAAGCGGTTAAAAAATTGAGTAAGTGCATCTCTGACGACAATAACAGAGATTTAAAACTGATCTGCCCTGCGATTCTATAAAATCTCACAACTCACTTCGACATCACTCTCACTTCGCATTCGTTCTAAAGGTAGAATTCCGTGGACGCGACTGTCGTGAGAGGCAACTTTATCACGTATTTGGGCTTGCTTACATTCGTATCTATGGAATCTTTATATCATAATCATGGGCCAGAAACAGTCGTCTTTAATTTAGGAGCTTAGCTCTTGACGGTGTATCTTTAAAAAGACAAACAGAGATGGGAATTATATATTATTTGTCACGACGAGTAGGTAGACATGTAGCATAAGCTTTCAACTAGAAAAGTGAAAGTCATAAAAAACCGGCCAAGTGCGAGTTGGAATCGCACACGAAGGGTTCCGTGCTATTATTTAGAAAATGAGCAAAAGAATTACGTTTGTTGTATGGGAGCCCCCCAAAATATTTATTGTATTCTAATTTTCAAAATTTTTGGTTATAGCGGCAACAGAAATACATCATCTGTGAAAATTTAAACTCTCTAACTATCACGGTTCATGAGATACAGCCTGGTGACAGACGGACGGACGAACGGACGGACAGACAGAGGAGCGAAAATAATAGAGTCCCGTTTTATCCTTTGGTTACGGAACTCTAAAAATTCAGACTACATACATAATATCTCAAAAAAAAAAAACATTTTTAAGGAAATTCCTTAAACATCAATGATTGTTTTTTTTTTATCACCTATTTAATTTATTTGTGAATGAATTTGTCACCAATTATAAAAATTTTGTTGTTATAAATCAATGCATAAAGTGCTACAATTTTCTGGTATTTAGATAGCAAGGGCAATAAATTGCGCATTTGTGGATATTTAAACACATGTATGTATACATGTTCATGTTAGTAGTCCTCGGTGTCAACGTGAACAATGTTCGAGATGTACGGCGCTGTACTATTGAGCTTTGTTTTTGTAATAGTTACGGTAAGAAAAAATATTGTATTATATGTAGTTAGAATTTCCTAATGTCACTGGCTTAAAATAAGGATAGCCAACTTGTTGCGTCGGTAACGACATTAAAGAAGATTACAATCGTTTCATTTCTAGATAAAAAATAACTAACCCCAATATCATTTTACAGGCTGGATTTGACAAGGAAACATGCACAAGCTATGATAAAGTAAGTAAATTAATAACCTAAAGATTTTAAAATATTGATGTTTAAAAATATGAAGTTGTGGTACATAAGTTTTTTTTTCTAGGCTCAAATAGATTGTTGCTTGAATGAATATCCAGGAAAACTGATTATTTTAACAAATGACATGTCTGAATGTTTTTCTAAGGAAAAATCGGAGGTGAGTTGAAGTTGAATTACCTACTACTGAAGATTCAGAAAGTGACAATAGCATAGCAGGTACTTTATAAATGTATATTTCGTTTTCACAGTGCGAGCAAGAGTTGTGTCGAGCTAAGCAATTGGGCCTCACTGGTGATGATGATAAACTTGACAGATCCAAAGTACTAGACGTCATGTTTAAAAGAATTACAGAAGACCCAAGTTTACTGGAAGAAGTGAAATCAAAATGTATCAATGGTGACATCAAGACATATGGATCTGCAAAGTCATGTGAAAGCGAAAGAGTTAATCGTTGTATAGTATCGCAATGGTTGAAAGTATGTATTAAACTACTCTTGCTGAAATATTGTAGACAAGTGTTGTTTAATGTAATGTAATGTAATTTTTCCGTTATCAAACATTCTTATTGTTAAAGTATTGGTTTTTAGCTGTCAAGGTCCAAGTTCACTAACATCATAAATCATCATCTTCCTGCCCTGTTCCCAAGTCATTTGGGGTCGGCGCAACATGTCTTTTTCTTCCATTCCTCTCTGTCAGACGTCATACTTACATCCACTCCTTTCTGCTTCATGTCCTCTTCCAGGCAATCGATCCATCTTTTCCTCTGTCTACCTCTGCCTCTCCATCCTTCCACATTCATACTAAGTACACTCTTTATAGCATGCATTTCACACCGTCTCATCACATGCCCATACCACGACAAACGCTGACCTCTCATTTTTTCTGTCACTGGCGCGACTTTCAGGCTTCCTCTGATATACTCATTCCTCATTTTGTCCATTCTGGTAACCCCACACATCCATCTCAACATTCTCATCTCTGCTACATGCACTCTTTTCTCATCCTTCTTTTTCAATACCCAACACTCTGATGCATATAGGACGACAGGTCTTATTACGGATTTGTAAATTTTGCCCTTCAGTTTGAGGGGCATCCGTGGGTCACAAATAGTGCTAGTTACCTGTCGCCACTTCATCCATCCAGAATTGATCCGATGCGTAACGTTCCTATCCACCTCACCGTCACTTCGGACGAGTGAACCAAGGTACCGGAAGTCGGAGCAGACTGGTAGGGGCATGCCGGCTAGGGTTATGGTCATGGGTCTAACCGCCAAAATGTAGGTACTCGGTTTTGCTCTTGCTGACCTTTAAACCTACCGTCTCCAGTCTTAGCCGCCATGCCTCCAATCTGCTTTGGACCTCTGGCCCACTCTCCCCCACCAGAACAATGTCTTCGGCGAAAAGCATACACCAGGGAACCTCCTCCTGTATGTTCGCTGTAAGGGCGTCTATTAAAAACAGGAAGAGGTAAGGACTGAGCGCCGACCTCTGATGTAAGCCAACGCCTACACTGAAACTGGTGATAGTGCCGGCTGTAGACCGGACTTGTGTACTGCATCTGCCGTACATCGCTACTGCACATACTTCCCTGTCATACCTTTCTACTTAAGGGCCCACCACAATACCTCACGAGGTACCCGGTCATATGCCTTTTCAAGGTCAACAAACACCATATGTAAGTTTTTGTGTGCGCCCCTGTACTTTTCGCACAATTGGCGAATACAGAATATAGCGTCCGTTGTACCCCGACCAGGCATAAAACCAAATTGGTTTCGTGAGATATCACTCTCTTCTCTCAGCCTTCTTTCAATAATTTTCTCCCAAACTTTCATACTATGTGACATTAACTTTATTCCCCTATAGTTGTTGCAGTCCAACACATCACTCTTGTTCTTAAAAATGGGCACCAGGAAACTATTGCACCATTCGTCCGGTATTGTTTCCTCTTGCAACAACTTATTGAAGAATAAAGCTAACCACTTCCATCCATTCATCCGCAATAGCTTCCATACTTTCACTGGTATTTCATCCGGTCCTAACGCTTTGCCATTTTTCATTCCATTCAGTGCTTGTCCGCATTTATTTTTGAAGCAACTGATTGAAGTAGGTATTTTGCGGAAATCAATGACAAATGTTAGGTAAAAATATGTAGTTGTCACCCGGAATGGAAACTAAATATGTTATTCCTAACATGTCACAACTGCTTAATTCATAAGATGAAGGTTAAAATGCATAGCTAACTATCGTTTTAAGAAAATCTGTCGTTTATGTCGTCGGGCCGAAGATAAATAATGTAAAGATATATAATACCCAAATGAATGTCAATAAATGTCAAAATCCTATAATTATGGAAATTGTAAAACTGTTAATTAGTAAATTTTGCCCATAAAATTCACTAATGCAATCTTAGTACTCATGCATGTTTTTCTGTTGCAGCGCTGTACAAAATGGAACGACAACTCTACATGCCAGCAATTCAAAGAATTCTTTGTAAAAGAATGTTGAATTTATTTCCATCAACTTGTTAATCTCAAAACCACTAAATAAAATGCAGCATAAAAATTTTGTTTTACTTCAGAAACCTATTAAACAAAAAGTCAGATTTTAAAAGCATTGCGCCAAGAGTTGAGCCCTGTAAGACTTTCTTTATTAACATTAAGAATTTTTATTTTTTGAAAAAGTTCTCTTGTAGTATCATCATTGTCATCAACTCAGAATAATATATTAATAGAACCCAAAAAAATCAAGCTCAATTGATAAAAACTTGAAATACGAATCGGTTAAAAACTTGAGTAAGTGTATCTGACGATACTAAATAATGAAGATTTCTAACTGATCTATCGTGGGAGGCAAGGTTTCTACAAGTTCGGGTTAAAAAATACACACTAATATAAACACGCTTATAGGTACATGTATTAGCTTCACTTGTTACCTTAATCATTGTTAACCTGAATAATTGAAATCTTAATTTGATCCACTTCCCGGTCTTCAATTAGGATGAAATTTTGCACAGGCTGTAGGTTATGATGACTACACATGACTAGCGTGTTTTTAAGTTTTTAATCTATTAATTCTTTATTCGTGATTCTAGAGTCGTGGTGGCCTAGTGGGCAAAGAACCAACCGGATGGCACGTTAAACTGTAGGTCCCGGCTGTCATTGAACATCCTTGGCAGTCGTTACGGGTAGTCAGAAGCCAGTAAGTCTGACACCAGTCTAACCAAGGGGTATCGGGTTGCCCGGGTAACTGGATTGAGGAGGTCAGATAGGCAGTCGCTTCTTGCTTGTAAAGCACTGGTACTCAGCTGAATCCGGTTAGACTGGAAGCCGACTCCAACATAGTTGGGAAAAAGGCTCGGGGGATGATGATGAGGATGATAGTTATTATGATATCAAAGGGCGCTGTAGTATCGTGTGTACTGTTAAACACAATATATTACATGTATATGTAACAAATAACGGTAGTGAAAGAAACTGATATTAGGTCTGTGATTGCCTTGCATCCTGAACATCTTACGTACGTCCCAACCTAAGAAACAACTATTACTATATACATTATGCAACTAACATATCTAGACAATAGGAGATGGAAAATGATGCAAAACATTTATCACGACGTAAGTAGGTAGCAAAAGCTTTTAGACTAGAAAAGTTGAAAAATATAAAAAATTCAGATTAAATTCATACTTTCTCAAAAAGCAACCAATGACTATTTTAAGGAATTTCCTTAAAATGTAATGATTGCTTTTTTTGTCTCTTATTTCATTTGTTAGTGAATGAATTTGTCACCAATTATAAAAATTTTGATGTTTTAACTCTATGTATATGAACTGCTACAATTTTCTGGTATTTAGGTAGAACTGGCAATAAATTGCGCATTTGTGGATATTTAAACACATAGTCATGCTTATGTTGTTAGTCCTCAGTGTCAAACTGAACAATGTTCAGCATGTACGCTACTGTGATTTTGAGCTTTGTAAGTAACAGTTACGGTAAGAAAAAATATATTATCGAACGGCGATTTATTCCTTAACGTCGCAGACTTAAAACAAGGATAGCCAACTTGTTGCGTCGGTAAAGACATTGAGGAATATAATAATCATTGCATATCTAGAAATAAATAATTATCCCCAATATCATTTTACAGGCTGAATTTGACAATGAAACATGCACAAGCTATGGATATGTAAGTCAATGAATATTAATACATTGACGTTTAAAAATACGAAGGTGTGGTACATTAAATCGTTTTTTTCTAGTCTGAAATAAATTGTTGCATGAATGAATTGCCAGCAAACCAGATTGATAACCCATATGACATGTCTGATTGCTCTTCAAGAAAAAAATCTCTGGTGATTGAAGAGTGCTGAAGTAGAATTACTTCTGAACGTGAAATTCAAGAAAGTGATAAAATGTATTATTTCATTTTCACAGTGCGACGAAGAGATTTGTCGAAATAAAAAATTGGGCCTCATTGGTGATGACGATAAGCTTGACAGATCCAAAGCACTAGACGCCATGTTTAAAAAAGTTTTAGGTAACCCAAGTTTATTGGAAGTAGTGCAATCAAAATGTATTAATGGTGACATCAAACCATATGGATCTGCAGAATCATGTGAAAGCGAGAGATTTAATCGTTGTGTAGTAACGCAATGGCTAAAAGTATGTATTAAACTACTATTGCTGAAATATCGTAGATTTTTTTTCTTTAGTGTGAAAGTATTTATAACCTAAGTTAACGTACAACATAAACATCCGTGTTTTTAAAACAACTCGGTACTCATTCACTTCTTCCTGTTGCAGCGTTGCACAAAGTGGAACGACAGCTCTACGTGCCAGCAAACCAAAGAATTCTTTATAAAAGAATGTTGAATTTATTTCCGTAAATTACAAGTCTCAAAAACCGCTAAATTAAATGCAGCATAAAATATTGTTTTACTTCTAAACCCTTTTAAACAAATAGCCAGATTTGAAAAATATTGAGCCAAAAGTTGAGCCCTGTGGGACTCCTTCATTAACTACAGTTTCTGTAAACCTTTTCAGATGGACATAAACATTTTTACTCTACCACTCAACTATAAAACTCTAAGAAGTGTTGAACAAAGCAATTATTACGTTTTGATAGAAATTCAAGATAGTTTTTCCATTAATACCGCAATCGAATGCTTTGGTTAAACCAGATATGTAAAGCATTGTAATGTAATGCAAACACAAACCTAGCAGAAGTTTTATCCACAAATATTATTCGTTGCAAATACCTATAATATCGTGTTCAGCAACAGCACACACGATAGTAAAATCCCCTTTTGTACCATAATAGTAATTAATAGGATATTTACGAATAATCCCCTGTACCTAGAAAAACATTCCATTCCCGATCTTAGACAAACAGAAATTGCTATTGCTGTGTTCTCAATTCTTTTGCAAGTGCTAGTGTTGTAATATCGTTATCATCAGCTCAGAATCATATATTAATAAAAAATCCAAAGCAACCAAGCTCTTCAACCAAAATATCTATCTGGGGGTGCTTAGTGATCGATACTGATGCCAAAAATGTAATCAGTACACTTTTTGTCTGTCTGTCTGTCTGCCTGTCTGTATGTTCGTTATGGAAACAAAAACTACTCGACGGATTTTAATGAAACTTGGCACAATTATTCTTCATACTCCTGGGCAGGTTATAGGATACATTTTATCACGCTACAATCAACAGGAGCAGAGCAGTGATGGGAAATGTTGGAAAAACGGGAGAAGTTACTCCATTTTTTAAGCTTCCGTCGCGTGTGCAGCTGTAGTGCTTTAAAGCTAAGTAGTAATAGGCTAGGTACGCATAGATTTAGATAATTGGATAGGCTGGTGATTATTATTTCTTCCTCTCTTTGCACAAAGTCCGAATCTAACGCGGACGAAGTCGCTGGCAGAAGCTAGTATAACATATGAATATGCAGCTGAGTACCAGTGTTGTACAAGGAGCGCCTATATTACCTATATAATCTCCTCAGCCCGGTTACCCGGGCAAACCTACATAGTAGAACTGGTTGTCAGACTTTCTGGCCTCTGACTACCCGTAGCGACTACCAAAGATGTTCATAAGAAAGTTGTGGCCAAAAGTATATTATCTTGCCCTCGGAAACACAGTCAATGGTGCTTAAGATTATACTATGTAGAAAAGTTGAAACACACTCATATGTGAGAGGTTGGTTCTTTACCGACTACTCCACGTTTACAAACAACACACATGACATCCGATAACAGCTATACAGGGAAAAAAAACATTGAAGTAACAATTCTGATTAAGTTATTACTCGGGTACAATTTTATGGTATTTAGATCACTATATTGCGCCCTTGTGGACATATAAACATATAAATACATTCCTTCTTGTGTAGTTGTCCTCAGTGTCAGTGTGAACAATGTTTAACGCATACGGCGTTGTGATATTGAGCTTTGTAATTGTTAGAATATCGGTAAGATTATATATTAAAAAAAAATTGCATTAGTTTTATCGAACTAAGGAAAATAAGAATTGGAAGATAGTACGCCTTCATTCCATGATACAAAATTAAAAACCCAATATAATTTTACAGGCAGGCTTGGATACCGTCAATGCCAAGACTATGGTCGAGTAAGTTAATTTTGAATATCTAAAAACTTAAATACAAATAAAAATTGTATACGACCGTGGTAAATGCTGATTATTAAATATTGCGCCACTTTCACACATGGTCGATTAGCCCCATGGTAAGCTATTTATTATGTTGTGTTATGAGTACTAACACAAGTGATGTACTTCATATATATTTATAAATACATGTTATAACACCTGAAACACAGCCAACGAGCATTAAATAAGTTTTTCTTCTAGTATCTATTGGATTGTTGCAAGAATGAGTTTCCATCAAACAGATTTCCCATACCTGATGATGTATCAGACTGCCGTTATATGAATCTTTCACGGGTGAGAATTTTATTATAATTTAAATGAGCCTATTTCATTTAAATTGCTACTGGAAATCCAATAATCGATTTTATAATTTTATGTTTTTTTGCAGTGCGAACAAGACATGTGTGGAGCTAAAAAAATGGGTTTTGCTACCGATGATGGTAAACTAGACACAGTCAAATTGCTACACATCATGTTCAAAAAAGTTGAAGATGACCTAAGTTTAATGGAAGATGTCACATCAAAATGTATAAACGGTGATTTCAGAATTTACGCAATCGATAGAGAATGTGATTCCATGAAATTTGTTCGTTGCATTTCAATGCAATGGGTGAAAGTAAGTAAATCTTATTTTGTCTAACCGTGCTTAAACAAATGCTTTAATTTTTGTCATGTCACATGTAATTTTTATCTGATTACAGCGCTGTACGGACTGGGATGACAGTTCTAGATGTCAGCAATTTAAGGGATTAGTTCAAGAATGTGTGAATTTCTTTCGATGAATTTTATTTAATATTATTAATACAAAGGAGCAAAACTTACATATTATTATGATTTAATTAAACTGGAGCAGTCAAATTTTGTTTTAATAATTTAAACCTTGCTACATACGAAGTTGGAGTTCAAATTGCCTTTTTATTGTGTTTCCTCAAATAGATATGGTAAACACGGCTGTATTAAAACAAATGCACAATAGCAGTTATTTCTACAGAAAGAAATAAAAATAAAATCATAAATTAATTATGTGCTGGTGTGTCTCATTGTACTTTTAGCGACTACTGCTACCAGTGCTATGATATCCTTCACTTGCTAAACGACGTAACAGAAGTCTTTGTTTTCTATTCAATTAAGAGCAAGCTGCAATAACTTCAACTGAAAAATAGCAATGAACCTGGAGTTGAGCCCTGGGGAATACCTATGGAAATCACTGTCCCTGAAGATCTTATCTAATAAATATCAGTACCTTTTGTAAAATATCATTCAAGTATGTTCCAATATGAGCCAACGACGAATATTTCATACTACCTTTCTATACAAATACCTGATAAATGTTCATAGACATGCAATTAAGTGCCTTGTTTAAATCAAAGCAAAAAAATGGCCCGTTTATTGTATTCAGTGTACAATAAAATCTAGTAGCATAATCATGATTCCCACTAGTTCTACTTTTTTGTTATACCTCATGTCGTAGGACTAATGGGAAAAAAACTATTAGTTCTACTATAGAAATATTTAATAGAACTAGTGGGAACAAATCATAAGCAGTGACCCATACGCCTAGCACCATTAGTATTTAATCAACAGCGTAGCTTAACCTTGGCTTTAATGATGAAAAATGTAGGTAGTAAAATAATACAGAGGTACTCGAAAAATTGCTGCACAAAACACATCAAATCTTTTGACTACTCTTATCCCAACTATAACAGCTTCCATCTAACCGAATGCAGGTGAGTACCTACCAGTGTTTAACAAGGGCCTCCCTGACCTTCTCAACGCAGTAACCCAGTAAACCAATACCCCCTGGCAAGGCTGGTTGTCAGACTTTCTGGCTTCTGGCTACCCGTAGCGACTACCAAAGCTCTCCGAAACACAGTCAATGGTTTCCAAGATATACTAAGAGAATACATAAAAACTTAAAAAGTTGAAACACACTCATACGGGAGAGGTTGGTTCGTTACCTACTAAACCACTGAGTTGACAAACACGTATGACATCGTATAACAAAACAACAGTACAAGGAAATATGAAAAAAAAATTGGTGACAATTCTGATTAAGTACAATTTCGGGTACAATTTTATGGTATTTAGATGACTATATTACGCCCTCATGGCAATATAAACATATAAATACATTGATAGGCAACATGTTCGTGACAGTTATTCTCGGTGTCAGTGTGAACAATGTTGAATATGTACGGTGTTGTGATATTGAGTTTCGTATTTGTCAGACTATCGGTAAGATTATATTATGTCAAATTAAAAGATGCTGCATAAGTTTTATCTAAATAAGGTTGATGTAATAATTTTGGAAAACTTAATCGTTAAGGCCTCGGCCTCGAATTTTGCGGGCAGCGGGGCGGCAGCGGCGGCGGCGCGGGAGCGGCAGGATCTTACGCGTATAATCAAATGGACCGGCCCTCGAATACAGCGGCGCGGGAGCGGGCAATGAGCGGTGCATTCCAGTCAAGCGGTGACCGCCCGCGCCGCCGCCGCTGCCACCCCGCTGCTCGCAAAATTCGAGGCCGAGGCCTCAGACTGCAACGATATTGAGGAAGATACTATGCCTTCATTCCATGATTAAAATCATAAACCTAATATAATTTTCCAGGCAGGTTACGATACCGAACTATGCAAAGACTACGGTGAAGTAAGTCAATGTTTAATCTAAAAAATTAAACACTACATATATTTTTTTGTGTGTGATCGTGGTAATGTTATAAATATGTATATTTTTTTCTAGTATCTACGAGAATGTTGCAAGAATGAGTTTCCATTGAACACATTTCCGATACCAGATATCTCAGAATGCCGTTCTAAGAATCGTTCACGGGTGAGAATATTATTATTGTGTAGGTATCTTTCATTTAAGTTATAAAATTCAATAAGTTATTATAGCGTGGTATGTACGGATGTCGCCGGAAGACGCTGGATGCAGGTCGCTTCCAACAGGTATCTGTGGAGATCAAAGGGGGAGGCCTATGTTCAGCAGTGGACGTCCTATGGCTGAGATGATGATGATGATGATGATGATGTACGGATGACTGCCTCGTTGGTCTTAGTGGTCGGAAGCGCGACTGCTATGGCTGAGGTCTCTTGTTCGATTCCCTGGTCGGGTTATAATTCGCTTCTTCCTCTGGGGGTGCAGCGTAAGGCATTGTTAGACTCTTACTTACTTCGGGTACTTAACAGGTCCACGGTATCTCTTTCAAACAATTCTGTCTCGGCCTGCTGGATTGGTTGATTCAGAACACGTGGCGTCAACTCCATTATATTATGGTTTAACTTTTCAGAGCGAGCAAGATATGTGTGAGGCTAAAAAAATGGGTTTTGTTACCGATGATGGTAAACTAGACACAGTCAAAATGGTACACGTTATGTTCAAAAAAGTTGAAGATGATCCAAGCTTAATGGAAGATGTCACATCAAAATGTATTAACGGTGATTTCAGGATTTACGCAACCGACAAAGAAAGTGATGTCATGAAATTTTTTCGTTGCCTTATAATGCAATGGTTGAAAGTAAGTAAAATAAGTACCTTATAAATATGTTTATTTGTATAATCGTGCTTAGACAAATTCTTATATTTTTTACAAGCTTTTATTTAACTTGCAATGTATGTATGTATGTATGTATGTATGTATGTATGTATGTATGTATGTATGTATGTATGTATGTAACTATGTGTGTTCGGGTGAAATTTTACAACTCAATTTTAAGGCACTTGCCCTCAACCGATTGAGCTGAAATTTTGCGTACATGTTTAGTTTGGATGACAATGCATGTTAAGCTATGTGACGTCATCCTAAATCCAACATGGCTGAATATACAAGATGGCGGACTAGTTATTTTTAAGGTACCTATACAATATGGGTATCAAATGAAAGGGATTGACAAGTAGAACACATTGCATTTTACGAAATAAAAATCCAAGATGGCCGCCGCTACAAAATGGTGAATAACTATTTTTTTTCAATCCCATCCATATGGGTATCCAATGACAGGACTTGACAAGTAGAATAAAGTGCCCTTTACCAAATCAAAATCTAAGATGACCGCCGCTACAGAATTCAGACTTAGGAACTTACCAGGTGAAAACTAAAAAGTATAAAATAAATTGAGGTAAAAAAATCTTTAAAAACAAGCTTTTATTTAAATGCGCTAAAAAGAAAAAATAAACTTTTTATGTAACTTTACTGTCAACTTATAACGACATTTAAAATTTAACATATTTGACACAATTTATATGTTTTAAAAGCTTGTCGCGATCTTAGTAAACTAAGAAAGTAAATACGAGTACTTAAATCTCGCGACCAGCTTTTAAAACATATAAATTGTGTCAAATATGTTAAATTTGAAATGTCGTTATAAGTTGACAGTAAAGTTACAGTAAAAGTTTATTTTTTTATTTTTAGCGCATTTAAATAAAAGCTTGTTTTTAAAGATTTTTTTACCTCAATTTCTCATGTCACTTTCTATATAATTTATTTTTTCTCATTACAGAGCTGTACGAACTGGGATGACAGTTCTAGATGTCAGGAATTTAAGGGATTCGTTCAAGAATGTGTGAATTTTTTTCCATGAATTAATGAATATTAATAAAAAGAACAAATATGCATATCATTGAATTAAACTAGAGCAACTAAATTCTGGTTTAATAATTTTAAACCTTTTAGACTATAAAGTTAGATTCACATTGGTTTTAGTGTTTGCTCGAATACTAATATAAAGACATGGCTGTATGAGAACAAATGCACCATAGTAATTATTTCTAAACAAAGGAAAATATAATCAAAGATTGACCAATGTGCTAGTGTGACTCATTGTAGGTTTAGCACCTACTGCTACCAGTGCGATTATATAACTTGAACTGATAAATAGCAATGAGCCAGGAGTTGAACCCTGGGGGATTCCCATAGAAATTACAGTCCCTGGAGATCTAATCCAACAATTTTAATTTAACTTATAAAATTTAATTTAAGTATGTCCTAGTATGACCCAATAATGAATACTTCATGTTACCTTAATACAAATAATACCTAATTAGTGTTATTAGAGACGCAATTAAATGCCTTGTTTAAATCAAAGCAAAAGAGGAGTATTCTTTTGCTTGTACCTCTATTGTAGACAATGCACAATAAAATCTAATGGCATTATAGAAAACTCGAATAAAATGAGTGGTCACATGGATGATCAGTGCAGGCGGAACGGTCATTAAAAAAATCCGTAGAACTCCATTGAACTCCTTTCCTCTATTTTTGTAGGCCGATGTGTATTTATTTTTATATCTTGGTTTTTGCATGTAGTAGTGGCGTTATGGACAAAGAACTGACCTCTCAAGTATGAGGGTTTGATTTCAAGTCAGGCAAGTACCTATCAATGCAACTTTTTAAAGTTTGTATGTACTTTGTAAGTATAACTTGGACACAAATTCCTGTGATTCGGAGAGCACGTTAAACTGTGGCTGTCATTTAACATCCTTGGTAGTCGTTACGGGTAGTCAGTAGTATGAGGTTGTCCGGGTGACTAGGTTGAGGAAGTCAGACAGGCAGTCGCTCTATGTAAAACACAGGTACTTAGCTGCATCCGGTGAGACTGGAAGTCGACCCAAACATAATTCGGAAAAGGCTCGGGTGATGATGTTATTATGATTTGTGCATGTTTATGCAAGCATAAATAATACCTAAACGCATAATGGATCATGTTCACAATTTTGGTTGTTATTACTCGGTAGTTGTTACAATTTTCTGGTATTGTGATAACTTTGAAAAAAATTACATCATATGTCCGTGCGATTTCATTATAAATACATGCCGATGACGACAATTCTCATTGTAAGTGTCGAAAATGTTCAGTATGTATCGTGTGGTATTTTCCAGCTTTTTATTTGTAGCAGTTTCGGTAAGTCTACTTTTACGAATTATTTTCTAAAGGATCATCTTTATTAGAAGGACGTTAACGTTAGTATAATGTTAATACTTCATATTTTTTTGTTTTCTATAAATGGAAGACTTCATTAACTTTAATTTTTGGTTGCAAAATAATTTATTTCGCCAATTTTTTTTTCAGTCTACGTTAACCAAGGAAGACTGCAGAAATTATCTTAACAGTGACGTAAGTACCATATCTGTACTCTATTTCTCGTACATGGATAATAATGTATAGTCTAAAAAATAATGGTTAGCCTTCATTTATTTAAGAGCATAACGGTTGTTTCTCATATTTTTAACATTCTGTATGTTTATTAGTTGGTAAGGCATAATAAATGAATAACAATATTTAACATTCCTTATTATTTTTTCAGTATCTTCTCTTTTGTTGCAAGAACGAGTTTCCGTCAGTTAGAATTCCGATGCTGGATGACGTGTCTGAATGCGCTCATTTGGACCCTGAATCGGTACGATGTTATTTTGCTGTGTTTTATATGTCAAAAAGTAATACGCAACTGGTACTTGCAAACATTCATTCATTTCTCAAATGATGAATACCATGAAGCAGTCTAGTAAATAAATCAAGTAACTACAATAGCCTTGACCTATGTTACGGTTACGACGATTTTTAACCCCCGACGCAAAAACGACGGGGTGTTATAAGTTTGACGTGTGTGTGTGTGTGTGTGTGTGTGTGTGTATGTGGCATCGTAGCTCCCAAACGGATGATCCGATTGTAATGCGGTTTTTTTTGTTTAAAAGGAATGTCATTCGGGAGTGTTCTTAGCTATGTTTGGTGGAAATCGGTTCAGGTCTTCAAGGTCATCAGCTCGTTTGTAAGGTGTGATAGGAACGTTACACGCTCAGTTTACTTGCAAGCATATGTGGGATCTGAAATTTGAAACACTAATATCTTCTGGAACCACTGAGCTGGTCTGCTATTAGGGCACGAAGATAGGAGACGTAACCCTGAACTGCCTTTTAGTAAACCCATCGAGTTTGGGCTCGTTGAATTTGTCTTGACTAGTTCTCTTCACGTTTCTAATTGACGAGAACCTGATGCTGGAAATGGGATGTGGCGGATGAAACCTTGGAATGCCGGAGTGAAATGGATAAACCGATTTATTTTTTTCCTGAAAATCTTTAATCTTTATTGTTTCTCAATACGTGCAATTCTCCCAGAGCCAGTTTGTCATGAGGATTGTTAAACAGCTTCCTTAGGCCGAGATCGCATATAGCGACCCCATCTTAAAATAAATTAAATGAAGGAAAAATTAAGGAGCTCCTTCAAAAAGCATGAAATAAAATTAAATTATAAATTTAAAAAAACCCCCGACCCAAAAAAGTGCGCAATTATTATGACAAAAGGTTAAAAACTCTAAACCCTATAAAAAGCAAAAAATAACTTTTAACACTACGTAAGTACCAACTAAAGCATGTCAGACTAAACTAAATTTTGACGTGTCGGGGGACCGCTTTTTACCTTCAAAAATACTTACATAAATCAAATGATAGGTACCTACCTAATTACAACATTCGTATAAAAAAAAACACGAATCTTAATTAGATAATTAGAGCGGTCCCCCGACACGTCAAAATTTAGTTTAGTCTGACATGCTTTAGTTGGTACTTACGTAGTGTTAAAAGTTATTTTTTGCTTTTTATAGGGTTTAGAGTTTTTAACCTTTTGTCATAATAATTGCGCACTTTTTTGGGTCGGGGGTTTTTTTTGGGAAAAGCTTCTGGTGCTGGGTATACATTATGATGGTATATATTATGAGACCAGTTTTTAAAATAATAAGCACGTGTTTGACGACTATCTCACTTGATAGTAAGCGGACAAAGGTAGACGCTTGCTTAGACATGGGATATTGTTAGCCTAAAGACCTTTATAAGTACTATTGCTAAGTACTCAAATATTGGAAATCAGTCAAATAGGTGTGATTTTTGTCATTAAGATGAGAAACAACTTGTTTTCAATTTTGCAGTGTGAGCGTAGCTTATGTATAGCTAAGAAATTAGGTGTAGCTACCGCAGACGATAGAATAGATAAAACCAAAGCAGTTGAGCTTTTATATGCAAAACTTTCAAATGAACCAAGTTTGATGGAAGATGTGCAATCTAAATGTATTGATGGTGACGTCGAGTCTTACGCTCCTGCGGAAGCTTGTGAGTCTGTGAAGTTGACTCGCTGCGTTTCCATGCAATGGTTGAAAGTAAGTGTATATTATTTACGTAATAGCTATGTTCCGAAATCAATCTCATTACACTGGTTAGTGCTGATGACTGATAAAATATTATTTATACACCAGCCAGGACTGTACATTGACGTAATTTTGAAAATAATATTTATGCTCGTTTATAAAACATCACTCTTGCCTCACCAGTAAAATTTGGTAGCGCACTAGTCTTATATGGCGTCTTATTCATAACTTCACGAGCACTAGCCAATATACTGAGAGTTATAGACGAAGACAATTCTATTGTAATTTATCTAATCGCCTTAATGTACTCAAAGCTTAACTTTTCTAATTCCAGCGCTGCACAGAGTGGGATGATGACTCGGAATGCCAGAAATTTAAAGAAGGCGTCCAAGAATGTGCGACATTACTTGCATAAGTTTACTGATGTTGAAAATGGCTACCTATATAAAATATTAATAAAGTGGAGCATTGATATATGCAGTTTTATTTGTAAGACTAGGTAACTATTAGATTTTGGATTTATGAACAATCGTGCGTATAATATTTAGAAATGAATTAATAAATAATCTAACATCATGGATACCGACTCTTTTTCATCCAAAATCAACTTATTTACTGTGTGAAAAAAAAAAAAACTAAAATCAACTATCGAATTTTACTTTTTTAGTATTTTCTCAATATCCAAAAGTGCATCGTAATTCATTTAATATAACATTGTACCAAACTATCATCATAAAAATTGATCCCCTCTCTCTTCATTCCCTCTAAAACTACAAAGATTTGGTACTTACATTAAATAGCTGGCAGAACGTTAATTTGAAGGGAAGAACCGTACAATTGAGGTAACAACACAAGTCATGTGAAAACTTCGCAGCGTTGTGACCGGATCGCCTCAAACGAGCGAAGTTCGGCAACGGTACATTTACCCACTACTTCTGCTGTTTTAGGGTGAGGTGTTACTGACATATGTTTTGAAACTGGCGAAATTATGCTGTCTCGTTGTTGTAAGTATTTCAATATAAAGCTTAAAATTAAGTATTGCTACCAGCTAGGGGATTGTTCCGATGAGTTGCCGTGACCTAAGAGCATAAAGGGTTTCAAGAAGAATATGATAGAATTTTAATATGGCTTTGCCTTCTTCTTCCCTTATAGTGAAAAGGATTGATAATTCCCAATCTACATCAAAAAAGTGGATCAAATCCTCTTTGTCTATATTTTGAACTAGATCCTCTATATCAGTATGAAAAGGTGGTAAATAGCTAAATAATTATCTTCTCAAAGTACTGTTTTCCGTATCTAGAATCTTGCTCCTCAGTAACAAATGGACGACTATTGTTACCTTTATAAAATTAGTCGAGATAACTCCATTTATTTCTTTAATGCTATTAGGGACCCTCTTTTCGTCTACTGTGAGACCCCACCCTTTAAGTTTATTAAGAGTAGGTGAGCTTGTTTCATTATTGCATCAAGGGTTTTGTCTTGACACGACATTTTAACTTAGATGATTATGTACGGAACCCTTCGCAGTATAAAGCAGAGATTAACTCGCGACTCAGGTACGGAGATTTAATTTTAGTGTTATTCAAAATCAAGTTTTGAACTCTACTGTCTAGTCATTAAGTGTGTAATTTAATGAAATTGGATGAGGCTTATTTTTCACTAGGTAATGTTTCTTAAAATAATTTTATGACCAAATTTCCTAGATGGCCACTTTGCTACTGTTTTCTTTAAACATACACTAACTTTACAGGTTCACTTAGCTTCAGAGTAAAATTAAATGCAGTCTTAAAGTCAATAGGTCCTGCGTTCGATAGTTACCGTCTTACCACAAAAACTTTTAAACGTCAGTTTAAGACTTGTCTAAAAAAATGTCAAATTATGACGTTGACATATGGTTCATTTTGGAGCCACAATTTTTTTAGACAAGTGTAAAACAGGTGGTTAAGTTTTTGTAGTAAGGCCATTATTGTTTTGTATTCAGTTAAACAACCGATAATATAATATAGCAATACCACACATCGACCGTCGAGACAAACGGGCCAAAAGCTAAAAAACCACACCCCACTATAAACTAAAAATTTCAAACCAAATCCAATTATAGCCTCTAAAAGGCACTTTAATTTAGAATCTAACAACATTACCCGTAATTCCACTAAACCGACTGGCTATTTAGCCTAACATCAAAAACTGCAGCGAAAATTCAATTATAATGCAAATTTCGCAAAATTTAGTACGTGGGCGACAAAATGATAGTGGTCCATTGTTACTTCATGGCCCTAGGCAATTTCCTAATGAAAAACTTCATGCTTTGTTCACTTAATCACCCTATTAACATAATAGAGGGAGCTTTATTCAACTTATTGTTCAAATAACGGTTAATTTAAACTGGTATTTTAGTTACGTTCTATAGTGTATTTAGGGACTGTTTATAACCGACTTCCCAAAAAGGAGGAGGTTCTCAATTCGGCCGGTATGTTTTTTTTTTTTTTTTTTTTTTTTTTTTCTATGTATGTACATCGATTACGCCGAGGTTTATAGACCGATTTACGTGATTTTTTTTTGTTCGACGCGGAATAGCTGCCAATTGGTCCCATAGTTATCAGGTCAGGGATCTGATGATGGAAACCCTGAGAAATCGAGGGCAACTTTCGAAAGTTGTAAGCATACATAGGGTTAAACCTTGACACTCATATGTATGTCTGATAGCACTATTCAACAGTGAAGGTTTGGAGCTGACCTGATGATGGAGACCAAAGAAGGTCGAGGGAACTCGACAACTGAGTCCGTAAACTACCTCGTGTTTGGGCTTATATTATTCGTATTGACGAGACCTTTGCAACAGTGAAGGTTTGGAGCTGACCTGATGATGGAGACCAGAGAAGGTCGAGGGAGCTCGACAACTAAACATGAAAACTACCTCGTGTTTGGGCTTATATTCTTCGTATCAATGAGAACTTTCCAGTTTTGTGGATAGTTACCTTATTCGTTTCACTGAAAAGCTGAAAATAAAAAACTTTTTTACAAAAAAAAATAACCGACTTCCCAAAACACTAAAAAGCAAAAAAAAAACAAATTTTAGGCGCATCGGCCTAGAAGTCGGTGGCAAAATTAACTCAGGGACATCCATTAGACACCGACTTCTAGGCCGATGCACCTAAAATTTGTTTTTTTTTTTGCTTTTTAGTGTTTTGGGAAGTCGGTTATTTTTTTTTGTAAAAAAGTTTTTTATTTTCAGCTTTTCAGTGAAACGAATAAGGTAACTATCCACAAAACTGGAAAGTTCTCATTGATACGAAGAATATAAGCCCAAACACGAGGTAGTTTTCATGTTTAGTTGTCGAGCTCCCTCGACCTTCTCTGGTCTCCATCATCAGGTCAGCTCCAAACCTTCACTGTTGCAAAGGTCTCGTCAATACGAATAATATAAGCCCAAACACGAGGTAGTTTACGGACTCAGTTGTCGAGTTCCCTCGACCTTCTTTGGTCTCCATCATCAGGTCAGCTCCAAACCTTCACTGTTGAATAGTGCTATCAGACATACATATGAGTGTCAAGGTTTAACCCTATGTATGCTTACAACTTTCGAAAGTTGCCCTCGATTTCTCAGGGTTTCCATCATCAGATCCCTGACCTGATAACTATGGGACCAATTGGCAGCTATTCCGCGTCGAACAAAAAAAAATCACGTAAATCGGTCTATAAACCTCGGCGTAATCGATGTACATACATAGAAAAAAAAAAAAAAAAAAAAAAAAAAAACATACCGGCCGAATTGAGAACCTCCTCCTTTTTGGGAAGTCGGTTATAAACAGTCCCTAAATACACTATAGAACGTAACTAAAATACCAGTTTAAATTAACCGTTATTTGAACAATAAGTTGAATAAAGCTCCCTCTATTATGTTAATAGGGTGATTAAGTGAACAAAGCATGAAGTTTTTCATTAGGAAATTGCCTAGGGCCATGAAGTAACAATGGACCACTATCATTTTGTCGCCCACGTACTAAATTTTGCGAAATTTGCATTATAATTGAATTTTCGCTGCAGTTTTTGATGTTAGGCTAAATAGCCAGTCGGTTTAGTGGAATTACGGGTAATGTTGTTAGATTCTAAATTAAAGTGCCTTTTAGAGGCTATAATTGGATTTGGTTTGAAATTTTTAGTTTATAGTGGGGTGTGGTTTTTTAGCTTTTGGCCCGTTTGTCTCGACGGTCGATGTGTGGTATTGCTATATTATATTATCGGTTGTTTAACTGAATACAAAACAATAATGGCCTTACTACAAAAACTTAACCACCTGTTTTACACTTGTCTAAAAAAATTGTGGCTCCAAAATGAACCATATGTCAACGTCATAATTTGACATTTTTTTAGACAAGTCTTAAACTGACGTTTAAAAGTTTTTGTGGTAAGACGGTAACTATCGAACGCAGGACCTATTGACTTTAAGACTGCATTTAATTTTACTCTGAAGCTAAGTGAACCTGTAAAGTTAGTGTATGTTTAAAGAAAACAGTAGCAAAGTGGCCATCTAGGAAATTTGGTCATAAAATTATTTTAAGAAACATTACCTAGTGAAAAATAAGCCTCATCCAATTTCATTAAATTACACACTTAATGACTAGACAGTAGAGTTCAAAACTTGATTTTGAATAACACTAAAATTAAATCTCCGTACCTGAGTCGCGAGTTAATCTCTGCTTTATACTGCGAAGGGTTCCGTACATAATCATCTAAGTTAAAATGTCGTGTCAAGACAAAACCCTTGATGCAATAATGAAACAAGCTCACCTACTCTTAATAAACTTAAAGGGTGGGGTCTCACAGTAGACGAAAAGAGGGTCCCTAATAGCATTAAAGAAATAAATGGAGTTATCTCGACTAATTTTATAAAGGTAACAATAGTCGTCCATTTGTTACTGAGGAGCAAGATTCTAGATACGGAAAACAGTACTTTGAGAAGATAATTATTTAGCTATTTACCACCTTTTCATACTGATATAGAGGATCTAGTTCAAAATATAGACAAAGAGGATTTGATCCACTTTTTTGATGTAGATTGGGAATTATCAATCCTTTTCACTATAAGGGAAGAAGAAGGCAAAGCCATATTAAAATTCTATCATATTCTTCTTGAAACCCTTTATGCTCTTAGGTCACGGCAACTCATCGGAACAATCCCCTAGCTGGTAGCAATACTTAATTTTAAGCTTTATATTGAAATACTTACAACAACGAGACAGCATAATTTCGCCAGTTTCAAAACATATGTCAGTAACACCTCACCCTAAAACAGCAGAAGTAGTGGGTAAATGTACCGTTGCCGAACTTCGCTCGTTTGAGGCGATCCGGTCACAACGCTGCGAAGTTTTCACATGACTTGTGTTGTTACCTCAATTGTACGGTTCTTCCCTTCAAATTAACGTTCTGCCAGCTATTTAATGTAAGTACCAAATCTTTGTAGTTTTAGAGGGAATGAAGAGAGAGGGGATCAATTTTTATGATGATAGTTTGGTACAATGTTATATTAAATGAATTACGATGCACTTTTGGATATTGAGAAAATACTAAAAAAGTAAAATTCGATAGTTGATTTTAGTTTTTTTTTTTTTTCACACAGTAAATAAGTTGATTTTGGATGAAAAAGAGTCGGTATCCATGATGTTAGATTATTTATTAATTCATTTCTAAATATTATACGCACGATTGTTCATAAATCCAAAATCTAATAGTTACCTAGTCTTACAAATAAAACTGCATATATCAATGCTCCACTTTATTAATATTTTATATAGGTAGCCATTTTCAACATCAGTAAACTTATGCAAGTAATGTCGCACATTCTTGGACGCCTTCTTTAAATTTCTGGCATTCCGAGTCATCATCCCACTCTGTGCAGCGCTGGAATTAGAAAAGTTAAGCTTTGAGTACATTAAGGCGATTAGATAAATTACAATAGAATTGTCTTCGTCTATAACTCTCAGTATATTGGCTAGTGCTCGTGAAGTTATGAATAAGACGCCATATAAGACTAGTGCGCTACCAAATTTTACTGGTGAGGCAAGAGTGATGTTTTATAAACGAGCATAAATATTATTTTCAAAATTACGTCAATGTACAGTCCTGGCTGGTGTATAAATAATATTTTATCAGTCATCAGCACTAACCAGTGTAATGAGATTGATTTCGGAACATAGCTATTACGTAAATAATATACACTTACTTTCAACCATTGCATGGAAACGCAGCGAGTCAACTTCACAGACTCACAAGCTTCCGCAGGAGCGTAAGACTCGACGTCACCATCAATACATTTAGATTGCACATCTTCCATCAAACTTGGTTCATTTGAAAGTTTTGCATATAAAAGCTCAACTGCTTTGGTTTTATCTATTCTATCGTCTGCGGTAGCTACACCTAATTTCTTAGCTATACATAAGCTACGCTCACACTGCAAAATTGAAAACAAGTTGTTTCTCATCTTAATGACAAAAATCACACCTATTTGACTGATTTCCAATATTTGAGTACTTAGCAATAGTACTTATAAAGGTCTTTAGGCTAACAATATCCCATGTCTAAGCAAGCGTCTACCTTTGTCCGCTTACTATCAAGTGAGATAGTCGTCAAACACGTGCTTATTATTTTAAAAACTGGTCTCATAATATATACCATCATAATGTATACCCAGCACCAGAAGCTTTTCCCAAAAAAAACCCCCGACCCAAAAAAGTGCGCAATTATTATGACAAAAGGTTAAAAACTCTAAACCCTATAAAAAGCAAAAAATAACTTTTAACACTACGTAAGTACCAACTAAAGCATGTCAGACTAAACTAAATTTTGACGTGTCGGGGGACCGCTCTAATTATCTAATTAAGATTCGTGTTTTTTTTTATACGAATGTTGTAATTAGGTAGGTACCTATCATTTGATTTATGTAAGTATTTTTGAAGGTAAAAAGCGGTCCCCCGACACGTCAAAATTTAGTTTAGTCTGACATGCTTTAGTTGGTACTTACGTAGTGTTAAAAGTTATTTTTTGCTTTTTATAGGGTTTAGAGTTTTTAACCTTTTGTCATAATAATTGCGCACTTTTTTGGGTCGGGGGTTTTTTTAAATTTATAATTTAATTTTATTTCATGCTTTTTGAAGGAGCTCCTTAATTTTTCCTTCATTTAATTTATTTTAAGATGGGGTCGCTATATGCGATCTCGGCCTAAGGAAGCTGTTTAACAATCCTCATGACAAACTGGCTCTGGGAGAATTGCACGTATTGAGAAACAATAAAGATTAAAGATTTTCAGGAAAAAAATAAATCGGTTTATCCATTTCACTCCGGCATTCCAAGGTTTCATCCGCCACATCCCATTTCCAGCATCAGGTTCTCGTCAATTAGAAACGTGAAGAGAACTAGTCAAGACAAATTCAACGAGCCCAAACTCGATGGGTTTACTAAAAGGCAGTTCAGGGTTACGTCTCCTATCTTCGTGCCCTAATAGCAGACCAGCTCAGTGGTTCCAGAAGATATTAGTGTTTCAAATTTCAGATCCCACATATGCTTGCAAGTAAACTGAGCGTGTAACGTTCCTATCACACCTTACAAACGAGCTGATGACCTTGAAGACCTGAACCGATTTCCACCAAACATAGCTAAGAACACTCCCGAATGACATTCCTTTTAAACAAAAAAAACCGCATTACAATCGGATCATCCGTTTGGGAGCTACGATGCCACATACACACACACACACACACACACACACACACGTCAAACTTATAACACCCCGTCGTTTTTGCGTCGTGGATAGTTACCTTATTCGTTTCACTGAAAAGCTGAAAATAAAAAACTTTTTTACAAAAAAAAATAACCGACTTCCCAAAACACTAAAAAGCAAAAAAAAAACAAATTTTAGGCGCATCGGCCTAGAAGTCGGTGGCAAAATTAACTCAGGGACATCCATTAGACACCGACTTCTAGGCCGATGCACCTAAAATTTGTTTTTTTTTTTGCTTTTTAGTGTTTTGGGAAGTCCGTTATTTTTTTTTGTAAAAAAGTTTTTTTAACAGTACGTACCTACCTATTCAGTGCTTCCAACAGTTTGTTAGGCAGTTCGTTTAATTAGATAAAACTCTTCTAATAGAGACATTTAATTTTATTCACATTTGTAAGGTCTTCAGATAAATCAGAATTAAATGAATCAATTACATAACTTATAATTACGTTCATCAATCATCATTTCAGTGGCTTTCAATAAATGTTCTTCAATAAATTCACAGCTCAAAATGTTAAGGTTAGGGTGTCATCTTAGAGTATTTGACGAACCGGAGACGATATTGCCATGCCTTTTTCTCTGCCAAAGATTACTGGAGTGCCGTTCATACTTTTATATATACATTTTGTGCGTCTGGTGCGTCAAGTTAATGCTTATTTGTGTTTATACATTTTGTTGAATCCGTATGTAAGAATGCGATCGAAAATGCACGATTGAGCTGTCATTATTTGTGTCAAAATTGGCAGAATTTCTCACATAGAGATACATGCTTATGGCGGATCCAGTCGTCTAAATGATCTAAGAGCGCCATAGATATAAGAGGGGTGTTGAAATGAAATTCCTGACGTACCTGAGATGTTAAATGTATGGATGAGTCTTTGTATGATATCGGTAGGTACGCTTTGAGGTGAGGTTATAATGCGGAAATGTATTGTGCGCGTGTAGCTGTATGAATATTATTTTGTAAGATGTTTTTTAGAATAGGTAAAAATATTTATTCTGTTATTTGTGTATTTATTTTCTTGCATTTATTTTATTTAAAAATGAGTCTTATTTTGGAAAACGACTTGCATTTGCACTGCAACGCGGATATACATAGTTAAGAAAACTCGTTAGTTCTAAACGTTTGTGGTAAGTGGGTACCTAATTAAGCTGTGCCAAGATAATTATATAAAAAAGCAATAGCAATCGGACGACTGTTTAGCTCAAATGGTTAGATTATTTTCCTTTTTACATGCAGCTTTCAAGTTTAACTCTAATCACATGCTCTATGTCCAAATAGTTTAATAATTAGTTTTGTTTCTATGGGTAAGCTTAATGAGTAGCTATATATAGTAATACATGTACTTATATCTAATACAGTCCACTAAAACTATGTTGAAGTTAGTTGCAAATATACCGTCGAGCTAACCACACGTTGTTTTCTTTAAAAATCACTGCACCATAAAAGTCAACCCTATCCATTAAAAAATCTATATTATTAGAGTCAAACTAGAAGTAATAAGAATAAAAAGCATAGGATACTGTGGTCAGCTGTTTCTTAATTAGTTAATTTATTAGCTCTTTATATGACATTTTTGATTGCAAAAAAAAACTACCAAAAAAATAAGAAAGTTTAGTTTTGCTATAAAAAAACGAAATACAAACATCTCAATGAAGAACCTCTTCCTTTTTGGGCAGTCGCAGTTGGTAAAAAAAATATTTATCGAAAAAAAACCAATTCAAAAATTTATGAATCACGATGTCAACAACAAAAACGATAACAAGTCTAAATTTCGGGTTTTAGAGAAGAAATTTATAATATCCGTCAGGTGCTCTAGATCGCACATATTTGCCTTCCAAGATTGCAATAACATAGAACCAGGTTTATTAGCTTAAGCGAAATAACCTCGTTAGTATACTTATTCGTTTGTTTAGCTGAAGTGAACTGTTGGATATTAAATTAGTTTTTCAAGCGTTTCCACCTCAGTGACTTGTTTTTGCTTCTATTTTTGTATTATGTCTTTAAAGTGGTGAAGACTGATGATGAAATAGATTTTTGTTTTAAAGTCTTGGCTAAACGAGCGTATTATAAATGAGTGTGCATTTCTTATGAGTGAATGAACCTCAATCCTCATCCATAATATAATACTCCTTGGAAAACGTTCTTAACAAAACTATATTCTGTAAATGAAAATAATTGGAGTCAATGTACATAGGTGCGACATAGGGCATGAAACATTTTCTGATAAGCACCCATCACTGTTTCCCCTTGGGCCCTTTGGTAGGTCCGGTTCCTCCCAGATACGTAATGAAGAATTGCATATCACTTTAGTAGTGTCTCTGATGCAGCCCTTGTCTGACCTGTCGGTCAAACTGCCACAATATTGTTATATCAGCTGGTTCCTGTAACCAAAGTGATATAACATATTGCGACAGTTTTGGCAAGAGACGTCTGGATCCAGACATGTCTCGTGGTACAAGGCGATGGCGACATGTTGAGAGCCGGTCACCATGTTTTGCAAAACATAGACATATCCAAGATTTACATATAGCCAGTTTCACCGGTGACAGATAAACGACAAGTTTTTGGTTTCACATCCCACGGATAGCAATATCTGGTAGAAATTAAAAGCGGCCTTTATCTGGCAGACAGATAGCTAACTGACACTTAACGGTAACTTGTGTGACCGGGGACTTTATGATAAGAATTTTGACATCATAATATCTTTTATCTTAGATCTTCTGTTGATCGATATAATTTGAGAACTAAATGCAATAATTATAAATATTTTTTTTTATTTAAATAACAAACAATATTTATAAGCGTTCCAATATGGGTCTCGTAAACTTTATGACAATTTGTTTGCAAACCAAATCAAAAGTATTCTACGCTACTCCTTTCATTTATCTTGGACAGAGTATATTCTTTTTCAGACCTATTCAGACCAGTGTTTAATTATCAGAAGTTACGTGTTGCGGTTTGTTCGTTGTAATCTTGTGCTGGTCTACATAAATATGTTCTGTGACCGTTTGGCTTTGTGAACTGTTGGGTAGCGTGCCAAGGGATCTAGTGGTTTCGGATAACTCATAGATAGTTCTAAACCCTTGTTATTAATTTAGTGGTTAATTTAGTCATGTATTATCTATACTTTAATATATTAAAGACGAATATTTTTTTTTATTGTTTGTTTGTAAAAAAACTGTGAAACTGTTGAACTGGTTGCTTTCCACACAGTGAAGATTTTTTTTATTTTTTCACCCTCTACAACACTCTTCTCGAGCAACATAGGGTATATTTTATCCCGGTAAGGGCAGTAGTTCATATATAGGAAGTGGCGTGACATGGTGAACCGCGGCCACACAGCTAGTATGTATGTATAGTATGTATATTTTGAAAAAAAAAAAATACGTTTATGATTTTTGTTATCAAAACAATTTCAGTTCAGTTTGCAGACTGTCCATAACGGTACCTATACTATGAAAATAATGAGTAATTCTATAGCACATACTTGTAATATTTATAGCCTTTTATAATATTTTCTCGTCATTCTTTGCGTTTTATTTAACTAGTTTTTTGATCAGGTCCCAGATGCGAGTAATGACTTTTCAGGCACCTTTTATAACACAAAATATTTTATCGAAACATCAGGCTGCGTTTTTTGACGAATAAACTTACAGATTAAACTGTTTTACAAAACTGTAACAGAATATTTATTTATGTCTCTAATATTAGATTTAGTCAAAAAAAGATTTATATCTTTCTTTATTTTTTATCTGTGCTTATAATGATTGTCTCAGTTAATTAATATTTTAAATCACAAGATGATGATTCGTGAATTTAATATCTACATTTTCAATATTTTATTAGACATTCCTGAATTTTCTAGAACTAATAACGATAGCCCACAGCGTACACCTACACTATAAAAGTGCACTGAACTGTAAGCTGCGGCTTGTCTAACCATTAAAACAATTGTGTCCAATTAGTGGTATTTCTAATAAATAAACTTTGAGACAAGAGGGTTTCTTTGTGTTTCACTGAAATTGTGTCCAATAAACTTGGAAACAAAATGGCCGTGAATAATACGTCTGCTCGTTTAAATGGCTGTCATGCATTTCATTGTTTCGGGTCGGAGAACTACAATCTGGGTTTTGTTGCACTAATTAGTATTTAGGCTATTATGTTGGAGTACAAAGTTGATTTAGATAGGTTATAGTGAAAGTCAATGGGTAGTTTTCATTTATGAACAGTACATCAATATCAAAAATATAAAAAGGTGCAGTTTCACTACAAAATAATTAAGTATGTCATTGTTAATACAAGCTGTTGATTTGCATCCGTGCCATATTCAAGGACGTAATTATGCTAATGATTCTCGACCCAAATCAACAAAAAAATTGGTACGTATTTTTTTTTTTTTTTTTTTTTTTCGGAATCCCATCAATGTCATCTAGCCGTATTTAAACTTGGCGCGCGTGTTACTGGCCTTAAAACCGTGCTGCACTCAAACAAACGCAAACACAAAGAATACGCTTCATTCATAAATTTCATTCATAAACTTGGATTACTTCTGAAATTCTACGGCATTACAATGACAAAAAAAGCAGTGCATATTAGCTATTTTCCGTCTTCTGTAATTCCAATCGATTATTTACGTATTGTATGTCCTCCTCCGGAAATATGGCACAAATGCAAATCGACACCTTGTATAGTATTATCAGTGCAGGGTTGGAGTTCTTTAGCCTTTATCCATTATCCGGATGGCTTAATGAAAGATATGGAAAATTGGAAACTGTTTGAATTAAACTTATTTCTGTAGCAATCTATACATATATTATAATCACTTAGTCGGGCAAAAAAACTTTTCCATTTTATATAATCTCTTTGATTAAAATTAGACATTAACTTACAACATTAGCAGTAAACTAAACCCAAACCTGATAATATAACATAGTCTAAAGTATACAATTTAGTTATGAACTTCATCACAAACATGTTACTAAATTAGGTTACCCAATATGGTAAACTCGTCAACGTACGAACGTTGACACGTTTTCTAAACCAGAATTAATTACTTTTCGTCTAATTGATTTATTACTCTTAATTAAGCGTCTTTACATTGCGTAAGGAGTGAATTATTTCGTTTAGTTTTAGGAGCATTAAATTAATATGTAAGACAAAAAGAAATTATGGTACGTACCTTGCTTACTATACAAAAGAAAGCCAAGCTTGTTTGAGATGAATGAATTGATTGAAGTTGTCATGCAAAAGCTTCTGAATGGATTGACAATATGGCTGTATAAACCACTGCCAGCTTTATTTTAGAAGTGTGAAAAGTAGTCGTTCCCTTACGACGTGGGTAAAGCCCCGGGCAACAGCAAGTATATATCCATAATGGCACAATATAACTAAATCATTACTATTACGATACATTAGATTGTTGCTTATCAAACCTAAATCGGTTTTGATTAAATTATAATTCGGAGATTGATTAAATTGTAGAGAACGACAATAATCATAATTTTCAGTAGGAAAATACTACTTCAATTACACGCCCAGACCTACGAGTAAAACCGAGAGAAATTATTTAAGAAATAAGCAAATTATAATTAATGTTGTAGTAGGATCTTTGGGAATTCTAGAAGTATATATACCCCCGTTTACAATACATTAGATTCACTGTCCGTAGATGCGGAATTTTCTTAAAAAATGTTTTTGCCAACTACGGGTCCACTGTCGGCCTACTGCTTAGTCTGCAGTCTAGAGGTACTCTTATTCAAATAATTTTTTATTTACTATCGATAAAACTACTTATCTTGATTGGTTTTTCTAGTAGTATTCTATGAAACTGTTAATGGTTTTAGGTACGATAAGCCTTTTCTGCATTATATTGAACTTTGTTAAAGTTCTCTTCAATAAGTTCTTTTGTAGCACGACACTATTTAAAATTATTCCTTTTTTTACAAGCTTTTAACTTGCACTTTTTATATATCAGTCATCTTTTTTTAGAAATAAATGGATGACTTCATTTATAGAACTAAGGAGGAGCAAGGCAAACTGAGCGAAACGATTAAAAGTATTAATTCTCCATAGTTATTAAAGGAATACCTCTAATATGATTCCTACAAGATTCTGGCTCAGAATTATATTTACCATAAAAAAATCTACAAAAAGACAACAAACAGATACCACACTTAATTAAAATGTGCCTACTTACCCGGAAAGCAATTACACCGAACAATTTGATCGAGCTACATCCAACGGCTTTTCCCTTCATATGTCAAACTTCCAAAGGTCAGTTTCTTTGATCGTCAGCCGTACATATTGGCATAGCCCTTTGTTACAGGGTAACGTGGAGTTTGGGTTTTTTTTTCTGTCAATTTGTGTGTTAAGTGGGTCTGAAGTGTTGTGTGAAAATGTTCGTGTAATTTTTTTTTTTGGGGAATTTTTTTCTGGTACTTGTAATTTTTGTAAGAGAAGATTTTTGAAGTGTAGATTGGTAAAATTATAGGCCAAAAAAACTGCACAACTGTATTGTGATATCAAATAAAATAATAAACTCAAAACTTCCTTTAGTATTATATTAGTACACTGAAAAAAATAATTAAATAATGAAGTATATGTATTTCTCATAATGTATTTATTTTTATTAAAAAAATACCGAGTTTGCTATAATCTCGTCCATGACCTGAATTGTAGCCTTTTTTACTTTCATTACCTTGCCATAAATATACTTAAAAAAAATTGTTCTATAGTAGTTGCGACCATTTTTCTCAATTTTTAGACTGCGTCAATGTTCCACTAAATAATAAATTAAACTTTTCTACTATAAAAAGACTTTTCATGACTCGTCACAATACCGTGGAATATAAATTTGCTCATTACCACATACTCATTATTAATTAATCTTGTACGCGTCGAATAAGTTATGAACCAGCTATAAACGAAATACGGCCTTTGTAAGATTTTGTTCATACGGGGCAACAATTTGTGGCACTAGATATGTTGCGGTTTTGTTTAATCTGTGTTAATAAAGTAGAAGATGTATATCATCTTCTGGTGGAGTGTGTCAGAAATAAATCTGAAAGGAACAACTTAATTTGTGAACTTACATAAATAAGTTAGATTTATGTAGGTACATTTAATGTAATCTTGGGCCAACCAATGTCACCTGAAGCTATGTTTGTTTATTCATTAGTTACGTTGTAATTGTGTTTACGTAAGGTAAGGTTACGATGGAACTAATATAACATTGTTAAAAGTTCCTTAAATAAATAAATTAAAAAAAAAAGATATGTTGCGGTTACTGTTTGAAGATATATTATTGTGACTAATCCAGGAACAGTTTTAAATTGATTCTGATATAAAATAAATATGTATCTACATTCTCTTAGTGCTTGATTTTGAAAAAAAAATGTGTATATCAATGATGCAGTTGCTTACAGTCTCTTTGCGTGAATATTAAAAAAATCTTGTATAAATCAGTTCAAACAATCAAAAACAGAATTCATTTACCATCTTTATTTTCCAGCTAAATACTTGATAATTACATTTAAATTACCCTCTTTAAGCACCACTGAAGTCACTGACCACTAACGTCAGCCACTAACAGTCGCTGGCAGTCGCCCGTCAGAGATAAGCCTTACTAAAGCCAGGTAATTAAGTGACCACTATATCCCAACACCAAAATAATGAAGGTTCGTAAAACGAGTTTCCATAAAGCTGCTTATAGTGGTATATCTATTTACGAGTATGTTTCATATTTCAATACGCTGGTTAATGGTTTCATCTCTTATGTGATGGATGTTAAATAGAATGTAGGGTTAGGTATAGTGGATAGAAAGTAGGGTGTATACGTAATTATTCAGTTTTATTTTTGTCTCTTTATGTGATCTTGTTTTTGGGAAGTAGAGATACAATTAACGGTGATATTATGTGAATAGCGTAGTAAAAACAGCACATTTAATGTACGATATTGTTGTAATGTAAGTTTGCCTGCAAGAGTGGGTTACTGAAAAATGTGTATCAAATAAAAATATACAATGAAATTTTAAACGTTTCATTAGCATCACAATCTACCTGACAAATTGTAGCGTTCTATTCACAATTACTTACCAATCAGTGTATTCTAGAAAAACTACAGCTAAATTAAAAAATTAATCCTAAAAAATCTTAGTGCATGGCAACCCTGATTTTACCAGCCAACATTTTCACGCGCATATCTGTCATAAGTACCGCCGAAAATGCATGAACTACCAAAGCTATGTATGCAGCCGCAAAGTATCGGGATTTGATTAGCATAAGGTAAGTAAATCCCCCGGTTTGGCCTGCGTTTTATTTGCATAACCGCCGGGAATGCACCGCTTCAAATGTTTGCATATTAACATTAATATCGTTTTAAATTATTTTTGTAGGGGTGTCTGTGCTTCTACATTTTTTATTGTTTTTTTTTTTTTATAATTTTGATCTTCGGCGAGAAGAATCTATTGTTTTTAGGGTTCCTCTGTCCGTCCGTCCGTCCGTCCGTCTGTCCGTCCGTCCGTCTGTCACCAGGCTGAATCTCAAAAACCGTGATAGTTAGAGAGTTGAAATTTCATTTGATTTTTTTGTTTGATTCACAGATGATGTATTTCTGTTACCGCTTTAATAACAAACTAGAATAAAATAAATATTTTGGGGGACTCCCGTACAACAAACGTGAATTTTTTGCTCATTTTTGCTCGATTTCGATAAATATATATAATATATACCTCTATATATAGAATATTAGTTTGGATGATACGGAACCAATCGTGCGCGGGTCCGACTCGCACTTGGCCGGTTTTTTCACTTTTATGATGGGTGCATGGTGAAAGATGAATAATAATCAAAGCTAAATAGCTGAACAATTTAATGATAAAACAATTTTCAATTCAACATTTGCCTTATTTCAAACGTTAACAATAAATGTGAAGCCAAAACTTAAAGCAACACTCCTTTTGTTTTTTCAACAAATGAAAGTACTCCAATATGTTCAAAAGCGAGCTATTCATAACACTTACGCACACTCATATCACTCGGATTGCCTAAAATTACAATCATTTTATTTCGAATTCAAGATGGAATTACTTTATTAGTTACAATAAAGATAAAGTATGGCAGCTTTAACTTATATTTTATTTTATCAAAAGTACTCACTCCTTACAATGATCTGTACCTAGTTACTTTAATACCTTGGTTGATTTTATTTCACCAATTTTCTGTTTCTTGTATTTTCTTATTAAGTATTATTTACTCTAGTAGGTATTATACAAATCACGTTTTCTAAATGATTAACCTCCCCACTCAGAGACATTTAATGGTTACTTAAGCCATTATTTAGTGAAGGATTTGTATGACATTCCGTCACTAAGGAGTGACTTAAGTAATCATTAAATGTCTCTGAGTGGGGAGGTTAGGCTTTTTGCTAATAATTATATTGTGTGATAGAGTGGTTTTATTTTGTACGAACAAACAAAGCATGAAAATATATTCTCTTTAATCACTAAGATACTTTTAACAAACATTTCCAAGAAGCATTAATTAGGACATAAAATAATGTTCTGTTTAATTAAAACCAGGATTTATTATCTTAATTACTCACGTTAAGTACTTTCAGCAAACAACGTTTTTTAATTCAAGACCTAATAATTCTTTAAAAGTCTAAACTAACATCTTGCATTATGCTTGTTGAGTACGGCATAAGTATAAAGTCAAAAAGACAATATGATAAGTACTTAAGATACCAACATGCTATTGGTACCGGGTGACACTATAATTAAACAAATCGACAATTGGTAGACGATTTTATTGGCATGGTATGTATAGTATTGTGAGATCAGATAACTATCTCTTCATCACTTTCTAAGAATCGATAAATAATGTAGTTGGTATTGCATCAATCATCATCATCTCAGCCATAGAACGTCTTCTTGTGACCCAAGGCCCCATTGATTTTCAAAAGGATCCATAATATCAATGAATATAATTTATATTGACTTAAATGAAAATTTTATCGTTGTTTGACTTTCTGCATCTTATTGAGATTTTGAATTTAATACTATTATACGTCTGCACAAATATACATTACTTTACAACATGAACTGATGAGAATATTGCAGTTTCCAGGAAATAACAATGTCAAGTCGGCCGTGTCAAACTAGAATCACTGACAACATGACATGGCCTGTTCACAGAAAGTAGAACTTTGTCTTTCTCGCTTTTCAACCCTTTGAACGTCGCCTTTATGACGGAGAACCCGTCATTGATAGTTTTGTGTTTGTCACTCTAGCTGTGACACTGGCGATTGGAAGTTTTAGATAGTAGTGCAGTGCCGTTAGTACAGATTAGAAAAAAAATATGGTGAGGTATACTCTGGATTCCTACATTACATACATATTTTGATACATTGGATTGACCGGGTTGAGGAGGACAGATAGGCAGTCCCTCCTTGTAAAACACTGGTACTCAGCTGCAACCGGTTAGACTGGAAGCCGAGTCGAAAAGATAAGGCAAATTATGAATGCTTTGATACTAAATAAAAATGTTATTCAGTTACTAAGATCTCAAATTTTGTTACAAATATTTTTATATAGTTAAAATATTGAGCCTAAAAAGTATCCTCGAAACATTTCATAAAAGAAAATCTTCGATTACAACATAGCGATACAAAGCAAAGGCTCTCAAATGACCAACCCAAACAAAGCGTCTGAAAAACACTCCATTATTATTTTCCCAGCGTTTTATTAAAACTAAACGCTACAGAACTGCGTGAATATAAAGAAAAAGAATAAAATGCAAAAGCATAAAATTCTTAGGGGCTTATAAATTGGCATTTTTTCCATTACTTCCGAGAAATATAAGAACCGTGTTCCATTTAAAAATTGCCAGTACAGAACTGCGTGATATTTGTTGTTTTTTTTTTGTCATTGTTATCGTGTTTACCAAAGAAAAAGTGAAATGCACAGATGCTGAGCATTTATATCTAAACTTATATTATACGGTAGAAAGATTTGATTGTTTGGTTGCTTTAAATAGGCTTCAAAACTACCAAACCAAAATGAAGTTAAATTATCCTGTCCCATGGTGACATCTTATATACCTCTATATAAAAGAAAGTCGTGTTAGTTACTCCACTTATAACTCAAGAACGGCTGAACCGATTTAGCTGAAAACAGGCAGGGAGGTAGTTTAGAGCCAGGAGAAGGACATAGGATAGTTTTTATTACAAAAAATAAAAATAAAAAATACAATTTATTCCTGACATACAGCGCCATCTATTGTTCAAACCAAAAATCTGCCGGATGACACTATTCCACGCGAACGAAGTCGCGGGCAAAAGCTAGTGAACTATATTTTAATGGATACGGGAAGATGTTGATTATTGCAAAACGTACCTAAAGTTTGTCGTATCTATGTAAGTGTTGGTAATAAACCTAGGCACGACTAAAATTCATGTGCCACTAACACCAAACAAATTGAGATAAGTAGGTACAGAAGCATGATAAGTGACTTAACCGCAATAAAAAAGGAACCTTGTGGTAAACTCAAGTGTAGATTCTCAGGACAATGAACTCAGTTACGACAAGAAGTAAAAGAGAAAAGGAGTACCAATTTACTGTAGTAAAGTTTCATGATTAACTGCCTACTTTTGTTTCATATGGGCTGGAAGCATTTTATTAGAGGTATGTAAAGGTAAAATTATTAACGAAGACAACAATATAACTCGATCAATTACAAAAATATAATAATATAATAAATAAGGGAGTAGCGACCCCGCGGGGCTATATATCCGAGTGCTCCAGGGAGAGTATACTGTCCCCCATCTCCGGCTTTCCGGAGTGGAGCATGAGGGGGGATAGGTCTCCCGCCTCTTGGCTTGCCTTCATCGGCCGGTCAGAGTGGAGTCGCTAGAGCAGGGTTAACAGCCCACTCGGAGGGTAGGTGCCTCGTGGTAAGTGGCGAGTGGGCCGGTGATGCTGGACCCACAGGGAGCGCGTGATCTGCGTTTAAAGTCCGCCGAGGTATCCTCACCCTTCAGCCCCTCATGTACCTGTTGCCCCCTTGTTGCGATTTAGCGACTGATTCCCGGGGCCCAGTAAGTGAGGTTGCGAGTGTCCACCTGCCATTTTTACATGTATTTAATACATTGTCATCGGCAGGTGCCATAGTTCCCGTAGTTTCCCCATTCCTAGTCCATTAGCATCCCATCACAATAGCCCAAGTAGTTTTCATCCACAGTTAGCAATAGTTTAGCACAGAACCGGGGATTGTCCTTGGGTATATTTCTATAGTGTATACTGGGATAATCGTCGGTTTTGTGTCGCTATTTCAATAAAGTTGTCTTAAAAGGGCTTCAGCGTGTTGGCTTCGGCCCCACGTTCGCCTTCCAAAAATCCGGGACTCTGTAGTCCCGTGGTCGGTTAGAGACATACAAGATAATAAATAATAAAAAAAATTATAAACAAAAAATGTGTTTGGAGCCTCCTTTTAGACAAACAATGCCTGTGTTAGGAGACTCCACTCTTCCATATCATAGATAATGGTTAATTACGACAAAGGTTTGATTCTTTACATCCGTAAAAGTACCTTTTCATACCTTAGAGGCTTTCTAAATGCGTCTATTTAACACAATATCTGCTGCGAAGCTGTAAAAACTTTATAAGTACCGTAAACATATAAAATAGATAAAACATTTACATTTACGTTTACCGAAACACCGATAACATAATAATCAGCAAACATACACGACTTTCCTAAATCAAATCAATTTTCAGTAGCAATTTATGTAAACGAGCAAAGTTCGTGTTAAGTACACAATTACAAGTTATATGTAGCCCTTAACAGTAATAGGTACTAAGAAAGAGATAAATAGACACCTAACCTTGATTTAGAATACAGGGATAATTTCTGTAGGAAACGTTGAGGGAAAATTACTCCCTTCAAAGTGTTAGAGGACACATTACAAACTTTTAGTCGGCCGATAGTTTGATCCGACTCTTGACAAGTACGAAGATGTATAGGAGTACGCACATTACAAAGATCAGGTAATTAGCTGCAGTGTGATTCTATAAGACTTCACTCTAAACTTCGCATCAGAATCCGCCGTGAGTTACTACACTAGCGCTACTCTTGCGAGCGTGTTTGCGAGTTGAACTAAATTAAACTCGAGATTTTAACAGATAAAGTATGAGATGACTTTTAGAACGTTTTGAACCGAATGTGAAGTAAGAGTGAATAGTGAAGTGAAATGCGAAGTGAAATGCGAGTTGTTGACTGAATTTTATAGAATCGACGCACTGGTATCAGACCGACTGAAAACATTGATAGGAATCAAGATTTTCTTTATAAAAAAATTGGCATATATTGGGTCAACTGTCGGCCGACTGTTTAGTCGTAAGTGTGCGAGTTACTCCTTTCAAAGTGTTGGAGGAAATAGAGGGAAAAGTGTTTGAGTAGAACGGTGAACAAAATAGTGTTCGCTTTTACCTGAATTTCTAACTAGTGTACTTTTTCAAATAGTGTAGGAAATTCTAGTAGCTACTTAACCTAGTAAATACAGACGTAGGATTCGAGTATAATTACAGGAGTTTGTGACGTGATATGGTCCCGTGCATGCGATAAAGATCGATGTTTCATACTTTACTTCGAAGGATTTAATTTAGCTGGAAATATGTAAATTTTCTTTGTATGTGTAACTCGTTGAAGAAAAATCTTGGTATATTTCAAACCGACAGAATCATTTCTGAGTTTAAGATGTCTCGTTCAATCTATTCCAACTTTATTAACGTATTTTAATAAAATCTTCCACAACTTAACTTCCTTATTATTTCCTTATATTAAAACAATATTATCACACAGGAAACGCCTTTCAATATCAACCCTCAAACGCTCACTAGTTCTGTTTTACTAATTATGTAAATAATCATTGCGAAGCGGCGGCTCGTATAAGCGTATGCTAATGTAACCAAAGCCAGGGCCATCGTATACTAGTTAGTTGGTGCCTATTCTATTGCCAAAAGGATATATGACCCCGCATAATAGGTTGGCAGCGCTGTTAAGGAGGTATCGCGGTGCTAGGGTTAAATACCGTTTATGTGAAGGTGCGGGACTTAATATGGGTCTGAATATGCTGGAGTCTTTGAGGAAATATTTAGAAGACTAAACAAGTGCCGTTGAAGGTAGTAACGTTGTTTACTTATGGTAAGGAGATTTCGTGTAGTAGGTATATTTTGTGACGAGGAGATTCATGACAGGATTTCTTAAAATATAATTACTGGTCTGTCTATGGTAATGGAGAGTCTTCTTTTTCTGAACGTGTTCAGTCTTTTTGTTTTTTTTTTTTGGTCTTAATTTTCATAGTGACACCTTATTTGTTTGTGACCTTAATTTGTTATAAAACATCTTATTTGCCGAATAAATGACCTTCAGAATCACTGTCACTTTTCATAGCTTTCATAACTTTTCTTACCCAACTTTCAATAACATATCTGAAAACCAAAATAAGTTGCACAGCATGTGCAAAAGTTAATCACAAAGAATAATTCAAATGAACCCATAAAAATACAGCTCACAGATCGCTAGCGAGAGAAAAAATCTAGCGTAACGTTTTATTACAGAGCTCTTTCGAAACGCTAAGAAATTGAAACAAAGCAACACTCGGAAAAGCGGGCAGATTCTTTCTTTTCCCACTCCAAGTACATGCAGACGATTTCCCCATTTATATTTGCAATAAAAATTACTTCTGCAACCATTTTTCAGCTGCAAAACTTCGGAAAATGCAGTTATTCCTTCCAGTTGAAGTTATTTTTTCGCTCGATGACTTTCTTCAGAGAATATTATTTGAAATTGTTTTAAAAGCTTATAAGTTGACTGGGTTTTAGCTAAGAAGAAGATGTTTTTCACGAATAAAGACAGGTACCTATATGCATGATATATGCATATGCAGATGCTTAAAACAGCAACAACGTCTTATTCTTATGAGATGGTCTGATCATTTCTCCTCATACAGAGAACGTACGAACGAGGATTAATAATCACTCTTGCTCAGGATGCATAAAAAGCTATAGGTACTATAAGTAGGTATGAACACTTTTGAAGATGAGAATGTTTATTTATTACAAGCTTTTATTTTAGTAGGTTTTTTTATACCAATGGGCACAGTTGAAAGAAACATGATGCGCCTAACTGAAATTCCTATTAAATTATATCGGAGGGAACACAAAAAGATTCAAATTAATCCATTGTATCATTATTCGAATAACCCGAGATACCATTAAAAGTTTGAGCGTATATACGACAAAACATTCCGCATGAGATAACAAATGATTGCCAATAGGCTAAGTTGTGTGTGTATCCAAGCAAAATTCACAACGAGAAGGGTAGTTGCCCAACCAGTTGAGCTACCCAAATGAGTTTTCCAATATTAATCCAGCTTCGAGACTCAATTCATTACTTTTAGTGTTCAAATTTCAGTCCCACTTGTGTGCCTACATTGGGATTACAAATTATACTAAGCCAATTTAGCGTTTTCGGTACATTAATATTGAATGTAGATATTTATTCGTGGGCGCGAGCTGCTTATAAACAAAACTACATAAATTAGCTGGAATTGTACGTATGTGACCTACTAAATGACACGTATATATTTTTTTAATCTAATGGGTAATTTTATTGATACCATAGACTGAATTTACTGTCTCCAACGAACAGAATCTCAGAGGTCGGAATTCAGACAATTAAAGCTCTTAAAAACAAGACATAAGAACATAAAATAATGTATCATCTGTAAAACACACTTTTACATCTGTTTATTAGGTATGCGAAACATTATCTGAATCACTGTTGCTACACAGTTTAATACGTCTAACATGTAAATAAATACGCAAGAATCGGCGTATAAATAACCGACCCATATCGATGTTATGGCCACATCACCTCATCAGTAACTCAACATTCAAAGGTTCGAATAACAACATAAATTACAATTCACAAATTTTGAATAATTCATATCCTATTTCCCCGATTCCGACCTTATTCTGGTAATTTGATTCGTCAGTCTATAATGTCGTTTCTTTTTTGTTATTGAGTACCAAACGAGTGGGTTTGCTTTATGAAAGTAAAGCAAATTAAAATGCATTAAAAATATTTTGAGACAAAAATAGGTGGTGATTAACTGGTAAATATTGTAAGTAAGATACAGAAGGAGTAGGAAAGCTTTAAGAGATAGGGAATTCTGAAAAAAAAACTTCATGTTTTAGTTCGATAAATCTACAATTCTACAAATATAAGGATATCTGTTGGAACTCTTTGAGAAAATGCACTTTTTGAGATTCGAACAATATTATTTTTTACTACTGACGTGTGTCATTAATTTTCACTTACATGAAAAATTATCTCTGCAAACAAACGTTTTTTATTATTTTCCATTCCTATTTATCATAGTCATCTAGTTATTTCTTCTAAAATATCTCTATGCTATGTATTATCCTCTGAACTTTTCATTAAGAATCTTATGGACTGTGCTGTATTTTACAATATTTTTTACCTTTCTTACATCCCCCTTAACATGAGAAGCATTGTAGGAAGTCATTGCAAGCGCTTCAAGTAACGATACATGCAACACAGCTCTACAACCAGCCCACATCGATGTTCCTTCACAACCCACCAGAATAAGGCCCAAGCAAATCGATAACTTAGCGGTTATGAATTACACGCATTTCGATACGTCGGGATGACTAATCGGTATGGCCAGACATCTCCATCCATCAATAGAAACGTGATGTGTCATATTCGGCCAAGGATTCAGTATTCGTGATTGAGAGCCTACGATTCCTTTGATATTATTGGCTGGCTACTAGTTATTTGGGTAAGAATATTATTTTACTAATGTTGGGGTTATGTGTGGCCAGCTTTTTTGGTGGTTTTTGGAGCAATAACTTTTCAAAATGCGTTCGGCATTATAAGTAACGTAAAGCTCGAAGACAGGCAAAAGGTGGGAAAGAAAAGCTGGAATCATCACCATCATATGCTTAGCCTTTTTTTTACGTTAGGGTCAGTTTCAAGTCTTAAGTGTATGCATATAAGTACCAGTATTCTTAAATTTTTTCATCACACCGTGAATATTACATGCTCTACTGCTATTTACTATGCTTTCTGCTATACGAGGTGTTGATTTGCATTTGTGCCATATTTCAGGAGGAGGACATAAAATACGTAAATAATCGATTGGAATTACAGTAGACGGGAAATAGCTAATATGCACTGCTTTTTTTTGTCATTGTAATGTCGTAGTATTTCAGTAGTAATCCAATTTTATGAATGAAAGGACAATGGGCGTTTTGGTACCCTGACCAACAGTGTTGATTCTAGTACCATTGCGTAGGTCTTGGCAAGGCAAAAAATGTTTACTATGACGACTAGTCCCAAATCCTTGTCCATTTCGCGTGACATCGACTAATATAATGTGTAATGTTCATAAATCATCAACGTAGATGTAGTTCTTAAATCCAACTGTATTGAATAAAAACTGGTGAAGTAACAAAAAAACAGGAATTTGGCCTTCTTAGAATGTTTGCCTACCGACTGCTTTAAAAAAAGACTGTGCAAACCTTTGCAGTACACGCAGAACTAGCTTATGTATTTGATGAAAGTCTTTCACACTTTTTGATGAAAGTTTAATGATTTTAAACATTAATTTATTGTAAATACTGAAAGACTTTCGTCGTCGTGTTTTTATAACAGGTTTTTTTATTTCATATAATGTGTAGGTACATGGAAGCCAGAATGTTTAAAGATAGTATGTAAAATGATTAGTTGTGTTTTCAGAAATGATTTAGTTATCATTCGACTAAACACTCGACAACAATCACTGGCCATAATTGTATGATAAAAAAGATATACCTAGTCTGTTTTGAACCACATTAAAGCTTCCCATAGAAGGCAAGATCTCAGTTCAGAGATATTTGAATGAAAAAAGAGGAATGCACTTTATATAATTCTTTACGAAAAACTTAATGTCGATTCTGAAAAAGCATGTCCTGATCAAGACAACCACTGTTCCGGTTTTTATACAGTGTACTTTTTAGACTATTTTAGGCTGAGAATGTATATAGTCCCGGTACGGAATGTATTAGCTGGAACACCTCAAAATCTCAAAATTCTGCTCGGATATGTGACATTGGTAAAGTAGTACTTTGAGTCTGTAGCCCAGTTAAATACTATTGCAAGCCTGGAGGCCTAGATACAAAGAAGACGATATTTTTCTATAATGGATACATCACAACATCATCGCCGACGTCCTTATCGTATCGTAATTTTTGATAATTATAAAATGATCTTCTGATGGAAAATCCGTTGTAAACTAGTCTTAATCAGTTTTAGGGAGACATATTTTTCTTTAGTTTTGTTAATAATATGTTTCTTTTTCTTGTCGTGTGGTTTATTATTAACATCCACTATATTAGCAGCCAGCACCAGTCTTATCATTAAGGTTGAAAAGTCAGGAGACGTTGTTAGCATAGTACATATTACGACTCAATCTTGCTCCTCAAGAGGTGCTGAGATAATGATGAATTTCTTCTTAAAAAAGATGAATAGAAATGTTTTGAACTTTTGTCAAATCAGATGTGTTGATGTTGATGATTGTGTTTCCGTAGTATGACTCCATAGTCTATTACAACCTTTATATTATTATAAAGTGTATCTCAAACAATGTAAGATGTCTTTTAACTGAGTTTAAAATTATTACACTGACGACATAAGTATGCCTCTTAATGAATTTGCATATATGGATGACATACTTGTATGTCGATTCAATTTTGATCGTTACTCGGATCGGACAGCTAATTGAGGCAAGCCCCATAGTATTTATTATTCTTCACGTAAATACCTTTCTAATGATATATCATACGTTACTGTTGGAGCGGGTACCAAATCCCATACAAAGTGCCCATTGTCCTTTATGAATGCTCTTTGCGTGTGCTTTGTGTATGCGTTTGTGTGAGGGCGCAGCACGGGTTTAAGACCAGTAACACAGGCGCCAAGTTTAAATACGGCTAGATGACATTGACGGAATTCCGATAAAAAAAAAATACAATTTTTTTTATTGATTTGGGTCGAGAATCATTAGCATAATTACGTCCTTAAATATACGCATGCAAATCAACAGCTTGTATATTTGCTTTATTGACACAAGACTACCCTTATCCCAGTAGATTCATCAAATGTAGTGACATCAAAATTCGAGCGAAACTACAGACAAAAACTAGTCTAGAATAAACTGTAGATTATGTTAGTTCAACACTTCCATATTTGTCGAAAAAAATTGTTGTACACTGAAATAGTGAGGTGAAGCAATTAACATAGATGTGGTGAGAATGGTATCTTACACCAGACTGAGTGTTCTAATGATTTGCTGAGTACGATATAATTATACGGGAAGATTGTTCGTGAAATGATATTATAATTTTTAGTACTACAGTAAGTCTATTTTGGTGTTTTCTAGGAGGTAAGACTTGTAAGCATGGTTTGATGATCTTGAACATTGAACTACAAATGGTAATTTTGGGATGAAATAAATAATTTAAGACAACAACTGTTTTCTTGCGTCTTCTGTCTACATGGATCAATCCTTGTTTCTTTTACACACAAGTTGGCATAGAGATAAGTAGTAGGTATCTTAAAGACGGACATAGGCACTTTAGAAGTCAATTGCAAAATCCAGCAATTAAATAAAGAAGTAACCTAGTAACTGACATATAATTGTGACCACACATACCAAATATTCGCAAACATAAAGAATAAATAATTAAACGTGGTTATACGGTAAATAAATTCGGAACGGTAGATTAATTGTGGCGGGTAATGTGACCGAAATGTCCGCCAATGTGTAATGTCAGCTTTTTTTGTGTTACATTTCCGAAAGCAGAAAAACCGGTGATTTATTTGGTATTTTACTACTTTGGTATTTTTAGTTTGCGTAGTATTCCACAGTTTAAATAATAAAATACAAGTGAAAAAAAAAACGGTTAAAACGTAATGGTTTTCAGTTAGCGAAATTTTTATGTAGAATACGATATGATGCTTTTTAGTCAATCCAAAAAATGGCTGGAAAACTAAACGTATCTGAAAAAATCTTCAACGAATTTTTGCTTGTATTATATTCAAGTAAAACAACCTAAACTAAATGAAATTTATTCATACTTTCTCTATCGAAACGCGCAATCTTACCACGCGGGACCCATAAAGTACGTAGTTCCTCCAAAAATTACGAAGCTAACTCATTTTAAACGCACACATAAATCTTACAATATGATTACACGAACTCACACGCACGTCTTATGCAAAACGGGGTCCTGAACGTGTGGTTATTAAAAACATGAATTTTACAAGCTTAATATTACGTGACACGTACGGCCGTGGTAATCCCAGGAGAACCAGTACTTCGGATGTCGGATTTAAATATGATTACTTTATATTACCGGTTTTCGAGGGAAAATGTTGACAATCTGGCATTTTGTGAAAAGGGTTTAAGTCTTTGGGATAAGATTTTTGGGGGTATATTCTGATGGATATCTGAAGGTTGAATAGTCATATTTTGCTAGTGGGGCTTAATGCCTTTTTGGGAAAGTTGTGGTAAATATTTCTGAATATTGTTTTTAGTGAAAATGACGAGAAATGGCAAAGCAAAATATTGCGAAAATACATTTTTATTGAATGAATCAGTAGCATATCTCATGTGTAAAAATTAGACCACAATAAAAAATTGTGTATCTCAAAGACTAGACTAATTACAGCTTATTTAACTTAACAATAAGTTGTGTGAAACAGCAGTTAGGGGTACACATTACTGTATTTGTTATCCTCAAAGCTCCAAGGAAAATCCTCTTAAAAATAATCCTAAACCACTGTTTTAACTCTCCAATCTGATGCACGTGTAAAGGCTTGACTGTCCATTCCTTGTACTTCCACGTTGTGCATCTTTCTTATCATTCTTTTCTAAAAAACATTCTCTCAATATGTCCGAACCGTTGGAGCGTGCTCTTACACAGTCAGTTCAAAGATTATGTTATGGACTAGAAGTGATAAGCTATTGATTAGATTTTAAAAACGAGGTAAAGACGAAATTTTTTTGAAAATTGACCCATTGTAAAAACTGAAGTTATAATATTTTGGTCAAATTAGTTTTAAGTACATTTTAGAATAATTGTATCTTTTTTATAAAAGAGGTTTTGTTTCCAACAACATTATTATATTTATATGAAATCAATATTTGTTTTGATTAGACAAAAAATATTTCATAACGCGTTATTATATCGAAACTCATTTTTGTAAGTTTGTCAATCATTTTTGTATCGATGTACCGTGTATTTATTAATTGTAAAAAACATTACACGTGGACAAATATTTTTTTCCTCTTCTTGTAACCTTCTTCCTTATTAATGTTATCTTGTTTGTCAATCAAAGGCCAAGGAGTTTGAAAAGCTTTGTTTAACGCGAGCGTTATCAAAATGTTTGTAAAATAACAGTCAAGAATAGGCATGCGTGTGGATTTTAATATGGTCCCATAAAAACTTTGATAATCAAATTGTGAACTTGACAAGTAAACCTTGTGACATAAAGTCACAAGTGCGTGAGTTTATTTTTATGAAATATTCCAGTTGTCTCCTTGTTAATATTTTTCGATCTGGCATTTTAAAACTTTTTTATTGTTTTGTAAAGTTTCACAATAAAATCCTAAATTGTTTCTATGTTATTTAGATGCTAATAAAAAAACCGAATATTTATTCATTTAATATTAAGTTACCTTTTTTTCACTCAATTAATTAACCCAGCAAAAACTCGATGCCACATCTATCCATCACTAATTCCGTGTGATTCGCTAAAAGCGGGCCCGTTCGTTTGAGCTCAAACATTTCGCTGTGCAATTTCTTTCGGCCGACCATCCAAAACTTAATACAATTCCGAAATCAAAAATCTGATTCCAACAAGCAAAGTAACGGGAATTGTTTCACTCGAGCCTCGCAGATTTGATTTTCATTTGACTGGAGTCAACTAGAAATGAAAATTTTGAGTCTAGGTACCTGGGATCGCAACTTTTTGGCACAATCTTTTAATCAAAGGAATTAATTGCGTTCCATTTTACGCGGGGCGCGTTGGGTCGCATGACAGATGTTAACACGCAGGGGTGGCGAACATTTATGCTTTAAATTAAGTTTCATTGTTACAATACCTAAAATGTTGGATGTTTTTGTGCTGTGACGTATTATGCGTGTTGGGTAGGTATGTGAATCGCGATTTGGGATTTAAAAATATTTTGCAAAGAAAAGTTATGAAAGGATCAGCCTAGCCGTTTTTCCACAATCTTGGGGTCGTCTTCCAGTCTAATTGGCTGCACCTGAGTATCAAAGCGTTACATGGAGCGGCCTGCTAAGACTGATTGTTAGATTTTCTGGCTTCTAACTACTGCCTACAACGACTGCCAAAGATATTCAAAAGAAAGCTGGAACCACCCATTTGACGTCCCTTCCGAATTACGGTATGTACTTGCCATGATAAAAAGTCTACTGATCGTCCATCCGATCGTGCCAAGCGTTGCTGTACTTTAAGATCGAATGACCCTACGCTATTGTTACCTACTTAGCCACGAGCTCATGACACACAAAGTACCTAAGTATTTCAAGTCTAAACTCGCTAGGTAGTAAACCCAAAGTTATTCCAGTAGAAAGTTAATAAACAGTATAATTTTCGTGCAACGACGAGTTATCATTTCCTAAAAGTCTCGTGAAATTTAAATTCACGCTGGCTCGAGTAAGTAGGTAACTTGCATGACGTAAGTGAAATGGTCCCAAAACCGGTTTGTTATGCAGAAAGTTTTTGAGTTAAACATCTAAGTTTTGGAGCAAGTGTGTAGTAACATCCTAGTTTCTAGTTTATTTTTTTAAAGAAAATAGGTCGATAAAAGAAGTGAACAAGTGATGTTGGTCGATCTGTTGATTCTTAAGCAGATAGAAATGAAGATAAAAGGGTATAGACAGGCAATATGGCATTATATAGTTGATACATTATGACGGATAATGGTTTAACCATGGAAAAAAAAATAAGTTGACCAGTCTGATGGTATATCTCCTATAAACAGTTGCTTGGGTGATAAAAGTAATAACGTCTGAAAAAGTTTTGCAATAATTAAAATTGATACCTACCAATTTTATAGGTTTAGGTTACTAGGTTTTTAGAAGCAATTAAACAATTCACTGAAGCATATAATCCGCAATAAAACAGGGGGCTCCCATTTACCGCAACCATATCACACCAAAACTGATAGCACTTAATGAGAACAATTCTATTTGGAATTTAATAGCCGTTTCCAAAACTAAATGGTGGTTTCCTAACTAATTGGCCTGACCGGTAATCTGGGAGGCCTTATTGATTGCTATATCAAACGATTGGGGGTTTATGGGACATATAGCCATAATGTAACGGTATGGGACGGGTTAGAATGTGACACCTTTATGTCCTCACTCGGAAATTGTGGGAAATTGTGGATTTAAATACTTGGTCAGAATCTTTGATGTTTAGGAATTTTGGATGTGTAGATGCTTTGATTTTAGGATAAACAAATTGATCAATGATTGGTACTTTCAAAAAATACTTTTGACGTGACCTGAGTGACCTGAAATGGCTGACAAAAAGGTGAAGGAAAACATCTTGAGGAAACCTGGACTAAAAAGTCTGAAATCACCAACCCGCATTGAGCAAGCGTGGTGGCCTGTGCCCAGCAGTGGGACGATAAAAAGGCTGTAAGAGGACGGTAAAAAGGACGGTAAGACGATAAGAGGACGGTAAAAAGGCTGTGTAGGTACCAATTATTATTTTTTATTTATTTTTTTGCTTTGTTTTTTGCCGACGTATACTGCTATTACATAGCTTTATTCATTGATTGGTAATGCAACTGTCAATGTAATAATATACTTTAAGGATACCTGTTAAATGCCATACAGCTAAGATGAGTATCGAGATCGGTACGTATTAGTTTATTGCTTTATCTATGGAAAGGGTTATGGTGCTCAATTACAGGGTCACTTAGGGTTTGCTAAAATATATATTGAAACATTACTAAAGGCTGCAGCTTAAAAACTGTCAAAAAGCTATTCAATATAAATATCCACCTTATAAAAAAAACAACGGGTAAAAACAACAAAAGTGAAAACTTAAATATTTGATATTTTGGAATGCTTACGGAATATTTTTTGCATTGAATTATCAGTATATAAACACAGTCAACAGTTAAAAGTTCGAAGCTTATATTTTTTCATCATTACAAGTACATCGCAACCGCAACATTTACAGCACAAGAAAATAATAAAAAAACAAAATTATTGATACAAAAATATTAATAAGGTTCCGCTATACAAAACAAGAGGCCGAAAATGATAGCAGTTACAAAAGGGACCGAAATACATTTGAGATATCTTTTCAGGTCATGTAAGATAAGGCTGAATGTAAGCATGCAACGGAAACTGTCTTCAAGAACAATTTTCGTATTCACTGAAGAGAATTCCTTAGTTCTGACTCCAGAGATTTCCGGAGACAGAATAGATACTAAATTTTTTGAAAATATTTTTCTATTTTTGTGACCGACCTCTGAATGTGTGACCTACAATTTGGGGGCTAGAACACGCAATTTTAAGCTACGGCTAACTGTTACAGCCCTTTTATCGTCCCACTGATATCTTTTCAGGTCATGTAAGATAAGGCTGAATGTAAGCATGCAACGGAAACTGTCTTCAAGAACAATTTTCGTATTCACTGAAGAGAATTCCTTAGTTCTGACTCCAGAGATTTCCGGAGACAGAATAGATACTAAATTTTTTGAAAATATTTTTCTATTTTTGTGACCGACCTCTGAATGTGTGACCTACAATTTGGGGGCTACAACACGCAATTTTAAGCTACGGCTAACTGTTACAGCCCTTTTATCGTCCCACTGCTGGGCACAGGCCTCCTCTCACACGGAGAAGGATTGAGCATTAATCACCACGCTTGCTCAATGCGGGTTGGTGATTTCAGACTATATAATATATATATAGTCCAGGTTTCCTCAAGATGTTTTCCTTTACCTTTTTATCAGCCATTGGAGTCTAACATTACTTAGAAAGTACATACAAACTTAGAAAAGTTGCATTGGTACTTGCCTGACCTGGAATCGAACCCCCTCATACTCGAGAGGTTGGTTCTTTACCCACTAGGCCACCACGACTTTTACTAAGCTACGGCTAAAGTTTGTTATAATACCACAGATTTTCTCTAATGTTTTTGAGGAATAAAACTTTGTAAGATTAGTTAAAATTATGGAATCTTCCGACCCAACAAGGAAAGATGACGTTTTGTGCCAACTTTCAAGTCCCGTTTTTTCCCGAGTTCAAAAATAATTATTTTGGTTGATTATGAAAAATTATACCTAAGAGGTAAAATTACACTTGGTTTTCGCATTATACCAAATTAATTTATATGTCACATCATAACTAAGCGATGAGCAAGATATTTCCGGATTTGGAAAGGCAAAATGTATCATGAAACTGCAGTCCAAAACTTAGACAATAATTATTTTTTAATATACAGTATAAAAACCAGTCACCTAGATATTTATTCTCGCTAAAGAAACACGAGAACAAATCAAACAAGATTCTTTCAAGAGATATCTCACCCTGAAATTGTTCTCAAGCTATTAGCCAAATCGAAAGGGACGGGTTTAATAATAACTTGGATAAATTTCCAAGGAAAAAAGGGGATGATTAAACTCCGAAATGGTCCTTCTTTGTGGTGTTGTTAATCTGTTGTTGAGGTAGAAGAGTTTTTTTATTTATACACCTTTTTATTCAAGGGTGATTTGAGCTATCACTTTTTTTTACATTTTAGTACCTACATGATTTAGTTTGTATTTTTTATAGAATTTCCACCCTGATTGAAATTTTCAAATATTGAAGTGGTTGTGGTTGTAAGTTTTAAGATTTATTAGAACATTAGTAAGTCATTTAAAAATCACTTACCCTCGCTTTGAAGCACGTTAAAGTAGCTGAAAAAAATACAGACACGTGATTAACATGAGAACCTATTTCATGATAATCAAAAACAAAACAACTTATTCATCCTTATTTTTTTTAATATTTATCAATTAAATTCCTCAATACTGTCCCATGCATTTAAATGTATTTCACAGTCGTAAATGATGGCCGTAATCCGTATATTTACGAGCAGTTAACTCGTTACCGACTTGACAGATGACGGTATTAATTGCACTCAATTGAAAACTAATTACAGTAGTGTCTTTTATTGTCTGCGAATTTAAGTTATTTCCTCAGTTCAAAGATCTGTTTATAACTGATCAACTGACTGACGGAATTTGTTTCTGCCACTGAATAAAGACCCACTACTGAATAAAGATCTCGTCAGATCAGCACTCAATGACTGATGTGGTTTAAAAAATTTCCAATGTGTTTGCATTCTAAGCATCTCTTAGACACCAATGGCTGTGTTTCGGATGGCACGTTAAACTGTAGGTTCCGGCTGTCATTGAACATCCTTGGCAGTCGTTACGGGTAGTCTGAAGCCAGTAAGTCTGACACCAGTCTAACCAAGGAGTTTCGGGTTGCCCGGGTAACTGGGTTGAGGAGGTCAGATAGGCAGTCGCTTCTCGTAAAGCACTGGTACTCAGCTGAATCCAGTTAGACTGGAAGCCGACCCCAACATAGTTGGGAAAAAGGCTCGGAGGATGATGTTTGGAAGAATGCACAGATATAAATGCTTTTTGCAGCACAACTTTCAATATAACGTGGTGACATTAGGTCATACAGCAAAAATTGTGGGCAAGATTGCGTTGCAAACAGGCATGTCAAAAACGATTTGACTCTTTGATATGTATGTCGCATGCTCCTCTATAAAATAAACTATATTCCACATGATTACACATATGTATAACTCGTAGAACAAAAGCCTTCATCCATAGTTTCCCACAAAGCCTAGGCATATATTCAAAGACAAATCCCAAGATTCAATACCTTTCAATGAAATTACCTCTTCGTCTAAAATATACTCCTGAGCAAGCGTTCCTAAAGGCCAGGCCAAATGCCTGTTACCTCTGGAGATAAATAAACGTGCAGTAGGTAAAGTGCATTCAACGCAATATTACTGTGGAGTAAATCACTTTAAGAGCTTCAGCTCTTAGAACGAACAATATGAAGAAAAAAGACAGTTTGCTGTATACAGCGAATGGTTCTGTGGGATTTTGTGGTTGATGTGGGACAGAATGAATGTGAGATTGGAAACATTGCAGGCACAAAGAAAAGAGTAGTAGACTTTTATTTATGAGACCTTTCACAGGTTCTTCCGAAACGTCAAAACCTAGGTGCACGGTTCCAATGGAGGGGATCGTTTAGAGAAATAATTTTCAATTGAACAAAAATATAAATGTAAAGTAAGAAACTTATGTTGTAATGTAAAGTGACTGAACTTTATGCAGAGGAGATAAATAAAGACAATGGATTTAATATTTTTACGGAACCCTAACATGCCAACGACGTCTTGGATCACTATAATCTTAGTTTATGTTTTCTTTTCTTCATAGTTATTACATATTATCTGTGCTTTCGTAATCATGTGGCATAAATTAAGTAATTTCATAAAGACACTGTTAAGAATCGATGTTGTCATTAGTGTGTCTTCTTAAAAAAATATAATTGAAAAGTATAATAAGTAACAACAGCCATGGAGTTTCTTTAAGCGATTTACTTAAACAGATTCTATATTGAATTTCAAACAATTATCCTAATTTTCCCCTAAACACATTTCCATTAACTACATTCCTATATTGCTACCCTTAACACAATAATCGTAACTCGTTATACGTACACATTCAAACCTTCCTCTAATTGTTACCGCCTTGATAACTATTACAGCTTATTTGCATGTCGATCCGTATTGAGCTGGGATAGTTTCGTTAAGCCCCCACTGACCAAGAACTAAGGGTTATTTATGATAGGGTACATCAGAGGATTAACGGTAGTGACCCTGATTCTATTAGGGAGAAATAGGGTAAGAGTGATTATTTTACTTTTATTGTATACAGGTAAATTGCAAACCTATTGTGTTTAAGCCGTTTGCTTTGATGACAAAAGTAAGGAAATCCAAAATCACTTTACATTTTGTGAAGAGGAAGAATAAGAGGAAACTTGGTTGACCCTTATGATGAACTTGAGAATACAGTAATATGACTATTCAAAATTACATATTTACAACCTGTGACGGAAACGTTATGGGTAATACCAACAGTATAACTTACGTGTGTTGTAAAGTGGCAACTGAATTAACCTTCAAAGGAAACAAAACTATGTGAAAAAACTTGAAAAACTGATCCTCTCCGAACCTGGAAGATATCCAAAAGAAATAAATAAACGAATGTTACATATCGATCACCAGCTTCTGTATACCACAGCCTACTTGACAACCACAGCCAAAATTATCTGTGTCATAAACTATAAGATTAAGGACGACCCTTACGTAATTTATTATTGTATCAGGCTCTAGTGTTATTGTCCCATTAGTTATATACTGCTTAAAGTTTGTGTGTGAATTATGTAAGCATTACTGCTTTCAGTTTGAGAACATCTTCTTGAAAAAATCATAGAAGATGATATCGCTGGAAATAATTTTATTTATGGGATAACGTCAGAAGAAAAAGTGTGGAAGAAGAAGACATGCTGCAAATCGAGTCCAAATAAAAATTGGGATATAGTAATGGTGATAATCATACACTGTTGATTTAAAATAGAATTTGTAACGGAATTAGATACAGAATATTAATCCGGAAAACCAATACTACTTAAGCGACAAAAGGCCGTTTTACAATAAAGACGTTTAAAGTTTTTTTTTTTACAAAACCGTGTCTAACTTTTTTTCTAATGAAGTAATTGAAACACAGTAAAGGCAAAAAATAATTGTGCCACTATTATCTACGTACTGGAATCAAGATATTCTGCATATTTAATGTAATTCAGGAGATAGCTGTCGCTTAAGTACATATGCTCTGCACACTTCTTAAGGAGAAAGTACTTATCTTCATAATAATTTTAAAGTGCAGTTATCGAAAAGTACTGACAAGTCACGCCCTTTCAAATGTTTGAAGGGAAAAAGTACTAACATGTATTAAAGGTTGAGTAGTCGCCGGATAGAAGTACTAAAACGTTATAATATGACTTAATACCGTACGGAAAAGCGATGTATAGCATTAAAATTTGGTATCACTGTGATGCCAAAAAAACTTATGTAGAAGATATATCATTTAAATTTAAATATTTTTGCTTATCAGACATAAACAACAATAAGTAAGTGTAAATCAATGGTGGCAGCGAATAAAATAAATGAGAATACTACTGTAATTCCTAATTTGAATTCGACCTCATCTTTTAGCTCTATTGGTTGGTAATAATAAATAAATACAGCTTGCTTAGTAATCATTTTTTATTGAAAAATTTAAAAAAATCGACAGTATTCTTGTCACAATACCTGTAAGTATAAAAAAAAAACTAATATAGGTAATTAATTATGCATCTTTTTTTTTTAGCCTAATTATCGTCCCACTGCTGGGCACAGGCCTCCTCTCACACAGAGAAGGATTGAGGAAAATAATCGGTAATAACGGTGTTAAAAATCTACAAAACCTATAATTATTGTTATTAGTAAAATGTTTCGAAATTAGGTATTGTCTTCAACATCCGTGTCTTGAAGTGTGTCTTGAACATTAACGGCATAAGGAAAATTTTCGTATTCATAGTGATACATTTTAGGAATTATCTTTGATGTACAAAGTTTCCACAAATTTCTAAAAAATGAGGATCGACGACTGTTCATGACGAGTTTCAAATTATTCTGAAAATATAAATAAGTAATCATTCATAGAAATAACAGCAAAATGTATGACTCTTCATCTGCCTAGCCTTTACCCAATTATATTAGGATCCACTTCTAATCCAACCGGAGACGGCTGAATGCTAGAATTTTACATGGTGCTACCTATCTGTTACATACGGCTGTTATTACTCAGCCACAAATACCTCAAAGAATGACTAATTTGAGTAAAAAAGAGTATTTACCTACATTTAAATAAGTACAGTATTCTACATATTTATCACTTAGTCTGTTTTATTTACCCACAAGTAAGTAGGTAGGTAAGTAGGTATCTCATCTAACTTCGGGCCTTCAACGAATTCCTTTTGAATGATTATCTGTATTCAATGAAAATAGTCCAGGAATTATTGCAAAGTACCTAAATCCCTATATTTACAAATTCAGCAATCGAAATAAGTAAACTAATTATTAATAAATTGTTAAGAAACTTCCTCGGATGTAAACTCAGCTGGGCAACAAAAATAACAGATTTATAGATGTGCATTATCTTTGTAGTTTAATGAAACAATTATTATAATAAATATTTACTCACCTAGCTCGACTCCAAACTCAAATAAACTGAACGATTCACTTTGCGTAAACTGCATAACGCTAGGTTGGGCAAGAAAAGCGGTGATGAGTTGAGAGTGGGGCAATTTGGATATGGGCAACGGAACCCTAGGGGACAGAGGCTGGCCGACTTTCTGGAGAAAGAGGAACTCTTCATGATGAACTCTTTCTTCCAGAAGCCGCCTCACAGGAAATGGACCTGGTTGAGTCCCGATGGTTTCACGAGAAACGAGATAGACTTCTTCATGACCGACAAGAGACGGATATTCAGTGATGTCTCTGTGATCAACGGGATAAAAACCGGTAGCGATCACCGAATCGTAAGAGCCTCACTGAATATTAATGTTAAACTTGAAAGGTCCAGTCTGATGAATTCTACGCTCCGACCTACTCGGTCCCATATTCAAAACCCGGAAAGCTTTCAACTCGAGCTCTCTAATCGCTTTGCTTGCCTCGAGAACTTAGTGTCAGTGGACGAGATCAACGACGGACTAGTGGAAACTGTCCGCACGGTTGGGTCTAAGTTTTTTAGACCCTGCCGTAAAGATAGACCTCAAAAACTAACCGATCAAACCTTAAACCTCATGGCTGAACGACGCTTGCTACAGTTGCAGTCTTCCCATGATGCGAAGTCATATAGGCAGCTCAATAGACGAATATCCAAGTCCTTGCGACACGATCTGCGTCTCTTTAATACGAATCGTATTAAAGAGACCATACAGCGAAACCAAGGCTCCAAAGTGTTCGCAAAGGACAAGTCTATTGGGCAAAGCCAGATGACTAAGCTGAAACGGGAGGATGGCAGCATAGGGTCGACCAAGGCAGAGGTTTTAGGCGAGATCGAGAGGTTCTATGGACAGTTATACACTTCGGTCGCAAAGTCCGTTGACAGCTTGGCAGGAGATCCAAGAGCCAAGCTGTCCCGACATTATACCGAAGATATCCCGGACATCAGTCTGTACGAGATTAGGATGGCCCTGAAGCAGCTTAAGAACAACAAGGCGCCGGGTGAGGACGGAATCACTTCAGAGCTTCTGAGAGCGGGTGGAACACCGGTACTTAAAGTCCTCCAGAAGCTCTTTAACTCCGTCCTGTCCGAGGGCAAAACGCCTGAAGCATGGAGCAGGGGTGGGGTGGTGTTGTTCTTCAAAAAAGGTGACAACAGCCTATTGAAGAACTACAGACCCATCACACTTCTAAGCCATGTTTATAAGCTGTTTTCAAGGGTTATCACGAACCGTCTCGAGCACAGGCTTGATGACTTCCAGCCTCCCGAACAAGCCGGTTTCCGAAGAGGCTTTAGTACCATAGACCACATCCATACGCTGCGGCAAGTTATACAGAAGTCCGAGGAGTATAACTTGCCATTATGCTTAGCGTTTGTGGACTATGAGAAAGCCTTCGATTCGGTGGAAACATGGGCGGTACTTGAGTCACTCCAACGATGCCATATTGACTATCGGTACATCGAGGTGTTGAAGTGTTTGTATAATAACGCCACTATGTCGGTACGAGTACAGGAGCATAGCACGAAGCCGATTCCATTGAGAAGAGGCGTAAGACAGGGGGATGTAATCTCCCCGAAACTGTTTACCGCCGCAATGGAAGACGCCTTCAAGCTCCTGGAATGGCAAGGACTTGGCATCAACATCAACGGCGAATACATCACTCACCTTCGGTTTGCCGACGACATCGTAGTCATGGCAAAGTCGATGGAGGAACTCAGTATTATGCTCGAGGGCCTCGACCGAGTTTCACAACGGGTGGGCCTGAAAATGAACATGGACAAGACGAAAATTATGTCAAATGTCCATGTTCAGCCCACACCAGTCTCTGTTGGAAGCTCGGTACTCGAAGTTGTTGACTCATATATCTATCTAGGACAAGTAATCCAATTAGGTAGGTCCAACTTCGAGAAAGAGGTCAACCGCCGAATCCAACTCGGCTGGGCAGCGTTTGGGAAACTACGCAATGTCTTTTCGTCCGACATACCTCAGTGCCTCAAGACGAAAGTCTTCAACCAATGTGTGTTACCAGTGATGACTTACGGCACCGAAACGTGGTCTCTCACTATCGGCCTCATCTCAAAGCTCAAAGTCGCTCAACGAGCTATGGAGAGGGCTATGCTTGGTGTTTCTCTACGTGATCGAATCCGAAACGAGGAGATCCGTAGACGAACCAAAGTCACCGATATAGCCCACCGGATTAGCAAGTTGAAGTGGCAATGGGCAGGCCATATTGCTCGCAGAGCAGATGGCAGATGGGGCCAAAAAGTGCTGGAGTGGAGACCACGGACTAGCAAGCGCAGCGTAGGACGTCCACCAACGAGGTGGACAGACGACCTTATAAAAGTCGCCGGAAGACGCTGGATGCAGGTCGCTTCCAACAGGTATCTGTGGAGATCAAAGGGGGATGCCTATGTTCAGCAGTGGACGTCCTATGGCTGAGATGATGATGATGATGATGATGAAACTGCATAAACGCGTCATTCACTTTTCGCTGCGCGATGCCGACTACAAGCAAAAGCAGGATCGACTCATCGACTGACCGCCGACACCTCGCGCGCGAAATACAAATTGTAAGTACTCAACGCACCGTAATCAAAACATAATTTAATTTAAAAAGACTTATCTGAATATTTTTTGTACGTGTTTATGCTATCTAAATGCTAAACAAACCTTTAATATTTTGTCGTACGAAATAGTTCGTGCCTAATAAGAGTATTATTCAAATTCATTGAATGTTTAACATTCTAAATAGACACTAAAATACTTAGATATGAAAAGCAAAGTTACTAAAACCGTTCCCTCTCAGAAAACTACAAAGGCAAAATATACTAATGCGCCATGCTCATCAATTCTTACGTAAAGCAAATTTACTTAACTACATATCAACTCGTATTTACTGTTGGCAAAAAATACTAAAGCGACACCAATGACTAAAACTACAATATTTTGAGTTACTGAACAAAGTTAAAGTGGCTGATGTCAGTATAGAAAAATACTAAATTAACAACGACAAAAAAATAATCATAACTTGCATTACGTAAGTATTTGTTATAAAATGAAAATATAGAGAAATACCATACTTTTGTAGTGCTTAAACGCCAAAAAAGTGTTTGGATTGTTACGATAATTCGACTAATCGACGCAGCAAAAAAAAACGAATCCAACGATATATATAACTCATTTTGGCCAAAATGGCGCTTAAGTAGTATTGGCTTTCCGGTGACGTTATTATGATTTCAAAATTATTTATTCGATTAATCTACCTCTTGCTCTATATTTTGATATGATATGTAATCATGGAATTTCTATAGAGATTTCTATAGAGGTCATTATGGAATTAATGTAAAACACATTAACTAATGACGGTTACCATCATCAGCTTTCATTTATCCTATGGGTTCTAGTAAATTGTCTCTCGTCAAGACGGTTAGGTACACATGAAATATGTCTAAACATACCTACCATAACATTATGATCTAATATTTTTCAAATCTCGACAGACTTTATCTACCGACATACCACATAATTTACGTGCCCACCTCTCAGTCAACATTTATTTTTCAAATTATGTAAGTATGTTTACCTACATCAACTGTTCCTAAATAATAAAACCTACGCAAGGAACACGAAGAGGCATTTAAACTTCTTTTAAAATGGCGACTATTCCATCGTCCAAAGACTATTCTATCATCGTAATTGGCTGAACACTTAAGCAACGTCTACAAAGGTCACTTCGCTGCCCACACGAGAAGTTCACGTTAGTTACTTTCTGGAAGGTTGTCTGCGGCTAAAGAACTTTAAGAGTACTCACACTGCAAACTTTTAGTCGGGTAGTATATTGATTTCTGACACTTACGCGAATGTTAGAAATTTAAAAAAAACTACTTTTACGGATTTTATTGCGGTTATATACCTGCCCATGTCTGCCCGTGACCATGGATACTGTAAAGGATCCGAAACGTCGGGATTAAACAATATTAATATAACCGCGAAAATATCCGTAAAAGTAGTTTTATTTGAACGGCCGATAGTATGTTTGGGCTCATAAATCAGTATGAAGATGAATGGCAGTACGCACATCATAAAGTTCAGGTATTTAGCCGGTATCCGCCCGACTGATAACTTTGATTAATATCAAGATTTTCTTTAAACAAAAATGCCTAACATCGGGTCAACTGTCGTCCGACTGTTTATTCTGCAGTGTGCGGATACTCTAAGTGTAGGATGAACATTGTTAGTTTTCTTCAACGTATAGTTTGAATAGTTCGCTTAATTTAAGCAGAGGTGGGGTGTGTAATTTTGTTTAATGTGCGCTTTAAGGCATTAAGTTAAGTGTTAAACAATCTTGATGGGCTTATTTAAAGTATGACATTAGTCTAACGCTTTAGTTATCCTAACATTGGTTACAGTCATGGAAAACTGGTTGTTTCCAACGGTTTCATCTTTTTCGCAAGGAAGACGTCCCTAGAGCGTTCGTACATAAGTGACCCTTTAGCTGTTTTGCTATCAGAGCCAAGCCACCCGAGGAAATATATGTAATTCGTTGTATTTCATCACTTTCTTGCGTAGGTATTTATTAATTATTAAAAAATATTTAATTTTAATTCAATTTTTCTACCCATTGGCCATTTTAATATTATCCTCTTCAATAAAGTAATAAGTATCAATTACTTACTTCTACTCGAAATTTCAGCAATAATTTGTTATTTTCTTCTAGCACATGAAAAGCGCTTTTTAGAGACAACGAGTTCAATATTCTCCACTTAAAAACTTAAATAATAAAAAATATTTTCTAAAAACTGCTTATGTGTCTAGAAGCCGAAATAGCTGATTTAAAAAAAGTTTCATAAAAGAATATTGCAACATACGTCATAAAATTCTCGAAATTCACAACGACCTTTTATCTAGACTAATATTATAAAGAGGAAAACTTTGTTTGTTTGTTTGTTTGGTTGTAATGGATAAACTCAAAAACTACTCGACCGATTTTAAATATTCTTTCAACATTAGAAAGCTGTATTATCTGCGAGTAACATAGGCTATATTTTATCCCGGTGCGGGCAGTAGCTCCCACGGGACGCGGGTGAAACCGCTGGCAGAAGCTAGTTTCTAATATAGGACTCGTATATTAAAGTTTTAAGCCCAGGTGTTGTGTACTTTTTCGAGTGCAACCATGTGTCACAACTAGTTGCCCAATAAATCCTTCACCAGCCCCAATATGGTGTGAAGTAACTGGCGACAGACAGGCGTCTATTTTACGCTTATCTTGACAAGCGAAGGATTTGTAGGAAATCGATTCGTATGGTTAAATTATGTTTGATGGTGTTGACTGTAAGCAATCATGGCGTTTTGATTATTATATTTATGATAGCTGATCGGTATTTGGATGTTTTGAAGTAACAGGTCGGGGTTTGTGATATCTTTAGAGTAAATTGATAAATCAATTTCTAATTCAAAATATTATGCCTGTATGACATCAAAGGCCGAACAATAGCGTAATATTACCATCATTCTACTATTCTTATCCCATTTTTAGGGTTCCGTACCCAAGGGGTAAAACGGGACCCTATTGTTTTTGCTCCTCTGTCCGTCCGTCAGTCCGTCTGTCACCAGGCTGTATCTCATGAACCGTGATAGTTAGAGAGCTGAAATTTTCACAGATGATGTATTTCTGTTGCCGCTATAACAACAAATAAAAATTAAAAAAAACTAGAATAAAACAAATATTTTCGGGGGTTTCCATACAACAAAAGTGTTTTTTTTTGCTCATTTTTGCTCTGGTACGGAACCCTTTGTGCGCGAGTCCGACTCGCACTTAGCCGGTTTTTATTTTATTTAGGGTCAGCGCAGCAGTTTTTTTTAAGTGTTACAACAGCATAATATACAATTATGTTAATACTTTGGAGAAATGTGTTGTAAACTATGCAAACAACAGTAGCGTAATATACGATTACATTAATACATTGGAAAATGTGTGGTTCAGCTACACAGGAAAATTTATAAAATAATTATAAATCTTATATCCGTCTTCAAGATGAAGTATAAAACTCCGCAAACTAAAAGATATTTACATTATCCAAGTAAAAACTTCTTGCACGAGGCATGGTCTCGAGGGACGCAATCGTTTAACAGACAAGCCTTGAAGCTTCAATCTATTTTTCCTTGCCTTCTGCTAGGAAGATGCCAGTAATAAAGGATCCAGTGCTATTGCTATTTCATTTTTCTTACTACTATTATGAATGCAAAAGTTATTTTGTTGGTTTGATGAGCTTCAACGACAAAACGGTTGAACAAATTGAGATGCAATCTGGCGACGAGGTAAGTAGTATATTAAAAATGGAGCTAAGTTAGATACTTTTAACGTACCTACTCATATTTTCATTGGAACCTAGATGAAATCTAGTTTTGATAAACTTTTTCATGCAAGTTCTCCTATCAAACAAGTGTTTGAAGAATAAATCTCACATCTTCAATTTTAATTTTCACCTTCACAATTATGACAAAACTTGGTCTTCTTTTCATTACGTATTGACACTGAACTTCATTTGTTTATTATTCATTTACAGGTCATTTTTTGTGTCTACATATTACCTGCCACAAGCCACGTCAAAGAACATCGTACAAAAATTTCGTTCCCATCTGCTAAAAATTCATCTATATCGAATCGAAATCCTCCAACATTGAAGGAATTTAAAATTTCCCGAATACAAAATATTACCATATTTCAAATTCGATATAATGTACCTACAGGAGTTTCTCCCAATGATACTCCGATATGCCAAAAGTGCGGTAACTCCCGGTATAGCGATATGTTCACATTATAATAGGAAATTTTCCTATTTCTATGATCCCCTGTTCTATTATAGGTTGAATTCTGTATGTACATAATATTTTGCTGGAAATGGAACACGGTTATTTGCCCCGGTGTAATGTAACGAAAATTTGATGTTAGAGAAACATTATTACTCGTGTTTTCTACGAAGAGGTATGTGGAAACCACAATTAGATTCTGGTTAAGCAAAGTATCGTTTTAAGTACCAGGAAGAGGTGCTACGAACTTAGTTTCTCATGTAGTTTAAATGTAGTGTGTATGTTATGGATCGACAGTGATATTTTGGATTTTATTCTTTTAATTCTAGGTATTTATCAAAAAAATAAACGACTGTAATTTATATATTTATATATATAGAGGTGTATATTTTTGTTACGACAAATGTAGACCTTATTTTCTAAAACCCTCTAAGTATCACACGAAAAAAACCATATCCGTCTTACCACAAAAACTTTTAAACGTCAGTTTAAGACTTGTCTAAAAAAATGTCAAATTATGACGTTGACATATGGTTCATTTTGCAGCCACAATTTTTTTAGACAAGTGTAAAACAGGTGGTTAAGTTTTTGTAGTAAGGCCATATATATTTTACTGCAACTCCGTACCCAAAGCGGCTTTTTTGCAACCAAAACCACATTTTGAGCAGGTGGCGACGAAATAAATTGCACAAAAGCACTGCGCTCGATGCTAACACGATTTGCACTTTCCGAAGCGAACAAAAAACACAGAAATAAAAATAAAAACACGTTAATTAGTTTACTTCAAACACCTCGACAACTTTTCTCGTCCGGGAAAAGTGCCAGGAATTTTCGTTATTTACCTTTAAGGAAGAATTGCTATCTGTACCTCCATCAATTTATGTAGTTACTCTCTTCGTTTTGTACAAGTTTTCACCTGTTCTTTTCCACAAACTCAATGGACGGCGTCGGTGTACTATACTGAGAATTTAAGGGAAATTCTGTTTGTCGATATCAGATGATCCGTGTAACTTGGTGTTATTGAGATGAAATGTGGCATAAAGGTTTCTATAGGTAGTGTTATCTGTCTTATGGATAAACATAAGTAATTTTATTGAAACTTATATTATGTATATGTTGCAGCCAAAGTGATTAAATATATATTTTACATAATGACTGGTCATTGTATATAATACCCAAATTGACTAGACAGTGTGATAGATTAATCACTTTATCTGGATCTAATTCATAATAGCTGGTCAATGTTAGCCAAAGTAATAAATATGGTATAATCGTCTGACTACTTACTAATTCTTAGAAACGGCTCAAGTTATTATCAACTCTTTTTATGATAAATCATCAAATGATTCCTCCCACTGTGGGAGAGCAGCGCATGAGCGTGAGCGTGCAGCGTGAGGTCAGACTGTTAGTGGCTTAAACCCAAGCGTTGAACAACGCGCACCGCCGAGACGGGTCAGTGTCTCCCAGGAGACGGAAGGCCGATAAGGCACCCGAACTCATTGCACAGGCTCACGTCTACGGTGGCTGGGAGTCGTCTCTCGACCACACAGAAGGAGACGATGGCATCCCAGTACCTCTCGCCCCGGACCTTGGCTTGAACCAGGGCCGGGTGCGAGAGGTCGCCGCTGCCGACTGCCTCGACGAGGGAACGGCGGTGCCCTTCCCGTGCAGGGCACACTCCGGGCCGTCGGTACAGTGGTCCGAGCCACACTTCAAAGAGGGGACTTTTCGCTACTATTATGGGGTGCACTGTGCTAACTAGCCTTTTTCGAATTATATTAAGGCCAGCTACCAGGCACTTTAGTTAGTTAACATGAAATAATAATCTTTACCTACTTGTTTTATTACATTATCTAAGTCTATGGAGATATTATATAAAATTGCTAGTTAATGTGATTAATTCTGTGTCAATTATCACTTTATCCAAATTGAGTAGATATTATAAATAATAGCTAGATAATATGTATAATATGCGGACTTATTACTTTGGCTGTAACATATATAAAATGATGAGTAGAATAAAAAATATTTTTAGTTAGGACTGTATATTGTCAAGAAGAAAAAATATTATATGTTTCACAATTCTCGCTATTTTAAAGACACGATGATAGAAAAACGCAATGCAAACAAACCTTTACATTTTCATGAATAAATAACGCATTAATCTTTAATCATGAATACTCAGCAAAGCAGAAAATTACCAGTTGAATATTTAATGATTTAATAACTGCAATGGTGTCACTCGTCGCGTTCCTGAATTTTCATTCGCGTAGACAAATTTTCATTGTTTTACTGAATCATTTGTAAATTTAATGTTCACAGCGGATTTTATACTGATTGCTGATGAACACAATTCGATGGGCGCAGTTTTTAATCAAAATTACAAGAACGGCTTGGCTATAAGGTTTTATGATTGAAATGTTCTTGGATTTTCAGGTGGCCAAGTCTGGCTAAGACTTCGGATTTAATTTCCAAATTCGAAAAGTTTATTGCCATCGCAGACTGTTCGTGTAAAACTTGTTCATTTTGGATAGCTACCGCAAATAAAGTTGCTGAGGAAATATTGTATTCCAAAGTAAGAGTTGAGCTGGTTGCCCAACTTGGATCAAGTTAAGACTATTTTTATTCATCAGAGAATGATGTCTGTGTTCCGAAACTTGCAAAATAAGGTGCTTAGTATACACCGAAGAAGGATCATTTGTATGTACCTATTTGTACCTATTTTTTATGGGTTAGTATCTAGTTATTAGCAAGCCTATAGCAGTGTATATTGTTCATGTTGTAAATATAATGGGATGTTGATGAAGCTATTAAATAGAATTATATCCGCATTCCGGACCTAAGTTGTACGAGTATTTTAAGGCATATTTCTAGGAACTGAAACCACAATCTTATCATAAGCTGAAATTATTATTCAGTGACTTAAAATGTAATTAATTTTCACACACAATTCTCATTAGCCATCGCCGGCATTAGCAGGCGAAGCAGTTCTGAGAAATACCAAGAAACTATCAGCAGTGAAGAGTAAGGTAGTTCCAATTAATTTGCCGTTGTTGTATAACTTAGATTTTACAAAACAGATACAATATTATATACGAATACTTCATTAAGGAGAGATCTGTGATTGCCAAAAGTGATTTAATATTATGTCCAAAATTAATGAATGCCGATTCAAAAATCGTTATAGAACCCCAAGGTTCTCTACTCCCTGATAAAAATATCTTAATATTGTCTCCAAAGTCTATAGCTAGTGTCAATAAAAAAAAAAACACAATTTTTACCATGAAAACGTAAGAAAAACAAACAAACATCATTCTAAATTCCACACGACTATAATTTATTATGTTAATAAAGTTTCTCAGTAGGTTCCACAGTACAAGATACATGGAACTTTAGGAATAAGGTAACTGAATATTGTATGGAATCTTGTGCCGGGAGCTCTGCAGCCTCTCAAGACGGCATTCAGACAGAACCACGGAGGAAGGAAAGGTGATCAGAGATGCCTTAAAACAGGTAGGTCAGGCGCCTTCTTTTAGGTCAAATACGTTCTGTGGATGTAACCAAATCGAGTGACCTAACGAGGCGTTCAAGTTCGGTTTGCGGGATTGTTCGAAAGAGTTACCGCGGCCCTGGCACATAAAGGGCTAAAGAAGGAACATGCTGGGTTCTAGTCAGTAAGAGTGTAACACTTCCTCTCTATGCCAACCAACAGCGGGATTTCCTATAAAGAAAAGTTTGGGTTCCTCTAAAAATCCGTTGAATATAGGTTTAAAAAATTGGAGGACTTCAAAGAAGGCGTATGAGGGCGTTGCCAGTATCATTCCTCGTCTCTCCGAAGCCCGCAGGGTCGTACTTTCTTAGGAGACTTTGCGTTATGACATCTCCACTCGTCATTTACTTCTCCATGGCCAGTACCCACTCATTTATGAAGGATGATACTCACTGAATATATTAGAGAAGTCACTGCAGATGCGAGGATGAGGACTACGTTTGAGGAATTCAGAATTTGTGGTCTTACAGCTTATACCTAATACGCTTTACGCATAATATGAATTGATTGAGTAGATAATGCATTAGTAACACGTATTAGCATACATGTAATCAAATTGCATTGCTACTAATCGCAGTGTCGGTAATCGGTCGATATTGAGATGTTTACTGTAATAGTTTGATATTGATATAATCAACTGTTTATTATAAACTAGTTAGTTTATGTTTATTGAGTTGACAATATTATTGGAACTAGCATGGTGCAACTTTCGGACCATGTCATAAAAAGTATAGTGGTTCCAGAGATAAGTGCGTTCAAACAAAGTTTTCTTCTTTGCAATATAAGTATAGATTCCAAAACACTTTAACAGATAATACAATGGTTCTGTAACCCATAACAAATGTCAAACGCCCACACTCGAAAACAAACAGTGAAATAAAAATAACAGAAAAAAAATAAAACCGAACCAACTTCAGTCTATCCGTATAACATTCTTTTCCTATCGACAGTTTGTCGAAAGTCTATCACAAAAGCAAATAAACAAGCCGGGGAGGATACTCCTAAAATCGCATTGTTCTCAAAACGAATCGGAATGTTGTCAACGATTTCAGAGATGTGGCTGTCAAACTTTATGTTAGTCACTTGTTCTGTGTCTACTTGTACTGTTGCTGAGTAAGTTCTTGTTTTTGGTGTTTGAGTTACGATGTATTTTGATAGTGCGTTTTAAAGAATTGTAAAAAATAGTTCTGATTTATGTGTAGATTACGAAATGTCTTATAGATAAAGGTCCTAAGAAAACTACATTCCACTTGGACCGAAAGTAGCCTATCCTCGTTTTCAGAGTACCTTCTATCTGTTTTGCCAACCTTCATCTGAACTGGTCCTGCCGTTTCTCCGCGAATCATCATCATCATCATCTCAGCCATAGGACGTCCACTGCTGAACATAGGCCTCTCTCTTAGATCTCCACAGATACCTGTTGGAGCCGACCTGCATCCAGCGTCTTCCGGCGACCTTTATAAGGTCGTCTGTCCACCTTGTTGGTGGACGTCCTACGCTGCGCTTGCTAGTCCGTGGTCTCCAATACAGCACTTCTCCGCGAATGCCATTCACATTTATACTTAGTTATAAAGGGTAAGGATTGCAGCTTCAGCGGGGCTATCTGGGGCTATCTCCGTTTGGAAGCAAGATTTCCATATAGTATAAAAATGAAAGCAATTCTCTTAATAACTAAATAATATCATCAGTATTACACAAGCAAAGTACGCCTTTACTTTACGCCAATTCAAACTTTAAGAAACCTTATCAAAAGACAGTATCTAAACTACAAAAGTTCCTTGTCTCAAATAAGAATCTAGTTGGAAATATAACTTGTTAAACAGATCTCTTAAAGTCAATTCAGCATATGTGGTCGGGAAAGTTTTCAAACTGCTTTTGAAAATCTATCGCACTTCAAGTTCTACTTTGAGCTTCATTTGAATCTTTCTTCGTTTGAAATAAGATCGTTTTGAACTAGCAGTGACGTTCCATAACTTTATACTTTTGAATTTTAAATCATATTGGATTTCTGAAGTTCAATTTAAAGTGGATTTGTGACATAAGGGCGGGGTGAGAGTGTTTTAGTAAGTAGCACAATCTGTCTCTTTCTGGATTTTCTTCCCATTATTTTTGGAAAATACAATATCTTGCATCAGAACCTCTATTATTTTTTTTTGGTACGACATCTCGCATTTCATTGTCGTCGTCGTTGTCGTGAGTCGTGGTGGCCTAGTGGGCAAAGTACCAACCTCTCGAGTATGAGGGCGCAAGTTCGATCCCAGGTCAGGCAAGTACCAATGCAACTTTTCTAAGTTTGTATGTACTTTCTAAGTATATCTTAGACACCAATGACTGTGTTTCGGATGGCACGTTAAACTGTAGGTCCCGGCTGTCATTGAACATCCTTAGCAGTCGTTACGGGTAGTCAGAAGCCAGTAAGTTTGACACCAGTCTAACCAAGGGGTATCGGGTTGCCCGGGTAACTGGGTTGAGGAGGTCAGATAGGCAGTCGCTCCTTGTAAAGCACTGGTACTCAGCTGAATCCGGTTAGACTGGAAGCCGACCCTAACATAGTTGGGAAAAAGGCTCGGAGGATGATGATCTCGCATTTCACCCTAGGAGGCTATGCACTGCTTAAACGGACTCTTCCTTGCGGATGCCTAGAATTTAAGGCCTCCAGCCAGGAGGTTTAAGAATGAATAAATTCAAAAGAACTTCTTAGCTCGTTAATTGATGAGCTTTTTAGACAGCATATCAGTGGGCATGATACAAAGACAATACAGAAAAGTCCCCCTTCCCCCAACTTAAGTAAAATAGATACTTCTAAAGCACTGCCACAAAATTCCAATGTATACATAGTAAAATAGAAAACTTAAACACGGCCAATTTCCCCCTCGACAAGTTAAACTGTGCCCGGTATTTACTCTGTAAAGCTGAGAAAAATAGCAAGGAAGGGTAAGGGCGAGTTTACACAGAGAGCTATAGCAAGTAAAGAAAACCCAGTGATGAAAATACATAAAGTACTCGTGTAGATGTGTCAACTTTTGACTACGACATCAAAAGTATATTCTAGAGGTATTGATGATTACTGCAGCAGTTGCTATCAGTGGCTGGATTGGCCATGATTATGTGACCAATAAGATGAGCAATTCACTTCTCGTTATATAACTTTGCTCCTATTTGGCAATAATTGAATGGAGAAGTGAAGATGATGTAGGAATTTCTAGAAATTGTCAATTTAGCAATTTTATGAAATTTCACCGTTTTGAACCAACTGGGTGAGTCTTCGCTTCGATCCTCTGAAAAGAGTTGAGGTCCGGTTCCATCTATTCCATGTACCTATACACATGAATGGAAGACTCATTTCATTATGCATTCGCGGCAGTCAATCTTGTCTGCTCCAAGCTACCCGTGTACCACCAGCCTTAGGTATCAAAGCGAGAGGATAGGTGTTCACAGCACACATAAATAAAACATTTTATCGTACCCGCAACGTGAAGCGTTACTGAAGTAAAGCGGTTATTTGTCAGACGTAGAATATCAATACAGGTTAGCGTTAAAATGTAGCTCGTATGCATTTTTGAAGACTGTATTTTGCAGACCGAGAGGAATGACGTCGTTAAATGCGAAAACTTTGGAATAGTTTTTGTAACAGATACAAAAAGAAAGCAAAAAGATATGATACCTATGTATGTGCAAAACAGTATTAAACACAATTAGTGATTGTACATTTCCAACTGCTAATTTTTACCTAAATGACTTAACTTTAAGGCTGGAGACAGTGCTTGACCGACGGTCAGCGCTGACCGTCGGTCGAAGTAGCTATTTCTGTGTAAGTCTATGAACGCGCACACACTTACGCTGACGGTACGCGCGTGATTTTGTATGTGATTCGGCCGGGACGTACGGTCAGCACTGACCGTCGGTCGAGCACTGTTTCCAGCCTTAACCTTACTTACGTCTGCAGTATAACTATCCCTCTACCTATAGCTCTACCTATAACATGAACAAATCTTAAACAAAATGACTGTCATCACAACGGCGAACTTTCACATCAATTTTTCCTTCTTCATTTCAGTCTGTATTTCGAAGATACAAAAACCAATTAAAATTTAAACACACAAATCAAACAGTATCAGCATAAATAAACATTCGTATTCAGCAATGAGAGTTTATTATTAGCATGCTATAATTAAAATTTTAATAACATTAACTCAATGCAGATTAACTCTTAATGTAGCTGTTATGAACCAATGAATAACGTAGAGTAATATTTACTAGTGGGAACAGACTCCCCGGTGGAAAATACATCATTTTGTAATGTATTCAGTATTTTACGGGAAATATGTGTTTTTAAAATGTATAATTATTGCTTCGTTAATTTAAAGTTTATTTGTGTTCATTGTAAAACACTTACTATGGTAGCTTAGACTTTTTTTTTAACGACGTCAAAAATCATCAAATGACCCCCGCAGTGGGTTATCAACGGTGAGGGAGTGTCAGACTCTCACTGACTAAAAATCGCCGTGTTCCGTCGTAGGCCTTTTATGTACCAGGGCCGCGGTAACTCTTTTGAACAATTCCGCAGCCCATGTAGCTTAGACTAAAGAAAGAAACTTAAACTATTGTGATATTAAATCTAAGACTGCCGAAATACTATTTATTTAACTTAAACCCCAAAATAAATGATATAAAACCCAAAACTTTAGTTTTCAACAATGTTTCAAGCGCAGTTGTGAAGTCTAAGCACATATTCTCGTTTCATCAAAATGCATTCAGCTGTTTAGATGCCAAGAGAAAATAAATTCATCACGCGAGGAGCATGCTGTATATCTTTGTGAAAAATTATGTAATACCCTTTTCAAAGAAAATGGAAAAACTCGAAAATGTTACAAGAAAATGTAAGGTACGTTATTATTTCAAAAGCATTTATTTTTCTTAAAAAATATTTTGAACTCCTCAATAATATAACTTATTAGTTTTTAGCTACATGTTACTGACCCTGTTCGTTTACTTCAATTTGGACACAGCGTTAAGATATTTTCAATCCTAGTTTGATTCAATGTATTAAAATAAAATGTCAATACAGTTGTGAGTAATTCTATTAGGGTCAATTCCCACTGAAAGAGCAGCGGCCGGCAGCGGCCGTAAATGCAAGTGATTGAGCGCGAGCGCGGCGGGCCGCGCGGCGCCGCGCCGCGCCGCGCTCTTACATTGTCCGTGCTCTTACGGCCGCTGCCGGCCGCTGCTCTTTCAGTGGGAATTGACCCTTAAAGGAATTCAACACACCCACACATACAAGATCACACCAATCATCAATCTTTCTAATTCTAAGCCGTAAATGCAGGCAAAATGTAAATTGTATTATACTGCATCCATCAATATCGGCCAGAGACACGGAGGAAGGAAAGATGACTGGAGATGCTATAATGCAGGTAGGTCAAACGCCTACTTGTAGGTCGAATAACGTACGGCAGGCGTGAATTAAACGATGAGTTACTAGTAACTAACGTGAAGTTCAGGTTCCTTGAGACATTTATCTAAGATTGGTCTAGATTAGTTGGTGATTTAAAAATGGGCAGGTTCCAAAGTAGGCGGAGCCAGGAAACCCGCACTTTAGCGACGCTTTTTTCGTAGGATTTGTCCGTTATGCCATCTCCGATCGTTATTTTGTACTCCACTGCCAGAGATGTCTATTATATAACATGGTCCGTCTCACCACAATGGATGATCCTGCAGACATTATTACCATAATGTGCGCTTTCTATATAATAATGTAATGGTGTACAATGTATCATTTGTAATGGCAGAGTAATGGTGTGAATGGTTTACAGGTGACTAATATATTATGTATGTATTTCATGACTTGGAAAACAATATAAAAGTTGTAGATTATTTTCCTACTGATATCTGAAGAATTACTTTATAAAATCTGTCAAATAACGTCATCTGTCTTCGAGATAACAAATTGTCTGAGAGTGTTGAAAAATTGGCCTTACATAAAATAAATGTATTGAACTACAGTTCATATATTATTTTCTATTGTGGTCATTAGTTATAACTTCAAATTCCATATACAATATTATCAAATTGACCCTTGAATACTCGTTCGAGGACACTGAAAAAAGAATCATTTAGTGACCTAAAATATCCTTTGCCTTTTATTTTATTATATTTGGTCACACACTTCTCTACTTCCTAAATCATAAACAAACCCAAACAAGAACATAGTTATTCAAAGCGAAATTTGGTACGGAACATACGTTTACTTTCGAAGTAAACAGTTTGTTCGGAGTTCTCAGTATTTGTGGAATGTTCGGTCCCAGTTCCGAACTGTATGCAGCTTACTTAAGGTGTTACTGGCTTTTACAAGTCACATAATTAAAGACCTTGTATTTTCATTAATGTTCCACCTATGTTCCGACCAAATAAACCATTTCTTGAACCGGGATAAAGCGTAGCCTGTGTGCTATCTTGGAGTCTTACAGTTAAATCAGTTAGTTTTGGCATGAAAGCTGGACATGCGGGTAGACAGAGTTACAACCCGTGCCGATAAAGAATGGGATTAGAAATCGCGACAGCTGTATTCAACTCTCGCTCATGTGCTATAGTGTATGAGCGAGAGGTAAATACAGCTGTCGCGATTTCTAATCCCATTCTTTATCGGCACGGGTAGTACAGTCAACTTCAGGTCAGTGGTAACAGTTTTATAGGAAAATCGTACTTATTACTATTGAGTTAAGGTGCATGACAGTTACCACTGATGTGCAGTCTACCGTACTTGAATTTATAATACAAGCTGTTGATTTGCATCCGTGTCATATTCAAGGACGTAATTATGCTAATGATTCTCGACCCAAATCAACAAAAAAAAAGGTACGTAGTTTTTTTTTATTATTTTTTTTCGGAATTCCGTCAATGTCATCTAGCCGTATTTAAACTTGGCGCGTGTGTTACTGGCCTTAAAACCGTGCTGCACCCTCACACAAACGCAAACACAAAGCACACGCAAAGATCATTCATAAATTTCATTCATAAAATTGGATTACTTCTGAAATTCTACGACATTACAATGACAAAAAAAGCAGTGCATATTAGCTATTTCCCGTCTACTGTAATTCCAATCGATTATTTACGGTATATATTATTTATGTCCTCCTCCTGAAATATGGCACAAATGCAAATCAACACCTTGTATAAAGGAAAGATAAGCATACGAGGATCATGTTATGAGAAAGGTATTGAGCATGAACGTCGATGTGATGATGTGACGTGTCGATGTGATATAGAAGAAGATGACGACCAAATAGTGTTGGATGGTTTACGTGAAAGATGATATTGCTGGAGATAATGTTAATGGATGAGACTAAGTCATGAAAAGAAGTATGAGATAAAAAGACATACTGCCTTAAAGTATGAAATATGTCGATGATGACAAACATTTGAACTTATGGTCTCTGCACACAGCGGGCGCGGCGCGACGGGACGGGACGGCGACGCGACGCTGAGCAGTTGTAATGTACTAGATATTACGGACGACATCACACAGAGCCGTCCCGCTCGGCGCGACGCGACGCGACGATCTAGTACATTGTGTCGCGTCGCCGTCCCGTCCCGCCGCGCCGCGCCCGCTGTGTGCAGAGACCATTATGATTTTCTTATGTCCAGAGACTTTATGAATGAGTCAAAATTCATCAAAAAGTGAGCTATTTATAACAGCACAAACCATGATAAAGATACAACATTTAAACCAAATTAGATTTAATTGGCGTTGACTTTCACAACGTTTTCCCGTTTTCCCTGAACAGGTAACCCTTAAGAAGTTTACACGTGTTGGTTTTTACTGTACATAATATATTTGAAGTCACCTTATAATATCAAATATGTATGAGTCACGGAGGAAGGAATGATAGCGGAGATGCCATAAGGAAGGTAGGCCAGGCGCCTTCTTGTAGGTCAAGCGTAGGTAAGCGTGATCAGTTACTAGAACTAACGAGGCGTTTGCGCTCTCTTAAATCTGTCAAAGATTGGCCTTGATTGATAAGTGATTTTATTTTGAAAAATAATGACTGGTATCCATAGAAGTTTTCCACACCCGCATTTTGGCGCGCTACTTTCTTAGTAGATCTTGCGTTATGATATCTCCCTTAGTCATTTTGTTCTCAACACCTTGTTTAATATTAATTCTATTAATAAATTATCCTGTCCCGTGTTGGAACAATTCCGGGAAGGACGATTCCGGGAAGAGAATCAGGCTTTTGATGAAATGTTTATTTGTTGTCAAACATCTTGGATTCAGCGAAATTATAATTAAGACGTAACCAATTATCGGCAGTTTTTTTTATATTATAGAGTTATGTCTACGATGTATTTTAATAAAAAGTTGTTATGAAGGTTAGTCACTATGGATTTATCCTCACTAGCATCTGTCATTTGTTTCATCCACTTCCCGAGGGAACTATATTTTTCTCCCGGATAAAAGTTGTCTACAGTAGTTATTATGTTATTTTGTTATGGCGTCAAAATCAATACTCATCAACACGTACATACTTTTGCGATTATAATATTAGTAGGATTTAATACTTAGCAATAAGTAAAACCATTACCAAACCATTTTGACAAATTAAATTAAATTCCTATCTTATTAAAATCCTTTTCTACTGTAAAATCCATTCTACAGTTAAAAAAATGTCCTCAAAACATATATTACAATAAAACGAGATGATTACATGTATTTTTTTCATTTTAGTCCCAAAGGACCAGGATTAATAGCCAAACCTAAGGACCATTTTTAGGGTTCCGTAGCCAAAATGGCAAAAACGGAACCCTTATAGTTTCGTCATGTCCGTCTGTCCGTCTGTCCGTCTGTCCGTCTGTCACAGCCGATTTACTCGGAAACTATAAGTACTACAGTGATGAAATTTGATGGGAATATGTGTTGTATGAACCGCTACAAAAATATGACACTAAATAGTAAAACAAAGAATTGGGGGTGGGGCCCCCCATACATGTAACTGAGGGATGAAATTTTTTTTTTCGATGTACATACCCGTGTGGGGTATCAATGGAAAGGTCTTTTAAAATGATATAAAGTTTTCTAAAAAACATTTTTCTTAAAGTGAACGGTTTTTGAGATATCAGCTCTCAAAGTCGTAAAAAGTATGTCCCCCTCCCTCTATTTTTATAACTACGGGGTATAAAATTCTAAAAAAAATAGAGGTGATGCATGCTAATTAACTCTTTCAACGATTTTTGGTTTGATCAAAGTATCTCTTATAGTTTTTGAGATAGGTTGATTTAACTGTAATTTACGGAACCCTTCGTGCACGAGTCCGACTCGCACTTGTTAAAAGCATATTTTAGTACCTAGCAAAACATTTTTATGACCTCCGAAGAATTTTCCGAAATACATGGCTCTTTTGGAGGGAAAGTGTGTTGAGTGTCTGAAATTTATAGGACCTATAAATATACGGAGGCTATATTAAAACTCACCCTGTATGAAACTTGAATGAACGTTATACTCGTGTCTAGGTAATTTGGAGTGTAACGGTTTTTTTCGTGTTTTTTTTGTTATTTAGGTTCTCTTTTTGTATCTTTCGTGTTTTCTTTTATTCTACTTGCTTCAAGTTTCCTGACGGAACTTTATCCTGCACCTGGCTAAAAGCTAACCGAATCTTTTTTATTCTGACGCATACATAAATATATATATAAGCTACATCATACCCCATGATGAACGTTTTATGTGAAAAGAAACATATTAAGCACTTTGTTCAGTCAGTTAGTCTAATGGGAACCCTACTGCAGCTTTAAATGTTGTATTAAGAAAAAATATCATCATCATCATCTCAGCCATAGGACGTCCACTGCTGAACATAGGCCTCCCCCTTTGATCTCCACAGATACCTGTTGGAAGCGACCTGCATCCAGCGTCTTCCAGCGACCTTTATAAGGTCGTCTGTCCACCTCGTTGGTGGACGTCCTACGCTGCGCTTGCTAGTCTGTGGTCTCCACTCCAGCACTTTTCGGCCCCATCTGCCATCTGCTCTGCGAGCAATATGGCCTGCCCATTGCCACTTCAACTTGAAAAACTTAAATTAAAAAAAATAAAGATTAGTCCTACGTCCCAAAAATAACTAAAAACTGCTGAAAATATGTAAATGTTCCACATACCACAAAAATACATGCCCTACTTCTTAAAACTAGGTTCATGATTATGAAAGCCGATGCCCTAACACGCACTAAGTCTGCATACTTGATTACGACCTTACGCGTCCCACAGAAGGTCTGAATTCCAACAATCGAACACGTCTTGAATGTTAATATCATATTGTGTACACGTACTTAACGCTTGATTGCTTTCTTTCAGTAAAAATGCCCGCACACTGCAGACTAAATAGTTGGCCGATAGTTGACCGATCGTTAGGAACAAATATCTAGAGAAAACCTGAATTCCAATCAAAGTTTTCAGTCGCTCTGATACAGCTCAATACCTTATGTTTGTAATGTGTGTAACCATTCATCTTCATACTGATTTATGAGCCCAAACACACTATCGGCCGACTAAAAGTTTGAAGTGTGCGGGTACTCTAAGTGATTATTATGTACAGAAGGAATATTACAATATTGTTATTGTATTGGATGTTTATATTAAGAAAGTTACGTACTTCACAGTTCAAGGGTGAGGCTGTATTGATATTGGCACGACGCCCCTGAAAATGAGTTGCGGTTTTCTCTTGTTTTTACCCGATTTGTCCACAAAGAGGAATGTAGGTATCTAGTTCGTTATGATTTTCAGTCATTCTTTCATTTATATATTTTTATATGTACAAGCATTAAATGCCTAATGCTGCTGTGCCCTAACAGCCAAAGCCAAATGTAACCTGTAAAAACTTTTGAAAAGAAAATATGAATATTATTCGTATCTACGTATGTAAGTAATCATATTAAAGTTTCACGTTATGGGATGGGAATAAAATGATATCACAAATGATCTGGATCAAAACTTGACGAAAAAATCCAACCACACATTTATGAACAAACCAAGTTTTCATTCCATGCTAATCATTAGTATTCATTTTCATAATAAGTAGTAAGTATTTCTTTAATTTGGTGTTCTTTTATTTTCACAGTGACTTAAGAAAAACAAAGAAACATCTACATAGACCAATTTTATCAACTCTCATTATTATACCCACTCAAGGGGCTTCTTCATATAGATAACATTGTAAGGACAATAGAGGGTAACACCGTGGCTAATGGTGCCTACACAATTGCCCGGATAATCCGTATTCGGTTAAATAAAGGGGCCTCACACTCAAACTTTATCGTTTCGACGTAATCGTCAGATTTTATACCGTATGTAGTACTTATCTTTATTTATTAATTACAGGATATTGTTATGGTTTTGTTTTGAAAATTAAATTATCGATCGAATCGATCATTGTTATTTGTTACTAAAGTAGGGATGAATATTAATGATTTGTAGTGTATTTTATGTGTTAAAAATACCTTCTTGAAAATCAAATTTTTACCCACGTTTCCTGATTCAAAATCTATAAAGTCAAAATCTTTTTTTTTTATTTCAAAAAGACCTATATTGTTATTATGCTTATAAAGCTGTTTCGAAACGGCAAGCTAGTTACACGGTTCCAAAGAGTGGGTTTTATGGAGAAGAATCGGAAAGAAATTTCATAGACACTCTTTTATAAAAAGCATAAAATAAAATCAATAATTGAAGCAATTCAACAAAAGCAATATTCCTTCACCTATATCACACACCGTTATCCAAAGAGGCACTTCCCACAAGTCGTCGACAAAGCCATTTCATATCACATCGACTGTTCCAAAAGATACATTTACTAACAATATCAATATCAAAGATATCCATGGAGGAACGAAAGATAATGGAGATGTCAAAAGGAAGATAGGTCAGCCGCCTACTTGTAGGTCGAGGCGGTTACGGTGGGCGTGATCAGATTTAGTAAATGCAATTTTGATAAAAATATTGATATAACACTAGATAATAGCAATATTTGTTGAAATACAGAAACGTAACATAAAAGAGTTTGTTTGAAAAAGTACTGAATAGCACTTGGATTACTTTTGCACAACCTCACTTCATACTCAAAAGTCCCAAAAATCGACTTAGCTAAATTTTGACAAAAATGTTACTTGGATTACTTCTGTTCTTAACTAGCCATTTATATAATACTAGCTTTTGCCCGCGACTTCGTTCGCGTGGGATAGTGGCATCCGTGAATAAATTGTATTTTTTATTTTTATTTTTTGTAAAAAAAACTATCCTTTGTCCTTTTCCTGGCTCTAAACTACCTCCCTGCCAATTTTCAGCTAAATCGGTTCAGCTTTTCTTGAGTTATAAGTGGAGTAACTAACACGACTTTCTTTTATATACATAGATGTAATAAAAACGGTTTTTGTGAGTTAATCATAAAAGATAGACATACACTGTCGCGGACTGTTTTTTAGATCATTAAAAGAGCTATTATTCTTTAATACATATTTTTTGTGTATCTTGAACCGTTTTCACGGCGCACGCAACGGAAGGCTTCAAAGATGAAATAATTTCTCCCGTTTTTTACACATTTACCACTATATCTTTGCTCCTATTGGTCGTAGCGTGATGTTATATAGCCTATAGCCTTCCTCGATAACTGGACTATCCAACACAAAAAGAATTATTCAATTCGTACCAGTAGTTTCGGAGATTATCGCGTTCAAACAAACAAACAAACAAACAAACTCTTCCGCTTTATAATATTAGTATAGATATCTTCGAATGGTACAAAGGTTTGTATTTAGTCAAAGTAAAGTAAAAATCTGAAAACGGCCAAGTGTGTCACTTTCGAAAATAACAAATGTGTAACTTTGATCCACGAACATAATATATGATAACATGTCATGTCAGTCAGTTGGTAAATCTAGTCCATTTAGTTAATCTAGTAAAAAAAAAAAAAAGTCATGGTGGCCTACTGGGTAAAGGACCAACCTCTCAAGTACAAGGGCGCGGGTTCGATCCCAGGTCAGGCAAGTACTAATGCAACTTTTCTAAGTTTGTATGTACTTTCTAAGTATATCTTAGACACCATTGGCTGTGTTTCGGATGGCACGTTAAACTGTAGGTCCCGGCTGTCATTGAACATCCTTGGCAGTCGTTACGGGTAGTTAGAAGCCAGTAAGTCTGACACCAGTCTAACCAAGGGGTATCGGGTTGCCCGGGTAACTGGGTTGAGGAGGTCAGATAGGCAGTCGCTTCTTGTAAAGCACTGGTACTCAGCTGAATCCGGTTAGACTGGAAGCCGACCCCAACAGGATTGGGAAAAAGGCTCGGAGGATGATTAGTTAATCTAGTTCATTTCTTTGTAAGAAACATAGTGCATATTAAAAAATCTAAAAGATAGTATAAATGAGACATTTCTTTAACTAACTTCATCATAAGAAAAAAATAAAATAAACAACCTTACAAAAATAAATGAAATCCCACCCAAAACAAAAATGTGAAAGACTGCCAAGTTCGATAATATGGGAATGCTTCGCCTATAAAAGAAGTGAGATCTGAATAAGTACCAAGTTCCATACACATACCTCAGTTAAAAATAGTTACTTTTAATTATGTTACTTGGCAAGTTTTAATAGAAAATTAAATACTTGATTCATTGCGTTTAGTAGGTTTATAACAAGGTGTATGAAAACTTGCCAAGTGACATCATTAAAAAGTAACTATTTTTAACTGAGGTATGTGTATGGAACTTGGTACTTATTCAGATCTCACTTCTTTTATAGGCGAAGCATTCCCATATTATCGAACTTGGCAGTCTTTCACATTTTTGTTTTGGGTGGGATTCTATATATAGAAAGCGTGTAAGGGCGGAGCTAGTGACGTTCCTTGTCCCCGAACACCCGTATTTTGGCTCGCGACTTTCTCAGAAGATATTGCGTTATGACATCTCCGCTAGTCATTTTGTTCTCTATGAAGATATCCAATTCTAGCTAACTGCTTAGTGGCAATTGTTCGCTACCGTCGCCAGATGTCGTTGGCGTAAACAAAGCATTTTACAGCCAATGAGCTTGGGTTTCAAACTGCTACTCTGATATAATGGCTGAGGATATTAAAATTTGAATTAATTGGGATTCAGATGAACTCGTCTGTAGGGTATTAAGATGGGAACTACGTGATTGAGACGATATTTATGAATAAATCAATTTTAACTATTATTAGAATTGGCTTTGCTTGTATGTTATCGGTATTCGATTGAACTGCTCAATTGTAAAGCCATAAAATGTGATTATTGTATCGATGGTAATGAGACGAAAATGTAAAAAACAAAAATAGAAAAATGTCTGTAAGCAATTTATAACAATACGACAGAACAGTACCAGATAAGAATAATGCTAAATCCAATCCTAGAACCTTAAGTTAAGCAACCAAGCAAGTTATCAATGTCCAAAATAGCTAGTGGAATCCATCCAGCCATACATATAAACGACACTGACATGACCTGATGAATAGAAACCCCCGTCTTACTATTCATAACCCAAAATTAGGTTACCAGTATCCCACAATCTTCGTATAAAAACCTTTTTTTATTGCCTCCTTTTTTCCATTCACGATAAGGAGACAAATAATCCATTATTCAATCCATTTTGTTCACCAAATTCCTTTTTTCCATTTAGTTCTTTTTTTGGTGTAATTTAGCGGAGTATTCTCTAAAGTCCCGGCTGTCTATAGTTCGCTGGCTCCACATGATAAAACCATTTTATTTACGATGCTACCAGATGGCGCGAGCTATTTCGAATGTCTGCTGCCCTGGTAACTGGGTGTAGGTTCTTATGTATTTTGATGTTGGTTTGCGGCAATTATTGTTTGCAAAATATATTAAGTTAAACATGTAGTGAGTTTATTGCCTCAAAAAAACCTTAGATTTAAAGAGAAAATCCTAAGGCGCGGTTTCACTGGTTACCGATAGTCAATGCTATCTGCACGGTAAAGGATGCTTATAATTTCTGTCAGATATTGCTACTTTCGAGACCTTTGAAAGCAATATTTATGGTTTTATCTGGCAAATAAGTATCCTGATAGGTTATCATGGACTTTATCAGTAACCAATGAAACTGGTTAATTTTTAAAATTATAATTGGGGGTCTGATAACGAATTCAATCCTTCATTTTTCCAGATTATAACGTGTTCGCATGTTTAAATTCCATACCCAATTTAACTAAGGGAGACACTACGCAAGTTTATTACATGTCAATTTTATTTATATTGAATTTGAAAGCTCCTAGAAATATATTCTATTTTCTTATACCTAATCCAATATTTTGTAAGCGATAGTTGGAGCAGGCACTCAAGTAACACTGGCAACCAATCTAATCTATACATTTCATATAAGTTTATGTAAATGTGTAGGCTTCTATCTCCTGGGAAATCTGTAAAAAACCTCTATATCTTGTACTATCGATGTTTTATACACAAATGAAAGGTATCCCGGGATAAAAATGTCTACACCGATAGGACTATTGTGCTCGAATTTTGTTTCGGTTTATCCTGTCTCTGGTTTTATTTTTGCATTTAGAATTTTTTGAAAATATCTTGAGTGCCTTGTGAAATGAGAGTTTTAATTTGTAGAGGTATATAACATCTATGGATTAATAAAAATTAAATATTTTAAAAGGCTAACAAATGAATGACATAAAGAAAATAGACAACAACTACACTACTTAATTTTATTTTTCCACGCTTTCAGCAGCTGTTCAGTTTTAAAGTGGTTTCTTATCTATACTAATATTATAAAGCTGAAGAGTTTGTTTGTTTGTTTGTTTGAACGCGCTAATCTCAGGAACTACTGGTCCGATTTGAAAATTTCTTTCAGTGTTAGATAGCTCATTTATCGAGGAAGGCTATAGGCTACTTTTTATCCCGGTACGGGAAGTAGTTCCCACGGGATGCGGGTGAAACCGCTGGCAGAAGCTAGTCTCCTATATAAGGATATTGCTAAGCGACTTGCTGACACTTCAGGTGACCCAAGGGCTGGTTTTTATTTTGGCCAAAAAGCAAGCAAAAGTAAGCATTGCTGCCAGCCTCTTGGGTACACTCCCGGTGGGTAGCGATGAGGAGGAGTATTTTGATGCCATTTTTTAAATATTTATATTCACAAATTGTATTTAAAATCAATACATTTATTCTTAAAACTAAATATAAACATGTATCCTGTTTATTTTCGATTCCCCACAAACAACTTATCCATTGTTTGCGTTTAGTTTCAAATTATTATTACACGGTAAATTCATGGAAATTAATCCTCATGGGGCCCATAGCAAATAACCGTGTTTGCCTCTGTTTGTATAGGACTATCCACAAGGGAGATTGAAACCAGAGTCGGATAACTTGCTTTAACTGGTTTAGGAAACAATGAGTATTTGTTGATATATGAGACATTTAATCAGCTTAGTGTAAAAGGAAGATCGTGATACTCATATTATGTATACCTTCGAAAATGCATAGTTTGAGGGTCATCACTATTTGGTGAGACTTGTACCTTACGAAGTGTCTCTAATATAACTTTTTATAGGAAGCTACACACGTTTTTGACTTTTTCACAATGTTTTGACTCCGTCTGTTCAAGTGGATTTTTATCTAAAAAAGTCATTATTAAAAATTGTCTTAGGTACCAACAAAGAAGACATACTGCTTTTTTATATGAATATTTTTTTGTACTTTAAGTTGTCCTTTAAAACTAAAAAAAATATAACAAACTGTAACGCCAATAAGAAAATTAATTTCTCAATTTTCTCGCAATATCTTGGTCGCTTTCACAAAGTCATGGCTTCTCCTTTGCAAAACCAACTTTAGGTACACATCTACCTAATTTTAAGACCATTGCTCTGTCTAATTAAAATGTAACAGACAAAAGTTCCTTTGTCTACACATTGTAAGGCTTTTTGCTTTTGTGCTTTGTTTAATTTTAGACATAAATATAAATACATCCTATGAAAATCGGCTGTTTAGCAGTTCTGTCTGTTTACTGCATGTATTTAGAGAATGATAATATAATGCGTCGTAGAATATTTTCGTAATTAAATATGTCTTCAGTCAACCATTTTTAAGATATTAAGTAACACTGCGGGTTGTTCGAAAGAGATACCGCGGCCCTGGTACATAAAAGGCCTATGACGGAACACGACGGTTTTTAGTCAGTAAGAGTCTGACACTCCCTCACCGCTGCTAACCCACAGCGGGAGGGGTCATTTGATGATTTTTGACGTCGGAAAAAAAAAAAAAAAAGATATTAAGTAACAATCATACAAACATCGATAGCACGATAAGGGACTTGAGAGCTTTACATTATGTTAAAATGACGTTATTCTTAAAATCGGACACCATCCTATTTTAATCCTTTGATTTTTAAACATTACACGTTATTTTCATCAACAGAATAATAACATGAGCAGCTGAAGAATTGAATTTCAACCCAGATCACTTGGTCCCCAAGGGTTCACCATCATTGTTGACACACTTAACACTTAAGCTCGGTTTGCACTCTCCGAATAGATTGGTATGGAGGACATACCTTGATCACATTCTTTCGAAAATCTTAAATAGATTTCACTAACAGCATACTATTTATTAGATTTATCTAAGATCTGGAGATCTAAGGGGGAGGCCTATGTTCAGCAGTGGACGTCATATGGCTGAGATGATGATGATACTATTTATTTCAAGTTGAAAGATATCCACAACTGTTTTCGGGCTTCTTTTACTAAGCTTAATTAAAATCGGTTCAGATACAATCATTAGGATAATAATAATAATTAGAGTTTGACGTTTCTAACGAGCTTTCACAGGCCTACTTGAAAAAAATAAAATAATTGATTGAGCTCCTATATGTATATACTTCCTAAATCATCATAAACCTGTCTAGAACTTCCTGTCATTCACCAACAGTCCCCTTGTATTCGTGCAACGGACTTGCGTTGCAATTTATATTTGCAACTAGAATTGGGAGTAGCCCAGTCGTAAGTCAGTCTGACAGTTACAGCTGGATAGTGGTGACTGACCAAACGTTTCAATCTGCGTTTTGTTGAAGTTTCTGAGTAAAGAAAGAATTAGCCTGTTCTATTTTCTATTCTTTCTTGTCTATTCTATCTGAAATAATATTGTTAAGAGGAAAAAGGTATTGCTTGCACCAATATATTTTGTTTTCAAATGACTGAACCGATTCAAATAATATTAATACTGTTGGGAAGCTACACGATCTCCGGATAACTTTATATATTAACTATATGTAGGTTGTATTTCATCTAGGTTGGAGAAGAAGTTTTTATGAGTCACCGATGGAACCGCGAGAAATGGCACGTGAATGATGTTTTCAGCCTTCCGAGACGTCCAGAAACTGATGATGTAGTCGAAGATGAAGCCTAGCCCAGAAGCTGCTTTTTCATATCTACTTAATGAATCCTAGGTTACAGTTACGACAGAAAAGAAGTGGTAGTGTTAAAACTTTTTTTCATGATGACGTATAAACTATTGCAGGTTTTCTGAATATTATTACTGGAGACATGATTATTATGGTTTCAATTCATGTTCTGTGGGATACTCCGTCAACTTGCGACCACAAATCAAAGACGTTTACGGTATAGTATCTGTGGCTTTATTTGCCGTCTTGCTCGTTATGCTATCTCTTTGATAGAATTATTTCAATGTAGCTTCAGATATTCCATTCAATTGAATATGCTCATGCTTGCTTCAGATTTATGGTAATGAAAATATGAATGACGAAATACGATTTCTATATTGCAAACATACATATTGCAAACATATAAACTCTTTTGCAAAAAAAGCGGGCACCTATGCGAAATCTTAGTTTTAAGGACTTTACGTGTATTTTAAAGGGTTTTAATGATTGTAGTATGTTTCTAGCATCAAAAGAGTTAGCCAAGCATGCGTGAGAGTGTATTCCAAATTTGAATATTGAGCAATTGCTAAGAAATTGGTTAAACCTTGTTTTGGACTAATTGCTGGCAGAAAGTTCGTCGGTGTTTTGAAGTTTTTGAAGTGATTTTCAGGAAAATGATAATGCAGTTTTAGCTAATGATTAATGTACTTTTTTGTTAGATGAAAATATTTTTGAAAAACTATGCGTATTTGATAAAATTTTCACCTGCTCTAAATGGGCTATACTGATGATTGATGGCAATGTTAAGAGTATCGGTATTATAGTGTAAAGCGTCCTATTGTTTAGATATTGTACCCACGTGTTTTAAAATATCGCTTTTTCATAATTAAACACTATTTAGAGGAGTATCAGTACTTTGAGCTGCGACAAAACTAATTTAAAGTAAGCAGTGCCGATCACAAATCGTCTCATATCAGACTTTGACATTTTTAAAAGTCTTGAAATTCTAAAAAATACAGAAAATAGCGCATAGACTAAGAGCATGAGGTCTTAAGGTCTCGTAATCACTGATTTTTAAACAACCTCGTGTCTTGGGAAACTCCGTAGACCTCTGAAGATCTATGAGTCTGAGCGCACAAATAGCGTGTTTTCATACCACGGACATTTTATTAAATAAACTTGCCTGCACCGAGATTTTCTGGCATCTACAGCACTTTCCTGCTGAAATCATAACAATAATTGGCTATCTGCTCATTTCTTAAGAAACATACGTTTGGCCAATAATTTTGAATTCTTGACTCCCTTTCAGCTAAATCATTATTCTCAAAAAAAGAACCGCTATGTGTCGTATTCACGGACAATGAAATGCATAGCCATCGCAGGCGCATTTTTTTTTTACTTTGGAATATTACTTTGGTCCAGCAATGTTGCATGAAAAGGCGTAAGTACTGGGTGTTATAAAATGAATTGTTTGGTGTAAAACGATTATCGCTGCCCAAGAAGTCAAGTGTGTTACCAGCCTTTTTATTAAATGTAAGCTTCTTGCTCTTCTCTTAAGGCTTGAATGCATTTATCTCTGTCGTGTAATATTTTATATTTTTTTTTTGTCTTAACTGGTTAAGAAAAGAATTAATTACTTAGAAATTGTGACCATTGTTAGCAGAAGACATTTTTTATTCTCTGCTAAGAGACATACAAAGATACAAATCTTGCGCTTTCTTGGCTTAGTGAGATGTAAAATGTATTTTTTTCTTTTTCAAAACAGTAAAACCCCCGACCCAAAAAAAGTACGCAATTATTATGACAAAAGGTTAAAAACGCTAAACCCTATAAAAAGCAAAAAATAACTTTTAACACTACGTAAGTACCAACTAAAGCATGTCAGACTAAACTCAATTTTGACGTGTCGGGGGACCGCACTAATTATATCTAAGATTCGTGTTTTTTTTATATACGAATGTTGTAATTAGGAAGGTACCTATCATTTGATTTATGTAAGTATTTTTGAAGGTAAAAAGCGGTCCCCCGACACGTCAAAATTGAGTTTAGTCTGACATGCTTTAGTTGGTACTTACGTAGTGTTAAAAGTTATTTTTTGCTTTTTATAGGGTTTAGCGTTTTTAACCTTTTGTCATAATAATTGCGTACTTTTTTTGGGTCGGGGGTTTTTTTAAATTTATAATTTAATTTTATTTCATGCTTTTTGAAGGAGCTCCTTAATTTTTCCTTCATTTAATTTATTTTATTTTAAGATGGGGTCGCTATAGGCGATCTCGGCCGAAGGAAGCTGTTTAACAATCCATGACAAACTGGATCTAGGAGAATTGCACAGATTGAGAAACAATAAAGATTAACCTTTGGTCATTCTAGATTTTCAGCGAAAATATAAATCGGTTTATACGTTTCATTCCGGCATTCCAGGGTTTCATTCCGGCATTCCAGGGTTTCATCCGCCACATCCCATTTCCAGCATCAGGTTCTCGTCAATTAGAAACATGAAGATAACTCGTCAAGACAAATTCAACGAGCCCAAACTCGATGGGTTTACTAAAAGGCAGTTCAGGGTTACGTCTCCTATCTTCGTGCCCTAACAGCAGACCAGCTCAGTGGTTCCAGTAGACATTAGTGTTTCAAATTTCAGATCCCACATATGCTTGCAAGTAAACTAAACGTGTAACATTCCTATCACACCTTACAAACGAGCTGATGACCTTGAAGACCTGAACCGATTTCCACCAAACATAGCTAAGAACACTCCCGAATGACATTCCTTTTAAACAAAAAAAACCGCATTACAATCGGATCATCCGTTTGGGAGCTACGATGCCACATACACCCACACACACACACACACACACACACACACGTCAAACTTATAACACCCCGTCGTTTTTGCGTCGGGGGTTAAAAATAGATTACCATTAGGTAGCGAACTTGTTATCGCAATATGGCTAAATAACTAACTAGTATGAGGGCTACCTCTCGAGTATGAGGGCGTGGGTTCGATTCCAGGTCAGGCAAGTACCAATGCAACTTTTCTAAGTTTGTATGTACTTTCTAAGTATATCTTAGACACCAATGGCTGATATAAAGGTGAAGGAAAACATCTTGAGGAAACCTGGACTATAAAGTCTGAAATCACCAACCCGCATTGAGCAAGCGTGGTGATTAACGCTTAATCCTTCTCCGTGTGAGAGGAGGCCTGTGCCCAGCAGTGGGACGATAAAAAGGCTGTAACAGTAACAGTAACTAACTAGAAATGTTACGTGAATACAAAAGGTACTGTGTCCTGCCTTGTCACATAAATTAAGGTCCAATATCACTTCAAAACTAAACCGAAGATACTAACAATAAACTACAAAATCAATGCCAAGATACTTAGCCAACCTAATAGACCGTACTAAAATACTCCTACCATATTAATAGAAGTATCAAGTTTAAATTTAATTTAGGGAACGACGTACCAAAGTGGTTCAGTAGATTCGGAACTGGTTTAAAGCCAATTAACCGCCGATTCCAATATTCAAGCTATCTGTGTTTTCGCTTGCCAAAGATTCCTGATTCGGTCGACATTTGTGTGATAAGCATGCTTGTTGGCCGTGGTCTGGGTATTATATTTATGTATAACTAGCTTCTGCCAGCGGTTTCACCCGCATCCCGTGGGAACCTCGGCATAGACCCGGATAAAAAGTAGCCTTAGCCTTCCTCGATAAATGGGCTATCTAAAACTGAAAGAATTTTTCAAATCGGACCAGTAGTTCCTGAGATTAGCGCGTTCAAACAAACAAACAAACAAACTCTTCAGCTTTATAATATTAGTACAGATATGTAGTTTATCAGTTGTGTTAGCCCAATACAGTTACAGTTACAGCCTTTTTTTTTATCGTCCCACTGCTAGGCACAGGCCTCCTCTCACACGGAGAAGGATTGAGCATTAATCACCACGCTTGCTCAATGCGGGTTGGTGATTTCAGACTATGTAGTCCAGGTTTCCTCAAGATGTTTTCCTTCACCTTTTTAGCAGCCATTGGTGTCTAAGATATACTTAGAAAGTACATACAAACTTAGAAAAGTTGCATTGGTACTTGCCAGACCTGGATTCGAACCCGCGCCCTCATACTCGAGAGGTTGGTTCTTTGCCCACTAGGCCACCACGACGTTAGCCCAAAAACACAAGTTAATTAATAACTTACCATGGGGCTAACCGACCGTCTGTGAAAAAGGTGTCCCGATATTATAAATCTATAGGGTAGCAATTGGTAGCAACTAATGGTAGCTGGAAGCAATTAGGTAGCAACTCTCTATAAATGTATTTCGAGGGGATCGATGAGGTGTGACAGCGATCCTAACACAGAGTATATATAAAAGAAAGGCGTGTTAGTTATACATTTTATAACTCAAGAATGGTTGAACCGTTTAAGCTGAAAATTTGAGAGATAACAGAAGATATATCATCTTAGACCCGGAAGAAGGACTTAGGGTAGTTTTTGTCATCATCCGGCTGCGGGAAGCGGTTATCTCGGGTGAAACCGTAAGCGGGAAGCTAGTTAAATTATAAATTATCTCTAGTAGCTAAACTACAGATAGTTAGAATATTGGGATTTAGTTTGCCTATAGGATAAAGTGGTTATAACTAGATCAGTATAGGCTTTCTAGGTAATGGAATAATAAATTTAGAAAAGGTTTTCAGTACCTAGTAAAAGGTTAGTATTTTGGAACAAGTGCTAAGAATGCTTTTGTAGGTAATGAAAGGTAAGGTGATTTGTACTATTGGTATTAAGAAGTACCTAAATGTTAAAGCGAAGTCAGTGAAGGAAATATAGGTAAATAAAGTTCTTGATAATAATACCTACTCTAGAAACAGTAAGTATACATTTATACCTCTAGTATCCAAGTGTCCATATGATTGTGTTAGGCGTGCATGATAACAATAGGTAGATAAATCTTGAAAAATAATTAATTTCTAGTACCTAAGTTTTAATCTCACAACTAGAAAAAGCATAAAAGATTAATAAAATGCATTTATCTATACTATAATAATATTATAAAGCGAAAGAGTTTGTTTGTTTGATTGTTTGTTTGTTTGAACGCGCTAATCTCAGGAACTACTGGTCCGATTTAAAAATTTCTTTCAGAGTTAGATAGCCCATTTATCGAGGAAGGCTATAGGCTACTTTTTATCCCGGTACGGGAAGTAGTTCCCACGGGATGCGGGTGAAACCGCTGGCAGAAGCTAGTTTATTATAATTGGGATAAAAAAGCATATCGAATTATTTCTCGAAACTTGTTGAATGCGCATTTTATAGTCTTTTTTGCGAGGTTCAGTAATCACTATTTTATGGCTATTCAATTAAAATCTAGTAAAATCCAGATTTACTTAATCGCTTTTATCTATAAACGACCGGTCAAAAACGAAAATAAAAAAGGGAATGCATATGACTTGTAAAATTCCAACAAATTACCTACCAGTTCCCAGCTTAGCATCAAAAACTTATTTTATATTAATTCATCATTTTTCGCAGGTATATTAATTAAATTATAAATTTCAACATTTGCTGTAGGTATCTATCTAGCAAGCATAGTTAATTTGCGGTTTTACGCCACATTTTGTTAATCCCTTTGTTCACAGGGTAATTAATATTTTAACAAACTACTACTAAAATAACCATCCAACTATTATTAATAATAATTGTTCCCTTTATAATCAATCCTTGCAAACATTCAGAGCCAAAATTGACGATTTTCATCCATCGAAATAGTTGATAAGCTAATACTTTAAAAGTTCAAGAAATTTGAAAAAATATAAATTTATTTTATTTTATTTTCTCTGGACCATGGAGAACTGTACTTTGAACTTACTCGAGTTGAACGAGTTAATATTATTATTCTGAAGTTTAAAATCCATTGAGTACTTATTATAAAAAAAATATAATATCTATAACACGAGCAATTTCACCATAAATATTATTATTAACTAGAGAAATGTCAAAGCATATTAATGCGTAGGAGCATCAACATATTGCTGTACTTTTTCACGTAGGCGTTTGCAGTTGTGCGTCTAAAGTGTACTGTGTGGGATTATTTTACCACATACTTTGACGGTATATACTGTGTAAACTTCTTTAATAAAGCTTTAATTGATTGCAAAATTAAACTGTTAAGAATATCCAATGTGCACTTATACCGACATTCTTAAAATCATATATTTTTCTTTTTATATTAACACTGTTAATACTCTGGTACTTTGACGAGTAGTTATTCTATCTAATAGTATTAATTAAATTAATGGCCACGTGGATTACAAGGAAATAGAGTAACATACTAAGATTACTATAATGCTGTTTATTTCCATTATTGTTTCCTACAACTTGTTTACACTTAATTACCACTAATATTAGATACAAACATCCTACTCGGACAGTTATTATAATTGCGGAAGTTTATTCCGATGTTTGATACTCTTTGGATAAAGAACTACCTACGCGGATTTAAATTGAAATTAGAATACATATTATCATCATCTGCCTGTTTCTCAACTATGTTGGGGTCTTTTTTTTTTAACGACGTCAAAAATCATCCAATTACCCCTCCCGCTGTGGGTTAGCAGCGGTGAGGGAGTGTCAGACTCTTACTGACTAAAAACCGTCGTGTTCCGTCATAGGCCTTTTATGTACCAGGGCCACGGTATCTCTTTCGAACAACCCGCAGCACTATGTTGGGGTCTGCTTCCAGTCTAAATGGATGCAGCTGAGTACCAGTGTTTTGCAAGGAGCGACTGCTTATCTGACCTCCTCAATCCAGTTAATCGAACTACCCAATACCCCTATATAAGACTTTCTGTCAGAATTACAGGCTCCTTACTACCCGTAAGACCTGCTAAAGATGTTGTCAAAGAATTAGAATACACGTATGTATCTATCTAGTTTAAAAATAGAATAAAGTATAGTTTCTATACAACGAAATATACAGACAAACTTGTGTGTAAGAGCTATTGACTCACATTTTCTTCAAGTTCTTCAGAATGAAAGTATAGTGAACCTAATACATGAAATCTTGTTTCTATAGGAATAATGTTGTTTACATACTACAAAAGTAGATGTAAATCAAGAATATTTTAGTGATAAAAGTGATTTGTTTAAGTGCAATTGCAGTTCAGTATTATTTATTACTTTATTTGCATCGAGGGGGAATAGTTATGTAAGTGTTTTGGAATGAAAATTGGGTCAAGATGGTAACAGGATAGCAAATATATATTCGTAACTACTTACTGATATTCGACATTTTAACATAAAGGAGCAACTATAGATAGTGCAAATATTGCTCTTCTACAAAACGTGAACAATTCCATTTTTTTTTTTCACTTCTACCCAAAAACTATACTTTGGAAAAAAATCCTTATTTATTAAGCATTTAAAAAGACAAAACATGGTTCCTCAACGCAATAAAATGCGGTAACCATGCAAGCAGAACAAATTTTTCGGCTCCATCGTTATCGGGAATCGCAGTACACATAACATAAACATAACAAAATGTATAGGACTATTCCCAACACATTTCCCATGAGGAACACCCTAGACATTTACATAAACTGTCTAATAACATTATCGGGCATAACATAAACCCAGACACTTTACGACTGTAATTTCGGATTGTGAAAAAATCTCGAAATTTCATTTTCACTGTGTTTTGTTTTGATAATAAGTTGTTTATGTAGAACTTTTTGGGTCATATACCTATTTTGTGTTCGTTCTTGCAAAAGTAATTTGTCTAAGAGTCCCTAAATAGTAGTGTCTAAGCATGCAGACCAAACTATCGGCCGATATTTAACCTGATGATTGAAAACATTTCTTTTTAAAGGAAATCGTGAATCCGTTCAAAGTTTTCAGTCAGTCAGATACCGGTCAAACACCTGATCGTTGTTATGTACGTGCCCAAACGAACTATAGGCCGACTAAAAATTAGCAGTGCTCAGGAGCTTTAAGAGCTCTTTTCTCCTTTCTTCCTTTCCTTTTTCTTTTCTTTCTTATCTATCTGAATGTCAATACTAAAATGTGCATAAGAGCTCACTTAATTGGTGTAAATTGGTCATGATTTAAAATTAGTGTCTACATTTTTGTATATAAATACCTACCATCATTTTGCTTAGAATGAAGTTTTTTTGTTAGCATAATATTGTTAATTTAATAATAATAAAAGACACAAGCAAGATTTTTATGGTTTCCTCGTGTTTTAAACATGATTTTAAGCCAGTTATTTATAAATTCATTATTAATATAAAACAAGGGAGATTTTTATTTTTAGCTTTTCAACTTTTTTTGGCAGCATCTGTGTGAGATTTTTCGCAAGTGGTTAATAAATATTTATAAATTTAATTAACAACTTATTCTATTTTATTTGCGATCATAACTGTGCATCTAGACGGTTGGTTTACGATTCTCTAAATTAAAATTTGCAAGTTTTTTTTAGTTTTATTTTAAAGTTTTTTTGGATTTTAAGGAACATGTCAGTAAGACTTTTTTCGTAAAAAAGCAGCAAAGTATAAATGAATGGAATAATATTTTTTGCGATCAAAAACATCAAACGTGACCATTATCATAAAAGTGTTATGTAAAATAAGAATATGCAAACATTTTAATGTTAATTTATAAAAATTCTTAATATAATCACTTAAGAATAATTAATGGTCGTAAAAAGTGAGTCTAATGCAAGGTGATTTTGGTGATTAACAAATGTATTCTAACATCGGATATAAACATTATAAAGTTTATAAATAATTTAAAAGGTTTTCCTGATATTAAAAATGTGCAAGTCATTGCAAATATAACCATAAATTGAACGGGAATTATAACTATTGTTATACATATAAATTAAATTGCACATAAAATTTCAGGGTATTCATATTTGACCAAAATTCAATAACATGATTAAGAGCAATAAAATTTATTCAATATGGGTTGAAACGATCCCTTCTTTTTTAGCCAAAACAAATCGTAAAGTTTGAAATCTTCGACCTCTGTTTATGATCCAGCGACATCAATATTTGACACTAATTATAACTGGACAGGTTCTTTTAAGTTTTCTGTATTTACTTAATTGGTAATAAACCCTTTGATCAGAAGCTACATAAAAAAAACATACTCGACTTTTTTAAACTGACACAATCTTATCAAAGGTTTTGCCATTAACTATTATAAGACATAATTTTTTTATATTATGTACTTTCTTAATTTACGATTTCGTCAGATTTTTTCTATTTATAAATAAAAAAATCATACATATACCTACAGACAATAATTACCAACAACCGGAACAAACTGGAAATCGAATCATCAACAAATTCATAATTTTAAAAGTCGAACAAAAAACAAAAGCTTCTAGAATCGTAACTTTTAAGCCAGTCTCTAATATACATCGATTACGGACATAAGCTCTGTTTATTACGCATAGGACTTTGTAATCAACACTGGTACAGTACACTGCACATCAGTGGTAACTGTCATGCACCTTAACTCAATAGTAATAAGTACGATTTTCCTATAAAACTGTTACCACTGACCTGAAGTTGACTGTACAAACAAACTGGCGAACTGAAATTATAGTTCCACTGTACAAATTTAATAATGCGCCATAATAGTAATTTAGATCTTAGTGAACCGGTGGTCTGGGAGTTAGTGACCGCTTTCGAACTGTTACACTATTATGTAATCCCTGTTTGTTTTAAACTAGTGGTTTTGCGCCGATATGCTTTGTGGAGCCAAAAGTTGGTCCTTTGGTACGCGGGATGTAGGTCAGTTAATGGCTCATAATCTGTGAGCACTTTTAGTTTTTGAAATAACCTGCAGCCAAACTTTCTTCTCTCATGCATATAATATCAAGTCTATTCATCATGCTTTCAACTTTATAAATAACTCAATAACATTTATCTGCCAAACAAAAAATACACTGAATATCGAGGAAAGTTCTAGAACAAGTTTTACTACGAAAACAGACATTTATCATTGGATTTCAAAGTCTAATTTGTACATTGAATGGAACGGGAAGTTGGAACAAAATAGAAACGGTACTTGTCAACTTGGTCCTAATGCCCATTTGATTAGCAAAACCTTTGAAGCCACTCGGTCTAAGGCGATTGGATTACCAAGTACTTGGAGTTTGATGTATTTCAATGTCTAAACTTGTTTTGCGTACAGAGATATTTAAATCGTATTTTGGGAACTTCCTTTTTTATTAGCGACTTTCGATAAATATGTCTTAAAGCCTTTTTTGGTAAATAAATGAGTTTAGCCATTAGTTTTGAATGTAAAACATATTCTATGGACCGTATTTGTATTATTAATTTGTTTGTTGGCATGAACGCGCTAATCTCAGCAATAATTTTTCAGAATAAGATAGCTCATTCAACATTCAACGCGGCGAAGTCCTCAATGGATGCAGGTAAAACCACTGACGCTACCTAGTTTTGTAATAATTATAGATAATGGAATTATATATTTTATATTATCTAAAAGGGAAATTGGCGAAAATCGATCTCAGTGGCGTGCACTTGGAGAGGCTTATGTCCAGCAGTGGACTGCGATAGGCTGATGATGACGATAATGATGATGAAAAGGGAAATTGATACGTCACATATCTTTTTACATCTAACCTGGTCCATACAGGTGAATAATACTCTTCAAAAATATAACTTACTTATCATGAAAATAGCCTACAACCTTGAAAGGACCACATTTCAGTTTTACAACACGCCACGTAACATTACGGTCTGTCAGTCATAAAACCCTGTCTTTGTACGTTTGTAATAAAAAAGTTAAGTGGCTGTCCAGTTTATAGGTAACGATATTGTGCACTCTGACCAGGGAAAGAAATTAGTAACTTAACCTGTTATATTATTTAAAAGAAGGACCAGTTTAGGTGTACTTGGCAAAAAGTAGTGAAAACAGTAAAGATCTTCAACACATTCTTCGTATTGTAGGTTCAAAACGAAAAAACAAAAACAATGTAGGTACAAAAAAAAAGGATTAAACCGATTACCGAAAGTGATCACACACAAATTGAGTACACATATTTTCTTTAAAATCGCAACTACAACGTTGCGTACTACTGCGTCCGTTCAAATTATCCGCAGATTAAATTTTCTTTCGAAGCGATGCTCAGCATTCAAACAATTTTAAGTATTTTCCAGGAAAATCCTGCCTTAAGAAAAATACATTCTGTTCAAGATACGTACCTACTTTAAATTGTAAGTTGTATTGTTTCTTATCATAAAAACGTCTTCGAGCGCAATCTTAAGCCATTTCCAACGATAGTCAGAATCAGTTGTTATGTTATATCTGCCCGCGTTTCCCGTCCGTAAGGACCATTTACCATGGGAGCGCACGAGCGAGAAAAACCGACCAAGTGCGAGTCGGACTCGCGCACGGAGGGTTCCGTAACATTGTTTATAAAACGGACAAAAAAATCACGTTAGTTGTATGGGAGCCCCCGAAAATATTTATTTTATTCTAGTTTTCAGTATTTGTTGTTATAGCGGCAAAAAAATCACAATCTGAAAATTTCAACTCTCTATCACGGTTCACGAGATACAGCCTAGTGTCAGACGGACGGAGGAACGGACGGACAGAGGAGCGAAAACAATACGTTCTGTTTTACCCTTTGGGTATGGAACCCTAAAAAACACCTAAAAATCACACGCTTTTCTTCGCTAAATGTATTTTTTCAACACTCTTTGATTTAATAATTTACGATGTTTGCCTTTTGTTCCGGTTCTAAATCAGGAGGTTTTTCTTAAGGGGTTGCTTTCCACCCTTTTTTCATGTTTACGTAAGGTAAGTGCTGAAGTAATTGCGGTTTCATCGCGAGCATGTTTTCGAGGCAGGCATAAATAAGTACCTAGAGGATTTTCTTTTGTTTTTCTTGTGTTTTATAAGATGAATGATGACTTTCTTAATTTGTTTTTCTTGTGCTTTATAAGATGAATGATGCCTTTCTCTGATAGTTAGGAAGACTTATACGCCACTTAATGTCTCCCTAAAACATATTTTTATTTCTGAAACTGAGATTCTTTGTAGAACTGAAACTTAATTGTAGTCATAACCATGAAACTTAATGCAAATTCCTTCATTCATTTTGGACTTTAAAGTCAAAGTTATCTTTTCTATATCAAAACTTCCGTGTATCTTGACTTCGAACTTTGGTGTGAATATTTAAGCACGTTTTAAAGATTTTTTGTAACATTTTGTCCTATGATTTAGTGATCCATATCACCATATTTGATCATAAATACAATAGGATATACTTAATTATTAACCTTCAACCTTCCTAGAGGTCAATATATGCCATACCGGAAAAATCACATAAGTAAGCTTAATCATATCAGAAAATTCCTATGACCGCGTTGAAGGTCATATATAAAAAAAATCTAAAGAACTCTTATGATGCTTATAGGGATTTAGAACATACCTAAAGGAACTTGTCGTTTGAGTCAATTGTGGCTCAGTAGTTAAAGTACCTCAAGTATGAGTGTGCAGGTTGGAACCCAGATCATAGTAAAATCTTAAAATAAAAATACATTCTTTAAAAAAAAAATATTACCAACCCGTCTTGGGCAAGCATAGTGAATTATGCTCCTTCTTACGCTATATGAAAAGAGGCCTGGGACCAGCAGTAGAACAAGAAAAGTGAAATAGATGATAACAGAGTATATTTCTTTCAACTCCCCATAAATCTGTAGAAAACTGAGAGGATGGTAAATAATTGTACCCATTACATCTATACTAATATTATAAAGCTGTAGAGTTTGTTTGTTTGTTTGTTTGAACGCGCTAATCTCAGGAACTACTGGTCCGATTTGAAAAATTCTTTCAGTGTTAGATAGCTCATTTATCGAGGAAGGCTATAGGCTACTTTTTATCCGGGTCCGTGCCGAGGTTCCCACGGGATGCGGGTGAAACCGCTGGCAGAAGCTAGTTCATAATAAGCTATTTCAAGGTAAACTGCTTTGTAGGTTAAACTGTCAGTGTTTATCAATATATACAAGTGTTAATGGATTTATAGTGTTTTTATATAAATCATGGTGTAAATTATAATGCTCTCATTTATGTGCAGGTATTGTATGCAATTTATGAGTTTGTATATAGTATCATAAACATATCGTTGTAGGACATGTGGTTTTTAATAGTTTTAGCGATTGCCAATTAGGTAGGTAATGTTTTTTTTTTTTATACCTATACTTCTTATCTATACTAAAATATTAGCTTCAGCTTTATAATAATAAAGCTGAAGAGTTTGTTTGTTTGTTTGAACGCGCTAATCTCAGGAACTACTAGTCCGATTTGAAAAATTCTTTCAGTGTTAGATAGCCCATTTATCGAGGAAGGCTATACTACTTTTTATCCGGGTCAGTGCCGAGGTTCCTACGGGATGCGGGTGAAACCGCTGGCAGAAGCTAGTATTTGAATATAAGAAGTATTAATACCCATTTACTAAATTTTTTGACTAAATTGTAAGTCGAATATAGTGAGACCATATTTTTTATTGTATCGACCATCATATTGTACCTATATTCTGGCAAATAAATAAATTTCATTTCATTTCATATAAAAATCATAATTAAAAAAAAACATAAAAATTATCAGTAATATTTTTGATACCAAAATATTGAATCATCGAAGGTTATTTTAGCCACAGTTTATGGTGCTAAAAGATGAAGATATTTGTATTACATATACAAAAATAATTTTATACCGTTGCCATGACAATTTATTCAAACCATTTTTGTCATATCATGGTTATACGTCATTGATCTCAACACACAAATATATAAGATCAGTTTGTTTGTATATTAAATTAATTTATTGAAAGAGTCAATCAATAAAATGTTAAGGCCGCTATTAAAAATATGCTTAAACAATTAATAAATCTATTGCCAAAACATTGATAAAATTATATTCAAGGTAAAAAAATCAACGGTATATTTTTATTCTAGAAAGGTACAATTATAAATTTTGTAAGTACAATAAATTACTGGCATGCTCATAAAAAAAACTGATAGACTTATTTATGGCCAACTGTGATTAATTCAGGTTTTTTTTTAATATTTATTTTCTAACTAGCTTCTGCCAGCATTATAAAGCTGAAGAGTTTGTTTGTTTGTTTGTTTGAACGCGCTAATCTCAGGAACTACTGGTCCGATTTGAAAATTTCTTTCAGTGTTAGATAGCTCATTTATTGAGGAAGGCTATAGGCTACTTTTTATTCCGGTACGGGAAGTAGTTCCCACGGGATGGGGGTGAAACCGCTGGCAGAAGCTAGTCGCAGATAAAAATACTTATGATCACGATCGATAAAAATAAATACCTAAGTACCTACTGCAATATTTATACTTAACGCGCAAAAAAAGGGTAACAGCATATAAAGCTGTAAATACTACCGTCTTACTTTTATTCCAGTTCATATAAAATATAGGTAACCGGTTTTTATTACTTAAACTGAGAATTACATAATAATGTAAATGCACTTCCAATATGATACAGATCATGTTTTTAGTGTAATTTTATTACTTTGATATCCAAAAGTTATTCTTCCTTATGCAAGTAGTTTTATTTATATATATATATATACTAGCTTTTGCCCGCGACTTCGTTCGCGTGGAATAGTGGCATCCGGCAGATTTTTGGTTTGAACAATAGATGGCGCTGGTTGCCCGGAATAAATTGTATTTTTTATTTTTGTAATAAAAACTATCCTATGTCCTTCTCCTGGCTCTAAACTACCTCCCTGCCAGTTTTCAGCTAAATCAGTTCAGCCGTTCTTGAGTTATAAGTGGAGTAACTAACACGACTTTCTTTTATATATATAGATAGAAGACTTACTTCAAGCGATTATTTACTTAACACTTTGTTAGTCAGAAGTTTTTTTTTACTGCGAGTATGTATTTATCCACCGTTTTCTTTATATCTTAACTTTTAGCAAAAAATCTTTTGCTTTTCTTGCTCAGGTAATAATTCTGTAACTAAATTATGGGAGTGTAACAAGCATTCAAGTGGAAAGAGTAACCTTCACATTGATTATAACACTCTGTTAATATCTACGTTAATAGAGATACAAACATGACAGCAGGTACGAAAACAATCTATTTTTAGCAAAAATGTAATCAAACCGACGTGTTCACGCTTAAAGATATTAATCAAAACTGCTCTCACAGAACAGGTTTAGTTCAAAAAAATAGAAAAATACTTGGAACTTATCAATCACAAGGCATCTTTTAGACCATTCAAACAACCGGAGTCGCCATGAGCACAAAACTACTGCTACTATAGGTAATCTGCATTTTTGTTACTGCACGTTTGAAGTGCGTGAGCCCATTAAAACATTTATTTTATTCTAATTATCAGTAAGCAGGATATGTGATTTAAACTGTCAATCATGGTTCTTGAGACACAGTCTGGTGGCAGACAAACAGACGGACATATGGACAGACCGAGAGCGTAGTCTTAGTAACGGGGTTCTGTTTTACCCATTGGGTACAGAACTCTAGAAACATGACGCACACAATTCACATATGGCAAAGAGGAAGGTTCGACTATTGCGTCTCCGGTTCGTCAAATTCTCTAAGCCAGACATGGAAACTCTAAGTTTTTGTCTTTATTTTTTCTAAGAACCGTAGAGCAAAATAAAGAAACTTCTAGCTTTATTGGAGGTCGGCCTTAAAATAGATCGGTTGACATAAAACGAAAGGTGTCATTCAAACGTTGGCATAAAAACTTGTCAAAATATGCGCTTTGGAATTGCTTGGTTTCCGGTCGAGAATCTGACGAAACTTAGACGAAATAAAAACGAAACTAATAAAAGTTGTTCTCAGGATTTGTAAAATAAAATAGTTTGTTAGTGAGAGCGAATTTTTACTATTTAATAATTATTTAAACCTATCGAAGATTTAAAATCCTCTGTTCGTGTTGGTTTACTTTTCTTTTAGCTTTTAGTCTAATTCATCTATGAACAACACCTTAGTAATTGATGACAGATCAAATGTCATGTGCGTCACATGTTGCTTGGTCGAAAGTCGAAAGATAATCCTTCTATAATGTTCTTATAAAAAAAACTCCCAAAAAAAATACGACAAACAAATACCTTCATCAACAGCCTAGCCTTTTCCCAACTATTTTAATCGGATTCCAGTCTAACGGGATGCAGCTGAGTAACAGTGTTTTACAAGGAGCGACTGCTTACCTGACCTCCTCGAAACCAAGTTACCCGGGCGATCCAATACCCCCAAGTAAGACTGGTTGTCAGACTTACTGGCTTTTGACTACCCGTAACGACTACCAAAGATGTTTAATTGAAAAAGAAATATATCTGTTATCTACACTTCTTATATTTACGAAAGAAAAGGTACCTATGTGGCTTTTTAATCCAGGTAAAACAAGTGTGTATTTTAATTATTAACCCTTAATTATACATTGTAGATCTACAACATAACACAAATTATAGAGCGAATAACAAACGTTTATTATTTATAACCCATAGACAATTATGACGTACGCAATTGACGTAATAATCTGTGCCTCTAAATACCTCAGATAATAAATCATGATCACTAATGTTGAGGAAAATGCAAATGACAGGGTGTGTACCTATATCAATTATTTTATTAAAAAATGCGTTGAAAAATATTGTATTTTAATGAAGGAACAGTTTTTCTTGACAAAATATACCTATAAAAGAGAGTATACAGGGTGTGTCGTTCACAATCACATTAAATCCTATCGCATATACTTTACGATATTCTATGGCGAATTGTAAAAAAAATAACCAAATAACCATTCAGTGGTTTAACCACAGGTCATTTTTCGTTTTTATAATTTACAACATCATGTGTAAAGCAGAGATAAAGTTAGGAGTATCGAATGTTTTGAACAGTTGATAGCTGACACTTTTCAAGGAAGAATTTCAGTTGTTTGTAATGACTGACTTTTATATGGTGTTCTAATTTTCGCACATTTTTATTGTATTTACTTTGTTTGAAAAATTCTTTTTTTTATTTTTACGTATTTTTCTTTTTTCTTTGTGTTAATCAACATATATTAACCAGTATATTAACGCATTTAATTTAATGTGATTGTGAACGACACACCCGATATAGGGAAAGTTTATAAGGCAGTATAGGTATAAGGAGACTATGTAGGTAGGTGCCCACAACAGTAATTTACTGCCTGTTGCCCAAGCAACCCATCGTTATTAGACTTAGTTTAGATATTGGTTTCACTTCACAGGTTATCCTAGCATACCTTTAAATGCATATTTTTAATGATAAATATTAATAATAGTAAATTATTTTTAACCTGAATAAACTCAATTAAAAAGAAAATTACAATACCCTTTTACAAAAAAACCCGCCAAGTGCGAGTCGGACTCGCGTACGAAGGGTTCCGTACCATTCATAAGTGCTTGTAAAAGCCTAAATGAAATACCTGTATGATTTGACTTTGACTTTGATTATTAAAAATGAGCAAAAAAATCACGTTTGTTGTATGGGAGCCCCCCAAAATATTTATGTTTTACTGGTTTTCATATCGTATTTGTTGTTATAGCGGCAACAGAAATACATCACAGATCTGTGAAAATTTCAACTCTCTAACTATCACGGTTCATGCGATACAGCCTGGTGACAGACGGACGGACGGACGGACAGAGAAGCGAAAACAATAGGATCCCGTTTTACCCTTTGGGTACGGAACCCTAAAAATGCCGCATTTATAAATCCAAAAGAAAACTAAATGAAATATTATAAGAAGAATGATGACACTAAACTATTATTAAGATGAGCCTTAATCTCAAATCATTAGGTTTAAAGGTTAAGAGGAAAACTAATCTACAAAATATTGGTTGACAATTTAATATTAATTAATCTTAATTGATATAAATCGCATCATTTATTTTTCGTTTTGTTTAATTGCATTGGTATTATCTCCTAAAGCTGATGAGTAACGATCAGTAGTGTTGCGTCGCTGCTGAACTGCGCACGCGTGAACCGTATCGCGACTCCCGCGCAGCGGTTACGAATTAAACATCGAAAATCGAATTTCGTAATAAAAATTTCTCGATTGATGCTGATTACAGAATCGAATACCAGTTTCTATTGCATTATTTTGAGTTTCAGTTTTATAATAATAAAAAAGACGAATTATCAATACGTGCGTTTATAAATAATTTGTGAAAATAAAATCCATGAAATAATAGTGCAAATATATTTTCAAAATGTCGAACGTACCTCTAGTTCGCAAAGCTATAGTGGGGGCCGCTTTGGCCCATGCCACCCCTTCGAGTCACCCTAACCCTATGACATTAGATGAGAGTCAAGAAAGCCAATGGACCCCAGCGGCACTTGAAAGGGCCGGATCCACTTTGAAAGCACTGAATCGTATGGCGAAACGACCACCGGTGCATATTGTATTTGAAGATGTCAGTTACATAGTTAGCTCACATAAAGGTATGTTTCAATTTTTATTTTAAAATTAAGAAGGTATATATTTTTTCTTTATTTAAAAAAATATACTTGTACTGTACAAAATTATAATTGTAAAGAAATACAAAAACTCCTGGGGATGTTAGTTTTTTTTTCGAATAAGGCTCGGGAGATGATGGTTGTATTTTTTTCGGCTGTGACAAATCTGATATTAAATAAATAAGTAGGCATTCTTGACAAAAACTGAAGTTGTGTTACAACGTAATGTTTAGGTATATTGTGCAATAATAATTAATGTAAGTTTGTTTAATGTTTCCAATGACCCGAAATTAAAATATTTACAAAATACATATAGTGATAATATTTTGATAATCGGCTATCATCTCAATGCAAATTGGTTACATAATATTATAGAGTTTTAATGAAAAGTCTTAAACATCTTACCATCACTAATTGTCATCCAAATATTTAAATAAAACTAAATTATTTTGGTAATTTATCTCAAATCTAGGTATGTATATTATTTTTTTTAATATAAAATAGTATAACCATAGCTAGAAAATAAACAGAATATAAAAATAAATAGTAGGTATATACTAATAAGTTCTATGTAAAAACACTGAATTCAGAAAAAAAGACTTATTAATTTATCGATTTGTCTAGACGACAATTTATTTATAACTGCGTCACTTTGACGTCATTCAAAGCTCGTTTAGAAGCCGAAACTATCATTAAAACTGTTTTCCGGGGCATTTAAACTGGCGTATCAATAATCTTCATAAATTAAGTTTTATTCAAATTGAAAGTAAACATAAAGTTCCGCAAAACAACAAGAAATAAGGAACATGAATGTATATAAAAAGACATCCAGAGCCTGATTTTGAAGAATAAGCAATACCTTATTTTCGCCGAAGAAACTGTTTAAACATTATTATTTTTACAATCATGGTTTTAAGAATGTATAAAAATATATAAACTGTTTGTTATTATTATTCAATGATTTTTGGAGTGTTTACGTAAGAAACATCTTAAAATTTAATTACAGATCATTAAACAAAAATAGAACTGTAACTACGGTAGGTACTCGTATAAAACGAATAAAATATAATATTTAATAACTTTAAAACTACATAAAACAATAATTTTATGGTAAAATACATGATTATATTATTATGTACAAAGAAGCAGTACTTAAAATTCTGAAATAATTTTATTTTTAATGTGCAAAAATATTTTATTTAAGTTTTATTTGTAAAAAATCTGCATACAATTTATTTAGAGTAGGTAAACGTAGCAAAAAAAGTCATCTGTTAGTAAAAAATTTCGCAGCATACCTATAAAATGATATACCTATTAGTCCAATGAGGACTAATAATATGATATTTTTATATTTTTAATAAATTATACATATAATTATTTGACCTTAAACTTAGACTTGGAGAGTAGGAATTGGTTGAAAAATAATATTCGTCAATACCACGTGTATCGAGATTACCAAGGTAAATACATTTCAAACTGGTGTCTTTATTCTGATACGTCAAATCATTTTAACATCTGTGACTTCAATAATACTTAAACTCTTCTATTACTAGTAGTGTGATAAAAATAATATGTTTTTTTGTTTATTTGTTTGTACCCTGAAGACTCCGAAACTACTAGACCGATTTTTGTAATGCTTTCACTGCTGGAAAGCTAGACTATACCCAAGTAACACAACCTTAATTTTATTCGGGTACGTTTAGCCATATCCACAGGACGCATGGGAAATCTCAAACCATTTATTTAAAGTTCAAAAGACAAAGAAACATAAATTATTTAATAATTACAATATACAAAAAATATTAGTGACGAATTAGCAATAAGTACCTAAGTAAATGACGCAGTCATAAAATGATTTTGCTATAAACGCATAACATGATTCGTACAAAATAAATAAATTGTGTCATGCAATTAATTATTAAATTGAATGCACGTGAAGTTTTTACATAATCTCCTAGATAAATATTGATAAGACAAAACATTTTAAACACTATTTTTAAAATATTTTCAGGTATTTATAGATATCTATCGTTCCATATCTACATAGATATCTACAACATCAAAATACTAAGACGATAATTGTGTTAGGCTCAAAAAAGTATTTATAAGATACATGGTACAATCTATAGGTACCTATGGTTATCGGCACGAATCTTGAGCTCTGACCTACATCTGCTCAGAAGTGATTTATTAGCAAAGAACTAATCCCGAGTGACGGCTATGACGCACGCTCCCGCGCCTCACTTCATACCACCAAAGGGACCCAATAAATTACTTCTGCGCAGGTGAAGGTCAGAGCTCAAGATTCGTGCCGATAACTATACCTACTAGCTATACTAATATGATAAAGAGGAATCATTTTTTTAAGTCACTCTGATAGCCTATTTGTACTAACTTAACTTCTGAACCGATTTGAAAAATCATTTCATTCTTAAAAAGCTACTCTTCCCGAGTAACATAATCTACATTCTATCCAGGTACAGGAAAAAGTTACGCCAGGACGCGGGTGAAACCGCGATAAAATAGCTAGTAATTCATACGTGCAGTAGGTACATTTAGTAGTTGATTAAAAATTTACATGTCATAATGGGTTGGGTTGTGGTCGCGACCGCGAGCGTGCAGTTGGTGACCAAAGGCCCATTGGTCGCACAAACCGAGCCTAGAATTTAGTTACGTTTAGCGTTGTAATTCAGTATTGTAAAACTGTTGAGTTTTTGAGTACCTAAGTTATGTAATTTGAGGCATACACTACAATTATGACAATCGTAAAAACATTTTTTAGTTTAGATGATATAATTGTCTTTTCGCGTTAAAATTACCACCATGTGTAGGTACCTTTTCCTCATAATAGCTAGGAATAATCAGTCGTGCTGGACTTTAAAACAAAAACAAACAGCTTTCAGTAGACTTTCACGAAGGAATAAAACTTGAATGTCAGACTGCAATATCAGGTTTTCATCGTATGGAATAAAAAAAATAAGTCTTGTTAAAAAGCCAAATGTATATGGGGAATATAAGTGTATTCTAAGCATCACAAATTAGCAAAATGGTAGGCGAACTTGGTATAATTATTAAAATCTGACTTACCTAAATGTTGAATTTCAGATACAATAAGTCCACTACCACTTGTATTTAACAGTTTTAATACACTTTTTCACAAGATCTGTTCAATTTACACCAATTTAATTCAACCTTAACCGTTTTTCAAATGCTACAATATTATAACTTCGGTTATTAACAAACAATAACTAAAATGTGGGTAGTTGTACCATAGAATCACAATCTTTTTTTTAAAAAAAAAACAATGTTGCCAACTTATGAAATACAATACAAAATTAAATACTACACATACTATAGTTATAACAATGTTTGATAGCGATATTTGACTAAATTATTTAATTATTAAATTCAATTAAAATGTAAAGTTATGCTTAAATTGTTTAAACATAATATTACAAAGATACCTACTGAAACTTTAAGAGATATTATTCTTTGAATTAAATTTAATAATGAGGATGTCAACATTAGTAAGAGAAGCATAATAATCGTATATCAATTAGAAAAATAATTAAAAAATATATAAAAGAAACGCAATAAAATCTCCGAAGTTTTATTAATTATATAAAGTCGATTTTATGACTCATATAATCCCATATGTTTTTGCATGTTTCTAAACATTATCTATACTTCTATACTAATATTATAAAGCTGAACAGTTTGTTTGTTTGTCTGTTTGTTTGCTTGAATGCGCTAATCTCAGGAACTACTGGTCCGATTTGAAAAATTATTTCAGTGTTAGATAGCCCATTTATCGAGAAAAGCTATGGGCTACTTTTTATCCGGGTTCGTGCAGAGGTTCCCACGGGATGCGGGTGAAACCGCTGGCAGAAGCTAGTCTTGCAATAAATTGAATTAGTTTATTAATATTCTTATGTGGTAGCAGTTAAATGAAAAAAATAAATAATTTAAAATTAGGTACATTTTCTATTATTGTTTAATTAATGAAGAACATTTGTCCCAGATTTTTAATCATTTTTTTTATTTGGAATCATTTCAATGTTATCCGATTTCAAAAATGCATTTAATTCGGCCCATCCATTTAATAACGCCACAGACGATGCAATGATACGGAACTCTTTAGTTTTTTTTTGTATTTTTTTTTGTAGGTATGTTATGATCATAACAAAATCCAGTGCAACTGGTTAAACCAGAACCGATAGATAATAAATTATACTAGTAAAGAATTAAATAAGATGAACTTTTGATGTATATTTTTAATACGTATTTGTTACGGTATTATTAACTGTACAAGTTATGTAAGGTTGGTTGTAAACAATACTTATATTTAAACGATAGTGCGTGGACTAGCTGGTATTTCAGTGGAAATTCTCTAACCTATTCTAAGAATGGCAATTGACCTTTTACTAACGGCTAGGAAGTGTTTATGCTTAAAACACATAATAATCTTGTTTCATAATGATAGTTCTTTGAAATAGATACTTATGTAATACTAGCTTCTGCCAGCGGTTTCACCCGCATCCCGTGGGAACTACTTCCCGTACCGGGATAAAAAGTAGCCTTCCTTGATAAATGGGCTATCTAACACTGAAAGAAATTTTCAAATCAGACCAGTAGTTCCTGAGATTAGCGCGTTCAAACAAACAAACAAACAAACTCTTCAGCTTTATAATATTAGTATAGATGTGTATTGAAGAAAATTGGTCTCAATAATATATCCCATTCTCAAATGTATAAAAAATGAACCGATTGATCTAATGACCTGTAATGGGTAAACCTAAACCCGAATATTAAATTCTTCTCGAAAATATATCATTTAACCCACTCTCAAAAAAAGAGGGAATTTTAAAATTCGGAACAATGACAACAATGACAATGTTGAGGTGGTCTACGAGATCTTATGTTGTCGCTCCTTGTAAAACATTGATGCTCCCATTGGAAGCTGACCCCAATACAATGTTGGGTGGGTGGGTGGTTATTGGGAAAGGCTTGGCAGATGATGATGAATAAATGTGAACCACGACAAAAAGCGAAATAAATCAAGTCGTGGAATAAGAATATAAGATCTCGTATATTTAATGCAAGTACATTAACGCAATGCATTTTTTTACTGGAAATTGATCACAATACGATATTTAAAGCATTCCTCATGGTTGATATTTCTAATTAACGCAGACACCGTGATTTTAAACCCTTCGATATTAGGTACTTCGGCATCACAAACTTTCGATATTTCGTACATCGGGATTCAGAACAATCGCAATCACGTACTTCGCTATAACAAACTTTCGATATTCCGTACATCGGTATCATGAACATTCGCTATACAGTACTTCGATGTAGCGTACATTCTAAGTCACGTGCATCAATCTTGTGTACTTTATGGCTACAGTACATCGGCATTTTGAACTTTGAGATTCCGTGATACAGTCCATAGTCACAATGCCCACAGAAAGTCAATGTCAACGTAAACCCGAATAATAAATTCTACTCAAAAATATTTCATTAGCCTACTCTCAAAAAAGAGCTACTTTTAAAATTCGGTATCATCATTTCTTGGTTTCACTTTGTTTGACTATCAGAGTAAAAACAAATGGCATAGGCACAATGTCCACTGAATATTCGGTATTGTTCACATTATCGAAAACAATGAAAACACTAACCAATAGAGTTTGCGTGCAATATTTCAGCCAACTTTAAACACCTTTACGACAATAACAGTTTCTATCTCCGCCATTACTCATATAAACTTTCGAGCGATATAGAAATTTCTCAAAAGGGACGGTCACGTTGTCACAATAAAACTACTAAAACTATTTCTGACTCCTACTTCCATGGAGGAAGGAAATATAGCAGAGATGCCATAAGAAAGGTAGGTCAGGCGCCTTCTTGTAGGTCAAAGTAAAGTACGGTAGGCGTTACAGTTACTAGGACTAACGAGGCGTTCGGGTTCCTTGTGAAATCAAAACCAATCTGTCAAAGATTGCTCTTGATTGATTGGTGATTCTATTTTGTAGGTTCCATAGAAGGCGTGTAAGGGCGGAGCTAGTAACGTTCCTCGTTCTCCGAACACCCGCATTTTAGCGTGCTACTTTCTTATTTTGCGTTATGACATCTCCGCTAGTCATTTTGTTCTCCATGTCTACTACCTCTGATTGCACCCTTGTGTGAGATTCATAGGAAAACTTTGAACTGTTCGAAGTTTTTTTTTTCATAGTAATCGTTACTTGAATTTATTGGGAAGGGAATTTATGTGTGTTTCCAAAAGTTTTCAAGTTGAGGCACTTATTTAGTTGAATGACATATGCCTAGTAAATAAAACGTTTTGCAGGCAGGTAAGTTGTAAACTACAAAAAAAAAAAAAACGAAAATACAGATCAAACATCTTTTGACCAATTTATGTGATTATGTTAGTTAGTTAACAAAATTAAACCAAATAAATACATAGAATATTAATGGTTCGCTCTTCCTTTAAATACCCGTTTTTGTCTTATTTTGATTTGCCTAATAAATTAACAACTGTGGTGAAATAGATCTGTAAAGTGGACCCAATTAAAAAAATAATAATTTTCAAATGAGCCTACTCAAAAATGAATTATTCATATAATCTATCAGGTTTTTGTCAAAGTTCTTACATTTAATACTATTTAGCATATTAACTTCGGAAATAATCCGGTTAGACTGGATACCGAGCAAAAAATACAAAATAAAAAAACAAATTGACAGTACACACGTATATCACAAGCCAGTAATTTTCATATGCCTACCTTATTTACTGGAAATGGAACGGAAACAATTAGGTACCTGATATTACTACATAGCTCTGTGCTCACCGGAGTCGGCGATGCGTGAGTTTAGATGGCAATAACATTGTTTATGTATATGTACATGCTTGCATTACGTCATGATTGCATATGCTGGTAATTGATTAGGGGGTAACGCTGTGGAAAATGAACAACTAGCTTCTGCACGCGGTGTCTTTCTGTCCTGAATCGTGTATAAATACAGGACTATGATTAGGACTATGTTTAAAGGTTAGTACAAAACATGCTGTATAATTAAGGTCTATTTCCACAAAAAAATATATTACTTTCAATCTTGGTAGGTATCAGTTTGGTAAAATATATTGTGGCTAAATGGCTAAATCAATGTAAATAACAATTACTCAATCAATTTAAGCATTATTGTAAGCGAAAGTTTATTTACATAATTATGTATTTGTATAAAAAATCCTATTAAGATTTTTGAACTTGAACTAAGTGCCCACTCGCAAAATACATTAAAATACTTCTAAAAATAGCTTCATAAAGTAGGTTATCATTTCAAAAATTGCACTGGTGGAAGTTACGTTATAAAGTCTAGGTTAACATTGAAAAGTTGAATCAAAATCGTGATAATATAAACCACAAAACGATCTCACCACATCATAAAATTATGCAAAACTCGTTCAAAACCACACTTTATATGTCAATATATTATAATCACTACATTTTATAAAATAAAGTCGCTTTTTCTGTCTTTTTTTTTTTAAATTTTTAAAACTACGCAACCGATTTTCATTCGGTTTTTTTTTAATAGATAGAGTGATTTAAGAGGAAGGTTTATATGTATAATAACATACATATTTTAATAGTAGGGAAATACTGATAGCCCGTGCGAAGCCGGAGCGGGTCGCTAGTACCGAATAAAAAGTTGTATAATAGTGTGTCAGAACTTGGAACTTTTTACTACTACTGAGACCTTGGAATATCTAATTTAAATTTAAATCAAAATATTCAACCAGGTTACTAAAAAACGATTCACACGGATGTGAAATACTACTAAAGACACATTTATACCTGTACACAATACCATCTGCCTAGCCTTCCTTCCAAACAATATTGGGGTCAGCTTCCAGTATAACCGTGCTCAGCTAAGTACCAGTATTTTACAAGGAGCTGCCTATCTGACCTTTTCAACCCAGTTAACCGGGCAACCCGATACGCCCAGGTAAGACTGGTTGACAGTCTTTCTGGTCTCTGACTACCGGTAACGACTCATCATCCTCCGAGCCTTTTTCCCAACTATGTTGGGGTCGGCTTCCAGTCTAACCGGATGTAGCTGAGTACCAGTGCTTTACAAGGAGCGACTGCCCTATCTGACTCAACCCAGTTACCCGGGCAACCCAATACCCCTTGGTTAGACTGGTGTCAGACTTACTGGCTTCTCACTACCCGTAACGACTGCCAAGAATGTTCAATGACAGCCGGGACCTACAGTTTAACGTGCCATCCGAAACACAGTCATTGGTGTCTAAGATATACTTAGAAAGTACATACTAACTTAGAAAAGTTGCATTGGTACTTGCCTGACCTGGGATCGAACCTGCGCCCTCATACTCGAGAGGTTGGTACTTTGCCCACTAGGCCACCACGACTTACCGGTACCTGTACTTACCGGTAACGACTGCCAAAGATTTTTAAATGACAGTCGGGACCTATAGATTATATTGCGCTCCGAAACCTGCTTTCTTAGACAAAAGTACTCTTAGTTTTTTATAATGAAAACATGTTTTCGTAATTTTAGTACTAAAACGCCTACCTAACGCCTCCAAATTTCCTTTGAGGCGTGACCATTAAAGAAACAAAAGGGCCCCCTTTTTTTTTTTTTTTTTATCGACGTAAAATCATCAAATGACCCCTCCCGCTGTGGGTTAGCAGCGGTGAGGGAGTGTCAGACTCTTACTGACTAAAATCGTCGTGTTCCGTCATAGGCCTTTTATGTACCAGGGCCGCGGTATCTCTTTCGAACAACCCGCAGCCCCGGCAGGCCTTGGCCCTGCTGGGCCCCGCTGGGGTTGCTGACATCTCTTTGAGGAGCGCGTGGAACAACGCGCGCCGTCGACACGGGTCTGTCGTCTAGGAAGACAGAGGGACGATGAGCCACCCGAACTCACCGCCCACAGACCCACGCCTACGGTGGCCGGGAGTCATCTCGCGACACCCGGCGCCCATGGTGTCTACCTGGTCCAGCGCGGCGGCCGGGATGAGAGGTGCGAACTCTCTGGCGTTCCGCCTCCTCCTTCTCGAGCATGACCGCTTCGCAGAAGGAGGCGACGGCATCCCATTCCCTCTCGCCCCGGACCATGGCCTGAACCAAGGCCGGACGCGAGAGGTCGCCGCCGCCCAAAGCCTCGACGAGGACCCGGCGGTGCCCCTCCCATGCGGGGCACACCTGGACTGTGTGGTCCGCCGTGTCCTCGGGGCTGTCCGCACAATGGTGACACCCGGGCGCCTCCTCACGACCGATGCGGTGCAGGTACCTCCCGAAACAACCGTGTCCGGTGAGGACCTGCGTCATGCGGTACGTGAGGGCGCCGTGACTCCTCCCGAGCCACTCCTCAAAGAGGGGACTTACCGCCACGATGGTGGCGTGCCCTGCACTGGGTTGCGACAGTCGCTCCCTCCAGGCCACCATGAGATCGCGCCGGAGCTCCGCCCGCTGCGCGACAACTTGCCGCGGCAACGGGGTTTCTCCCCGGCGCTGAGCCTCCTCGCGCCAGTCGTACAGGCGCAAGAAGACCCTCGCCTCCAGATCCCACGGTGGCAGTCCAGCAAGTAGGCCAGCTGCTTCGCGGGAGATCGTGCGGTACCCCCGGATTAGCCTGATGGCTATCACCCTTTGGGGCACGTTCAGGTGGTGCACAGCCCGCGGCCGTGCCGAACGTGCCCATACCGGGGCCCCGTAAAGGGCCATGGACCGCATGACCCCCGCGTAGAGTCTGCGGCAGGGGGCGTTTGGGCCGCCCAGGTTGGGCAGGAGCCGCTTGAACGCAGCACCTGCCTTCTCCAGTTTGGGGCCCAAACGTCGGAAATGCTCGACGAAGTTCCACCGGCCGTCGAGGACGAGTCCCAGGTACTTCATCGCCCTCTCGACGCCGATGGTAACCCCCCCCACCGTGACTTGGGAGCCTGAAGGTGGCGCGTTCCGAAGCCCATGAAAGCACATGGCCTCGGATTTGTGCAAGGCCACCTCCAAGGGCCCCCTTAAAACTATATAGGTACCCTTCATGAACAAAACCAAGTTGGAACTTTAAGTACTTAACGATAACTAATGAATAAAGTTTCTCAATTGCTTTTACGCATTGTTCAAATGTATTTGTAAGGCTTCTGAATGGTGGAAAATTGTGTGAAATAATTATCTACTTACGGCGTAATTTGACCGATATTGCGAATATTTTCAGTCGACGCTGAAAAAGAGTAAGTATAATAAGAAGTATCGTTGTTAAAACTTGAGTTGTTGGTATCAATAAACGGAAAGAATAATATTAAGTTCAAGACGTTAATAAAAGTGTCGACTAAAAGGCGGAAGAAATAAAAAGATATTCGGTGCCCAAAAATAGACGAAAACTGACACAAATATGCCCAAAAATACGCGAAACACAATTGATTTTCCATTGTTTTATAATTAGCGACATTCAAACAGTTAATACAGTCAGGACTGTAATCATTATCACTATACCTACAACACAGTAAAGAATGATATTCAATCAACATTACTTTATGACTTAATGTGCATATTTACATCATTTATTAGCAATATGTATGTTACCTTTATTTGCAATAGGTATGTTAGTTACTGCGTTACGCATACGCGCATGCGTAGCAGTTTCACTCCATTTGCTATTGAGGAAAACACTTGCACTATAGCTTGGTTCTTAATGAAACCTAAAACCATATCATACTTGTTGTAGAAAATAGAGCATTGTATAATGTAGAAGCTAATGTACAAAAATAAGGTCATTCGTAAAATATATTATTTGCAAAAAAAAGAACATACAAAGACAACGTATATGGGTCTCACCATTTAGGTAAGAATGTTTTTTAAGGCCATTCATAAAAAGATTATTAAAAAAAATACGCAGACAAAACATAAAGCCGTGCCTTTCAGGCATATCTACATGTACCTACGTATATCGGGTGTGCCGTTCACAATCACATTAAATGAAATGCGTTAATATACTGGTTAATATATGTCGATTAACACAAAGTAAAAAGAAAAATACGTAAATATACAAAAATGAATTTTTCAAACAAATTAAATAGAATTAAAAATGTGCGAAAATTAGAACACCATATAAAAGTCAGTCATTGACAACTGAAATTCTCCCTTGACTGACAGCTGTCAACTGATCAAAACATTCGTTACTTAACTTTATCTCTGCTTTACACATGATGTTGTAAATTATAAAAACGAAAAGTGACTCCTGTGGCTAAACCACTGAATGGATTAGGTTTTTTAGGGTTCCGTAGCCAAAATGGCAAAAACGGAACCCTTATAGTTTCGTCATGTCCGTCTGTCCGTCTGTCCGTCTGTCCGTCTGTCACAGCCGATTTACTCGGAAACTATAAGTACTACAGTGATGAAATTTGATGGGAATATGTGTTGTATGAACCGCTACAAAAATATGACACTAAATAGTAAAAAAAAGAATTGGGGGTGGGGCCCCCCATACATGTAACTGAGGGATGAAATTTTTTTTTTTCGATGTACATACCCGTGTGGGGTATCAATGGAAAGGTCTTTTAAAATGATATAAAGTTTTCTAAAAAACATTTTTCTTAAAGTGAACGGTTTTTGAGATATCAGCTCTCAAAGTCGTAAAAAGTATGTCCCCCCCCTCTATTTTTATAACTACGGGGTATAAAATTCTAAAAAAAATAGAGGTGATGCATGCTAATTAACTCTTTCAACGATTTTTGGTTTGATCAAAGTATCTCTTATAGTTTTTGAGATAGGTTGATTTAACTGTAATTTACGGAACCCTTCGTGCACGAGTCCGACTCGCACTTGGCCGGTTTTTTTTTTTACAATTCGCCATAAAATATCATAAAGTATATGCGATAGGATTTAATGTGATTGTGAACGACACACCCTGTATATATTCTCTTTTTTTGCAAAAGAAGTGTATCGTGGCAACTTTTTTTTACCCGTTCAAAAAAATGTGGTATCTTTTTCGGTTTTATCTAATTTATTTTAATGTTTTTTACCTCAGAACTTGTTGCCAATGAATTCATTTGATTTATTTTTTTGAAAGGACAGGGTTTCGAATTGGTCCCATTTGAATCGCATTAACTTTGGTTTGGCAGATTTTAATTATACCAACTCAAAAAAAGACGTTTGGTAACATTCTCCAAAATCTGAATTATCGGAAACAAAATGAAAACTAAGAACTAAAGATTTATGTAGTCGGTCATTAATGTTTTGTTTATTGCGAAAAATATATTTTATCCTCTACAAATGACACACGGTGGAGTGATGACTTGCGCAAGACGGCTGGCAGGAGCTGGATGCGAGAAGCCGAAAATCGATCTCAGTGGCGTGCACTTGGAGAGGCCTATGTCCAGCAGTGGACTGCGATAGGCTGATGATGATGATGATGATGATGACATGACACAAATATGCACATTCTAGCAGAAATATTATTTTTTCTTTTGGAGATCAGTGACTTTAAAGAGTGAGGTAACTTTGAATTTCACTGCATTTATTTATTATTCTTTATTGTACACAAAAAAAACATATTAAAACACACACAACACAGAGAAGACATGTACAAAGGCGAGCTTAACCCAGAACTGGGTTCTCTAACAGCAAACCTTAGAGCGATAGAGAGATGCGATAGGGAAGAGAAAATTAAAAAGTGCACAACATTAAACAAAACTAAGATAAAACTACATAACATAAAATATATACCTATAAATAAAACATAAAATATATACCTATAAATAAAATATAAAATATAATAAATAAATAAATACATACATACAAATAAGGTCATGTTGACAGGAAATGTTCTCTAGTTCGTCTCTTGAAGACATCTAACGACTTGCTCTCACGTATACTGTGAGGCAGAGCGTTCCAAAGCCTCACAGCGCGCACAGTGAAGGATCCATCATAACGGCTCGAAGTATGAGGAGGGATACGGAGTAGGAGAGATACAGAGGAGCGACAGGGTTTGCCTCTAGGAACAAGGAACTCAAAACGTTCCCGAAGATAGCTCGGAGCGTTGGGATTATGAAGAAGAGAAAAGAGAAAAGATAGAATATGAGCATCTCGACGCTGCCGAATTGGTAGCCACTTCAGCTGGCTCCGAAATTCTGACACATGGTCGTATTTCCGGAGGCCAAAAATGAAGCGAATACACAAATTCTGCAGACGCTCGAGTTTGTCAAGAAGTTCTTCAGTCGCATCAAGAAAGCAGACATCAGCATAATCTAAAAGAGGGAGAAGAAGCGACTGAGCGAGAGTAATTTTTGTCGGAAAAGGCAGGAACTTCTGGAGACGTTTGAGTGACTGAAACGAGCAAAAAACCCTTCTGCTTACTTCTGCAATGTGTGAACCCCAGGATAAATGACAGTCCATAATTACCCCCAAGTTCTTGACCGCAGAGGAGTATGGGATGGCAACGCTATCATATGAAACCGGTGGTGGAGAAGACAGCTTATTAAGGAAATATCTGCCACCAATAATGAGAGCTTGTGACTTGGCAGGATTGACTAGAAGTCCAAAATCCTTAGCCCATCGACTTATGTTTCTAAGATCATTATTGATGGCATCAATTGCTTTCGGCAGCTCTTCAAGTTTGAAGTGTTGATAAAGCTGCAAGTCATCTGCATAGAGGTGGTAATGCGAAACTAGTGACTTAGTGATGGCGTTTATAAAAACGGAGAAAAGTAATGGAGAGAGAACGCCACCTTGAGGAACACCCGCAGCGAGTTCCCGCCACTCAGAGGCAGCCTCGTCAACGCGAACCGACTGTGAGCGACCTCGAAGATAAGAGTTGAACCACCCAACAGCAGAAGGAGATACATTTAGAGAGGATAGGATACCTAAGAGGATGTCGAAATCAACTGAGTTAAACGCACTGCTAAAATCCAGCAAAACCAGTACAGTTAAAAGCCCCTTTTCCATAGCCAGCCGGATATCATCAGTAATTTTGATGAGAGCCGATACTGTACTATGGCCAGGGCGAAAACCAGACTGGTATGGACTTAGCAGGCTGTTAAAGGAGAGATAACGAGAAAGTTGATTGTTGACAACACTCTCAAGGACTTTGGATAGAATTGGAAGTATGGATATAGGACGATACTGAGACACTGAGGATGGATTGGGGACTTTGGGCAAGGGCAACACATGAGCTTTCTTCCAAGCCGATGGAAAGGAGCTAGTGAAGAGGGAATAATTGACTAGGTGGAGAATGACAGGAATGATGATATTAAGGATAGGAAGTAGCATTTGTAGGTGAAGGCCGTCATCCCCGACAGCTTTTGTGGAGATGGATAGAATGGCACGTTTGATATCTCCCTCCGTAGCCGGGTGGAATGAAAACGAAGTACATTTAGGCAAAGAAAGGTTTGAGAGATACTGAATAGTAGACGATTTAACGTTGTCGTCCAGCGTTACTGGTGACTTCGAGAAATGGTCATTGATTGTGTTGAGGTTTATTTCGGGAGCGCTATCATTAGCGACCTTCCCGATACCAAAAGACTTAAGAAATTGCCATACTTGCGCTGTGTTGAAGTTTTTAATGGAGTTGTGAATATGGCGTCTCTTTGCATCTCTGCACAGACGACTGCAGCGATTACGCAATTGCTTGTAAAAAGACCAGTTCTCCTCAGTTGGATCCCTTCTGAAGCTTCGCTTAGCCTTATCCCGTCTTGACATTTCCTGTTTTATACTGTCAGATAGCCACGGGGCTGGAAGGTGTTTGACTCTGACTTTTTTAACAGGTGCATGTTTATCGTAGAGTTCCAACACTAACTTGTTAAATACAGATACCATGGAATCCACATCAGTTATTATTTATCTCGATCTTATAGGTCCTACACATACCTACACAGTTGTCTTCACTCTTCGCGCTTACTTTCATATCTGCATCGATTCACTTAGTTTTCCTTTCTACTACACAACGTGTAATGCGTAAAACGACTTTTGATTTAACTGACCAAATTCTGAGAGAAGAAAAGAAAATATTTTTTTTGATGAGCTAAACGATTCTTTAAAACCTTATGTTTTTTCTTCTTTTAAGTCGCGGTGGCCTAGTGAGCAAAGAACCGACCTCTCGAGTATGAGGCCGCGGGTTCGATTCCAGGCCAGGCAAGTACCAATGCAACTTTTCTAAGTTTGTATGTACTTTCTAAATATATCTTAGACACCAATGACTGTGTTTCGGATGGCACGTTAAACTGTAGGTCCCGGCTGTCATTGAACATCCTTGGCAGTCGTTACGGGTAGTCAGAAGCCAGTAAGTCTGACACCAGTCTAACCAATGGGTATTGGGATGCCCAGGTAATTGGGCTGAGGGGGTCAGATAGGGCAGTCGCTCCTTGTAAAGCACTGGTACTCAGCTACATCCGGTTAGACTAGAAGCCGACCCCAACATAGTTTGGGAAAAAAGGCTCGGAAGAAGTTTTTTCTTCTTTTGGTAAGTCCTACTGGTGATTCAGGATGCTTTTTAGCGAGTTCGTTCACTCAATATCTAATAATCAACAGGCAGGGCAATATTTTAACCTTTTTACAGATATTAGATAGTGGTTTAATTGATTCTGCTATACATAACTTTTCTTTGGTTTTAATGTAGAGGTACTTTCTTATGTTCTCCCTCTATGTACTTTCTTTTGCACTCCCCTTGTGTATTCCCATTATGTAGATACTTCCCTTATGTACTTCCTTATGTACTCCTATGAATTTCCTTATGTGCTCTGTACTTCCTTATATACTCCTCTTATGTAATTCTTTATGTACTCCCCTTTTGAACATCCTTGTGTACTCCCCTTATGTACTTCCTTATATACTCCCCTTTTGTACTTCTTTATGTACTCCACTTATGTACTCCCTTTTTGTACTTTCTTACGCTCTCCCCTTGTGTAGTCCCCTTATGTAATTCCTTACATACTACCCTTATGTACTTCCTTATATACTCCCCTTATGTAATTCCTTATGTACTCCCCTTTTGTACTTCTATATGTACTCCACTTATGAAGTTCCTTATGTACTCCCCTTTTGTACTTCTATATGTACTCCACTTATGAAGTTCCTTATGTACTCCCCTTATGTAATTCCTTATATACTCCCCTTATGTACTTCCTTATGTACTCCCCTTATGTAATTCCTTATGTACTCCCCTTATGTAATTCCTTATGTACTCCCCTTATGTAATTCCTTTTGTACTTCTTTATGTACTCCACTTATGTACTTCCTTACGTTCTCCCCTTGTGTAGTCCCCTTATGTACTTCCTCATATCGGGTGTGTCGTACCCAAGACACTTAAGCAAAGGCCAGTATCCCTCAGTACTGGCATAAATCTATACTAATATTATAAAGCTGAAGAGTTTGTTTGTTTGTTTGTTTGTTTGAACGCGCTAATCTCAGGAACTACTAGTCCGATTTGAAAATTTATTTCAGTGTTAGATAGCCCATTTATCGAGGAAGGCTTTAGGTTACTTTTTATCCCGGTACGGGAAGTAGTTCCTACGGGATGCGGGTGAAACCGCTGGCAGGAGCTAGTTAAATATAAGTGTCAATAACCACTTCCTAATTACAGAGGGTAAACCCACTGGAAGTACAATGAACATAATTATCTGAGGGCACGGCAGTGCCCCAGCCAAGACTCGAGCAAAGCGGGCACGGCCGTACCATCTTTTCTCGAAGCGTTTCGCGGCTATTTCAGCCCCCTGTATCTTCCATGTGAACAAAGCTAGGAGTTTAGGTTTTCGATGACCAAGAGTAAGTATTAGAGGAAGCTCAGTCTCAAAATTACAAGACATTTGAATAAATAGTTTACGAGTTATGAGCGATCAAAGATCATTTTGTCACTGACTCACTGACCGATCATCAAAAGTCTAAGGTACTTCTAGCAAACTTAGAACCTTCAAATTTGGCACCAAGATAGGTTATTAGCTACATATAAAGGGAAAATTATAAAAACCTTAAAACTTAATAAAAAAAAGGAAACAAATTTATATTTGCGGTTTTTCAAGAACATTGTGTATGAATTTTGACTGCATTGATAACTTTGTTATTTATTTATGTACAAAATGTTACTACCTATTTGTTTTATTGTTACGTAGTGTGGTATATTGTTATTATGCATTAAATATACATACATATGAATAAAAAAGCTAGGTTAAAATGAAATGAATAATGATAAAATCTTTCATGTTAATGCAGTGCGATAAATACTGCATGCTCGCTCGATAGATGGCGTTGTCCTGGTCTAAATCGCGCTATGGTTTCGTTACATAGCTTAGTATAAGTAGTACTTTAAAAAAATCCTATAATTTCATGTGATAGCGCCATCTACCTCTGAAATAAATCTCTTTTATTCTAAAAGATATTCGATTCAAAAATTCGACAATAACGAAATTTTTTAGTTTATTTTAAAAAATGTTGTTTACGTGCTACTTTAGGTGTACATTATTTAGTTTGTTATATATTTAGTTAGTTGCATGTAAGTTAACTTAATTTGTTATATACTTAGAGAATAAAGAGACCTACAAAAAATAAATTAGATCCCACCAAAAACATTAAATGTAAAAAAAAGCCAATCCTCTACGCAATTCCTCCACCGTAAAAAGTTTTGAGATCGCATAGAAGCCAAGTCCTGTTCAACTTTATTTGTAATAATAAATCAATATTTTGTGACTATATCAATAGTTTTGTTCACATTACAATAATATTGTCTTGGCCATGAGCACAAGTTAAAAGTCGCTCCTTGAAACAATGTGTAAATACCATTGAATTGATAAATTCTATATCGACATGATTTTACGATTGGACTTATTATGGACTGATTGGAATTTGAGATCCCCATGGACTAAACATGCGCCATAGTACATGTGCAGTTCATTGATGTTGGATGATACTGACTGTCGGTCATTTAGTAACAATTGAATAAACTAAAAGTATTTAATTCTGTGATATTAAACTTCATGTTTGACTTTCACCTCTCCAAGATATGCTGTATTATATTTGTAGTTTATTGTGCTCATGGCCAAGTCAATATTATTGTAATGTGAACAAAACTATTGATATAGTCACAAAATATTGATTTATTATTACAAATAAAGTTGAACAGGACTTGGCTTCTATGCGATCTCAAAACTTTTTACGGTGGAGGAATTGCGTAGAGGATTGGCTTTTTTTTTACATTTAATGTTTTTGGTGGGATTTGTCATTACTGTTACCATTGTATGCAAACTATGTACAAGTCAAAGTTCGAGACGTTGAGTAATTTCGATGCTTTTTTAGGAAATTAAACTATATTTGCATTATATAATAATAATGGCGTCCACGGCCGATTTCGGCCACGGCGGCTGTTCTCATGTAAGGAGATCAGCCAGCTGCGCAGGACATATTATAGTGCACGAGCATTTGCGCAGACACAGGTGCACTCCCTATTCCTTCACTCTCATAACCCGATGGGACGGCAATCCGACACGACCGGAAAGAGATCAGGTGCAGGACCGACATTTACGTGCTCTCCGATGCACGGGTGAATCAATCACCAACTTCCAGACTACGGGCTGCTTTGTGAAAGTTTAAGAAAACCCACAAAGCGATTTCGGCCCGACCCGGGAATCGAACCCGAGACCTCGAGCATAGCAGCCGCGCTTGCGACCACTAGACCAACGAGGCAGACAATTATATAATATGTTGATTAAGTTAAGTTTTTAGTTATTTTAAATGTTTTGTCATGCCAATTAATATGTTAAGTCAGTTATTTTACAATACTACAAAATAAAATCTTAAACAGCCAGGTTCTAAGCAACATTTTAACTAATTACTACTTAAATTCTTAAGTACGAGTAGTGATTGAATGTTAGTTAAGACATGCTTAAGCAACGTTTATAAGTAAGAATTTTCTTAAACAGCCCTTAAGTATTGCTTATTATTTAATTCACGTTTATAAGTAAGTAATAATTCACCTTTAAGTATTATTTTATTTCCCGAATTTCAACATTGTATGTAATACGACAAAGAGCTGTTTTCATTTCAGAAGAGTTCCAGAAATTAATAATTACTGTGATTATCTTCATTACGGAATTAATTTCTGAGAAATCTCTTTAACTTTAATAATAATTTATTAATAAATGAATAATTATTCAGGTGTAACTACGTATGAAATAAAAATGTGTGTTTCAGAGGGCACGTTAAACTGTAGGTCCCGGCTGTCATTGAACATCTGTGGTAGTCGTTACGGGTTAGAAGCTATTAAGTCTGACAATCAGTCTTACCAAGGAGTATTGGGTTGACCGGATAACTAACTGGGTTGAGGAGGTCAGATAGGCAGTCGCTCTTTGTAAAACACTGGTACTCAGCTACATCGGGTTAGACTGGAAGCCGACCCCAACATAGTTGGGAAAAGTCCAGGCAAATGATGATGAATTTATTAATAAATTGAAATAATTGTTCAGGTGTACGTATGAAATAAAAATTGGTAGTGGTAGTATAAATTGGTGAAGCACGAGCGGCGTACAGTTTGCACCTCGTTACGTGGGGAAAAATTAATAAAACCTACCGCTGCCGACGATAGTCACATCCGAATGCATTCAACTGATACAAGGATGTCAAAACCCTGGAAGGGACACGCAAAAATAACGAAAAATAGTATTTAATAAACATTTTGTTTATGGAAAGATGTTACGTTTGTGAATGTTTAAATAGAGGATATTTTATAAACATAACTAGCTTCCGCCCGCGTCGAGTTCCGTTATATCGCGTTTCCAAAAGAACTCTTCAAAAGATCGGGATAAAAACTATCCTATGTATTTTCTCAAGGTCAACTCTATCTCTGTACCAAATTTTATTAAAATCAGTTCAGCGGTTTAGACGAAAAAAAGCGTAACAGACATACAGACAGAGTTAGACAGACAGACAGAGTAGGGATTAGGTCCAGTGATTAGCAAAAAGGTTCAGAAAAAAAAGATATTTTAGTATAGGTATAAATACAAGATCAAACATGAGAGGATTTAGTTTATTATTTTTAGGCAGGTACTCGAATTAAATCACCTTCCTGTATTCGAGGCCACAAGTTCAATTATTTCCGTATCAGCCCAAAAGATGAATGAAATCATAGATTTAATAGGTAGAGAACCGGAATAGTTATTAATTTATATTCATAGCTAAAATTACTTTGTTTTGATTGTATTTGATCTCGAGATTGTGTTTGTTTCGCTCTGCTGACCAAGATTATTTCGAACGAAAACTCTTTGTTATTTATGAAATAGGTTAATAACAATCCAAAAAGGGGCTTAAAAAGGGATAGCAGTAATTATTGGAAAAAAAAATTGAACAAATACATGCAAAAGAAGTCGAGGGCAACGCTCTAGTAGTATATTTATTGATTGATTTGTATAGTAACAAAGAGTCGATATAAATACAATACATCGCTTGAAAACTGGTCCACTTCTAGCCACGAAACATCTTCGCAACACTATCCATATCGATATGCAATTTGGCAGTTTCGCGGCTTCGCTACGAATATGCGATATTCGGCAAACCTATCGCGGATCCGGCCGATATATACTGCGGACGTGACAGAGATTTTGTCTGTTTGCACCATGATTCTGTGTCTCGTTTATTTTTGGTATGGCTCTTCTAGTTTGTTTGTTTGCGTGTTATCTTTAGTTTGTAGTTTGGTAGTTTGTGTATTGTTGGGTGGTGTATTGAATTAAGGCGGTTAAAGATTTTGTTAGGTTGTTAGATTGCTTAAGGTTCTAATATTGAAATAGGTACTAAAGAAAAGAGTGGTGACCAATTTTTTTTATCTTACGGGCAATTACTAAAATTTTTACTAAAATTGTTATAATTGTATATCATCAGGTATAGATCTACTTTTTTCGAACATATAATTGACTTCGCGTAGATATTTTAACCTCTACACAATATCACTTTTAAAATAAAGTTATATGGATTTAGCTCAAATGTTTGCCTTGATCTTTGGACCATGATACTAATAATTTTCGAACCAGAAAGCAATGATGACTCTCGATAATTTGATCACATTTTTATTTGTTCCTCATTCACGCCAAAATTACTTAGGTACTGGATTTCGATGAAAAGCAATAATATAGTTTATCTATCAATATAATATAAACGCTATTTTTTTCCCGGTAAGGAAAGTATTACCTACGGGAATCGGGGAAACTGCTGGTAGAAGCTAGTATAATCTATACTAATATTATAAAGCTGAAGAGTTTGTTTGTTTGTATGTTTGTTTGTTTGTTTGTTTGAACGCGCTAATCTCAGGAACTACTGGTCCGATTAGAAAATTTTTATCCGGGTCCGTGCCGAGGTTTCCACGGGATGCGGGTGAAACCGCTGGCAGAAGCTAGTTATTTGATTAAAATCTAAGATGACAAGTAGTTTATCGAGCTAATAATAACAAAGTGTTGCCTACTCAATGTCAATATAATTACAGGTTTTATAACAACAATGCAATAATTACATGGAAACGATTAGTTAGTATTTAATCCATTAAATATTACGATAGACTTTGGTTTTCCCTTTATGATAGCTTAGCCTTTGACGTTTTACGTATAGGGTGTATTTAAAATGGTTCTATTACGTTTCCTATATGACGTAGGTATTATATGCATCCGGATTTAAAAATAGACAAATGTATTGTATATCTAGCTGTATATATAAAAATCTATTCTAATGTATTTTATTTATTGATTGTTTAAATGATCCCGCAAACGTCATCAGGCCACTAGGGTCTCTGTATATCGGAGCGCAGATTACCGCGAGACATGACTGATTTTCTATTGTTTTATAATTACGGACATTCAAGAGATTAACCCGGCGGGAGTGTGGTGGGGTGTAGCATACCCCAGCATTGGTTTACCTGGGTATATTTTTTTAACTGGTAACAACTAGATTTCGTGGCTTCGTGTAGCTGGAGGTAAGAGGTTGCAGGAGGGAATAGTGGCATAATCTCGGTGTTACGCCGGCTGGTGATTGGAGTGCACGTGCGTAAACGTCCGTGGGGTATGTCACACCCCGCCACATAGTTCGCGTATTGTTTTCGTATTTTTTATATGTACATATGTATTTTTACATGTATACTTATATTTTTTATACATTTTGAATAAAAATGGCACTGTAGGCAGATAAAAGACGTATAAGAAGCATAATTGATGAAGTTTTCGCCGAATCTTCAGATGAATCATGTTCTGCCGAAGAATTTGAACATTGCAGTGAGCATGAGCTTGAATCTGACACGCAAACAGTGTGGTATGACCTTGAAGCGATTAGCAGCGAGTGGGAATGGGATGACGAGGATGTGCGGTTTATTTTCGGAAAAAAGATCGGAAGACAAAACAAGTCTGTGCAAGCTGCAGAAAATCACTGTGCCTAGAACATGCAATAATTTCTTGCAAAAATTGTGCTGACGGCGAGGCCTCTTACTAAGATATTCCATTTGATTCCATTAGTTTTTTAATTTTTAATTGAAAGAAGATCTAATTTTTTGTTAATTTAGAAGTTTTTATTTTGTTTTAATCATTATGGTTGATTTGATGAATATTTTAATAGAGCAAATATATTTTTGTCACCAAAAAGTCCTCAAATTGTTCAACTGCTAAGTAAGTAATAAAAGTTTTAAAAATATGTATTTATTTGTTTATTTTTTTATTAAAGGGATTCCCATTCATAATACTTAGTAATAATTTTGTACAATTTTGGGGAAATACCTAGTTAAAAGACGTTTTGTTCCGTGGGGTATGTTACACCCCACCACATACTCGATGTAATCTTTGCGCACCACACTCCCGCCGGGTTAATCAAAATGCAACAGAAACTAAAACAGTCTCGTAAAATATTTGAAAAGCGTCATTTTGATTGTGAATAAACGAGAAACCGAACATTTTGTTAGGACGTTCATATACTTATTGCACAAGAATACGTAAAGTAGAATTAGTAGGTAACTTTTTTTCCCATACATGTGACTCTCACGTGTTGAGATCTAAGATTATTTAATCTTGTTAATATATTTTAAAAGAAGAACTATGTAAATAAAGATTAATTTTATTTAATTGTGCTAGATAGTTTAAAAGCGTTTAAAGTTTTGATTTTATAAATACTAGTTTCTGTCATAGGTTTTACCCACTTCCCGTGTAATATGCTATAGCCTGCCTCGATAAATGGGCTATCTAACACTGAAACTGGAAGATTTTCTCATATTCGACTACTTAGCAGTTCCTGAGATTAGCGCATTCAAGCAAACCAACAAATTCTTCAGCTTTATGCTGTTACTATAGATTAGGGGCCACTGTGAGAACTATTTGGAAAATGACCGTGTATATCGAACGCACTATAGATACGTGCAGAGCTTCAAGTTGCCAAAGTCATCACCATTGTTTTATTTTACTCTTATTTTTTCTGTTTTATTAAATTGGAGTCTGGTATGGTATCAGTATTTTATCAATGATCCTTTGTTCTACTCACTTCTTAGTCCAGACAGAAATACATTTTAAACATCTTTGTTGTTAACAGTAAGTAGTGTGTGATGAAAATCAAAGCAAATCTAGTTATACAAGCTGTTGATTTGCATCCGTGCCATATTCAAGGACGTAATTTATGCTAATGATTCTCGACCCAAATCAACAAAAAAATTGGTACGTATTTTTTTTTCGGAATTCCGTCAATGTCATCTAGCCGTATTTAATCTCAGCGCGTGTGTTACTGGCCTTAGAACCGTGCTGCGCCCTCACACAAACGCAAACACAAAGCATACGCAACGATCATTCATAAATTTCATTCATAAAATTGGATTACTTCTGAAATACTACGACATTACAATGACAAAAAAAGCAGTGCATATTAGCTATTTCCCGTCTACTGTAATTCCAATCGATTATTTACGTATTTTATGTCCTCCTCCTGAAATATGGCACAAATGCAAATCAACACCTTGTATAAGAATGCTAAAGCTACCAAGCTGTCTCCATAACGGTATTATCTAACTGTACAAGATATTCTATTCGCCAGTTGGATAAAAAAAATCTATTGACTTCTTAGTCATGCTCACTTCATTGATAAATCTCCAGTACGCCATTATTCATTTGACAATAATTGTGTTCAAGAAAATATATATTTTTTTAGCTGAAATGTTATTAAGTCAAACAATACCATGGTGTATCGTAATACCTAGTTCACTGGATTGAGGAAGTCCGATAAGCAATTTCTCCATGTCATTCTCCATGTCTGGTGTAAGATACCATTCTCACCACATCTATGTTAATTGCTTCACCTCACTATTTCAGTGTACAACAATTTCTTCGACAAATATGGAAGTGTTGAAATAACATAATCTACAGTTTATTCTAGACTAGTTTTTGTCTGTAGTTTCGCTCGAATTTTGATGACACTACATTTGATGAATCTACTGGGATAAGGGTAGTCTTGTGTCAATAAAGCAAATATACAAGCTGTTGATTTGCATGCGTATATTTAAGGACGATTCTCGACCCAAATCAACAAAAAAAAATTGTATTTTTTTTTTATCGGAATTCCGTCAATGTCATCTAGCCGTATTTAAACTTGGCGCCTGTGTTACTGGTCTTAAACCCGTGCTGCGCCCTCACACAAACGCATACACAAAGCACACGCAAAGAGCATTCATAAATTTCATTCATAAAATTGGATTACTTCTGAAATACTACGACATTACAATGACAAAAAAAGCAGTGCATATTAGCTATTTCCCGTCTACTGTAATTCCAATCGATTATTTACGTATTTTATGTCCTCTTCCTGAAATATGGCACAAATGCAAATCAACACCTTGTATAAGAATGCTAAATCAATCAAATCAAATCAAATAATTTATTTCATTTAGGCCTTTACAAGCACTTATGAACGTCAAAAATTATAAATAAGGTTGATTCTAGTTGCCCATTCCAAAAGTAGCTTCCTATGGAGAAGAACGGGCAAGAAACTCCATGGTTACTCTTTTTAAAACATAATGGGTATTACATTTGGTATGTAGTGCTTGCAATATTTTAAGGGTTGACTCTGAGAAAGTTATACAATGCAAGTTGGACTAGGAATTAATTGATTAATTTTAATTATATGAGAAAATTATTATACAAACTAATTTTAAGAAGTTAATGAATTGAACAAACCAAGTTATATAAGGCAAAAAAAAATAAAATAAAGACTTGATAAGAACGAAAACATGAATGAGAACAAAGATATTCCCAGACAACCTGCCAGTCGCCAGGGAGGCCACTCGTGCAAAGTAGGACTAACGCCATACATCCTTATCGTCAATATAGTCTTTGATTTTATAGTATGCTCTCTTAATGAGAGTAGACTTGACGACATTCTTGAATTTTTTATCTGTAAGGTCTGTTACACATTTAGGTAGCTTATTGTAAAAGCGAACACTATTCCCTAAAAATGATTTGTTTGTTTTGCTTAATCTAAATTTTGGGACGACTATTTTGTGCTTATTTCTAGTATTAATATTGTGAATGTCACTTTTTACCTCGTACCGGTGCAAATTTTTTCGTACAAACATGATGTTTTCAAGAATATAGAGAGAAGGCAACGTGAGAATATTTATTTCTTTAAAAAACTCTCTCAGTGATTCGCGAGGTCCCATATTATATATAGCTCGAATGGCCCGTTTCTGAAGTATAAAAACAGATTCTACGTCAGCCGCTGCCCCCCACAGCAAAGTGCCATAAGACATTAGACTGTGAAAGTAGGCGAAATATACTAGCCTAGCCGTTGCTACATCCGTAAGTTGCCTTATTTTTCTTACTGCAAAAGCAGCAGAACTAAGTTTAGCCGACAAGGCTTTAATGTGGGCACCCCATTGTAATGTTGAATCTAAGGTTATGCCCAAGAAAGTGGTTTCTTTAATTAAATCTAGTTTATTGCCCTCAAGCGTGATGTTGAGATCAGCTTGGGCTACATTGGGTAACGCGAATTTTAAACATTTTGTTTTTGTGCTGTTTAGTAATAGATTATTGGCAGCAAACCATTTTGAAAGAGTAGCCAGGCAATCATCTACATGCACATGGCTAGATTCTTTTCTATTAATTTTAAAAATAAGGGAAGTGTCATCTGCAAATAGAATTACATCTGCCATGTCAGACATCATGTACGGGAGATCATTAATATATGCGAGAAATAGAAAGGGGCCCAGTATTGAACCTTGAGGCACGCCCATTTTAACTAATGATCCTGAAGATGTTGATCCGTTTATGTCTACTTTTTGCTGTCTGTCTGACAAATAGGATAAGACAAGTTTGAGAGCTTTACCACGAATTCCGTAATGGTTTAGTTTACAAATAAGAGTGTTGTGATCCACGCAATCAAACGCCTTGGAAAGATCACAGAATACACCTAAAGCGTTCTGTGAGTTCTCCCAGGCTTCCAGGATTTGAGTCACTAGCCTGACACCTGCGTCTGTAGTACATCTACCATTCGAGAAACCAAACTGGTGGTCATGGAATATATGATTGAGGTTGAAATGTCTGGACATCTGATCTAGCATGATCCGTTCAAAAATTTTACTTAGCGCGGGAAGAACAGAGATCGGTCTATAATTAGAAGGGTTTTTCTTGCAACCTGACTTGAAGATTGGAATAATTTTACTGTGCTTCATGAGGTCAGGGAAGATGCCACTGTCAATGCAAAGGTTAAAAATGTCACTCAATATGGGGGCGATGCAGACTATAACGGAATTAAGGGCTTTCACAGAAATTCCCCATAGATCTTCGGTACTTTTTGAGTTTAAGCTCTTAAATGTTCTTAAAATAGTGTGCGCCGTAATACGATTAAATTTAAAGTCGGGTAGATGTTTAGGAAAATTTGTTTTTAGCATTGATTCAGCCGTGTGAGAGGACGAGTTAAGTGATTTTGTTACCTCTACCGGGATGTTTGAGAAATACGAATCAAACGCGTTGGCAACTTCTGCTTTATCGGAGACGATAACATTATTAATAATTAATCGGGGATCATTGTCACGTGATTTAGTTTTACCTGTTTCAGAGTTTATAATACTCCAGACAGTTTTTATTTTATTATCAGATTTCGCAATTTTTCTACTAAGTGATTTAGATTTAGCAAGGGTACATACTTTTTTGAATATCTTTGAGTAGTTCCTTACATAGTTATGGAAAGAAGGATCAGAAGACATTGATTTTTCGTGGTATAAGTTGTATAGGACATCTCTACTTATTCTTATTCCTTTGGTAGACCAATCGCAAAATTTAAGTTTCTGTGAAATTGTAACTTTTTTTTTAGGACATGATTTATTGAATTCTTCACATAATTTATGGAACAAGTTATTAAAATTTGTATTTGGGTTGGAGGAATTCAAACTAATATTAGGCAATTTATTTTCCACATTATTTTTGAATTTATTCAAAGTTGATTTTGTCAATGGTCTACAAGTAATTATTTTATTTAATACAGGTTTTTCATTTGTTTTATAATTAATAAGCTGTCCTAAATGGTCTGACCTTACTCCAGATATTAGTGAAGAACTCTGAAATTCAGAGTTGGTAAAGATATTATCTATGCAAGAGCTTGAAGTTGCTGTTATTCTAGTTGGTTCATTAAAAATGTGTTTTAAATTGAAAGATTTAAATAAATCTAATAGTTTACATTTCTCGGGTGACTCAGTAAGAATATTTATGTTAAAGTCCCCTGAGACAAAGACCAACTTGTTACTTTTACAAACTTTACTCAATATGTCCTCCATACAATCTAAAAATGATGAAAAATTTGATGTTGGAGGTCTGTAAACACATAAAATTATATGGCTTCCAATTTCTGCACAAGCTACCTCACACAAGCGATCAACCGAGCCGGAAGTAATATCCTTTCTATCTTTAAATTTTAAATTATTTCTACACAATATAATTACACCTCCGCCTTCAGCTGACGCCCTGTTATAAACACTAGCAACTACAAAATGATTAATACTGAATAACATTTTCTCAGGTTTTAACCAAGTCTCAGAAAAGCACAATACATCTGTGGAGTACTTATCTATTAAAAGATCAATATCTAAAATTTTGCCAGAAAAGCGGTTTATATTTTGATGGAAAAGTAGGATGTTATTAGCTCGCTTTTCTATTGTCGGTGCGCTTAGTTTAAATCTACCACAGTATTGTTGCAAAAGCTAGACAATACTGTATCATTAGTTTCCCTAAGCTTTGTCCTATCATTCTTTATGACCATTTTAATATTAAATGCTAATAGATTAGCTATTTTATCTTTATATTTATTGGGAAAAAACATAGTTTCCCGCGTTAAATAAAATTCTCTAACAAAATTGTTAGTATCAAAAAGCAATAATTTGTCACTATGACAACATGTCAGGGTGTAAAATAAGCTGTTCAAGCTATGAACATAATTATTTTGTTCTGTCGTGTAAGAATCTGAGTACGGGAGTGTACCTATCATAACGTTTTTAAAATTAAGTTTTAATAAGGTGTTAATACCATTTACTATGTCACTCTTAATTAAATCAAAGCTATTACCTATTAACAGTATCAGTGACGTGTTATCATTAAATTGTTTGTTGACAATATTATTAATTATAAAATTAAAATGCAAGTTTGGATAACAATAACTACTAACACTACTTGTTGTCGAGAGGTAGTGTTGTAAGTAAGAACCTAGACCTTTACCAAACTTATCTGTGAATAATACAGTCCTTTGCTGAGACACTTGATCAACGCTCTGGATAGGGTGAGGGATTTCAGGTGAGGGGACAGATAGAGGAGGAGAATCAGGAGATGGAGGAGTGTCTGTACTGGTACTGGAGAGGTTCCTGGTAGTGAGCAATGACTCAAACATCTCAACATTGCACTTGATTATATCTGCCAGCTCACCGGCCTGAAGCAACCGTTCACTAAGCTGGTTTTGTGACTCTTCATACTTGTTAGAGATTTCAGTCAATAATAACTCTTTAGCCTGTAATCTGTCATTTAAATATTGGGTGTCTAGGTCATGCATGTGTCTACAATGATCTAGCTCAATAGAACAACTATGTAATTGTTGCACTAAGTTAATGCGGTCCTTCCTAAGTTTAATACAATTTTTTAATTTAATTTGTTTTTTAAGGGCTAGTCTAGATTTTCTAATGATTTTATTTAGTTTGACATATTTCTTAATCTTATTCTTACTAAGAATTAGAGGACACTGTGTAATGGTATCATCACCAGTCAAGTCTATGGTTTCAGCCGGGCTGCACACTGCATGAGTACTACCGACCAACTTAGTATAGAGAGATTGGGTTTCAACGGCCTGTTCACTGTGTTTTGTGACCTCCAATTGAGAAATGGTGTTGTGGGCCTCCTTCAACTCCAATTCAAGCTCTTGTATGCGCCTCAGGGTTAGTTCATGAGTATCACTACACTCATGAAAGGATGACAGCACTTGTTGCAGGTGGTTGTGTTGGTCTAGGAGATCCATGTGCTGAATATGCAGCTCAGCCAGGTCATTTTTCAAGACTGTGTTCTTGTCGACAACATTCTTGACTTCCACTTCGCTGTCTTCTCTCTCTTGCAGCAGCTGGGCACAGAGGTTCTTTGAGGTCTCCAGCTCTTTTAGGGTAGCTCTCAGCTTGTCCTCCAGGTCTTTTACAGCTGTAGCTCTGCGGGTCTGCATTTTGAGTGTTTTACCGTTCAGATGTCTGAAATGTAAAAATACACAGCTAAGTGGCTGACAAATACGGTTCACAGGACTCACTTAGGGGGTGGATGGTATTTCTAAACAATAAAAGAATATAGCAAAGTTACAGGTAGGTATCAAGGGAAAATAAAATTAAACAAGAATATAAATTAACCAAAGAAAAAATACTATGTAATAAAAATAAAATAAAGAGGGTGGTTTTATTTTTAAGCTAATCAATAGTTTTAATATAAGTTTAAACAATAGGTATTTAATATTTAAAAGAGAACAAACTAAGACTGAAATAAACAGAAATATTGAATTTTTTTAGGTTGACAAATGTTACAAGATATTAGTTACAAGAATAGTTAGTGGTACAGTAATATTAGTTAGTTAGAGATGATTAAATATGTTGAAAGTAGACTTGTACAGTGTAAGGAAGTGTTTTATTGTCTGGGGCGAACGTTAAAGTCGTCGATTCTGCTTCCACAATATTGTCAAGCAGAAGGAGACAATAACTAGGCCAATATGTGTGTATGGACGTTGCTCATGTCAATGAGCAGTGTATTATGATTTGTTTGTAGTATTTGTAATAGGACACAATAATACAGATAGGAACATAACTTGAAATAGAACAAAATACTCCCCTGGTTTGTTGAATTTAAATCCGTCCGTTTGACAGCTGATTCACCGAACAATATTTATTGCGTTATTACAAGTTTGACGACAAAAACATAACAACAACACTGTGTTTAGCACTTGTTTACAATATTTCACGATAATAAAGGTATTTTAAACAGAATAATCACTAAATAACTATTTAAATTAATTCTTAAAATACGGAGCCGTTTTTTCACGACCTGTCATAAGTACAGGAGAATGAAAAAAAAAAAAAAAAAAAAAAAAAAAAAAAAAAAAAAAAAAACGAAAGCTACCAAGCTGTCTCCATAACGGTATTATCTAACTGTACAAGATATTCTATTCGCCAGTTGGATAAAAAAAATCTATTGACTTCTTAGTCATGCTCACTTCATTGATAAATCTCCAGTACGCCATTATTCATTTGACAATAATTGTGTTCAAGAAAATATATTTTTTTTTAGCTGAAATGTTATTAAGTCAAACAATACCATGGTGTATCGTAATACCTAGTTCACTGGATTGAGGAAGTCCGATAAGCAATTTCTCCATGTCATATACTAGTACTGCATAACTCCAATACATGACATGCTTGGCAGATGATAGCTGAGAAACATTATAAAAATCATTATCATTTATTTGCTAACTATAGCTTCCGCCCGTGGTTTTCCCGCGTAGTTTGATTATATCGTGTGCCCCAGGGAGAAAATCCCTTCAAAAGGGATAAAAACTATCCTATGTTCTTTCGCAAGGTCAACTCTATCTCTGCACCAAATTTTATTAAAATCGGTTCAGTGGTTTAGACATGAAAGCGTAATAGACAGACCGACATACAGACAGAGTTACTTTCGCATTTATAATATTAGTAGGGATATGGGTAATTTTATGGATTGGATTAATGCTCAATCCTTCTCCGTGTGAGAGGAGGCCTGTTCCCAGCAGTGGGACGATAAAAAAGGCTGTAACAGTAACAGTATGGGTAATAGTTAGTTAATACAATTTGAAACTGACTTTAACCATGTATCAATGTAGAGGATCAGAAAGCTGAAGAAAGACTTCAAGAATGTACCTCTATAAAATAGAACCAAAAAATGATGATTCACTTTTTGCACTTTTCAAATGACGGTTTTGGCAGGACAGGGGACAGGTGGGACAGGTATCCACACGTGCCGTAAATATAGCTACTAATTTATGGAAATCTAATCTAGTCTAATGAGACTAATAAAAATAAAAAATCAATGGACTAAAACTAGATAAACCAGTTCATCCAAAATTGTTATATGGTCATAACCTTACCCTGACCGATGACCATGTGTCGGTCCAAATGACCTTCGGAAAACATTTTTTATGTCATTAAAAATAGAGTTTCTTTTCAAGTATATTTATTGCTTGCAAGATTTGTAATTCTCCTTGTTACAGTAAGTACCTCTATATGTAAAGATAGCCAAACCATTTCAGTTTTCAAATCGCCGATTTGACCAATGGGTGTGAATTTCAGGGCTGGTCATGGTTTGGTAATCGTTATCAACTCACCTTTTTCTTTCAAAAATTAGGGCTCTAAGGACCTTTTTAGGGTTCCGTACCCAAAGGGTAAAACGGGACCCTATTATTTTCGCTCCTATGTCCGTCCGTCTGTCTGTCACCAGGCTGTATCTCATGAACCGTGATAGTTAGAGAGTTGAAATTTCCACAGATGATGTATTTCTGTTGCCGCTATAATAACAAATATTGAAAACTAGAATGCAATAAATATTTTGGGGGGCTCCCATACAACAAACATGAGTTTTGGTCCGTTTTATAAATAATATGGTACGGAACCCTTCGTGCGCGAGTCCGACTCGCACTTGGCCGGTTTTTTTTATTAGATATTATTAATAATAAAATAATAATACAGACTTGTAAGGCTCTAGTTATTATTTTACGCCAATTAGGCTGTCAAAGGTATATAATATTTTCGAGGAAAGGTAGTCATGATAAGGATTAAGGTCAGACTTAGCTTGGAGTTTTGGGTTTATCATTATTGTTTACTTTAATTCTAGATTAGGAAAAGCCTAATCTACTTTGTGGGTTTCTAACACTTAACTTGATAAAAATTATTGAAAAAAGGGTCGGTCTTTAAGACCTTGAAGGTCATCCTCTGGTACTCGAGGGTTAATTTTAAAATTAAGATTTTGGATACTTCTATTTTTCATTGACTAGTTAAAAAAACTAGTTTTAACCAGTTTGAACCCATACGTTTTTACTTGTCAAATAAATGATCCATTCGATACATTATATTCATGAGAATCTAATAAAGAATACTAAAAAAAACATCCTATCAAATTATTTTTCAATGTTAAGTGAAATCAAAATCTACAATTGTCGACGGATTCATCTCGAATGTTCGACAAGCTAATTTAGAACAAAACGGATCCTAAATTAATTCTACCCGATTCTTAACAAGTTGAGGTTTTCAAATTGCGAATTTCTTGATTCAACGTAGAGAATTTTAAGGGCACCGTTTTAATTAGTTTCAGAAAACGTCGGAGGAACATTGGTACTGGTGATCTTAGTAGGTATCAATAAGATGGATGGATGTGTAGAATGCGTCTTATGTATACTTTAACCAATTGATCGAATGTGGTATTTTTTCGTCGGTGACGGTCGTATTTCAAATGAGAATATAGATTAACTGCGTAGGGTCCAAAATAAATGTTAAATTAATTTATTTGTAACTGAATGTTCTAGACTGGTTTTCTTACAACGATACATTGATAAAATAATTAATTCGATTCGAAATTCGTGGCAAATAAAATGATAAACAAATCTTAAATTCAAATAAATACACACTTTTTTAAATCGTATAGACCGCAATGCAGAAAAGGTCAAATAGATACTAAAAATAAATAAAAAACTGTCGTTATCATAGCGTTAAATAGAACATTCACGTGCATAAATATTGATTTAATAAAGGTCAAATTGAAATAATCGACAACTACACTATCATGTTTTATTATTATGTATTTTGTCTGATAGAAAAATAAAATATAGTACCCTACATAAGTATTCATTAAATAGTTTCGATTAAATATATAATCTATACAAACTATATGATCCGTTCAAAGCAGAGTCGGTCGCAAGCGCTATCATTACCGGCTCTCAAATTTTCGATTCTTAAGAATTGCATTTCTCATAGAACAAGTATAAAACACTTTATCGTCTTCCAAACGCCGAATTCCACCAAAACTCATGAGCTTCCTTAAGCACACGCCAAATATATTCGTCCATTCAAAGTGATAAATAGACATGGTACACCCGAATAAGTAACACGTCATCAATCGCCACAAATGGCGAAACGAAGACGTAAGAAATGTAACAAAATGGAAATTGGTGTAATTTGTTCTGCTCATACCGTGAAACACCCGTTTCCTTGAGTCTATTCGTAATATCGCCTGGCCTGCCAATATTTTTTACATAGACTGTCTTGACATGAAATAAATCTATTGAGGATTGATTTGAGTAGTGAATATAGTGTGAGTAAGTGTGATTTGTTCGGTTTGTTTGAGTTTAGGATAACAGTGGGCAGTATTAGTCGATGTACAATGTGCATTGAAAAATTGTTTTTGCTTGGTTCATGAGTCGACCTAGTGACTCCTACCTCTCAAGTGCCAGTAATAATGGCGTCCACGGCCGATTTCGGCCATGGCGGCTGTTCACATTTAAGGAGATCAGCCAGCTGCGCAGGACATATTATAGTGCACGAGCATTTGGGCAGACACAGGTGCACTCCCTATTCCGTCACTCTCATAACCCGATGGGACGGCAATCCGACATGACCGGAAAGAGATCAGGCGCAGGACCGACATTTACGTGCTCTCCGATGCACGGGTGAATCGATCACCAACTTCCAGACTACGGGCTGCTTTGTGAAAGTTCAAGAAAACCCACAAAGCGATTTCGGCCCGACCCGGGAAACGAACCCGAGACCTTGAGAACAGCAGCCGCGCTTGCGACCACTAGACCAACGAGGCAGTCAAGTGCCAGTATAGATTTGTTTGTAGTTTGTTTGTAGTATTGTAGCTTCCTCAAGGTATATTAAGTTATTTTCTAAGTATTTCTATGACACTACTGACCTACGGCGAAAGCCTTTGAAGGAAACTGGATCTAAAAATCTGAAAAATTTAACACTATTTTCTTCTTTGAATGGGAAGTCAATATTAATCGGAAAAAAACTTCGATAATATACTTGGTTAAGTATTTACATATATCCTTAAAAAAAACCTTTAATAAGTTCACATTTTTCGGAACAGTACCCGAAGAAAGAGTCCTATAATTGTCTCCAAGGTCAGTTTGTATCTGCGACATCGTGAAGTTACAATGACACAGTCGAGAATGTAATAACGCAGAAAGAAAGTAAAGATCTAATAAAGACCAATAAAATACGTATCTTGGACTCCTTGATTGATTCGGGTTTGTTTTTTATTCTGATCATTCCGGATTTGACAAAATGGCGCTGGATCCTCTTTGAGGTCACGACCTTGAATTTTGTATAAAAACTCTATTGTATGTTGAATGATATAATGTAATCTGAGATCAGTCTAGCGAAAAAACTTGTTCTAATGCTTTGGTTTTGATTGTGACGAGCATTATTTTTGGGCGTACCATAACAACCAATTTACTACATACGATTCTACATACATGACCTAAAAGGTTTTTCAAAATGCTACAAAGATTGGGACACGGGGTGGATGAACATTTTAATTTTTGACATTAAAGTTTTTTTCATTTGATATTGCAAGCAACTTTTGAAAAAAACTTTAATGTAAAAACATAACATAAAAACGTATTGTTTTTATGTTATGTTACCTACCTAGCATAACTTTTAAATTATTAAACTGATATTACCAATCAATATTATTTCAAGTCCTGCTACAAAAATACTTTGATTGATCAAAACTCAAACTGTCTGAAATTCTAGGGCTTTTTTCAAAGAATACGGAAAACAATAGACAGTTCCCTTTCGAGGCCTCTGCAAAATGTTCAAAAGGTATCAGAAAGCCTACTATACGTCTTATAGAGAGACAAGACCGGTAATGTAGGCCGTATATCTTGGTAAATCTCGACGACTATTACCGAAAATAATATGCTCTCTTTGAAAAACGATTGTGCACATCTAAAGATACAATGGAGATATTTTAAAGCGATTTTATGTGGTATTAATTTTTTTATATAAAATTGCCATTGTAATCAGACAGCATTAAAAGCAAATAAATAATTCTGATTATGTTTTCCATGTGTTCTTTTTCTATATATATAAAAATGAAACCCTCTTTCCGTTGTCACGACATAACATGAAAACGGCTTGACCGATTTGGCTGAAAATTAGAGGGGAGGTAACTTAGACCCGGGAGAAGGTTTTAGGATAATTTTTGTCACCATCCGGCTACGGGACGCGGGCGAAAGCTAGTTTGATCATAAAAATACGATACATACGTTTTTTACGTCCAACGTATCACACAAACCATTTTTTTTTCGCTAGACCGCAGTTCCGTCAGCAGCGTGTTAAACGTATTTGTGAAAAAAACAATTCAATTGTTTTTAAACCACATTCGTGTTTCAAATGTTGTACATAAAATAAACTTGGATTTATTATATTTTGAACAAGGTTATTTCTAGAAAGTTGCTTATATCCTAAATACTATTGTACATGTTTTCTTTGAAAATACACAGAAGAATAAAATAAAAAATACAAAACAGATCTGTGCTGTTTTGTATTTTTTAATCTGAAATACATTTTATAGCTCTCAGTATACAGCAAACTTAATATGGCAAAGAAACGATTGTTCATACCTACCAAGTTGCTTATGCTTAGGAAAATCGTTTTCTCGCGAATTTTAACCAAGCCATAAAATGGAATTTCCTAAAATAAATGTAGGCCAGAAAAGCTTAACATTTAATTTATTAAAATTTGAATAGGCCGCTACTTTAATGAATTTTGGGGTTATGGAAATTTGTTTTATTTTAAACGGCGCTGTAGGGATAGATATCCTTCAAATAGTTTGCAACTCAAATGTTTGTCGAAAATGTTACATTTCCATAATTTTCTATGGGTTTTGCACTAAAAATATATTGGGCGGATAAGGCAAGTTTCTAAATTTAATGAAAAATTTAACAGTTACTCCTATATTTCTTTCTGATTACTTGACTAAGATAATTTCAATTGTATTCAATTAAGCAAACTGATTGCTCATATTGATGAAATTATGAACACCTTTTGTCTTTATTTTTAACATAACAAATGAGTTTCAACACATATACTACAAAAACCCCATCAACTGCGCACATCCGATCCTTTTCCCAAACAACCTTTTACGTCTTGTCGACCGTATACAGAGGAAGTATCACCATAGGGGCGTTTTCTCCACAAGATCTACCACCAATCGTCTCGGCCTTGTAACAACTGCACCCAAGTCGGTTGTTTGGGAAGTGAACTACCGTATTTTAGATGACCTACATCTATCGATTTATCGGTTGACGTTATCGGTGTAGTAGGAACGTGTCTTAAAAATGCATTATTTGTATTTTTTAGGAAGTTTTTTTTTGTAAATAAGTTACCGTGTTACATAGGTAAATTAATTGACATTGTAATAAAATGTAATTATAAACCTACTACTAATTATCTACGTAATACATGAGTAATTTATCTATACATTTTTTATAGTAAATTCTAAAAATACAGCCGTAGCTAGTTAAACTAATTGAATTACCAATGTTTTCAATTCACATTTTAGTAACGCGATACTATTCAGAATGAGTTAACTCATCGTTGGCTTTAAAAGGTTTTGTAGATAAGTGGTAAAACATAAAAAATATTTTTTAAGACCTTTTCTCAGGCACTACCGGTCCGATTGGAAAAATTCTTTCAATGTTACATAGTATGTAACATTGAAAGAATTTTTACATTATATATGTTACATTACATAGTCATTTATCAATAAAAGCTATGAGCTACTTTTATTATGCGAGTGCGCCAAATACTTCCCAGAGAACGAGAGTGAAACCGCTGGAGGAAGCTAGTCTACGACTACGTAGGATACAACGAGTCTTCTTATTGGTAAAGCTAAGCAAAAAACTTTAAACAATAGGATTGTTTGATAGCAATCTTTATGACAGGAAACAGCTTCATTTTAGCCCAGAATACCACGTACACATCTAATGTTTGCTATGTAGTAAAACATTTTCCCATTAGAATAATCACATTTTAATAACCATGGCTAAGATTTTGGACAGGCATTTTACTACATCACTACACAGTATAAAACAAAGTCGCTTTTTCTGTCCCTATGTCCCTTTGTACGCTTAAATCTTAAAAACTACGCAACCGATTTTCATGCGGTTTTTTTTACAGATAGAGTGATTAAAGTGGAAGGTTTATATGTATAATAACATACATTAAATAGTGGGGAAATATTGTTATCCCGTGCGAAGCCGGAGTGGGTCGCTAGTTATATTATAAAAAAAAATATATATGTAAGTACCTACTAAATAACGTCAGTGGTTTCACGACTGCCAGCCGCAAACTCTTCTACTTTCTAGTACTTATACTTTCACATTCCAAGAATCCATGATCTATGATGTCTAAGCTAAGATTAGAAATCTCACTGCATTTAGCCTATCCGCACAATGCAGAATAAACGGTCGGCCGATAGTTGGCCTAATTTTTTGAAAAAATAGTTTTTTTAGAAAATGGTGAATTATTTCAAAGTTTTAAGTCAGTCTGATACAGGCCATGTACCTGATCATTGTTTTGTGCACACTCCCATACATCTCCGTACAAATTTGTCTCCAAGTTCATCTCCGTTGTCAAGCGCCCGATTAAACGGTCGGCCGACTAAAAAGTTTCTTGGTTCTCTCAGTTCTCATGACTAGTATTTACTTACTAATGACATGCTCAGGACGTATTTCAACTCTCCATAATTGTTTGAATTTTAATCACATTCTACGTTAGAATTTTTATGAAATCATCCACAATGACATGCAAACAATGATAAATAGCACATAGATTATTGAAATATGCATGAAAGAAAAAATAGGAATTAAATCAAGAATCCCGTTGATTGCATTTGTCATTACAAAATCAAGAACAAATAGCAATAATTGATGATTTACAATGTTGTTGTTTATTTATTTCCTGTTAATTGTTGGTAATCGATCGCAAAAACTGTGGTATTTTTTCTGTATTTAATCCCTATCATTACGTGTTTAAAAAGTATTTAAGGTAAGGAATGTAGGGAGATCTTTTTATTCTTGTCCAAAATAAGTAAATGTTACTACACCAATGTATTTTTTTACACACTGGTGTAGTATATTACGTTACAAAAAAAAATCTTTTAGACTTATTGCGCAATCAGTACATTTCCACGCATAAAATATGGACCACTTACACTTTTTGTCGTAAAAACCTGACTCATTCGCAAAAACGCACTAAGTGAAACAGTGTTATGAAATAGTTTATATCACAACGCACACAAAATGCATTCACTCGAGTAACGCGGTAGATGCAGCTTCACTTTCGCTGCAGAGTTGCAACACGGCTTTCTACGTTAACCACGGAGTAAGAAAAGATGAACGGAGATGCCATAATGCAGGCAGGTCAGGCGCCTTTTTCTAGGTCAAATTCGTACGGTGGCCATGACCAAAATGATCAGTTACCGAGTGAACTAACAAGGTGTTCAGGTTCTTTGAGAAATCTGTCTACGATTTTTGGTATTACAAAAATTGTCGAGTCTACAGAAAGTATAGGGCGAAGACAGTAACGTTCCTCGTCCCCCGCTCACCCGAATTTTGACGCGCTACTTTCTTTGGCGGTTTTCCGTTATGGCACCTCCGCTAGTCATTTTGTTCTCCGTGTCAACGACCGACTCAAGGCGAGCTGCATAATTTCTTTTGTTTGCGCACTGCAGTTTATAAGTGCGAAGATTTTTTTTTATTCACTTCCTTTTTTAAATGCTTTTTATTTTTATTACCGGTTTTTAAGTGTATGCCATAATTAATTTCACTTTCTGAGTGTTTTATTATTTTTGATAAAGTAATGAATATGACAATACTTTCTTTATTTTGTAACTTGTAACTTTGTATGACTGTATCTGTGTCAACATTTTTTTTTCCTTTTTTTTCAGCTCTTATTGGTTTTTGCGTACGTATCGACTTATATTAACTGGATTTGTGACCTGGTCCTGGATAATTTGTGTGTATTGCACCTTCTACTATGACAAAAAATATCAATTTTTGACTGATAGTTTTTGATAGTTAATGTTAGAAAATTATATAGATATAGTGTTAATTTTAAGTTACTTTAAGCCTAGGTTACTTGTGTTTTTTATATTACTTATTCAGAGTTATAAATTAGGTATAAATCCAAGAATCTTTTTTCCTGAAACCTTTTTAAGATTCAGAAATCCAGAGAAAAATCTCCAATTTTAATAATTCATGAATTATTTCTTCCCACTCTTTTTACGAAAAGAGGATCAAGGAATCTAGTTTAAAAAAAAATGTACCGTTTACAAAATAAATTATCGTCTGTCACTAAATAAAAAATATTTGGTTCTTGATATTTGGCAATTCTGAATTTACACCCAGATCTTTTAGAATTTAGATAAATATGCTGCAAGGAGAGATAAACAATCGGTACACTATTATAATTATGTATACCATATGAATAACCATTTTTATACATGGCCATATTACACATAAAAAACTTACCTTGCCAAAGCAAGTGTGATCGAATGAAAATTGCAGAACTTCTAATATTCAAGTAAAACCTATACCAAAAATTTTAGCTCTCTTTAAATAAAGTTGCCATTCCGAACCCATACATCTTTTGTGGACTGTACACGGTCCAGTCTATTCATTATTAAAAAGGGTCCAGATGTAAGGCAATCAATAAGAAGTCCGTTTTCACCCACAACTTCACCAAAGGATAGTATAGGCGTCATGGAGGTAGGAAATATAGCGGAGATGCCATAAGGAAGGTAGGTTAGGCGCCTTCTTGTAGGTCAAACAGGCATGGTGGGTATGACCAAAATGATCATGACCAGAATGATGAAAAAAATGGTTACTAGTAAACTAACGAGGCGTTCGGGTGCTTTGAGACATCTGTCAACGATTTTTGGTATTACAAAAAATAGCCGGGTCCAAAGAAGGCATATAAGCGCCCGAAGAGTAACGTTCCTCGTGAAACGACACCCTCATTTTGGCGCTCTACTTATATTCTTAAGAGATTTTCCATTCTGGCACCTCCGCTAGTCGTTTTGTACTCCATGACTTTTACTCACAGCTTGACCAAAGGATAGTATAGGGATATTCAATCTTTCTTAAGCACCGTGCCATTGGAAGGTTCATTTTGTTAGCCTCGACTGAACATGTATGGATACAAATACTTATACGAGTAAGTAAGCTACAATTTAAAATAAAATATTCAATGTAAACTTTTCTTTAAAATCAAAATATTATTATGATAATGATAGGGAAAAATACTTGCCTCTTTAAATTCCTCGTATCAGAACATTAAACGTTTTCCTGATTCTGTCGAACAAAGGAATTAAGAGTTTTGTAGTCGATAACTTGTAAATTACAGGAGATAGCTAAAGAGTAAGTATTGAAAAGGTTAATTTCAACCAATTTCACCGTAATAGGACTTCCTTGTTAAAAACAATGATATTTTATGTTAAATATCAAGTTATTTTCCATCGTCGTTGTGGACAACCAACCTTAAGAAATTAAATATGAGCGTGGATTCGATGCCAGGTCAGGCCAATGCAACTTTTCTAAGTTTGTATGTATGAACTTTCTAAGTACAAATATCTTGGATATCAATGAGCGTATTTTGGAAGGCACAACAAACTGTAGGTTCCAGTTGTCATTGAACATCTTTGGGAGTCATTAATGGTAGTCAGAAGCTAGTAATTTTCCACTGTGACTAATGGGCATTCATAGTTTTTATTCCGTTAGTTTTTGTCACTTGTCACACAAATAACTAAACTTACAAATCAATGTTAATTAGGCAGTTTTATTGAATAATTTAATCAACAACTTTATTTATGATCAACCAACAGTGTAGTTTCCGCCTGTAGGTTCGCGCGTGTAGACTGTTTGGCGCGATAAAGTAACTTATAAGTTAGGTACTTTAAAGTATTTACTCCATTGGCCATTCGTAATACTAAATTTTTAAATTGATTTTGTGGCTTCAAATTTTTTTGCTAGCAATGTTCTGATCTACTATATTTAGCTTACGGTTAGATACAAAGATGCTGTATTTCATGTAGCTTTAATATTATCACTAATCAAATGCAAATACGCATTAAAAGTCGGCTACGAAATAGATTTACCACACGTTACAATATTTTCTGAGGTCTTGTAATGTTGAATTTTCGATATTCAGAGATTTCAAAATCAGATACCTAATAGTGCTATAAACTATCATTAACGAGAAATAGTAATTAGAACAGTCTGCTCAGATAAGCGTCGATTACACACTAGTTTATAATACACTAATAACAATTATTAAGATACCAATAATTGTAAAATTACACTCCAACCATAATGAATAACCAAGTTTAGAATTTTCACGAACTTAGCACTTTATTCGAAAAGTTGTAAGCCACGAGGCTACAATAAATGTGAAATAAAATATCTTACTAACTGTATTATCTTATAGTTCTAAGATACGAGTACTGTAAGAATAATATAATTAAACTTTAGATTCGTCCTATTTCAAAATCAAGATTGAGGACATCAGTTATTGCTACTTTAATTACCTCATAAATACCATTTTAGTATTTTATTATAACACACCATTCATATAATAGGTAAACGTCAAAATAAATGAAAACATAATGTTATAGTTCGTATCTATTTATTAAAAGATATAATTACATTTTAAACTAATACCGTCTTACCACAAAAACTTTTAATGATAGAACGTCCAGAGTCCTGCCAGCAGGACTTTGCGTACTACCAGTAGGACGGAATGGTTTTAGCTATATGAGGCTTTCTGAGCCTGCCAGCAGGACGCAGTGAACTCTAATGCATAGAGCGTCTCTTTCTGATTCAGCGAGTTTTTGAATCGTGTTTCTGCGGTCAGTCTGGCCAAAATGGCGCCGAGTACAAGACGTGGTGTCCGCGTTCGCTCCAATGCTACATATTTCGACGAAAATGATGGCCAAAACACCTGGAGTCGCAAGCATTTTGGTGATAACTACGATACTAGTTATTGTTGGGGTATTGTAAGAAAGATAGAAAACAACTATGTATTTGGTTTTTAGTAATTTCTTCCGCTCCAGCTCACAGGTGGTTTACTACCAACCTGGTTTTAGCTCTGACTAACAATGACGCTGATAATCTACTCTGACTAACAAGAGAATGTGCCGCCACCACATCAGAATATCGCTCATAGCGAAGAACACATTTTCGAAGCCTTGTCAAAATCAGATGACAGAAAGAGAGTTCAACGCAAATGTATAGTTTGGTCAAGAATCCACAAGAAACAGCAGAAAGCAAGCTATTTTTGCAAGCCATGTGGACCACGATGTAACCTCTAGAAGTGTCCGCGTCTATTTCTGGATACCTATACCTACAAAGAGAATGTTTGTCACCCCTGCCTAATTTTATTATGCATGAAAATCAAGTACTGCTAGAAGGACAACGTCTAATTTTCATACTAAGTCTACAACAAATTGCGTACTGCTGGCAGGACGCACGTCCGTTGATTTGTCCTTCCGGAAGCTCCTTCCAGCAGGACAAGGACTTGGACGTTCTATCATTAAACGTCAGTTTAAGACTTGTCTAAAAAAATGTCAAATTATGACGTTGACATATGGTTCATTTTGCAGCCACATTTTTTTTAGACAAGTGTAAAACAGGTGGTTAAGTTTTTGTAGTAAGGCCATTTATGTTACTGTATAAATTAAATAGTATTCTTTATCACACATACTGTTAATAAAAACATTAACATTTTGGAGAAGATTATGTACGAGGGTACAATATTTAATATCATGCACGATCAATTCAGTTCAAACTTTCGCCACCATTTTGCCATCAGCCGGTATAACCCTTTCAAAAGAGCAAAGGACTCGCATGTAACAGGTTCTAGGTTAAGATAAACAAAAAACGTACATAGCAACAAAATAGCTAGGAAACACGTTTTAAGAGTCAATGACTTTGTATGAACTCTCTTTTACAAAGTTAACTACACTGTTCATAAATAACCGACTTCCAAAAACACTAAAAAGCAAAAAAAAACTAATTCTAGGAGCATCGGCCTAGAAGTCGGTGTTTAATGGATGTCCTTATGTTAATTCTGCCACCGACTTCTAGGCCGATGCTCCTAAAATTAGTTTTTTTTTGCTTTTTAGTGTTTTTGGAAGTCGGTTATATTTTTTTGTAAAAAAGTTTTTATTTTCAGCTTTTTAGTGATACGAAAAGGTCACTATCCATATAAGTGGAAAGTTCTCATCAATACAAAGAATATAAGCCCAAATACGAGGTATTTTACATATTCAGTTGTCGAGTTCCATCGACCTTCTCTGGTCTCCATCATCAGGTCAGCTCCAAACCTTCACTGTTGCAAAGGTCTCGTCAATACGAATGATATAAGCCCAAACACGAAGTAGTTTACATATTTAGTTGTCGAGCTCCCTTGACCTTCTCTGGTCTCCATCATCAGGTCAGCTCCAAACCTTCACTGTTGCAAAGGTCTCGTCAATACGAATAATATAAACCCAAACACGAGGTAGTTTACAGGTTCAGCTGTCGAGTTCCCTCGACTTTCTTTGGTCTCCTTCATTGTTGAATAGTGCTATCAGGCATACATATGAGGGTCAAGGTTTAACCCTATGTATGCCTACAATTTTTGAAAGTTGCCCTCGATTTCTCAGGGTTTCCATCATCAGATCCTGACCTGATGACTATGGGACCAACTGGCAGCTATTCCGCGTCGAACAAAAAAAGAATCACGTAAATCGGTCTATAAACCTCGGCTTAATCGATGTACATACATAGAAAAAAAAAAAAAAGATACCGGCCGAATTGAGAACCTCCTCCTTTTTGGGAAGTCGGTTAAAAAAAGCAATTAGTCAAAAGCGGTCCCGTCTTTTTATTTATCTCTCTCTAAATAAACATTTGGCTATGTGGGTGTTTGTTACGAGCAAACACTGCGGAATTAATTTTGATGTAACTTAGCAGTGATATAGCTCAAAAAAGCAGTGTCAAAAAAGATGCAGCTAAGCACTCTTGGAATATTGTTTGAGTCACGGAGGACAAATCTTTTGTCCTCCGTGGTTTGAGTTCATACTATTTAATAATAAACTTGTTAAAGTGTTTGTCATTGAACATCCTTGGCAGTCGTTACGGGTAGTCAGTAGTTAGAAGCCAGTAAGTCTGACACCAGTCTAACCAAGGGGTATTGGGTTGCCCGGGTAACTGGGTTGAGGAGGTCAGGCAGGGCAATCGCTTCTTGTAAAGCACTGGTACTCAGCTACATCCGGTTTGACTGGAAGCCGACCCCAACATAGTTGGGAAAAAGACTCGGAGGATGATGAAAGTTTTTGCTCAAACAAATTACTCAGATCCAAACCTATAATCAAGCACTTATCACTCAACGCAGAATTTAATATTATACACCGCTAATTCTAGGTAGTTTAATTAGAAACCATGGTGAAATGTACTGCCTTACCGGAATGCGTTTACAACATAGCCCTTGTGAGGCGAGGCTTGCATTTCCACCGTGGAAACATAGAAGTGATGATTTTGAACGAGCATGTCAAAAAATAATCAAAACATTTTTACCGACCTTGAAAAGAGAAGAAAATTCTCAATTTGAGCGCGTAAAGGAACCCTGTAAGGAAGCTGTTTCGATTAAATAATCTAAAGGATAACACAGTCTCGTGACATTTTATATATAAGTCCTAAGGCTAATATTGAAAATTAAAAATGTCCATTCAAAGCCTCTATTTTTTTATAACTAAATGTAAGACCACACAACAACTTACGTTTTTCTAAACTTACGCTACACTTACATATAAATGCATTTATAAACACTTTGCTATACCATGTGTTTACATTATCTTTGCAATATCCGACCTGCTTCCCCATTTCGTAATCTGATCCAACGTTCTTTTAGATTTCGACAGAGCTTTGCTTAATTTCTCAAAAGGATATAAAATGTATGCTGAAACATGTACGAGTAACATAATTTCGACGCCAATTGGCATGTAAAAATAATCTAATCGACTTCCCAAAAAAGAGAAGGTTCTCAATTCGGATATTTTTTTATCCAAATCTCAAGAAATTATTTCTACGACCTTGTTTTGTGGCATCCAAGATAAGACTAAGAAGTTAGAACCGCGACCTAAATTGGTTATAAAATTCATTATGTTGAGAGGCCAACAGCTTATCTTGAGAAGGAAAATTCATTCACGATTTGTACCTCTATAATAGTACACCGTTCTGATAAACAATTTATTTTAAAAATAACTAGAAATAGTTTTCAGTACATAACATAAAATTATGTATAGCAGAAATAATTCTCAGTAAATGCAGCTACGTCTTAAATAACTTCAACTTGCGTATGCTTATTAACATCTTGGCATGTAATTTAGTTAAAGCATCGTTGCCATATTATTATCGTAGAGCAATAGACTAGAATGACGCATTTACCACACCATACGTGACACGTTATGTAACTCACAAAGCGATTTTGTCTGACCCGGGAATCGAACTCGCGATCCCGTGCAGAGTCATCGTGCTTGGCGACAAATAGACCGAACATTTGCTCTCTTACAAAAAGGCACGCGATCACTAAACTTGCTCCAAGTGATTAGCGTATTCAAACATTGTTCAGGTCTATAGAGTGAGCTTAGGGTTCTATCAGACAGGGAGCGCTCACGCGGTCAAGTGTTCAAGTCGGTCAGTTTTGAGTTCTTTGTGTCATATTACTTTACATAAATATACTCACACAGGAGGCGGTCTGACCGCATCGGTCAAGTAGAAGTAGTAGTAGAGCTCGAACGCTAAACTGACCGCGTGAGCGCTCCTAGTCTGATAGATCCCTTACAGTTTGATGCTTATAATCCAAGAAACTAAATTCATAATCTGCCTAGGCCTTTCCCAACAATGTCAGGGTCGGCTTCCAGTCTAACAGGTTGCTGATGAGTACCAGGGTCTTTTACATAGGTCAGAAAATATCTGTCCTTATTTTAATAACATTTAAATTATAATACATGCACTGCCATACCCTAGAACGAAAATTTTGCACAATACGACATTGAAGTTCAAGAATTTTAACATTTTGGCAACTATAGATTAACAATGTTATATTATGCAAAGGCCGTGACTAAGAACATTAAATTAACACAATAATTAATTATCGTGTGAGATGATTGAGGTATACAAAGATAGTGACGCAAACTGCCAACATATTTAAATTAAAGAATAAAAAAAGTTATTTGCGTTACTATAAATTTTTATTTTATTTTTTTTTTCGGAAAATACTCAATCTGTTAATATTTTATATCATAACAGCTCGAAAAGCAAAATATTCAAAAAAAGTATTGGCCAATTTTCAAAAAGTTGGTCGTTATTGTCTTCCTTTGAATAATTTGGCGAAAATGCCTAGGATAACTCAGTAATTATTTGTTTGATTGATATTAATTGTGGATGATATAATTATGGCAATTAGGTTTCACCATTGTTCTGTCATAATCCAATTAAATATTATTTATTGTTCACGTCTCAGTATTTTTCTGAATATCTTTATACATCGTGGTATATTTGCATAATTATAGCCGATAAGATCTGATATGTAATTAATAGCCCCTGTTTAGGCATACATTCTTCTACGTATGAGAGGAGGCCTGTGTCCAGCAGTGTAACGATACAAGGGATGATGATGATGTATAAATTGACGACCTCGATGGCGCAATGGTCACCATGCCGGACTGCCGAACCTGAGGTCCCGGGTTCGATTCCCGGTTCGGTCGACATTAGTGTGATGAGCATGTTTGTTGGCCGTGGTCTGGGTGTTATAATATGTATATATGTAGCTATATGACTAGTGGGTAAAGAACCAACCTCTCGAGTATGAGGGTGTGGGTTCGATTCCAGGTCAAGCAAGTACCAATGCAACTTTTCTAAGTTTGTATGTACTTTCTAGGTAAATCTTAGACCCCAATGGCTGATAAAAAGGTGAAGGAAAACATCTTGAGGAAACCTGGACTATAAAGTCTGAAATCACCAACCCGCATTGAGCAAGCGTGGTGATTAACGCTTAATCCTTCTCCGTGTGAGAGGAGGCCTGTGCCCAGCAGTGGGACGATAAAAAGGCTGTAACAGACAGAACAGAGACGTCTTTCAGCTGAAACGACGGCGATACTTATTGGTTATTTACAGGTATTTAATTTGTTTCAGGTGAACGCAAGATCCTCAATAATATTTCTGGAGAGTTCCGTTCAGGGGAGCTGACATGCATTCTTGGACCTTCTGGCGCTGGCAAATCCACATTACTGAATATACTGGCTGGATATAAGTAAGTATTGAAATCTATACTAATATTATAAAGCTAAAGACTGTTTGTACATGCTTATGTCAAGAACGACTAGACCGATTTAAAAAGGCTGGCAGTCTTAAGCCTGGTTCCCACGGTCCGTGATTCTGCGGATCATCACGCACAGCCGACGTTCACGGACGGCAACGCACACGGACAGGGCTCTTCCAACGGTGCGTGTCGGTCCGTGTCGGTCTGTGCAGATCTTTTGATAACTTCATTTCAAAATACAAAGTGAAAGAGAACGTGTCGTCGCTGCAGCAGCGGCTGTGATATTAATTAACAATTACCAAATTATGCGATATACGAGTAGTAAAAGTAAAAAGAAACCACGGCGCTGGTGGATATCAGCATACAACAAAAGTCGCTTAACGACTTAATATGTCTATATACACCTACATTAACATTTGAATTAGATATATTATATCTAATTTTATTTATTTTGTGTTTTGTCATACATAGCAGTGGGATCACGGTAGAAAATTAACGAATGACATAAAATCCCTGTCCGCACCTTTGAAGTTATCGCCTCGCGATGGATACCGGTGCAGACGTTGGCAGACGACCACGGACGAGGCCCTTCCCACGGTGCGTCATCCGTGCTGGTCTGCGTCCGTCCGCATCCATCCGCGGTATTAGATAACCCCTTTAACAAGGGGGGATGTAGGCCGCTTTTTATCCGGGTGCGTGCTGTTTCTATGAAGCGTAGGTAAAACCGCTTAGATAATAAATAATATATAACAATCTTTGTAGCACTATTATCTTGTTTATAATATATCCCACTTCATATTGTAATTAAATCAAAGTGGGTGTTTAATATAATTATACCTACTAATAAAAGTAATAATTATTGTCGATGATAGCGTATAATAATTACTCAATTCATTTAGCTTCTGACGCAGATAGTCCAGAGCCTGAGAAAGGACATTGCTTAGTTTTTACCCAGATGCGGGAAACATTTGCTTATAATCAATTCTGTCCAAAGGTTCATCATTTGTCTCTATTTCTACAAAATTATAATTATGAGCCTTATTAGAATAAATATGATATTTAATGTCATAACAAAAATTTATTGCCTCTTAAGTGTTTTCAAGGTTATTTTTTAACTGAATGGTGTTAATTCTCCCCGAGGTCTCTTAGACCTTAATGAGTTTGTGATGTCATTATGTAATAATTAGAACCTTAATCCTTTGTCATGTTAAGCATGAATTTATGGCCCATGACTTCACAAGAGTTAAGTTTCTTCACAAAAAAAATTAAGCATGAGGTAGTATTACTTCTTACTGACTTATTTCTTCCTTGTTGATTTGTTTCCGTGTTACTTAAATCCCTTGCAATCCAGGTATTAATATATGTTTAGGAATTAAATCATATCCGTCTACTGTTTTAATTATAACTTTTAAAATAACTCATACGAACTACTTTTCATCATAACTACTACGCTCCTTATAATATTTACTATGCTTTAGTGGGTAAGATTTTTAAACACGAGTGGGTACTTACTCTGCAAATTTTTAGTCGGTACTCGTACCAGAGAACTAAGTCAAGTTTATATAAAAGTGATCTTATTTTAAATAAAAAGTCGTAATAGATAAACCATGCAAAACATTTTAATCCCACCCAAAACAAAAATGTGAAAGACTGCCAAGTTCGATAATATGGAAATCCTTCGCCTATAAAAGAAGTGAGATCTGAATAAGTACCAAGTTCCATACACATACCTCAGTTAAAAATAGTTACTTTTTAATGATGTTACTTGGCAAGTTTTCACACACCTTGTTATAAACCTACTAAACGCAATGAATCAAGTATTTAATTTTCTATTAAAACTTGCCAAGTAACATTATTAAAAAGTAACTATTTTTAACTGAGGTATGTGTATGGAACTTGGTACTTATTCAGATCTCACTTCTTTTATAGGCGAAGGATTTCCATATTATCGAACTTGGCAGTCTTTCACATTTTTGTTTTGGGTGGGATTTCATTTATTTTTGTAAGGTTGAATATTTTATTTTTTTCTTATGATTAAGTTAGTTAAGGAAATGTCTCATTTATACTATCTTTCAGATTTTTTAATATGTACTATGCTTCTTACAAAGACATGAACTAGATTAACTAAATGGACTAGATTTACCAACTGACTAACATGACATGTTATCATATATTATGTTCGTGGATCAAAGTTACACATTCGTTATTTTCGAAAGTGACTCACACTTGGCCGTTTTCAGAATTTTACTTTGACTAAATATAAATCTTTGTAACGAATTTCAGATCGGTACGACCTTTCGAAGATATATTATATAAATATAGATAAATTTAGTTCGTTTTAGTTCCTTAGGGGTATAAATTTACACCGGGTATAAAACACCTTCATTATTTTGAAACCGACTCACACTTGGCCATTTTCAGATTTTTCCCTTTACCTTGACATAAAGACCTACCTCCATGCCAAATTTCAAGTCAATACGACCATTGGAAGTGGTCTAGGTTTTTGATGAGTGAGTCAGTCAGTCAGTCAGTGAGTGTATAGTAAAAATAGCGATTTTCTGACGTCAATATCTCAAGACCTACAATAGGTATATTAATGAAATTTTGTATTTTAGATAAGTGAGGGGGTCTCAACAGATACTAGAAATTTGATATGCGTAAATAAAATAGATTTTGAGTTATAGGGGGGTCGAATTTGGCCCGAAATGGTTCGTGTAATATAACCCACGGCCGGTGTGTCGCTTTTTTTGCTCGAACTTGGCGGACACACTGCCGTGTGTCTAGATTAGTTTTTAAGCGACAACATCATTACTGAATGGATTAATTATAAAGGAATTTTAGATAATACAGTTCTTAGAATAAAAACAAGGTCAATACCTTTTTAATAAGTTTTTTATTGTTTTTTGTCTCCAATTAATCCCACAATTAAATATAATAATTTTGTTAAACCGATTGAATTGAATTAATTGATTATTTGAATTTTGAATTCTGTGGTCACAAGTATTGTTATTATGTATTATTTTGGTGTATGTATCAATCTGCTCTTTTACTGATAGGCCATACCTAGACCGAGGAAGACAAATAAGGCAGTCGCTGCATTGAAAGTATCGATAACCACTCTCAGCTGCACTGGAAGCCAACCCCAAACATAGTTGGAATTAGCCTAGGCGGATGACAATGATCTTGAACCCTAAAGAATTATTCACAACTAGCTTCTGCCAGCGGTTTCACCCGCATCCCGTGGGAACTACTTCCCGTACTGGGATAAAAAGTAGGGTAGGGTAGCCTATAGCCTTCCTCGATAAATGGGCTATCTAACACTGAAAGAAATTTTCAAATCGGACCACCTGAGATTAGCGCGTTCAAACAAACAAACAAACAAACTCTTTAGCTTTATAATATTAGTATAGATTATTATTTTTTTTCTGAGTGCGTCAAGTTTATTTTCTTAGAATAAAAAAACCATGAGAGACTGCTTGTTCAAAATAATGGAACTTTGAATCCGCTAACAAATTCTCATTTGCATACTTAACAAATGACGTGTTTGCGGTTTTATTAATAACATTGTGTAAAAAATAAATCACGCTCATATTATTACATAATAACAGGTTATATAAACCATAAATTGTTATTTATGATTAATAGACACAATTTAATTTGTATGTTAATTATACAGATGATAGCGTTAAGGTAGGTTCTTAAACCTAGCTGCTGACTGCAACTGCCGACCGCACATGCCGCAACTGCATGAAAACAATTGATATCTGAGCGTGACTGCACGTGCTTCTGTCGTTCCATCCAACACGGCTTCATGTAAATACATACAAACCAGTAGTGCAGCTGCGACCAATTTCATGCAGTCGCGGCATGTGCGGTCGGCAGTTGGCATTCAAAACGTAACTTTGATAAAAATATAAAGACTGTTTCTTAAAACTATTCTCACGACACAAAACTGTTAAGATTGTGATGTGTTAATACCCTACTAATATGGCATCTGTGACCTAGGTAATAGCCAAGTTAGTATCAACAGAGTCAATAGATCAAGGTTAGTATACTACATAATAGGGTATAGTTATTTCAAATCGCTCTAGTCATGATGTTCGAGTACCGTTATATTCTACAGACCTACGACAATCTATTTTACAGAATAAAATGAAGGTATTTGTTTGCAGTGGTAGCTACTCGTACGACTGTTAAATAACAGCTCAACTATATAATAAGGTTAAGCAACGCTTTGTGCGATCGGTCAGTGGATGGGTGACCATTTTATCATGACTAGCTCCTCCGTGTTTCAGACGGCACGTTAAATTGGTCCCGGCTATCATACCGTATCTGCCTTTTGGAGAGTCTAAAATATTTATCAAACACCCCACACTTCCCACATGACATTCAAAACTCAATCTTACGTCCTTTCTCTTACAGTTCAAACGGCGTAAACGGCCGGATAACAGTGAATGGCCACAGCAGAGATATGAGGGTGTTCAAGAAGTTAAGCACGTATATAATGCAAGATGATCTGCTACAGCCGAGGCTCACGGTTCAGGAGGCTATGGGAATCGCTGCCAATCTGAAGCTGGGGAAGGAGTTGGGGAAGGCTGAGAAGGAACTTATTGTGAGTTTTTGTACCAATGTTTTTTAATAGAAACGAGCTTTTTTCCCACGGTTTCTGGGGAATTTTCTTCCTGTACCCAAAAAAATATAAGGCTTTGTTACCAGGGGATAATCTGCCTTCCTAAGAGTAAAAGATTTCTACAGATCGGTTCAGTAGTTCCGGAGTCTTTAGGGGGGCACAAACAAAAAAATATATACAAGGTGTTGATTTGCATTTGTGCCATACTTCAGGAGGAGGACATAAAATACGTAAATAATCGATTGGAATTACAGTTGACGGGAAATAGCTAATCTGCACTGCTTTTTTTTTGTCATTGTAATGTCATAGTATTTCAGAAGTAATCCAATTTTATGAATGAAATTTATGAATAATCGTTGCGTATGCTTTGTGTTTGCATTTGTGTGAGGGCGCAGCACGGTTTTAAGGCCAGTAACACACGCGCCAAGTTTAAATACGGCTAGATGACATTGACGGATTTCCGAAAAAAAATTAAAATCAAAAAATTTTGTACCAATTTTTTTGTTGATTTGGGTTGAGAATCATTAGTATAATTACGTCCTTGACTATGGCACGGATGCAAATCAACAGCTTGTATATTGCGCTCTATTATGTAAGTAAAACGGTACCTAGATATGGTAGACTGCACATCAGTGGTAACTGTCATGCACCTTAACTCAATTGTAATAAGTACGATTTTCCTATAAAACTGTTACCAGTAACCTGAAGTTGACTGCACCTAAGATCTTAAACTTGGCTCATGATCTGAAAAGGCGAGTCAAATCGATGATGATGAATATGATCCAAAAAGTTGTCACGGTCCAAAATATGAATTTGATATTCAATATATTTCCTTTAAAATTTAACTGTGATTTTGAATGATTTATGTTACAAAATATAATATATTCAAAGATAGCTTAGACCTTAGTTCCCAAGATATAATTGGTAAGATCTTAATCTTTCCCGTCTAGGAACTGGTTACAAAACAAATTAAGCACTATGATATCATGAAAAAAGAGTACGGAAACTTGTTTTACCCATACTAATATAAGTTACCTTTTGCTATTTGTATCCTCAAAACTATAAGGAAATGTTATGGGGAAAACCGACCTCACTGGTATTAGTCTGATATGAAATTAACATTAATCTGTCTTATGTAGAGATATATAAATGATTATCACGGTTTGAGCAAGATTCAAAGTATTAGTGCAGAAGAACAAAATATTCCAAATTCTACATTCGTTTTGCTGATGAAGTTTCTTGCCCGTTCTTCTCCATAGGAAGCTACTTTTGGAATGGGCAACTAGAATCAACTTTATTTATATTTTTTGACGTACATAAGTACTTGTGAAGGCCTAAATGAAATAAATGATTTGACTTTGACTTTGTTTATTTTATTAGTGTACTATCTATTCATCAGTAGTTCTGGAATATTGTTTCTTCCTCTGTATTTCTTGTTTTTGCAAGAGTTCGTGTAGTCCATATATACCCAACTATTATGGATTCACACATATCTTATCTATAATATAGGTATTTTGGACACATAAAATCAAGGTTTTCCAATAGGACACCCTGAAGCTTTGCTCTCAAGCCTAAAATCAAAATCAATGTAGCGGTTTTATCCCCTCATACATCTATCACCAACCCAAAAATCCACGGTGACAAAATTACAAACAAGACAAAGTGCCATTAATTAAAATTTTAATGCACGAAATTAATCAAAGGTTATCGCACCTTTACAGAGTTAAAACAGGTCTTTAACACTTCTTCAACAATTCATAAATAAAGATTATTTGCTCGTAATTATCTTCGGGAAGTTAAGTACGGTTTGAGTGAAAGGTATCTGCGGAATCAATTTAATTGATTGGAGCGAGAATAATGGTTTGGTTGACTTTTTCTTTGGGTTTTTAAGGCTGATTTAAACTTGGTTCAATAATTTGAGAGTATTGAATTTCTTCGTTGCATTTACAGAAAAAACTGCAGCATCTGCCTGCCTATTTGTTTGTTTTCTACAAACTTATATACCCCTAAAAGAATATAGGTTCTGTAATTTTCACGAAAAGATAGAGGAAGTTGTATATACTTAATTTATATTCATACGTGCAATTATCGTGCGAGTTGTTCCTATACAATAAAAGTTAAACAAAAACAAACAGCAAACATACAGCACACGTCATTGTTCACTCATTAATCTCTTTGATGCCGACATACGTCAAAGTGAAAATAAATGCAAACGCGGATGCAACGTAAAAGACACCAAAAGAATACTTAATGTCATATTTAACAACAAAAGTGGCGATTAACTACGAGAAAATGATAAAGGAAGATCGAAAAAGTCATTAAACTTCTTTAAAAAACCACTGGCCTTTAAAATATGAATCGATAAAAGGAAATTTCGTTTACGTTCCTGCTATTAATTATTTAAGAAGTTCTTTCTTTATTTTCATTTCAACAATGAGGAGGAAGTGAGTAAATTATCATAATACCTACACTTAAAGTACCTGATTAATCATTTGGTTTTTAAATAATATGTAATGTCATGAGGATGCATTCCTTTGTTTCCCTGTTACATTGACAATACGTTGACAATTAAATGAAATGCTTTCATTTACCGGTACCGAATCTTTTGTGCAGTTGACAGGTTGATTTCCAAGAGAAAATAGCATTATTTTACTGAGTGCCATTCAATTGCACCAAAAAATGATAGATATTACTTGAGCCGTGAGGGATTCTTTAGGGTTAAGGATATGTCTTGTGTCACTATTCTTAGGCAGATACTAAGTTAAACATAGACCAAAGAGATTAGAACGCTCAAATCCTCCCAAAAATCTTCTTTTCAAACTTTCTATACTAGTATTATAGAGAGCAAACATTTTTTTGATTCTTTGTACCAAAAAGACTCCAAGACTGAAATTCTTTCCCTGTTAGGAAGGTAGACTATTCCGTATATATATACAAGCTGTTGATTTGCATCCGTGCCATATTCAAGGGCGTAATTATGCTAATGATTCTCGACCCAAATCAACAAAAAAATTGGTACGTAATTTTTTTTTTTTTCTTTTCGAAATTCCGTCAATGTCCTCTAGCCGTATTTAAATTTGGCGCGTATGTTATTGGCCTTAAAACCGTGCTGCGCCCTCACACAAATGCAAACACAAAGCATACGCAACGATCATTCATAAATTTCATTCATAAAATTGGATTACTTCTGAAATACTATGACATCAATGACAAAAAAAGCAGTGCATATTAGCTATTTCCCGTCTACTGTAATTCCAGTCGATTATTTACGTATTTTATGTCCTCTCCTGAAATATGGCACAAATGCAAATCAAAACCTTGTATAGTAACATAGACTATATTATTTTAATCCCGATACGAGCAGTAGTTTTCATGGGACTCTAGTGAAACCACGAGAAATATTAAATGAATTAAGATCGTTAACGTTCTTCATGTTTGAGACAATGGTATTTCAATATGGGGGTTCATTGACATATCGGACAATTGCTGTATTGATCAAGACTAATGCTTGACATGATTACGATTCAATTGTCACTATTATACTAGACTCGAGTGGAAACGCTTATAAACTGGTATTGCGAACAAATTCATATGTGATTAGTAAGCTTGACTATTGAAGTAGAATCTATAGTATAGATTCTATACTAATATTATAAAGCTGAAGAGTTTGTTTGTTTGTTTGTTTGAACGCGCTAATCTCAGGAACTACTGGTCCGATTTGAACAATTTTTTCGGTGTTAGATAGCCCATTTATCGAGGAAGGCTATAGGCTTTTATCCGGGTTCGTGCAGAGGTTCCCACGGGATGCGGGTGAAACCGCTGGCAGAAGCTAGTATTATTATAAATCATGTCCTGTTAGATGAAGTTTGAATGGCCACAGAGATTTATACAAGCAGGCAACATAGGATAGACGTACATAGTGTCAAACCTAATCACATATCTTCTCTTATATATAAAAATGAATTGCTGTTCGTTAGTCTCATTAAAACTCGAGAATGGCTGAACCGATTTGGCTTATTTTTACCCACGACGGAACGGAGCAGGTATATGCGTTTAGGGTGAGAGATGTGCGTTTGTGCGTTTGTGTGTTTGTGTGTTTGTGTGTGCGTTTGTGCAAAGTAATGTTCCCACATATCTTCTAAACCAATGATCTGATTTTGATGCGGTTTTCAATAAAGGGTTTGTGTTTGATGAGTTCATGTTCTTAGACAGGTGTCATGGCTGTAACTCACTAGGGGGCGCCACAATATTAGTCCAAACAGCAAAGGAATGTTCCCACCTACCTTCTAAGCTAATGATCCGATTTTGATGCGGTTTTCAATAACGTTTTTGTGTTCAATGAATTCATGTTTTTAGATAGGTGTCATGGCTGTAACTCACTAGGGGGCGCCACAATATTAGTGCAAAAGAGCAAAGTAATGTTCCCACCTACCTTCTAAACTAATGATCCGTTTTTGATGCGGTTTTTACCCACGACGGAACGGAGCAGGTATATGCGTTTAGGGTGAGAGATGTGCGTTTGTGTGTTTGTGTGTTTGTGTGTTTGTGTGTTTGTGTGTGCGTTTGTGCAAAGTAATGTTCCCACATATCTTCTAAACTAATGATCTGATTTTGATGCGGTTTTCAATAAAGGGTTTGTGTTCGATGAGTTCATGTTCTTAGATAGGTGTCATGGCTGTAACTCACTAGGGGGCGCCACAATATTAGTCCAAACAGCAAAGTAATGTTCCCACCTACCTTCTAAGCTAATGATCCGATTTTGATGCGGTTTTCAATAACGTTTTTGTGTTCAATGAGTTCATGTTCTTAGATAGGTGTCATGGCTGTAACTCACTAGGGGGCGCCACAATATTAGTGCAAAAGAGCAAAGTAATGTTCCCACCTACCTTCTAAACTAATGATCCGATTTTGATGCGGTTTTCAATAACGGTTTTGTGTTCGATGAGTTCATGTTCTTAGATAGGTGTCATAGCTATTAATCACTAGGGGGCGCCACAATATTAGTGCCAAACAATGTTACAATATAATCAAAACGTCCGATTACAATTCTGTTTTCGTCAGCAATGTGTACGTGCTTAATGCATGTTCCCAAATAATAAAAATTACGCCTGTAACTCACTAGAGGGCGCTACAATATCGGTGCAAAATAATATTGCAATAACATATTATATAGACTATAATTCGTATATGTTCTCTAAAAAGTCTGAAATAAAATTAAGCAAAATTAAAAATTTTGAAAAAACCCCCGACGGTAAAAATCTTATTGAAAAATAATAAAATAACTCAAAACCCCCGACTTAACCCAATTATATAGGAATAACCGTCGGGGGCTGCCTTTTCTATATGAAATTTCAACAATTAATTGAGTGTATTTTATGTCATCGTTAAACATCTACAATTCTTCAATAATTGTATTCACGACACTAGAATCCTTTAGCTGGTTTAATGGCAGCTCCCGACGGATATTCCTATATAATTGGGTTAAGTCGGGGGTTTTGAGTTATATTATTATTTTTCAATAAGATTTTTACCGTCGGGGGTTTTTTCAAAATTTTTAATTTTGTCAATAACGGTTTTGTGTTCGATGAGTTCATGTTCTTAGATAGGTGTCATGGCTATTAATCACTAGGGGGCGCCACAATATTAGTGCCAAACAATGTTACAATATAATCAAAACGTCCGATTACAATTCTGTTTTCATCAGCAATGTGTACGTGCTTAATGCATGTTCCCAAATAATAAAAATTACGCCTGTAACTCACTAGAGGGCGCTACAATATCGGTGCAAAATAATATTGCAATAACATATTATATAGACTATAATTCGTATATGTTCTCTAAAAAGTCTGAAATAAAATTAAGCAAAATTAAAAATTTGGAAAAAACCCCCGACGGTAAAAATCTTATTAAAAAATAATAAAATAACTCAAAACCCCCGACTTAACCCAATTATATAGGAATAACCGTCGGGGGCTGCCTTTTCTATATGAAATTTCAACAATTAATTGAGTGTATTTTATGTCATCGATAAACATCTACAATCCTACATCCTACATCCTACATATATTATAAACGTGAATGTTTGTGAGAATGTATGGATGTATGTTTGTTATTGAATCACGCTAAAACGGCTGGACCGATTTGGTTGAAATTTTTTATGTAGATAGTTTATACCCTGGATTAACACATAGGCTACTTTTTATCCCGGTCAACAGGGATAAACCGCATTTTATTAATATTTTGTTAAATTAGTATAGACGGCCTCTTTTGAATTTTGCTGTTTCTTTTTATGAATCCTGTATTTTTTTGTTTTTAGGGTTCCGTACCCAAAGGATAAAACGGGACTCTATTGTTTTCGCTCCTCTGTCTGTCCGTCCGTCCGTCCGTCCGTCTGTTCGTCCGTCTGTCACCAGGCTGCATCTTCCTTAGACCGTGATAGTTAGAGAGCTAAAAATTTCACAGATGATGTACATATTTTTATTGCCGCTATAACAACAAATACTGAAAACTAGAATGTAATAAATATTTTGGAGGGCTCCGACACAACAAACGTGATTTTTTTGTCCGATTTATAAATAATGGTACGGAACCCTTCGTGCGCGAGTTTGACTCGCACTTGGCCGGTTTTTTTGATTTGTACGCAGGTTTCTATCCTTTTATCATGGATGCTGTCATAGATTTAGAAACCCACTACCGTTTGATAGATAGGCAATACGTGACACATAATTTTATGCGATAAGAGTCCAAAAACTGACCACTGTAGAGGCATGTAGCTGGCCCCCGAATGTGTTAAAGACAAATTTTAGTAACAAAACAAGCGATACTTTGAAAAATGTTTAACATTTTCTATGAATTGATTCCAAAAATTAAGAAACGCTATAAATACTAATACGTAACTCTAAATGCTATAACTTCTACATAAAAAAGTGTGTTTCGTTTTTGGCTTCACCAGAAATCACATAATGGTCGATCTATCTACTGTTATCTATATCTATTGACAAATATGGCTGTCATACTGCGCTTTGTCTGTCCGGGCCATTGGAATTTAACGAAATTCTCCATAATCCGAATTTTGCGGATATATGTTGTCGATTCAAAATCAATATTTCTTTATGTTTTGTTATTCATACCTATAAGGTTTCGATCGAGTCTACCGTACTCCTTGACAAAATCTTTCTTCTTACTTATATTATAAGGGTCCGTTCAGATAGACCGGGTCGGAGAGCATCGGCGCGTATTTTTCTTTTCACACAGACCGGAGCCGATCAGTTGCGCGAGCATTAAAGAGCATGCAAACCGAGCCAAGCGTCAAGAAAAAATACACGATCGGAGCCGGTCGGCTCCACTTATTATTTCACACCGAGCGCATTCGAGCATTCTCAATGACAAAAGCAGTGCGCATGCAAAAATAAATCTTACTTCAAATACTAAGTACTCAATTTTTTACGTATTAAGAATTTGCTCTGCTCTCCGAGCCGGTCTGTCTGAACGGACCCTAAATGTCAAAGTTTGTGAGAATGTATGGATGTATGTTTGTTATTCAATCACACAAAAACGGTTGGACCAATTTAATTGAAATTTGGTATGTAGATAGGTGATACCCTGGATTAACACTGGCTACTTTTTATCCCGGTCAGCAAGGGTAAAATTAATCAGCCACGGTCAAAGCAGCACCATCTGTGGTATATAAAATACAACAAATTTGACAAAGCAGCCAGGTGGAAAGACGTTAGTGGAACAATTAATTATCATTTAAAGTCATAGATGGAGTTGTGCATTTTTTCATAAACAAAAGCTGGGGTTTTATTTTAGCTTATCTTCCATTAAAGTGGAGGCTTAAAAGCAACTTACGAGTAGTATTAAGTAGACCTTAAATATTTTTTGTGTGCTGCAAAACATGTAATACTTATGGATCCTTGAAGAAAGGAGAAAGATCTGTCTCTCGCAAGTGCTGCTAAGCGTGAGTTAAGTTTCTGTAGCTTTAGAAACTAGCCTAGACACAAAGTGCACATTAAAGAAATGAAAGCTTCCTCGATTGAATATCATAAGCACGTAAAATGCTTTATCGCCCCTGAAAACGTAAAAATTACGCGTCGCATACCAGAGACATACCTACTAACTTTCAACTTCTGATCACAAATAACATCATAAAAACCTTATATATATCTACGTTTAAATTTAAATCATGGATATCATTCAGTTATAAAGACAGAATTGCTATAAAACGTGTTTTCGGTGAATGTACTATTATTTTTTTGAAAATATATATTCCCAACTCTGATCTCATAGAGATGGCGCCCGACTGTCACCACAGTGGGGATTGTGCGAACTATCGTACCCGGCCCTGGCATAAGCCATGGTCTGGGGCGAGAAGAAATGGGATGACAAAGAATGAGGCAGCGGCACGACTGAAAATTCCCACCTCTCATCTCAGCCACTGCGGTAAAACATCACGAGAGCTGGGTGTCGAGAGACGACTACCGGCTCGGCCCAAATGAGTTTTGAGTGGGTGGTCGACCATTCGGCTCCTAGGAGCCCCGTGTCTAACAGGCCAGTGTCAGCGATGCGCGTTATTTCACGCGCCCCTTTAGTAGAGTCAGCAAACCCCAGTGAGGTCCACCAGGGCAAAAGCCTAACACTCCTTCACGCTGCACCCATAGCGGAACCAGTACAATCACATTGTCACTGACAGAAGACTGCATTCTCTAATGAAGAAGTCAAACTGATGGCTGAGAATTACGTAATTTTCTAGGATGCCATGCAACGTGTTGCAAATGCCCAGGCCTTTGGAAGCTTGGTAATCCTTTTCTCCACCTTCACTAAAACACATAGGAAGTGGTGAAGGGCGGGCGTTTTAGGGCTGTCTTTGGTTTTTGACGTTAGCAAAGTGCTGATTTATCAGCCTAATTTGAGTTTTTTTCACTTGAGTATTTTGGTACATGAACAAATTACCTCTAGAATAGTAATGAATTAGTTTTGGTCGCGGGGACTTGGTCGTCTTCATCACGTATTTACCAACTTTTAGTGGTCATCATGCACACCCGCTTCTCTAATTTTATTTTAGGATCAACCAGATTATTACAGTTAGTTATATATTAACTACGCTACTATAGCCCGCTGTCGAATCTTTTTACATCAATTCTGGAGAAGCTACATAATTATTAGCGTGTATACAGCCTTATGTTTCTTCTGATCTGCTGGCTCCATCAAGAAGTGACAAATTGCGAGCGCACATTTTGAAAAAAAAAAACTGCAGGCTTCAAGTACGAACACATGAATTGGACTTTCACAGATATTGGCCTGTTCGTGAACTAATTCAAACATTTCGATGGAATCCCAATTTAACATAGTGAGTGAGTGCACAGAAAATCCTCAAGTGTTTCCTCCTGTAGTGAAACTGTGCGCCTGCCTGATGACTATGTCATCATCCACCCAGCTATTCCCCAATTATGTGGCTGTTGAGTTAAAGTCAAACCAAATCTCTTTGACTACCAATATTTTACTAGAAGTGACTACCTTTATGATCTCCTCAACCCAATGAACTGGACACCACGTTATCCATGGTAAGACTGTTTAACAGACTTTCTGGCTTCTGATAAGTCGCAGTTGCTGCAGAAAATGTACAAATGACAGCTTTATCAGACCTTTGTATCCTGTGAGAATTACTTACGCCCCATACGTTATCATTTTCCAAATCGGTTGATTAGGTCCAGAGATTTCCACAACTTAAATATAAATGGTCACACATGAGAGACGACGGCACATAGAAGAGTAGGTTTGGAAGGAGAAAACATAATAACGATCCCAAATAAAATTGGTATAAGGGCATGGGCAGGAGGATGATGATAACACAATACACCTACGGTATAAATATTATTTTGACAATTCTATATTGCCCACGCAGACGAAGTCGCGGGCAACAGCTAGTTCTTCAATAATTGTATTCACGACACTAGAATCCTTTAGCTGGTTTCATGGCAGCTCCCGACGGATATTCCTATATAATTGGGTTAAGTCGGGGGTTTTGAGTTATTTTATTATTTTTTAATAAGATTTTTACCGTCGGGGGTTTTTTAAAAAATTTTAATTTTGCTTAATTTTATTTTGATTTTAAAATGTTTGTAGAGGTCCAGGGAAGGTTTAAACGATACGAAGTTTGTTGGGACCGCTAATCCTACATATATTATAAACGTGAATGTTTGTGAGAATGTATGGATGTATGTTTGTTATTGAATCACGCTAAAACGGCTGGACCGATTTGGTTGAAATTTTTTATGTAGATAGTTTATACCCTGGATTAACACATAGGCTACTTTTTATCCCGGTCAACAGGGATAAACCGCATTTTATTAATATTTTGTTAAATTAGTATAGACGGCCTCTTTTGAATTTTGCTGTTTCTTTTTATGAATCCTGTATTTTTTTGTTTTTAGGGTTCCGTACCCAAAGGATAAAACGGGACTCTATTGTTTTCGCTCCTCTGTCTGTCCGTCCGTCCGTCCGTCCGTCTGTTCGTCCGTCTGTCACCAGGCTGCATCTTCCTTAGACCGTGATAGTTAGAGAGCTAAAAATTTCACAGATGATGTACATATTTTTATTGCCGCTATAACAACAAATACTGAAAACTAGAATGTAATAAATATTTTGGAGGGCTCCGACACAACAAACGTGATTTTTTTGTCCGATTTATAAATAATGGTACGGAACCCTTCGTGCGCGAGTTTGACTCGCACTTGGCCGGTTTTTTTGATTTGTACGCAGGTTTCTATCCTTTTATCATGGATGCTGTCATAGATTTAGAAACCCACTACCGTTTGATAGATAGGCAATACGTGACACATAATTTTATGCGATAAGAGTCCAAAAACTGACCACTGTAGAGGCATGTAGCTGGCCCCCGAATGTGTTAAAGACAAATTTTAGTAACAAAACAAGCGATACTTTGAAAAATGTTTAACATTTTCTATGAATTGATTCCAAAAATTAAGAAACGCTATAAATACTAATACGTAACTCTAAATGCTATAACTTCTACATAAAAAAGTGTGTTTCGTTTTTGGCTTCACCAGAAATCACATAATGGTCGATCTATCTACTGTTATCTATATCTATTGACAAATATGGCTGTCATACTGCGCTTTGTCTGTCAGGGCCATTGGAATTTAACGAAATTCTCCATAATCCGAATTTTGCGGATATATGTTGTCGATTCAAAATCAATATTTCTTTATGTTTTGTTATTCATACCTATAAGGTTTCGATCGAGTCTACCGTACTCCTTGACAAAATCTTTCTTCTTACTTATATTATAAGGGTCCGTTCAGATAGACCGGGTCGGAGAGCATCGGCGCGTATTTTTCTTTTCACACAGACCGGAGCCGATCAGTTGCGCGAGCATTAAAGAGCATGCAAACCGAGCCAAGCGTCAAGAAAAAATACACGATCGGAGCCGGTCGGCTCCACTTATTATTTCACACCGAGCGCATTCGAGCATTCTCAATGACAAAAGCAGTGCGCATGCAAAAATAAATCTTACTTCAAATACTAAGTACTCAATTTTTTACGTATTAAGAATTTGCTCTGCTCTCCGAGCCGGTCTGTCTGAACGGACCCTAAATGTCAAAGTTTGTGAGAATGTATGGATGTATGTTTGTTATTCAATCACACAAAAACGGTTGGACCAATTTAATTGAAATTTGGTATGTAGATAGGTGATACCCTGGATTAACACTGGCTACTTTTTATCCCGGTCAGCAAGGGTAAAATTAATCAGCCACGGTCAAAGCAGCACCATCTGTGGTATATAAAATACAACAAATTTGACAAAGCAGCCAGGTGGAAAGACGTTAGTGGAACAATTAATTATCATTTAAAGTCATAGATGGAGTTGTGCATTTTTTCATAAACAAAAGCTGGGGTTTTATTTTAGCTTATCTTCCATTAAAGTGGAGGCTTAAAAGCAACTTACGAGTAGTATTAAGTAGACCTTAAATATTTTTTGTGTGCTGCAAAACATGTAATACTTATGGATCCTTGAAGAAAGGAGAAAGATCTGTCTCTCGCAAGTGCTGCTAAGCGTGAGTTAAGTTTCTGTAGCTTTAGAAACTAGCCTAGACACAAAGTGCACATTAAAGAAATGAAAGCTTCCTCGATTGAATATCATAAGCACGTAAAATGCTTTATCGCCCCTGAAAACGTAAAAATTACGCGTCGCATACCAGAGACATACCTACTAACTTTCAACTTCTGATCACAAATAACATCATAAAAACCTTATATATATCTACGTTTAAATTTAAATCATGGATATCATTCAGTTATAAAGACAGAATTGCTATAAAACGTGTTTTCGGTGAATGTACTATTATTTTTTTGAAAATATATATTCCCAACTCTGATCTCATAGAGATGGCGCCCGACTGTCACCACAGTGGGGATTGTGCGAACTATCGTACCCGGCCCTGGCATAAGCCATGGTCTGGGGCGAGAAGAAATGGGATGACAAAGAATGAGGCAGCGGCACGACTGAAAATTCCCACCTCTCATCTCAGCCACTGCGGTAAAACATCACGAGAGCTGGGTGTCGAGAGACGACTACCGGCTCGGCCCAAATGAGTTTTGAGTGGGTGGTCGACCATTCGGCTCCTAGGAGCCCCGTGTCTAACAGGCCAGTGTCAGCGATGCGCGTTATTTCACGCGCCCCTTTAGTAGAGTCAGCAAACCCCAGTGAGGTCCACCAGGGCAAAAGCCTAACACTCCTTCACGCTGCACCCATAGCGGAACCAGTACAATCACATTGTCACTGACAGAAGACTGCATTCTCTAATGAAGAAGTCAAACTGATGGCTGAGAATTACGTAATTTTCTAGGATGCCATGCAACGTGTTGCAAATGCCCAGGCCTTTGGAAGCTTGGTAATCCTTTTCTCCACCTTCACTAAAACACATAGGAAGTGGTGAAGGGCGGGCGTTTTAGGGCTGTCTTTGGTTTTTGACGTTAGCAAAGTGCTGATTTATCAGCCTAATTTGAGTTTTTTTCACTTGAGTATTTTGGTACATGAACAAATTACCTCTAGAATAGTAATGAATTAGTTTTGGTCGCGGGGACTTGGTCGTCTTCATCACGTATTTACCAACTTTTAGTGGTCATCATGCACACCCGCTTCTCTAATTTTATTTTAGGATCAACCAGATTATTACAGTTAGTTATATATTAACTACGCTACTATAGCCCGCTGTCGAATCTTTTTACATCAATTCTGGAGAAGCTACATAATTATTAGCGTGTATACAGCCTTATGTTTCTTCTGATCTGCTGGCTCCATCAAGAAGTGACAAATTGCGAGCGCACATTTTGAAAAAAAAAAACTGCAGGCTTCAAGTACGAACACATGAATTGGACTTTCACAGATATTGGCCTGTTCGTGAACTAATTCAAACATTTCGATGGAATCCCAATTTAACATAGTGAGTGAGTGCACAGAAAATCCTCAAGTGTTTCCTCCTGTAGTGAAACTGTGCGCCTGCCTGATGACTATGTCATCATCCACCCAGCTATTCCCCAATTATGTGGCTGTTGAGTTAAAGTCAAACCAAATCTCTTTGACTACCAATATTTTACTAGAAGTGACTACCTTTATGATCTCCTCAACCCAATGAACTGGACACCACGTTATCCATGGTAAGACTGTTTAACAGACTTTCTGGCTTCTGATAAGTCGCAGTTGCTGCAGAAAATGTACAAATGACAGCTTTATCAGACCTTTGTATCCTGTGAGAATTACTTACGCCCCATACGTTATCATTTTCCAAATCGGTTGATTAGGTCCAGAGATTTCCACAACTTAAATATAAATGGTCACACATGAGAGACGACGGCACATAGAAGAGTAGGTTTGGAAGGAGAAAACATAATAACGATCCCAAATAAAATTGGTATAAGGGCATGGGCAGGAGGATGATGATAACACAATACACCTACGGTATAAATATTATTTTGACAATTCTATATTGCCCACGCAGACGAAGTCGCGGGCAACAGCTAGTCTATATATAAAAATGAATTGCTGTTCGTTAGTCTCGCTAAAACTCGAAAACGGCTGGGCCGATTGAGCTGATTTTGGTCTTAAAATGTTTGTAGAGGTCCAGGGAAGGTTTAAACGATACGAAGTTCGCGAGATCAACACTAGTCTATATATATAAAAATGAAACTCGCTTTCCGTTGTCACGACATAACATGAAAACGGCTTGACCGATTTGGCTGTAAATTAGAGAGAAGGTAACTTAGACCCGGGAGAAGGTTTTAGGATAGTTTTTGGTCACCATCCGGCTACGGGACGCGGGTGAAACCGCGGGCGAAAGCTAGTAGGTAAATAAAAATGAAACCCGCTTTCCGTTGTCACGACATAACATGAAAACGGCTTGTCCGATTTGGCTGAAAATTAGAGGGGAGGTAACTTAGACCCGGGAGAAGGTTTTAGGATAGTTTTTGTCACCATCCGGCTACGGGACGCGGGTGAAACCGCGGGCGAAAGCTAGTCACAAATAAATGAGTTCTTTAATACTTACACATAAAAAAAATACTCAATAAAAAAGTTATATTTTACCATAAAGAATTTGTGGTGGGATTTAATATAATTAGTTTTGACAAACCCGATATATTATCCAGGTACGCAAATATTGCTTTCATGCAATAATTTTTGAGATAAACCAAGAAGCTCTGTCATTCCTTCTGACCAAGAACCGAGTAAACGCCAACAAACACACCTACAAACGGTGCAAAATTTCATCCTAATGACGTTCCATTTACGAATTAATGTGCTAGAGAATTCCCGTCCTCAGTGAGACAGCCCTTAATCTAGATAACTAATTAAACAATCAGTACTTGTTCCAAGTTGAATGAACTTTCTAGAAGACCCTTTTAAATCAGATTAGATCACGTTTGCTTTATATTGGACCATGAAAACTTTTGGATTGAGTACTTGGCTGTGGTCCATCAGTAAACCTAGTATAAAGTACCTGATATGCAAGAAAAATTTGAGGTATAGTCTTTGTAAGATGCCATTGAATTTTCATCTTTAAACCCTTACACGTAGAGTATAAAATGCAAATTAAAAACGGCTGTGACTGTTGTTTTTCAGGTTGAAGAAATTCTTCGAACCCTTGGCCTTTGGGATCACAGGAACACGATGACTGAAAGACTGTCTGGCGGTCAACTAAAGCGGTTGTCCGTCGCTTTGGAACTTGTCAACAACCCACCTATCATATTTTTGGATGAACCTACTACGTAAGTATAAAAACCGGCCAAGTGCGAGTCGGACTCGTGCACGAAGGGTTCCGTACCATTATTTATAAAACGAACAAAAAATCACGTTTGTTGTATGGGAACCCCCCAAAATATTTATTTAATTCTAGTTTTCAGTATTTGTTGTTATAGCGACAACAAAAATAAATTATCTGGGAAAATTTCAGCTCTCTAACTATCATGGTTCATGAGATACAGCCTGGTGATAGACGGACGGATGGACGGACGGACAGAGGAGCGCAAACAATAGGGTCCCGTTTTACCCTTTGGGTACGGAACCCTAAAAACGACATAAACAAATAAGATTCTAATTCTGGACTGTACTACCATTATAATGATTTAAATCCTAATAAGCAGTTTTGCACAGCCTAATGATACGTGCCATTTTTAATCCGGAGGTCAAGCAATGTTATATAGGAAGGACAATTGACCCCAAAACGGGCAATATGTCTTACAAAAATTCCCCGCAACGTTACCCTGGACCCCAATTCATTAACCGTGTCAGCACAAAGACTTTCAAAAACAACCCCCGTTTTTCCACAATGATGATGTTTGCCCCATTATGACGAGGGGTTAAAAACAATTAACCATGCCCGCCATAACAGAAATAATCAGCACGTTTGAGGAAAAGTATTATCTTCTGATTAACCATGATTAATTGGGGTCATTTTTGCTTGCTCTTATGTTTCTGTAATACATTTTTGTTGCCCCTAGCTTTCTTTTGAGGAAGGAAAAAGTATTATTTAATTTAATCCTTATCTGGTAATGACAGAGTCGTGTTTTCTGAGCCATCATCCTGGACGTAATTGAGAGAATTAAGTGGTTTCTGACTAGAAATAAGGAAACTTTGTTGACATAATAATTACCTATTACAGCTGAAACTAACTAAAGGTCTAAACTAACTAGGTCCAAAATTAAATAAATTAATGATTAAATTAATTTCCCTTTTCTTATCGAAACAAAGAAACACGACTTCCAGATTAGAAGTCAACAACAATTTTGAAAGCAATTCATTAAAATCTATTACGTAAAAGGTGCGTTCCAATACAGCTTAACAGAATTACATAAGTACACAATAGGAGGTAATAGTCTTAATCACCACGTACCCCCATAATATTTTATTGGACATTTAACCTGAAACGTGTTCACGAAATCACGGCTTGTACTTAATCCGTAGAGGCAATTTTGACAAAAATTACTCGTAGGACCTCGGATGTTGATTTGTGGGACCTTTTTGAAGTGATCCCTTTTGTGTTGCATTAATTTGATTCCGGTACATGGATACTAGCTTTAGGGTATGAATAAAACAACGTTTGGTACAAGCGGGTTTGGATTACAAGAGGTCAAATTTTTTCATAGATCAGTATCAGGTATATTATAGTATCAGTTACCTATATTATAGTCTGGACAGATGAATCGAATAAAATCTTACCTTGACTAACTTTATGTTTTGTTGAAATCATTATTATCTCGCCTCGTGAAATCAATACTGTTTACCTGTTTAACATTCATCGACTTCAAACCCACAGCAAATTTCTTTTAATATCTTAAAGTACAGTTAACAGTTGATCTGAATGTAAAAAGTGGTCAAAAATTAAAAAAATACATTTGTCATTACGAAGGGCTTGCTATCTTTTAAATGATGAGCGCTCCCTTATGCATTTATACTCTTAGGTCTTCATTTACAATGCACTAATTACTCTTTATGTTGTTACCGCGTGGGATTTACCGTATCCACTTTGATTAAGGATACAAAATGTTTGAACGACTCCAATAAAGGAAATTGGAAGTTCCCAGTATTTCCTACTTCAAGTAATTGGGATATATTAAATCTTTACTTTCCGTAATGAATTCTCATGTCATCCCGAAACACAGGAAAATTTATGAACTCAATGTATGTATGTACTTTTGTATATTTTCCTCATATAAAGAAATGTTTGCAAAAAATCGACTTCCTTGTTATCTAATATATTTATTTTTGATGTCAAACATACTTGTAGATACTATTTACAGGAATGGAGTGCTATATGCAGGAAATTGGGGTCACAAAGGACTCCAAAAGGAACAAAGCTGGGTTCTTTCAGTAAAGGTCTGACATTCTCTCTCTCCCACTGCACTCACAGAAGGATTTGACGTTTTCCCACAAAAAAGGTCGAAATAAGTCATCACCATTTCTCAGCAAAAGATTTACCGTCTTACCACAAAAACTTTTAAATGTCAGTTTAAGACTTGTCTAAAAAAAATTGAATTGAAAATGAACCATATGACGTTGTCATATGGTTCATTTTGAAGCCACAATTTTTTTAGACAAGTGTAAAACAGATGTTTAAGTTTTTGTAGTAAGGCCAGTGAAAAGTCTTGTGGTCCAAAAACATGGTGGCCTAATCTATGACAATCTACATTTACGTAACTCCTCCTAGCTAGAACATGGTCTAAACATATTAATTTGGTCGAGATTTCTAAGACATCAAATAAGTACAATATTATCCTTGTAAGTTATTATATTACTTGCGTGTTAACCGCTAATGACTCTTTGTGAGAAGTACTCTGTCAACAGAGCTTGTGACTGAGGTTTCACTTTATGATTATTTGAAGTAATATTGTAATGGCCTATTGATGGCAATAGATACCTTTAATAAAATATCAGGAAACAAACAATCAATGTGATCATAATCGAGTCTGCAAGAAAAATAATAAAGTTATATAGGTAGTACAATTCAGGTACAATTCAATTCAAGTACAATTCAGGAGACCCTCGCTTCAGATAATGTACATCTCCTTTAAACTAAAAAAATGCTGTAAAGTGAGTAAGCAGATTCCTGACTAATCTAGCTAAGTATATGTCTTCTAATCCTTGTGTGTGATAAGATTCTTAATACATTGGAAACCCATTTTGAGTGAACATTATCAAGCATGTAGTGCACCGAAAATTTACTTTCACGCTGATGAAATGAACAATCCAAAAAACTTGACTACAAAGACCTCGGTTTCCTTTGCTTTAATTATAAAATTTATGCTAACTACCAAAGAAAAGGGTCCACAAATTAATAAATTAAATTATATTTTCGGCAATCAGCGTTTAATCAAGACGAAGCTTGGTGGCTACAATTTCTTAAATTAAATGCAAGTGACTTTGACGGTATTTGATAATTAATTGAAATGATTCTTCGTGAGATTGTCGTGAAAGCTGTTTTAAATGACATGATTATAGTGATACAAAGTAGAAAGATGTGGACCTTTAAGAAAATATGTTTTGGGTACTAATCAATCCTTCTATGTGTGAGAGGTAGCCTGTGTCCAGCAGTGGGTCGATAAGGGTCCGTTCAGATAGACCGGCTCGGAGAGAAGAGCAAATTCTTAACACGTTGAAAATCGAATACCATTAGTATTTGTATAGTAAGTTTTATTTTTGGATGTGCACTGCTTTTGTCATTAAGAATGCTCGAAGGCGCTCGGTGTGAAATAAAAAGAGGAGCCGACCGGCTCCGATCGTGTACTTTTCTTGACGTTTGACACCGGTCGCATGTTCTTTAATGCTCGCGCAGCCGATCGGGTCCGGTCTGTGTGAAAAGAAAAATGCGCGCCGATGCTCTCCGAGCCGGTCTATCTGAACGGACCCTTCAAAGGCTCACGGTGACATATTTGTAATAGGTGATTATTATTATTCGAGTGTGTGATCAAAATACAATGAGTATTTTACTATTTCATGCACAAATTCAAAAGGAATTTGGAAACATAAAAATTACTTTTCTCAATCCATTAAAATGTTGTAAAGCCTTTAATTTTAACGATGTTTAACTTTATAGGATCATAACTCAATTTTATTTGTTTAGGCGAGTCAACAACCATAAAATTTAAGGGAAATAAAACATTGGTCATTTGAAAATGTAATTATAAAGCATGTAATGATGTCGTTTATCCTTATTTTACACGTTTTATGTACTCATTAAGAGAAAAACAATTGTGGAACAAAACTGAAAGCCATTTTGAATCAACATTTTTGGGTACACATTTCTACTTATAACCACGGACCCGGCGAGATGTCACCCAGGCCGTCGACTGTACTTCTTCTGTCTATTAGTTCTACCGCAATTGTTCAGTAGAACTAGTGGGAATACCAGTGAAAACCATAATTCCCACTAGTTCTACTATTTTGTTACATCTCACATAGTAGAACTAGTGGGAAAAAAAGTTCCCATTAGTTCTACGGTGGAACTGAGCAGTAGAACTAGTGGGAACAAACCGTTTGCCATGGTTCCCAGGAACTGCTACTCATGCTCTTAAAAACATAGCCTAAATCCTTCCAAATATCATTTCTATCGGCTTCGTAGTTTTATCGTGAAAGTGACTACAGACACTACTCTTTTTCATCTCTCGTTGTAGTAGCTTTAAAATAAACATGCTGATAGTAATTTATGCTGTTTACAGTGGCCTGGACATAGTTTCCATTCGTCAGCTGGTCGTCCTACTCCGTCTCCTGTCTCGTCAGGGCAGAACCATCATATGCACCGTGCATCAACCTTCCGCATCACTCTTCACACTGTTTGACAAGATATTTGTCTTGGCTCGAGGAATGTGCTGTTATCAGGTAAATAATTTTGTTTGATACAAAGTTTGTTCTTCTGTAGTGAACACAGTATTCGTATGTCCTCCGAGATGCCGTAAGGTAGGTACGTCAGGCCCTTCTCTAAGTCAACTACTTACGGTGGGCATGAGCAAAACCAGCGAACTAACGAGGCGTTCGGGTTTCTTAAGACATCTGTAAAATATTGGTCTTGATTGATTGGTATTTTGGTTTAAAAACGAGATTAGAAAAAAAGATTTCCTAAGAAAGTAGGTACATGAGGGCGTAGCCAGTCACGTTATGATATCTCCTCTCGTCATTTTATTACTCATGACAGAGACACATTCTACAATTTTCCAATTCAACTATGAAAGATCTGTGTGATAGTTTTGAACTCGTGTAACCACATGATACAGGAAGTATTCCGCGTCCACAATGAGGCTATAAATAGCCATACTACACAACAAAACTTGGTTTGTCTCGCAAACTAATTAACCAACTTCGTATCACGAAAGATGTCAATCAATCCAAAGTTCCCTTGAACCTAAATCAAATGGCTTAAATTCATTAAAATCGTCGCGTTTTGATTTATGTCATCAATTTAATTGGTTCGTTCTCACTTTTGAAAGAGGCTTAGATTTGACTTTTGTGATATTTGGGAAAACTTGTTGAGTTAAATTCTTGGTGAGGGTATTGAACTTGGCCAATATTTTATGGTACCTTTCCGATAGAATATCATGTTTACATTGCGGTTCTCAATAATTTCATTCGATTTAATGCTAGCTGTTCCCCGCGGTTCCAAGGATAGTATTTGCCGCATTATGTAAAAAGTAGCTATCGCATGTTTTAAACTATCTGTGTAGACGAACTAAAGTCACCGATATAGCCCACCGGGTTAGCAAGTTGAAGTAGCAATGGGCAGGCCATATTGCTCGCAGAGCAGATGGCCGATGGGGTCGAAAAGTGCTGGAGTGGAGACCGCGGACTACCAAGCGCAGCGTAGGACCTCCACCAACAAGGTGGACAGACGATCTTATAAAGGTCGCCGGAAGACGCTGGATGCAGGTCGCCTCCAACAGGTATCTGTGGAGATCTAAGGGGGAGGTCTATGTTCAGCAGTGGACGTCCTATGGCTGAGATGATGATGATGATGATGATGGTGAAACTATCTGTGTACCGATTTCAATCGGTATTTAAAGTTTTCGTTTGAAAGCTCGATAGAAAGACGTAGTTACTTTTGCATTTACAATTCAGTAAAGATTTAAAACTTTTGCATTTATATTAAATATGTAATTTTCATTAAATATTTTTATGAATTTTCTGTTTCAATTCATTTTTTTATCAAAATTTCAACCAACCCACAGAATTTAAATAACATTAAAGTCACAAACTTTGATATCTTCATTACAGTCATTAGGATTCCTAAGAAACCTTACTACATCTGATACCAAACTATTGAATAAATTAAAAGTCCAAGAGTTTTTTATTACAATCATTTCTATAGTTCTAATCCCTGCCAATTCGCTTTACCTCGTTATACGTAACCTTATTTAATCTTACCTTGATGACATAAAAGTCTGAGCATTATTTGAGATACCTACCTTACATGAGTTTGAATTTTATGGAATCAAACCCATTCCGAGTAGCTGGATAGACAATTGCTCTACTTCGCTGTATAGTCCATAGTAACCCAAATGAGAGTTTATTTATGTGAAATCGGTTACTGTTGCTTAAGTTATGAAAGTCTCAAAACCCAACTAACATTGTCTTCATGTAAAAAGTCATTATTATCATTCATCAGCATGTTTTCTTCTCATAGGTATATTCTTCTATCTGCTATAATCTCATATATCGATTATTACATAGAATCGTGAAACATAGTCATCACATAAAAAAGGCAACACAAAATAAAACTCTTCGAACAAAAAATGAATATCGATAAGATGTACACGAATACCGACTACCTCAAACTTAGCAAGAAGATCCTACTAAACATAAAGAACTGATATATTCAGAAGTGGTATTTAAGAGGGAGGAACTTTATAAGCACTTGTTACATTTTTCCTGTAAACTTTATAAGCTATTTACGAGGTACTGATTTTATATCGGCTGCCTTTATCAAAGTTTATTGTTACAGAATCTGTGAAAATATTATAAAGCTGAAGAATTATTTCTTTAAGTACTACATAGCACTGCTTTATTTCACTGATCACTTTCATCATCATCATCATCATCATCATCAGCCTATCGCAGTCCACTGCTGGACATAGGCCTCTCCAAGTGCTTTCATATCTTTGAAAATCATTTCTAGTAGACAGAAGTCTGAAAGTCTGACAACTGACTACCAGTTAAACTAAGGAGCATTGTGTTGCCTAATTGATTGGATTAAAGGGGTAGAGCTAGTATTGTGAAAAAGATAGTATGATGATGAAGGGGATTTTTTTACTCGAGTAAATATGGGAAAAATAGCTAGTTTTTTTGTTCGTTAAGCTACACATGACAAGATCTATAATGACCCATGCAAACTATTAATTATACTTAAACCATGTACTTGTTAAACCACTTGACGGTAATATGCGAATCGTATCATTAGATGTAATGGGTCAACTACTATGTTATCTGAGCCATCGAAGTTATATACTCAAGTGTTTGTTATGTAACTAGCTATTCCCCGCGGTCTTGCCCGTCTCGAAGGAAATTTCCGTACTAGTGTAAAAAGTAAGTTTCATGTCCTTACTGAGGCTCTAGCTAGACTGTCTAGGCACAGTCGTATTTACTGGCGCATTTATAATCTTAATAAGGATTATGCAATTTCAAATTCCTAAGTGGATTCCTGTTAATTTGCTTAGTATACGTACCTAATCTCATTGTAATCAGTGCTCTGTAATGAAGCTTTCACTCAAGGGAATCAGTTACAACCTCAAGTCTAAAATGGGGGAAAGCATTAGTTATTCATGTATCAGTCATCAGTAATTGACCAATTCATGTCCTAGAGGTCATGATCTTTGCATGTCAAGCAGGTCTAGCTAGCATGTCTTAGAGGCTAGTTTAGTTATAGTTTTGGTATAGGCTCTTTCCCTCAAGAACGAGCCAGACCTTCATACTTCTTTTTCCCTGCAAAGACACATATAAGATTTTTACATTTGATTTTGAAGATATCGAAAACAGACAAAAAAGGTCAAAAGACCAGTGCATAAAGTAAATTTAGAAATTATACAGAATTTTGTAACTTTGTTTGAACTGATCGTGTACCTTTGAGATATCTTTAAGAAGAATTCTTTAAGTTAAAAGTCTAAAGAGGGTGATAGGTTTACAGTTTACTGATCTAGAAGTTATGGGAACATACATTGACCTGCTTCAAGGTTTTATGGTGTGTGAAACTGTGTTCAGTTGTGATACGAAAGTTACTATGGCGTTTTTTTTCTGCAAGCCAAGTTGTCATTTGGGGGATTTTTTATTTTGCTTTTTTATTAACAGTAAAATAAGGTATCATTGGTCTATTAATGACATTACTTAGGTATTATTAAAAAAAAATGGTAAAGTAGGTACACAAACTTGTAATTATTTCAAGTTGATTGTAGGTATCAGAGACTTGATAGCATAAACCAATCAGATCGATTATTTGCTTTTACGTATTTTCGCCTTATACAAGCTGTTGATTTGCATCCGTGCCATATTCAAGGACGTAATTATGGTAATGATTCTCGACCCAAATCAACAAAAAAAATTGGTACATAATTTTTTTTATTTTTTTTTTTCGGAATTCTGTCAATGTCATCTAGCCGTATTTAATACTGGGCGCGTGTGTTACTGGCCTTAAAACCGTGCTGCGCCCTCACACAAACGCAAACACAAACCATACGTACGCAACAATCATTCATAAAATTGGATTACTTCTGAAATACTAAGACATTACAATGACAAAAAAAGCAGTGCATATAAGCTATTTCCCGTTTACTGTAATTCCCATCGATTATTTACGTATTTTATGTCCTCTTCCTGAAATATGGCACAAATGCAAATCAACACCTTGTATATTTTCTTTAAAAAAACCATAATTTCTGAATTAAATTTCCTATAATATGTATAACACCCTCCGCATACAAGGTTAAAATAGGGTAAATAAATTGCTCATACAAAAAGGTCAAGATGTCATGCAAATCTTACGACCATTGTATTTACTTAGGCAACATAATGAGTTTTTGGTAAGGGTGGCGACGACATAAACTTTATAGCAAAGATACGTGTTTAACCCTAAAATGATGTCTCGATAATAGTCTGTCATAACTTCGGAGTGTTTCACTTAACCCTGCTCGTGAGTAATGGCTTAGATATAAAACGATTTTACGGGTATGACTTTAAAGTCTGATGATTTGATTTTGTGATTCTGTCAACGAACTTAAGTAAAGTTCTTAAAAATTTTTAATCAATTAAAAATGTTGAAAATGTCAATCATCTTTTCTTAAATAAAATAGCGATTTATTATCGAAGATTTTTTTTTAAATAAATATTTATCGGTAGGTACTTTCGATTTATAAGTAATGTGTAACGAGTGTAGGGTATCTAGTTTGGATTTAATCTTCAGAATTTAATACACAAATCACTTTTAAAGCCAAACGCAATAATGAAGCAACATTAAGATGATACGACTTCACACTACCATTAAAGGGTTAAAGTCTAGAGCTTAAAGTATTTAGTACTTCAACGAGTATTGCGCATACTTTAATTTTCATGATAGAAGTTTGATTGTGTCGTAAAAACTTACAATATTAAACAAAAGGTATGTGATTATGGTGTTAATGTCAACTCATTACAGCTGTACCTATTAATGTTCTGATTACGACTGAAAAGGCTGTACCTAGTGTTTTTTAAGGCGGATAACGCACTTGGCTCTCGATGATGTCTCGTATCGATAAATCATTAAAAAATTAAGTAGTTTAGGTTGAGATTGAAGATTATAGAAAGATTTTATTTATTTTCAGTTGTTTTATTTCAAGAATGCCTGGCTCACTAGCTTTCTTGGAATAAAATCGTCCATGCCATCAAGTGACCCGTCTGCTCTGTTGGACCCTATCTAAAAAAACTTTGAGATTAACTGAGTTTGACTTCAATGAAAGATTTACAGCTTAATATTTGACTTAATTTTATTTAAACTTTTACTCCAACTAAAAGTTACAAAACCACATATCTTTTGAACCAAAAAAGTCGTACATTTAGAAGTATCTACTAAGTGCAAAATCCAAATAGAATCACATTGTACATCTTCTCAACATCAATTATCATCTTTCCAGGGTGCGCCTCAACTCCTGGTGCCATTCATGTCCGAAGCTGGCTACATATGCCCTAAGACCCATAACCCTGCAGACTTCGTATTGGAAACCCTCGTCAGTGATGTAGAGGCAGTGGCTCCGTTATCAGAACTGTGCCAGAATGGCAAGCTGTGCAGAAGACTGGATAGAATGACTACCAGAGGTGGAAGGTAAATTCATGTACCTACGTCTCTGTTGAACATGTTAATAATTTTTACAAAAATATGGAGAAAATTGTGATGTCCACAATATAATTTATGTAGTAGCTATCGACTACTATAAGTCAGAGTACTCATTTTCACAAGCCTACTTTATCCATCAGTGTTTTGAGATTTGGGAAGGTGAAGACACTCTCACATTTTGTATTTTAAAGGCAGGGCTCACATTATAAAACATACATCTATTTCTAATTGAAGAATTTATAGAAGTAATATCAACTATGAAAGCTCACACTGTCTACACTAAGCATACGGAACTGCTTGTACTCATTGTTGTTTTTTTATAATTACAGAAAACCAGTCCTTCATTCAGACGAGTCAGTACAAAGAATATTCACGGAACACGTAGCAAAAGACCAGTCGTACAAAGTGGAGTTCCCCACTACATTCTGGACACAATTCACTATTCTAAGTAATCGAATGTTCATGCAAAATCTCAGAAATACGGTAAGTTAATGCGATAAAACTGATAATACAAAGGTAGGTATAAGTTTCTTGCCTATCTAGGATTGTATCACCTGCATGGATTTGAATATAAAGTTAAATACTTCAATCGGCAAAAGTTGTTGATAGTTAAGAAACTTCAGTAATAAACCAGAGCAAATCTTGATTTTGAGCAGACTTAGAAAGAACTGATTTTAAATCACTGTTCATGTAGGTATGTACCATAAGGCAATTTAACCCAAACTTTAAAGACTCTTCAAATCTTCTTCTTCTTATCGAGTGAGCTGCAGGTATAATCTCCTAACAAGCATTAGCGTCAGAGTTTTCTCAAATCCGCCTGACGACCTCTGACGTGGAATTATTACAACTGCTTGGTAGCACTCGAGAAAGCCGGCTTTACGTGCTTTTCCAAGCACTTTCCAGGCACAGGAACCTTCAAATAATTTTCGTTTTTTAATTACAGTCGTCACTTTGGATCCAACTTGCTCATCACATGATATCAGCGATACTTCTTGGCAGTATATTCTTCAACGTAGGCAACAACGCTGCGATTCCTGTCGTCAACTTCAAATTCTGTATCAGTTGCCTCGTCTTCTTCATGTATACTTATACCATGATACCTGTGCTGTTGTGTAAGTATCGAATTTTTATGCTTATCAATGTTAACAGTAAAAACACTTCGATAAAGAATGATTTAGCTGATCATGCCCATCCACCCTATTATGTATCCGAAGCAGGTAGTCTATTCAAATCTTTCTCAAATACGTTGATAATTTCTTGCATAACTTATTCGACTTCTAAATAGTATCCATCTAGCTGTTTAATAGGTAATGAAATACCTATTTATTTATATTTATTATTTTTCAGTTCCATTCCAAGTGCGTTTACTTCGGAGAGAATATTTCAACCGATGGTATAGCTTGAAAGCCTTTTACGCTGCTTTAACGCTTTCAAGTATACCTAGTATGGTAAGTTTTTGAATCTGTTCTAAAACCTACGTTATTTGATCAATATTAAAGATGAACTCTTTAATATTGATCAAATAATGGCTTGTATTTTATTCTTTTTGTATTTGTTGCAGTTCATCCTCGGAGCGATATTCATGGTTATTACTTATCTAATGTCTGGTCAGATGTTGGAATGGGATCGTTTTCTGCTGTTCTCGCTCAGCGGGATGCTGACAGCTATTTGTTCTGAAGGGTTAGGACTAGCTGTTGGTTCTGCTTTTAGTGTTACTGTAAGTATATTTTCAGTTAAACATCAGTCACTTTTAAGGACAAAACGTTTGACATATTGAGGACTAGCAAGCCATTTTCCTTGTTTGAAAAAAATAGAGCATACTAAGATTTGTTTCTTGCTCAAAATGTTTTGTTGAATTTACTATGTAGACAAAATGTTGGCCTTTTGTCAATAAAAGGTCGTTCAGAATGAAAACAACGATATGAATAACGAATTTCTCAGACTATGTGTCAGCATAATCAAGACCGTGCTACCAAAGCCAATATTTACCAGAAATATTTCATCTATATCTTTTTTGTGTCTAACTATAATTTATCTTTGTAACAGAACGGTTCCATAGTCGCCCCAGCAGCAGCAGCGCCACTCCTCGCCCTATCGTGCTATGGAATGGGTTTCGGTCCCTACATCGAAGGGTCCATGAGAGCTCTCATGTCAGCCTCATTCCTTCGCTACGGAGTCACCGGATTCTCACTAGCTCTGTACAAAAATAGAAAACTGATGGAGTGCAAAGAAGATTTCTGCCTATATTCCGACCCTACAATGATATTAAGAGATTTGGGAATGGAAAGCGATAATTTTGGTGTTCAGGTTGCGGGTCTTCTAGCCTTTACTTTAATTCATAGGGTCTTAGCGTATTTAGCTTTAAGATATCGTCTGACCGTGGAATTTTCAAATAAGTTCATGTGTTATGTAAGTAAATTCTTGAAGCATAGATAAGGTTATAGTTAGTAATATAGTAATTTAGATTTTTATAGCAAAATTGCGGACTATGAAATTATTTATGTTGATTTTTTTAGGTGTTTTGAAAGCTACGATATCTTGCCATTATTTAGAAAAGATAATATCTTGAAATTGGTTACTAATCCTTACATTACGGTTTGAAGATACGCATCAGCGTTTAGTATTGATTTGAAGACTAGTTCTGGCTATTTAATTACCTACTTGGTATATTAACTGTAGTACAATTTACCAGAGAAGTTGCTAGAACGTGACGTTATACGTCGAAGAAGTGGTAAACTCAAAGAAAGACTAAAGATTCTCCACTAAATAGGTTATTGAACTGAGATCGTTGGGTGTACGGTGACTTCTAATTTTAGTATTTTTTATCATATAAGATACAGTATTTTGTAGATAGGAAGAAGTGCAATGCTGTATTCTGATCATTATACACTTAATCTGATAGGGCCTCTTGATATCATTATTATCATCATTATGAATAATCTATCATTATATGAATATTGTTGATATCTGTGATAGTTTAAAATAACTTTCATAATACTAATGGTTATTTTTATGAACATTTTTAAGATATCTTGCCAAATGCTTGCCGTAAAATTTTACACTTCCAAGGTTTTGGGTAAGTCCCATACCTTTACAACGCGTTAAAAATGTCTCCTTTGAAGGCAATTCATGGCATATTTACCGTTTTACCACAAAAACTTTTAAACGTCAGTTTAAGACTTGTCTAAAAAAATGTCAAATTATGACGTTGACATATGGTTCATTTTGCAGCCACAATTTTTTTAGACAAGTGTAAAACAGGTGATTAAGTTTTTGTAGTAAGGCCATAAATGTTTTATTTTTTGACGTTCGAATCCTTTTAACATGTTTCATGTCTATAAAACTTCGATGTAAGTACATAGTTACTGAAAAATGGCAAGCGAATTAAATTATTGTAAATATTCTCAAAAATCATAATTTTAGATAAAATGTAGAATAAGGTTGTTTATTGTGTTTGTGGTGGGGTGGTAACAATAAAGTTTTTTGATAAAACAGTATTTTTATTAATTTAATAAGTATTGCACACTATTATTGCTATCGTAATAATTTATTACAATTGAGAAACTTATTTCATACCTACTTACATTAATTTCTATATCTATTCCTACCTATAATTATGTCAAAAAATTAAGTCTTTGTTTTTCAAAATAGAGAAAATTATTATAACTCCTACCTACATATTTCATTCTATATGATGCTGATGGAATTGTGACTAAATCTGATTTCATTCCAGATGCCTATTATAAAATCTCCTATATTGTCTAATACACGTAATCGTACCATTTTTTATAACATTGCTCACTGTACCAGCCCTAGTTAATTGCCTACGTCCCTTGTATTCTATTGCATTGATCTTGCTGGATTCCTGTGATCAGTTAAGTGAAATTGTCCGTATTTATGCAAAATGGAACCACACAGCAAACACACACTTTTGAGATATTAAAGGGTTTACAAAAACATGTGCAGCACTGTTAAATGAAGTAAAATTACTATTTCTTTTATTTAAATATGATGATTAATTACTAAATTTAGTATGTGTATATAAATTTTTGTTGATTACTGGTAAACCTTCAAAATAATTAAGAAATCGTGCATGTGGTTCCTTTAAACATTAAGTAATTAATAGGTTTTCTCATATACAAAAAAGAACCATAATCTAGGGATTTGTTGATATAAATGAAACAATGTGATTTATAATCGGGATAAAGGTGCTCTCCCTATATTAACGTCTACAGCATTACCAAAGAAGTATGTTTTAAAATAAATTGAGTTTGGTGAGTCTCTTTCTATGTATATTTCCCGCAGTTATATATGGTGACTTAGTTAGTATAGTTGATGCATTTTTAACCCTGATACATTTTACCTTACTTTTCGATCGTATTGTTTTAAATTTGAATTCAGAATACCATACGACACGGAGCTACGCCTAACAAGTCGGATATGCGCCTTGTTAAAGGCAATTGATTTTTGAATAAAAAACATGTTTTATCAAATAAAGGTTTAATTTAATAACGCGTGTTGCCTCCATGGGCATCTACCACAGCTCTCATACGATTAGGCATAGAGTTTATCAACCGCTCTATGAAATTTTGAGGGATCATCTCCCATTCCTCCTCTATGGAAGTTTTCAACTCCTGCATCGTCTTTTTAGCTCGTCCTACATGTGCTCAATGGGGTTCATGTCTGGGCTTCTGGCTGGCCAGTCCATAACTGTGATGTTCACATCCCAAAGATATTCCCTGACGATGCCGGCCGCATGGGCTCTTGCATTATCATGCATAAAAAGGTAATTTTTGCCCACATAGTCCGCGTATGGTATCACGTGAGGTTCTAAGCACTCACGAATATACCTTTCAGCATTTAATGTTGGCAGCCGTGGTCCTGTAACAACCTCAAGTTGAATTTTGCCGCTCGCGGATATACCGCCCCAGACAGTCCATGAGCCACCGACATAAGGAACCCTCTCTTCAAAGCAGCATTGTGCGAAACGCTCTCCCTTACTTAGACCTTCTTCCTTCCATCATTGCCATGTAACACAATTTTAGACTCATCGGAAAAGAGTACACGGCTCCAATCTTGCTGTGTCCAATTTAAATGATGGCGTGCGAAATGAAAGCGCGCTGTTCGGTGGGCTCGCGTTAGTTTGGGCCCATTAGCTGGCTTGTGTGGTACCATATCGCGTTCTTTTAACACACAGATACTCCGTGGAAGTTGGTTTTGTATCTCAATGGAGGTAAGGTGACGATTTCTCAAGCTGGTCGTCAGGATGAATCGATCCTGCCTTTCAGTTGTGACCCGAGATCGTGGCCTTCCTTGGCGACGAACAAAACCGCCAGTCGCTAGGTACCTCCGATAAACATCGACTTAAATTAAGTTGAGCACTCACGTTTCTTTGGCTGTGTCCGGCCTGAATAAGTGCCACAGCTTGGGTGGCGACTTCAGGTGAAGTATCCATTGATTATTGATAGAATCTCACCTTAATGTTAAGAATAAGTAATGTTTGTTGCAAAACCAAAGATATCAATAAATTTTATCAAGAATTAAAGCCAAGTAAACCAATAAAACCAAGTTTTCTTAGTGTTCGTTTGTTTGATATCAACAAACAGGCTCCAAATTGTCTTTTGTTTCTATAAATTCTGTGTTCTAAATTAAAAAAAAGACTATGAAATTGTGAAGTGCCAGGTTCAAAACTGCATAAAAACGTTTTGCTCGACCTAATATACAATTTTAGCTAGGACCAAACGAAACTGAAAATACAAGGTGGGCCAATAGATGTGTCCAGAAGATTTATATCGTTGAATGTCGCCTATTTTTACAGATGACGTTTGACGTTTTACTTTGAAACTGCACTTTGTGTCATACCATCAATGAAATAAAGTAAATATTTCGTTGTTTAAAACGAGAAATATTAAATCAATCATGTCATTTTTGTACCTTTGAGTGGAATCACATGCTAGTGGTTCTACTGTTTAACAATATTTATTTATACATGATAGAACCGAATGTTTGTGGTTCCCTTTTGCAAAACAATATTAGCAAATAAATAATAAAAAAATATTTTACGCATAACGATACCACAGAAATTTGGTTCTATTTTGTGTATTAAAAATAATCGTTAATAATAGAAATATGTTTGATGTATAACGGTACCAAGTATGCGTGGATCTTTTTTGTATAAAATTACATGATAGTACTATCGTTTATTTGTTTGATCAATAGAGTCATATTGTGCCGTGGTTCCGTTTTGCTTTACAAGTAACGTTTGTTATTGCTGTTGGTTCTGTTCTGCTTTTAATATACCTTCTTTCCAAGGGGAAAATCATGTGGTTCTTTTTTGTATAAGAATTTAGACCACTTTTACATTAGTATTCTTCAAAAAAAGTAAAAAACGAAATTTGTCGAGTGGTTCCATTTTGCATAAATACGGACAATTCTAAATATAGGTATTCTTGGCTTCCAAGGGTTCTGCAGGTTTCTCCGCTACTTTGGCAGGTCTTTTTGGTCCTGAAAGAATAACAAAATACCTATTATTAATTCTGAGTGCGCGAAGAAGTTGCCAGACGATACGAGTGAAGCCGTTGGCGGGAGCTACCCTTGTTATTTTGAAAAACAGTGAAACCCCAGTTTTCGCAACAATATTTACCTATGACATTCGTTAGAAATAGTTTTTCAACTAAAACAAATCCAACAGCTCAGTCTATACGAGTAGCTTTAAAAAATAACATCACTACCAAATCCGTTCATGTGGCAGCAGTGATTAAAATTTTCGTGGATTTGTTGTAAAATAAATGGTCTTACTATTGAAACTTCCTTCACAGCAAATACTAGTTTCGTTGATTTCGATATTATTCAATTTTATTTTTAAAGAACATGGCAATACCTACATATTTACCTTAGTCAAACTTGTATACCTAGACCAAAGTATATCTGAATTCTTCTGAGGCGGTAATTTTAGAATTTATCGTGTAATAGAATACTTAGTACCTTGTTAAAAGATATAGCAACCATTTCAATTAAAACTCACCTCCTCCCATGAAATGTTTGATGAGCACTGAGCACGGCGCATCAATGAGAATAGTTATTAAGTAAGACACTATTACTGCCAGCGAGAAGTCAGCCAGGAATTGGAATAACTGAAATAAATAAAAAAAAATCATTTTGGCCATCATACAATCATAACGACACGGAAATTTAATATAGCGACATCTATCGTAAACCGCGTGAACTATGCTACTTCAATAGAAAACAACGCTGCTCGGCCCAGCTTGAAACGCAGCGGCTGCAGAGTACTGTAGCTCTATATTAATTCCATACAGTTCTGATAGAGGGCGCTTTAAATTAGGTTTACCAAAGATTGTTTCAGTGCAAAATTACATCAAAAAGTTAATAAATCTAATGATTAATATAATGGTATTAATTCTGTATCAATTAAATTTTATTTTATTTATCTACACTTTTTTAAACTTATAGCCTAGTGCTTACCGAGAATCGTACGTCGAAGTAAATAGGCACTATGGGCATGGCGTTGATGATGAACTGCATTGGGTAGTGAACCAAGTACATGGCGTAGGAGAGCCGACTCAACACCTTCCATGCTCGGTGTGACAGGATCCAATTGACGGGGCCTGGAAACCAAAATTTTTGTGAATTACCTACATAGAAAACAGGAAAAATATTATTTTATGGAGTCTCTATGTTGCCTTAAAAGTTTACGATATGGACATTTTCTAATGATTTCAACAGAAAGTATTTAATACGGAGTTTTAGTACACCGAAAATAATAGGTTGAAATAAGACCATGACCGTAATTAGTAAATTCCCATCATGTTTAAAATGAACCTAACTTTGCAATTTACAAAATATAGTAAAATACCAATGAAAACTGGCAAGTGGCATAACCAACATTGTGCCTGCACCAGGCTACGTTAGGATATCCTAATCCTAACTAATATTATAAATGTGAAAGTAACTCTGTCTGTCTGTCTGTCTGTCTTTCTGTCTGTCTGTCTGTCTTTCTGTCTGTCTGTCTGTCTTTTCTTCACGCCTATACTACTGAACCGATTTGTGTGAAATTTGGTACAGACATAGTTTGGAACTTGAGAAAGGACATAGGATAGTTTTTATTACAAAAAAATATAAAAATAAAATGTATTTCGGACATATAGCGCCATCTATTGATCAAACCAAAAATCACTATTCCACGCGAACGAAGTCGCGGGCAAAAGCTAGTAAAAAAATATATAAGCTCACGTACCACCATATCCATGAACACAAGCGAAGATCATCCATCCAACAAACATAGCCCACGCTGGTCTCATGAAGGAATTAATCATGTTATCCGCAAACTGGTTGTCCCAGTCCAACTGCATAATAGGGTAGGACGAGTATATGATGAGGAGAGCTATGACTATGGCACAAACCCATAGAATTGTCGCTGGTATCTGAAAAAGAGAGAATAAGATGATTTTCATATCCTAAATATTAAATAATGTAAAAAAACAGGCTAGCATTCACAGAATTAACAGAAACCAATTTTAATAATAAATAATTATTGGAAACATGGAACACTGGTAGGTATGTACAATAACATGGTACATTGTAAAAGATATTAATACTTACAAAATTAATTTTAACTTTTCTGTCGCGATTCAGATGTAGAATGTAGCCAAATATTAATCCAACGAAGAACGGTGATGCTCTAGTCAGCGTGTTCACATAGTAGTTAATTAAATAATCTGCGGAGTCTTGTGGACGGCTAAAAACAAGAAAATAAAAACATTCGATAAAATTTACACTATACATTTATCATAACCATATTTTAAATAAACAAAGCCAAACTAATCTTATTTAATTACAAAGAAAAACAGTTGAAGATTCAAAGGTTGGTTATCGCAGAAGTCCAAAGTATTAGATGTTTTCTGTCTAAAATACACAGTAACCTTATCAATGTTTCTATCATATCCGGATCAACAGTCGCAAAATCAAATACTCACGAAGGTATAACTGGACCTGCAGGGAAGTTCTTAATAAAGTTGTAAGTAGTTGCAGCAGCAAGAACAGCTATTAAGGCTCCAACAAGCGCTGACCAGGCCAGTTTTTTTCTGCCAGTCAGCACCCAAACTAGGACGAGAGGTGACAGAATATGCAGTTGCACGTCTATGGCGAGGTACCAGGAATGGGCGAGACACTGGAAAAGAAACAAATGGTCTCGATTACAAGTCAAAAATTTGGTTTTGTTTCGGGTTGATAAGCACCATTTAGGCACTCTTAAATGCGTTCGCTACTTCTAAACTAAAGTGTATACTAATAGTACCATTACCGTCACTCCTGGGCCAATGATAGGTCTGTATTAACACTGAACTAAACACATTATACTAACACTTTGCAAAATATGGCCTTACAGAATACATCATCAAAACAACACTTACCATATGGGATGGATTAACGAAATTCTGAATATGCAGTAGAGTAGACCACCAATACACCCTGCATCTGTGTGTGTGAGTCATTTCCACTTCCCAGAATGGACCATCAGCTACACGATTGAATATCGAGATTTGGAGAAGAATCACTGCGGCTAAGGCGGGGAACATCCGAAGGAGACGGTTGAGGTAAAACAGGTGAAGACTTTTGATTAACTTCACTGAAAAAGAAAAAGTGTTTGAAACCCACTGTCAAAAGGCAACAATTAAGTAGCTAAATGCTAGAATTAACCCATTGATCAAGATGTGAAGAAAGTCAAAACCTTAAAAAAAAATGGCCAATCTCAAAGTCAAAGTCAAATCATTTATTTCATTTAGGCCTTTACAAGCACTTAAAAACGTAAAAAATGTAAATAAGTTTGATTTTAGTTACTCATTCCAAAAGTAAGGGTCGGTTCAGACCACGGAGGACAAAAGACTAGGTTCAGACAGACCGGCTCGGAGAGCAGAGCAAATTCTTAACACGTTGAAAATTGGCTACTTAGTATTTGAAGTAAGGTTTATTTTTGCATGCGCACTGCTTTTGTCATTGAGAATGCTCGAATGCGCCCGGTGTGAAATAATAAGAGGAGCCGACCGGCTCCGATCGTGTATTTTTTCTTGACGTTTGGCCCCGTTTGCATGCTCTTTAATGCTCGCGCAGCCGATCGGCTCCGGTCTGCGTGAAAAGAAAAATGCGCGCCGATGCCCTCCGACCCGGTCTATCTGAACGGATCCTAAGTTCTCTTTGGCGCGTCAAGTAAGGTTGAAGTAAAATCAAGATACTTACTGCTTGTCAACTTCCCAGCAGTTGTGTAAACTAGCAAAAGACCACTGAGCATGAAAAATGTGTCTACAGTTATGGGTGCTGCTGTGATCCAAATTGAATCTAGTGACGTCATCCACTAAAAAGAAATAAAATAAAATCATTCATAAAATGTTCACTATAAAGTGTACCTCCAAGTAATGAATTGCTGTGGTTATCACATAGCTTTTATGCGATGTAGTGTTTCTGTACAATAGTAGTAGGTACAAAATAGGTAGTAAAAATGACATCATCAAGGTAATACACAAATAAAGAAAGATATTAATCAGACAACTCAAAAATATTCTAACTACATATCTACAATAATAATATAATTACCTACTACGCTCATAAATTATACCTAATTTTGATGAGTAAAACGCAATAGGTAAGCAAAACATATCGCTAAGGTAAATAAAATTCGCAGTAAATTGATGAAGTCAGTTTCTCCTTTTTTTTTCCGACGTCAAAAATCATCAAATGACCCCTCCCGCTGTGGGTTAGCAGCGGTGAGGGAGTGTCAGACTCTTACTGACTAAAAACCGTCGTGTTCCGTCATAGGCCTTTTATGTACCAGGGCCGCGGTATCTCTTTCGAACAACCCGCAGCCCCGGCAGGCCTTGGCCCTGCTGGGCCCCGCTGGGGTTGCTGACATCTCTTTGAGGAGCGCGTGGAACAACGCGCGCCGTCGACACGGGTCTGTCGTCTAAGCAGACAGAGGGACGATGAGCCACCCGAACTCACCGCCCACAGACCCAAAGTCAGTTTCTCCTCATGTTATAATACTTTATCAACCGATTAACGATATCAAAGTAGAATAGGGCTTAAAGCATTATGATAATTCGACAATTGACAAAAGACTGTGCACAATAAATACAATTTCCGCAATAAAACTGAATTAATGTAAATCCTTTTGGATCGAGGTATCTGTCTCAATGGAGATTACACATCCAAATGCCTAATGATCGAAAATAAATTATATTTCAACCAGTTAAGGTTCATTTTAGGTTACATAAAAATTGTGCGAAACCATGAGTCATTCATTGACATGGTTTACTTATCCATTTATTAAACATTTTCATTCCGAAAAATATATTGATGTCTGTTACAAAAAAATATTAATATAATATAATATCATTTTCCTCAGCTGAAAAAAAAAGGTGTATAATATAGAGGTATGCAAAACAACATTTCTTAGATTCAAAATACTTACAGCCAAAGCATCAGCAGGATTAGCCATTATCATACTGGAAGTTTGAGTGACGAACGTATGGCCTATGATGACCCAAACCATAGCAAAAGTTCTGATGCCGTCCAGACATTCCAAGGCACCAGGGACAGGTTTGTACGTGACCAGACGATGAGTATTGGTGTAAGCAGAGAAGGCCAAGAGCAACTTGTTTAACTGCTTAGGATCTGTGAAAGAAAACGTCAAGGGTAACAAAATCTGCTATGATGTAGACGATTTTAATAAACCTTGCTTTGAAGAAAAAGGTATATTTTTGTGAGATTCTTTTTCGATATCGAAGGCATTCGGAAATTGATAAAAATGCTACTTATGTGACTATTTAACTGACTAATCAAAGATTGCTAAGCCATTCATTTTACTAAGCTCTTTATTTTATCATAGCGATTACAAATTATATGAAGTGGTGTCGTGTGAATACAATGCTTATAGTAGGTAAGACCGTCTAGATGAAAAATATGATCATGATTATTTCATCGTGTAATAAAATTCTCATATCAACAATCAACGATATGATAGATACAAATAAAATACCAAATTATAAAGATGATTGTTCCAACTAATATGACGTCCGGAAACAATAAATGTCCAAGAGTGATACCAAAATTGGCTGTAGCTTATAATGATAGCAGAGATAGAAACTTATATAAATTAATGTGCTAAATCTCTTCTGAGAATGATGAATTATTTCACGAAAGCAGGTGAGACACTCTAGTGCATGTAAATTGTAAAGTCATAAATACATTGTCTTTGCATGCGTGAGCTCGGGAGCATAGTATACGTTCAACGAGTCATACTTGTAGGGAATGTGCATGTAGGTATACATATATGGCTCACCCATTTTCGTGGAATAAGGTAGATATATCTATAACAAAGTATCTGAATTCAAAATTCAAGGACCCTTAAGGGCATGGTCTTTTAAAAAGTCACGATGATTTGATGATGCTTATTTTTACTCCAATTGGTATGTAAAAACTTAGATTGCTGCTCAGATTTATGACCACCATAATCAGTAAAAATCAATAACAATTTGTAGGGAAAACAAATCCGATAAAGTTGTTAAAAATGGACGTAATTAATAGCTGATAGTATTATAGATACGGATTATCATAGGTACATAGCTAATTGAGCTAGATAGGGACGAACATATTTCAGATAGAAACTTTAGTTTTATATTTGTAGATCCGGCTTCACATAGAGTGAAATGGGGCTAAGGTTTACTGTTCCTACCCTTCCTCAGCTTATATTATCCTCCATTCTGTTGTAATAGAATATTTTTAGAGTATGCCTTCTTAAGTGTACAGCTTAAAAGGTTTAACATCACCAGTTGATACAAGTATTGGAAAATTACAGATGTCTAAAATTTATTCCATATAATATTTGTGACAGTTCGTCCTAGGTGCACTTTAATATCTAAAAGGGATTCGTGGTTTGTATAGTCGTATCTTTAACATGGAATAAGTATTTATTGCAAAGTATACATTATGTTATTACAATATTTATACTACTGTGCCTTCAGTCATAGGATTTACCATCATCAAGCAATCTTTATCATTAGAGATGTCTCTCTATAACTTTGGATTCAATTGTTACAAAATAAGTATTTTAACTTTCTTTTGTGCATTTTCTTTGACTACCAAATGACGTTGACATGACCTTGCATATTTTACTATCATTCCATCAATATTATCAAAAGTAACTCCACTACCTGACCGTGTCGATCACGATATTACGTGCAATTTTTCACGTGTCTAATAGGTGCTAAGTCTTAATACTGATTAGGAAATTCTCAGACATGCCATAATAGGATACGGCTGAGTATTTAATCCATTTTTATAACTGGTTAATACTTTTACAGTATACGTGACTACTGAATTTGTCTGAAGATATGAGCCTAACATTCAACTAGGAAAGTGGTATGTTTGGAAGCAAATTTTTCCAATATGCCTACGATAGTATCTGTAAACATTTTTTGGAAAAACCCGTTTGGATATTGACTGATAGCAATAGGCACGTTCTGATAGCAATGTGCTGATTTCTATTTTGGTAAGATTTTAAAAAGATTGATGGAACTGAGCTTATCTGTCTTGGAGGATTATCGTTAACGATGTAATTATCCAAACTAATATTATAAATGCGAAAGTAACTCTGTCTGTCTGTCTGTCTGTCTGTCTTTCTGTCTGTCTGTCTGTCTGTCTTTTCTTCACGCCTAAACTACTGAACCGATTTGTGTGAAATTTGGTACAGACATAGTTTGAAACTTGAGAAAGGACATAGGATAGTTTTTATTACAAAAAATAAAAAATAAAATTTATTCCGGACATACAGCGCCATCTATTGGTCAAACCAAAAATCTGGAGGAAGTCACTATTCCACGCGAACGAAGTCGCGGGCAAAAGCTAGTTTTTAGCCATAATTTCATAGGGATCGCATTACAAATATTTTTTTGGCATATCTAACTTGTTGGTATGAGGTAAGCATGTTACCCATGATACATAAATTTTATGTAACCAAATAAGTTTATAATCTCTATGACTAATAAACTATACTACTAATTGAGTTTAATCTGATAGATACACCTCACGTAAAAGTAGTATCAATTGCAGAATCACAAAAAAAAAATCTTACCTTTTTCCAGATAAATGGTGCAACGAATGTCGTATGCTGTGCTCAAAGCGACGAGTATGATGAAGATTCCAAATATTGTACTGAAAGAAAATAATATAATTAGTTCATCTGATACGAACAAAGATGTTGAAGACAGCCAAATTGTTTGTGAAATTTTTGGTCCCATATTTTTATGGTCTCAGTAATTTCTTGTGTAACAATTAGATCATGTATTTATACTTACAAAGCAACGTATTCTCCAGGCACCCAAAGTTTATCGCTAGGCAGACGATAGTAAGACTCCTTGAAGTCAATAGTCAGGGGTTCTGTAGTATTCAGCAAAACCTTCAATCCCGTATCCGCGGTACATGCACTGGGCAAGCAAAGACCGAGTTGGAAGGTTAAGCTGGCGAGAGCAGAACCAGGACTTCTGCAATGGAAAAGGCTTGATAAACAAAATATTAAGGAAATAAACTTTTTGAACTTTCATATGTACGAGTAGTTGATGACTTCTTTTATGTAAAGTTTACAAGAAAAGAAATTATTAAACCTATAGTACAGAGAGAGACTTTTGAGACTTTAGAGACTTTTCAAAACTTCTCAAATTGGATTGCAATTTTGCTTAAAACGAGTACTAAGGAGCTCAAGAGGCCTAAGACCCCGTTTTGTCTTGGCAGACAATGTATAAACAATTAAGGCTGGTCAAACCATAGAAATTTGGAAACCAAGGAGTTTGTTTCGTATTCACACTTAAACAAAGCTTTGTGGCAATAAACCGTTTTCACAAAAATGCAAGTAACACCGACACAGCATTTCAAAGAAACTATCTAATAATTAGTAATAAGTATATGATAATCACACTAAAATATACAAATTTCAAGTGGACTTTGATCAGGTCGAAAGAATTGATTAGTTGTGAACAACAAAATTTCGTTAGTTTCTGAATAAAGATGATTCACAAAAGTGTAGATCAACAGGATAATGTTTTGTATCAAGTAATAAGTAATTAAATCAATTAAATCTTTTAGATATTGCTGAATTATATCGAGTATTTTGATTTCAGTAAATGAATTGAATTCCGCCAATCCCTAACTCTTACATGGTCAAATATGGTCACAGGTTTCCTTGCTTTCCCAAGTTCTTTAACATGAAACTCATTCATATATATTATGTGTGCTGATTAATTTTTTTTTTTTTGACAATTACCCTGTGTCATCTTTAGCTGCTCCATTGAATCTTTCAAAGCCTGTTGTTGCTAAATGATACATCCTCGAACGTTCTGCAGCATCTTTTAGCTTTGCCATCCTTGGGTGTCTTTCAGGCAACGTTAAGTCAGGCCAGTTTTCAGGCCATGTTATATCAGGCCATTCATCAGGCCACGTAATGTTAGGCCTGTCAGGTAGTGTGGGCCAGTTTTGGTTTAATGGTAAATTTATCATACAGTATTTCCCTTCAACGACTGAGCCGGGTATCTCCTGATTTATACGTAAGCATTGATGGTAGTTTCCGAAGTCCCTTACATTTCCAGTCAGAATACCTCTTGGAGTTCGAAAGCTTGCATCGAAAACTGTAAAAATAACATTATTGTTACTATAAATAATCCTCAAATTGCTTACAAAATCAGTTCTAAGTGCAAACATTCACTGTTTACACAAGTCGATGGCTATCACCGGAGATATCATAAAAATGTTCATTTCGCGATCCTACACGTGCTAACTTGTTTTACATCAGCTGATCTAAGATAGAAATCGACATTAAATATCAGCTACCTTTTGCACATTGGAATACTTGAGCCTTGTTAAAATTATATCTAAATCTTGTAGGATCAGAAACTGCAATGACATCGGGTGCAATATTGAAACAACACGTGTTTTTACGATTTAAATTGATTACAAAAACGTGTTTATTTAAGTATGATTAATGAATTTAAATATATAAGAATAGGATAATGATGAACCTCTAAATTCCAGGGTTATTTTTTTAATCCGTGGGATTAGGCAGCGGTCAAAATAGGTTTAGCAAATTAATATTTGACAATCATGGTGAAGGTACGATAGATGGAGTAGCCCGGTGATAAGTTTAACAATGGATAATTAGAACTTTTCGTAAAGATGTAAAGGGTCACAGACGACTTCTACTTTTACACTTAATCTTTTTGAACACAGCCTTGATTAGAATGAGGATAAATTCGTATCAGAAATATGATAATTTGGGTTAATCCAAAATGACACTAATTAATCATGGTACTGATTTTCCTCAAAGGCTGCTTCAAACTGAAGACAAGATCCTGGTTATTATAGTAAAAGGAAATGTTTTACCCCTACTAAACGTAATAAATAACACGAAATTATATTAAAGAGTACTAAATAGAGAGACACTGAAAGCGATCTAATACTAAATGTAGTACAATAGAATACTAAAATAATTTAATTTAATAGTTTACGTAAACAGTAAATGCGACAAAAAGTGACATCCAGGACAAAGGCACTGCTTATTTTTAAGGAAGCTCTTACAGCCAGCCTTAAACTGTTTAGCAGCACTCAAATGATTATTATCAATATTCCTGATTTTATCGCTACAACATATTTCTGGTTAACTCTGTGATTTTCTTGCTTCGATCTCGAATAGAGTGAAAAGAAATATGACTCGGAATGAAAAGCTGAGTAAGCGAAATCCTTCCACCTCTGACTGGACCCTCACCAGTTGCCACAAATACATAATAGACTGTGCAAATGCTTGTGCACTATAAATGACTGATCTTCTCTTCTTCATCTCGAAAAAGGCAGCCGTGTTTGGTCAAGAGACAAACCTCATTACTTAAATAAAGAAATTAAAGATAATGTACTTACATTCAAATAATATTTGCGGTTCATTTTTCTGGATATATCTTAACTGTTGCTCACATAGTACAGGATCTAACACAGATTTATAGAGATTCAAGTCAAAAGCGTTTTTATGGTCGGGTACGACCATATCAAAATGGGCACGAACGATATTCCCATTGTTGAATATTGTTATTAACAATAATAAATATATCGACTTCATATTGAAATATGTTACATAGTACGTTAACCTAACTGGAACTGATGACTGCGTGTTCCGTAATGAGCAATTAATATAAGATTCAATATTTTGTTTTTTATTGTTGATATCTACTTAGCTGATATTAATGATAAGATTGCACTAATCAATATTATTTGCGTAGTAATGATAAAAAGTATTGGTCTTGGACAGATTTATAAAAAAATTAAACGATTTTTTTGATAAGAATGATTTATTTGACATTATAACTAGTTTTTGATGCGGTTTTGTGTATCCACTATAACTTGTTATCAAGTTTTATAACAATTCCGTCATGTATAAGTTAATCCTTATAATTAATTAATAATTAATAAACGTTGTTTGTCAAGAATATCATATGGGTTTTCAAGTTCTTGATTTCTAGATTCATTGTAGTCTTTCTTTTCCTTTTATGTTTACTTTACGTCAGTTGTCCAGGAAATATGAATTAAATTTTATCCTCTCCTACTAGTCAATCATTTTAATTTTCATTTGCGAAAATACTTTCTTTTGCAACGCCATGACATGTTAAACACGTAATCACAAGGTTTAGTCATTTTATAAATAAATATAAATAATGTCGGGACACCTTTTCACACACGGTCGGTTAGCCCCATGGTAAGTTATTAATTAACTTGTGTTATGGGTGCTAACACAACTGATAAACTACATATAGCTACATATATACATATTTATAAATACATATTGTAACACCCAGACCACGGCCAACAAGCATGCTCATCACACAAATGTCGACCGAACCGGGAATCGAACCCGGGACCTCAGGTCCGGCAGTCCGGCATGGTGACCATTGCGCCATCGAGGTCGTATATACCTATAAAGATTATTACATTGAATGTATATGGATTAATCTTAATCGTCATTATACCTAATCTAAATCCTTCCCTCTGTCAAAAATAGAAGCATGTATCATTCATTTAATGTACAATAAAACAGAAATATAACAATACAGTCATCCTTATTTTATTAATATTTCCGGTCACCAATAAAAGTAAGTGTATCAATTGAGTAATAGATAATAAAAATAGTGTGACTCATTCTTTTATACTTTAAATAAAATAATACGTTGGTCTCGGAGCGCATCTTTAAGGTATGCCATTTTAAAGAATGTCATAAATAAGAGAAATTGTGTTCATTCCAATCACAAAAATGCGAAAAACATTATTTTAATTACTATACATAAGTTACTATAGAATATAAGATTGGCGTCTGTGCCAGAACCGTATACTTTCAATTTGCTCATGCATCATCTAGTCAAATGCCTTACCCAAAACTACATACCGTAAGGCAGCTGAAGTCATTCATAAAAATACGGAAAGTGTAGTTAGGTAAATACAAATTATTGATCCTCTTTAATCTTATAACTTTATCGTATTAATTGACATAAACAATACTTAAGCAGTGACGTAGTGCATGACACATGTTTGTATTTAGAGTTTGCAATCTGAACTATTGGTTATCTTAAATCCTAGCTTGTAAGCTTAGGTTCAATATACCTCTAAGTAGTTATCTAAACTATTTTTTTCTGTGCCTACAGTTTGTGCTCTACCTATATTCTACTGTCGTGTCCAAGAAAGTTGTTTTAGATTCTTTATTTTGTTTAAAAGATATTATTAAGTCTATAACACCTGTAGCAAAAATATCTATGCGACTAAAGCCTAGGATACAAGCACCGTCTTTTGTGTCTTTGTTTAGTGGAAATTTTAAAGTCGCAGCTTATCAAATTATGTCAAAAATATGAAACCATAAAAAAATCCAAACATACACATTATATTATTTAAAGCCTAGAATAATATATTTCACTTATTTTTTCCAATGTAGTTGATGTGAGGTGATATAACCACGGAGGACCAAATAACTAGGATATAACCTAAAACAGCGGCCTCTTTTACTATAAACACTAACTACGTATTAAGACAGACAAGGATAACGTTCCAAAGAGCATCTCTGTACCTCTAGTTTTGAATATAATCGATAGAGGGCGCGTACTCAAAGTTTTTTGGAAACTTGCAGATTTTATTTATTCGTATTTTGCATTGCTGAAATATCCTTGTCAAATAGGTATCTTGATAAAATATATAAAAAAAACTTTTTTACCAAAAAATTAAACCGACTTCCAAAAACACTAAAAAGCAAAAAAAAAAAAAACTTAATTTTTTTGTAAAAAAGTTTTTTATTTACAGCTTTTCAGTGATACAAATAGTTGTCACTATCCATATAAGTGGAAAGTTCTCATCAATACAAAGAATATAAGCCCAAATACGAGGTATTTTACATATTCAGTTGTCGAGTTCCCTCGACCTTCTCTGGTCTCCATCATCAGGTCAGCCCCAAACCTTCACTGTTGCAAAGGTCTTGTCAATACAAATAATATAAGCCCAAACACGAGGTAGTTTACATATTCAGTTGTCGAGTTCCCTCGACCCTCTCTGGTCACCATCATCAGGTCAGCTCCAAACCTTCACTGTTGCAAAGGTCTCGTCAATACAAATAATATAAGCCTAAACACGAGGTAGTTTACATATGCAGTTGTCGAGTTCCCTTGACCCTCTCTGGTCTCCATCATCAGGTCAGCTCCAAACCTTCACTGTTGCAAAGGTATCGTCAATACAAAAAATATAAGCCCAAACACGAGGTAGTTAAGATGTGCCGTTTAGGAGTTTCCTCGATCCTCTGTCGTCTCCATCATCAGATCTGCCCTAAACCTCCATAGTATTGTAGTCTCATCAGATATACACATAAATATAAAGTTTTTACCCCATGCTCGCCTACAATTTTCAAGAGATGCCCTCGATTTCTCAGGGTTTCCACCATCAGATCCTGATCCGATGTCGATGGGACCAAATGACAAGCATACCCTTTCAAATAAAAAAAGAATTTTTGAAATCGGTTCAGGCGTCTTTGAGAAATCGAGTAACAAACATAAAAAAAAAAAAAATAAAAAAAAATACAGCCGAATTGAGAACCTCCTCCTTTTTTTGAAGTCGGTTGAAAAATGAATTTGTGTTTTCTAGGCTTATGTCTTTAGGGCTTCAAACCGCCATATACTTTTTTTCATAACGACTAATTTTCTGATCAGATTAGCCTTTTCGTAATAAATACACAACAAACACATCGCATATTTGTATTATAAGATCAACATTCCATCACCTATTGATTTGATGTATCTACAATGACAAAGATAACATTTTGATAATCACTCTCAATAACCATGACTAGGTACAATATTATTAATTAGATTCTGCTAGGTATTACCTCTACAACATGGAATTTTTCTACTGATTTTAATTCTAAGATTAAGAAACCATTTTATTTAAATTGTGGAAAAATATTTGATACTTACTAGGTAAGAAAAAATTAAATTATAAATTTTAAAAAACCCCCGACCCAAAAAAGTACGCAATAATTATGACAGAAGGTTAAAAACGCTAAACCCTATAAAAAGCAAAAAATAACTTTTAACACTACGTAAACTAAATTTTGTCGTGTCGGGGACCGCTCTAATTCATTACTTTAGATACGTGTTTTTTTATACGAATGTCGTAATTAGTTAGGTATCATTTGATTTATGTAAGTATTTTTGAAGGTAAAAAGCGGTCCCCCGACACGTCAAAATTTAGTTTACGTAGTGTTAAAAGTTATTTTTTGCTTTTTATAGGGTTTAGCGTTTTTAACCTTTTGTCATAATTATTGCGTACTTTTTTTGGGTCGGGGGTTTTTTTAAATTTATAATTTAATTTTATTTCATGCTTTTTGAAGGAGCTCCTTAATTTTTCCATCTTTCATTTAATTTCTTTTATTTTAAGATGGGGTCGCTATATGCGATCTCGGCCAAAGAAAGCTATTTAACAATCCTCATTACAAACTGGCTCTGGGAGAATTGCACAGATTGAGAAACAATAAAGATTAACCTTTGGTCATTCTAGATTTTCAGTAAAAATATAAATTGGTTTATCCGTTTCATTCCGGCATTCCAAAGTTTCATCCGCCACATCCTATTTCCAGCATCAGGTTCTCGTCAATCAGAAACGTGAAGAGAACTCGTCAAGACAAATTCAACGAGCCCAAACTCGATGGGTTTACTAAAAGGCAGTTCAGGGTTACGTCTCCTACCTTCGTGCCCTAACAGCAGACCAGCTCAGTGGTTCCAGAAGACATTAGTGTTTCAAATTTCAGATCCCACATATGCTTGCAAGTAAACTGAGCGTGTAACATTCCTATCACACCTAACAAACGAGCTGATGACCTTGAAGACCTGAACCGATTTCCACCAAATATAGCTAAGAACACTCCCGACTGACACACCTTTTAAACAAAAAAAACCGCATTACAATCGGATCATCCGTTTGGGAGCTACGATGCCACATACACACACACACACACACACACACACACACGTCAAACTTATAACACCCCGTCGTTTTTGCGTCGGGGGTTAAAAATATAAATCGATACTTAGGTATTTACTTGAAAAATATATTACAAGTAATGTTCTAACCGTGCTTTAAGCAATTCTGATTTCCAGTCTTCAGCATTCAGATTAACAATCGAACTTAACTGATATTGTAGAAATCAATTTCAGTACATTTTACTTAATTTAGTCTCTAGTAGGTACTCTGTAATTGTAACAACTTTTATCTACGTTTTTTGAATCAATCCACAGTGTTAAAAAAGAACATTTAAACAAAAATTTTAATGACATGTTAAATAACTTGCGTCTATACTATTCACTATCGGACCACATTGAACGACAGTCTTGTGTCTGTCGCAGGGATATGATAAAAACGGGGATTTAATCAATTCCCTAAGGGATTTGATCAAATCACGGAGGATGCAGTTAAACTAACAACACGATTTTATCTTTTCTCTAAACAAATCTAGTGAATTGAACAAGTTACTAAATTGGTTCAGTGAAATGACAAAAAACATGTCAGTTCTTGTCTCGTGCCGGTTAGAAATTCCTTTTTGTAATTCACGATGCCACAAATTCAGCTACATGTTTTAATAAGTGATTATTACAAATAGGAATATCATACGCAACTAAAATATTTTTTTTTATTTTAAAAAGAAATTTTTGTTCATTCTTTCAAAAAAAATAATATTGTTCTGAGTAATGGTGATTTTTTATACCTATCAATATTTCCTTGTATTGCACACACCTGATTATCATAATTATATGGATATATCTTACCAAATAAACCTTTAAAATATCAAAGCAAAATTATTTTTGTCATTTCACTGAACCAATTTAGGGATTTGTTCAATTCACTAGATTTGTTTAGAGAAAATATAAAATCGTGTCGTTATTTTAACGTCCTCCGTGACTTGATCAAATCCCTTAGGGAATTGATCAAATCCCCGTTTTTATCATATCCCTGCGACATATCTAATGAATGAATTTATTTCTAACTATTAAATGGTCAAAGCGTTTGTGATTCAACCAAAATATTTCAATGGACGGATGAATGGACTAGGCTTCAATATTTATCATTTCATTTAGTAACACGAGCAATTATATAAAACTGTTTGTTGACCAACTTAAAAAAAGCGAATGTTTGTCCACCAGTTGACTACAAGTGTAACTTTCTACAGTAGCATAAGTTTTGATTAAAAATTGCTTGACTGCTTGCTTAACTTTGTCTCCGAAAATGACTATCTAAGACTATCCATCTATCTATCGAGTATCTATTAGAAGACTATATAAGTATGTAGATACTTCTGCCAATTCTTTTCACCTATTTTGGAACCTTAGCAGAGATAATAAAATCTCTGACGTCCCTGGGGAAGGTTTTTCCACATTTCGTTATACAGTAGCATTCATGGTAAGTATTACGGTATTACCTAGTCCCTATCAAATTAATTCAACCAGTGTTTTTAACGACACAAACCAACTCTTCAGTTTTTTAGTTGTCTATGCTATCCTACTGCTGGCAAATCCCTATACTCTTCTACTTTTTCCTTCCGTATAAAAATTATCATCCAAAGATTAACAAAAACCGACCATCAATTAATAAGTTGTATAGAACAAGACGCTATAAGTTAACTTGGCTGTGCAAATCGTCCGGCCTGGTAATTATCGGCAGCATTACTCCTGAGTATAATGTCTCATTGTTAATTGTTAGCCGGGGGATATCTTTGTCGGATCTCTTTAGTCTTTGGTCCTGTCTACGTTATCTTTGTGAGAGGGGCCCGCTGTTCTTAAAGCGCGCTGTTCATTTTGAGACTGTTTGTCGTGTGGGGTTTATGTTTTAGTTGGTTGGGGAATTAGTTGGCTGATTATAATAAGTACCATTCGTGGGGCAGATTGTGACATACTTTTTGTAGACCAAGCAAATTCAGGTAAAATATTGCTTGTGAAATCATGTTTTCCTCAATTAGTTTCCTAATACAATTCCGACTTCTCAGTTCAGTTTTAGTGCGATTTGTTTTATGTTACAGGCTTGAGATTGTAAGAAACAAGCACAACTAACTTTTTTTTTCGAGAATTGATCTAGGATCATTTAATGGAAGAAAGTTGGTTCATTATATCCAAGTCGTAATATTATGACGACAAAATTGTGCTCTATGAAGAATTGGTGATAAAAATATTTGTATCCAAGCAATATGAATATTTAATATGTTTAGTGATCACTTAGAGCTATAGGAAAATACAGATGTAAAGTACATTCAGGAGCAGAAATAGATTAATTTCCCTCACAACATTTATCTTTTTCAAATGTATGAGAAGTAGTGACCCAAAGAAATGAAAAATATTTCATTTATAATTGGTGCTACTTACTTTGGCAGTAAAGACCATGGTGCATTCATTAATTCAATAGTAAAATATGACACCCTGTAGGTACCTGCAGCAATAGGTACTTAGTTAAAGTATACCGTCCAGTGATTTGTTTTGAATACTGACTTCTTTTTCCCAATTTTTACCAGCTCAATCCAGTTTTAAATCACACTAAGTATCTAATAAGCAATTGCCTATGACTGTACTCCAATCACTGCCAATATTGTCCAAAAGCTTACACATTCATATTACTTATAAGGAGTATTAATAGCCAATACAATTTTATAAGACCGAGTCTCACTATGAATGGGCATCGTTATCTGCACATTTTGCTTGCAATTAGCACTCCGTGTAGTAAGTGAATTTCTAAAGAATATCGGTATTATAAAAGGCTGATAAACGACCCAAGTCGGTGGTTTAAGTGTAGTAAGGAACTTATAAATATTTTTATAGCTTGCTCTATAGAAAGGTGTACAGTGGCCGCTCCTATTCACTAAAATGAATTCACTTTTGAAAAAAAATAATTTATTGACATACGTCATAAACCACCTGTTCTTTTGCCAATTTTATTTACTTCTTCTTCCATACTTTTCTATCTGACGTCATCTCACAAGTGACTACTTATTTCCCAGCCAAAATTGTCTTTTATAAAATTCATCATCATCATCATCTCAGCCATAGGACGTCCACTACTGAACATAGGCCTCCCCCTTAGATCTCCACAGATACCTGTTGGAGGCAACCTGCATCCAGCATAAAATTCATATTTCGTTTCTTTTCCCTATTCCTTCAATCTCTGTTTTCAGGAATGCACATTTTTTATGTTCGTAATCGCCCAAGAAAGACGTAAGAAACGAAGGGAAAATACAATTTTTGAGGTTTAGCGACTACTTATTGAGTAAAAATCTGTTAGTCGTTTTTCAAAGCTTTACGAAAATGTTTCTATAAACATACCTAGTATAGTTTCAATATTAAATTAGGTTTATAAGCTATCATAATATTAGAAAAATACTTCTTAGGCCTACTTTCAGATTACTGACTTTAACAAAATAAAATTGAAAAATCAATATTGCATTGCCAAAATCCTACAAAAAGAGCAATGCATTCCAAAACTCTTACGGTTCCGTTTCACACACATCAATTTATTTGCAACGCCCAAAACGTTGGCTCTTTTCAAAAATAGCTTTGCATAATCAAAATCATTCGTTTTTCGGTTCTGATTGCCCATAAAGAATAGAGGTGGCCAATTTCGATAGTCGATTATAATTTGATTATGCGATTTACGAAAGTGATTTACGATAAAGCAAATTACTATAAACTATTTTAAACACTTTTTTATAAATAGGTTGGAATGACGAGAAAGGTTTACCTATATAAAACTATTTGTAGGTAATTGGTAAGCTCTCAATTTCTAAGAAGTAATTTTGTTACCACATTTTAATCGATATGACTTTTCTTTTCATTTCCTATCTCATAAACAACCACAATAATATTTATCGCCTCGTACCCTTAAAAATTGGAAAAAAACTTATAAAATCGGCCAACATTAAACACTATTTTGCCACAGCTCACATTGCTATAACATTTTAGGTAGGAACTAACTGTAGGCATTCATCGCGTGACTATTGACTGATCTGATTGATTGTGAAATCTATTTAACTATAAGATTCATAAGAGAAAATATGGTCAAAATAACGTAGTCAGTTTATTCAAAATTCTCAAGCTAAAGGTTCATTAAATCGATACCGATTCCAATAACATTCCCCCCATCTCTACACTCAAAAATCAGTCGATTACAAAAACGGCCAACAGTAGTCATCATGGTACTGCACTAAATGTTGGCTGCCATTCCATAACCGAGGGCGGTATTCAAATTGCATACAAACCTAATGTTCGTCTGGAAATGGAATTCTGTAAACGTTTGAATGATAGCTCACGTTCAGAAGTTTTGGGTTTTGAACGGTCGTTATAAAGTGGCTTGGAATTTTAAGTGTGAAACAGTTTTGATTAGAATGATATCAGAAGTAATTAGAGTAAAGTATAGGTACTCAGTAAATAATATTTCATTACTCAATCTGTAGGAATTTCATTTATATCTCCAAAACTTACTTGATTTTTTTACTGTTCTTCGATGAGATTATTTTTTACGTAAGAAAACTAATTTTCCTTTTTCTAGCTACTTACTTCATCTTCTTTCGTGTCGATGACGTGTCTTAGCTTCTTACTTAGTCCTTTTTTCGGGAAGCATTGCCAATTAATGCTATCTATAAAAAAGATGTCAGTTCAATCAGTATGACTCACTGTCCACACTATGCAGACCCGCATTAGTCAAAACATCTACAAAACAATACACCTAATCTCCGAACCTAGCCTCTAGCGCAAATATTTTCATATTTAGTATTCTTCCCTTCTGGGCTCAAACCGTTTAAATCTGTTTCAAAGAATTATTAATTACAGACCAAAATGTATCCTTTCCTTTGGCTACCGAACGTTTTGAGCCAATTGGAGTTCTAATTTTATATTAGAGGACGTAAATCTACAATCATATTCACATTTATACAGAACTGTTTTATTTCTTAGTCACGACTCGACTGGGAATGGCTAATCTTTGATGGATTTGATTTTCCGAATCATAATGCATACATCAGGAACTAGCTATTGTCTTAATAGTATAGCGACCAGTTAGTGTTTTGGGTATTCGGAATATCCATCTATGATATAAGGGTAGTAATCAATTAGCTCAATGAATTCACATTTGTCTTGTCCAAACAGAAAACATCTTTAAGTTAGTGCTTCATAACATTTTTATTCTGTATTTTACATCACATAAAGCTTTCTTTTGAATCACCCACTAATCCACCATTTATAACAGACAACACCTATTCATTAAAAAACTTACTAAACGGTTACCAGTACACCATTTTGTATTATCTAATCACCAGCCTCCATACCTTTATAATGAGCTCTATAGTACACTATGGCTTGAAAAATAGTTTCAAGTAGACCGACAATTATTATAACAAGCCCGCCTAAGGCGTCAGTTCTACAATTAATATCTGGTTAGAATGTTCCTGCTACCGTAAGGTCAGTGACCTTTGGTACAACAAACAATCCGTTTTTGTGTTGTGATTAATTAGGATAGGTAGAGTATTTTGTCAATGTTGTGTTCCTTTGTATGAGAAGCCTGTGCTCTGCAGTGGAACGCTGAAAGGGGCGGATGATGATGTCAAAAATGTTTAGGATTTGATTAGAAAGTAAAGTACCGATCTTAATAAAAAGAAAATTGGCTCGTTGGTCCTGTGTATAGTTTTTGTTAAGATTTCTTAGATAGAACCAAAGCACATCGTATTTTGCCAGTTTTTCACAAATGATACGTATAGGTGGTACCTATTATGAATACACGACTTCATTTACATAACTGTAATATCCTTAAATAACATACGAGTATGAACGAGCTAAAAGGCTTACGGTCCGCAAATAATAAAGGAAATGACCGTGATAAAATAACACTACTGTAGGTGTTGATAAATCACGATAAGAATCATTAACTACCGCTCGAGTTATTCTAACTGCTTTAAATTCAATTAAAAATCCAATCAAATTCTAAATCAACTCCCGATATTTATTACACTTGTGACAAATTGCATATTTTGACAGTTTATTATTGAACCACTTTGACATTCGCCCACATACCATACTACACATTCATTCAACAAAAGACTGGTACATGTACCAACAAATATATGTACATATGTAGGTACAAAAGTACAAGCTACAGACATGAAAAATATCCATGGCCGGCGGTGCAGGCTTCCCATTAATGAATTTATAATTTGCGCCGACCGAACAATTAGACTCCTGCATCGCCTCAGGACCAAATTTAAATGTTAAATCAGCCGTCGTTCACGAGAACAACCCACCGGCCGCTATGGTTTTTGTGAGATGACCATTTAGAATAATGTTGGTACATTGACGTTCTTAATGCCCGTTTCCCTTCCGGCAATTAAGTAGTTAGTATGGACCGGGCTCAACCCTGTCAATTATGATTAGACCAACGATAAGGAGAATAGTTTAATTTAGCATTAGGTGTTTCTTTGAAAAGAGATGTGTAACAATTGGTGATGGATGCGTAAATTGAGCATTTATTTTTCTTAATGCTTCTGAATTATCATTACTGACACAAAAAATGTACTTAAAATGATTAAGTAGCCACTGGGAAAACCTCAAACACAGTCTAGGGAAGTCGAACCTATGTTAATCTCTGTAGTAAAGTTCATGATTTGGTACTCATCGTGTAATATTCGAATTAAGCATTAATAGAGTAAACTATACAGGATGACTATCGAAATATAGATCCATGGACTTTGAAACGGAAAGCCTGTTTCGAAATGTGGAAATGAAAAAAAAAGTGTTTGGTTCGAGGAAAGACTAATACTTCTAGACACAACCTGTAGAGTCTAATAAAGTAACACTAATAAAATTTAGTATCTGTGGAGATCAAAGGGGGCAGCAGTGGACGTCCTATGGCTGAGATGATGATGATGATGATGATGATGATGATGATGATGAATAAAATTTATTATTGTACCCCAAAACAAAGCCTAAAGAAATTGCACAGCAAAATACTGAACAGCTTGGTATTCAGTTGCCTTTAAGTATAGCAAGATGGCATGTGGGCACTTCCCCTGACGTGCAATGTATTAGCCATATGGCGAATTGCATAAATTGAGCTGGCTTGTATGTGTGCTAAATAATGGAGGCTACCTTGTTTTATTGAGGCTTAGGAACAAAGCAAAACGAGGCAAAGCTTTTCATCCAGTAAAATAAAAAGTTTTCTTCATGTATCATTTCTTATGCGCTTTACTTTGCTCTAACTTTTTTTATAAAACTTTATCTCTAAAAATACTATTTAGTTTTGAAAATGAAGTGTGTTTTTTTTTCCTTCTTGCATAACCGCTGTAACGTAGATTTGGATATTGTAAATGGTTTAATACAAACCAAGTAAAACTTTTATCCAAACTGTATGCTCAATTGTATAACCAAACCGTACCTACGAGATGCATGTTTGTAATTGAAGTATTGATGCATATCAGGTTCTTGGCTATCACATTTTTTGTCATTATAATTCACACCGTAATGGTGTTTATAAAGTGTGATTTAATTGATTTAACAATACACCAATTTTAATTGACAGCTTGGTTATCGCACTGGTCGACTGATTAGCTGTTCTATAATTTCTGCCTTATCAATGTAACTAATCAGTTTTATGATACCTGCAATCATTGAACGTATCCAAAAGTTAACCTCCATTATGGAGGTTTAGTTTGATTTTCTGGAGTTTATAGCCGTTCCTCTGCTTAGGAAGCAATTTTGGGAATGAGAGACTACAATCAACCTTATATTTTGACTTTTATAACTGCTTGTAAAAGCCTTAATGAAACAAAATATTTTTCTTACTACCTGTTTTTACTTTAAAGAGTTTGAGGTAAATGCGGTATTTGTAAATGAAGCGGATTTTTTTCCATATTTAGGATGAAACTATTATAAATATTAATTACGACAATCTTGCGAGACATACTCTATCTGCTACTAACTTCTTAGCAATTTTAGACCATCCATCAGACACCCAAAAATTCGCCATCCGACTGCTAAATCTCGACCATAGCGTGAAGGAATGCGTCGAGACTTTGCCCGAGGCCCGGAAGAAAACTCCAAATTAAGTGGGAGTCGTTGCATGCAAATGTAGGTAGGTATGCGTAATGGCAGAAGCTGTCCCGTCGCTTTGTGTTGCCTTTCTTTTGTTGGCAAGCGTATTCTTGATAGTAAGGGATGAGCATAGATTTTACATGAAAGATTGATTTTATATGGATGATTTATTAGGTAGATTTTTTCGCAAAAATTGCCGAAGATACAGAGCCACAGTTTTTGGACATATCATCTGTTTTTCCCTTAGTATTTTGAATCTGGCTATGTCTATGTACTTGAATTTGTGGGTTCAAATGTATATTTTGCAAATGTATAGTCGTTTTCTGTTTACTTCGTTTAGTCCAAATTAAGTGGGAGTCGTTGCATGCAAATGAATGTACTTACGTGCAATGGCAGGAGCTGTTCCGTCGCTTTATGTTGCCTTTTTTTTGTTGGCAAGTGTATTCTAGATAGTAAGAGAGGGGTAAATTTGCAGCATAGATTTTATATGAAGTTTGCGGCTAATTTACGAGGTAAACTGTTACGCGAAAATTGCTAAAGATACAGAGCCCCATTTTAAACTTTAATCTAAAATCGACTAGGTTGTGTGTTTCTATGTACCTAGACGAAGTTCTGGGCCCAAATGTGTATTACGTAGGTAACAAAAAAAAAACAAATTATAGCACTAACAGCAAAATCATTTTCACTATTAGCGCTATAACTATTGCAACTTGTCCTACTTATCAAATTAAGGTACTTAATTTAAACTGGAGAATGCGGAAATAATACAACCCAACTCCAACAAGCCTTCTTAAATAACTACAAAATAATCCCACGTAACATGAACAAGACGTGAGCATTACCTACCGAGGAAACACGACACCTGTGCTCGCGCATTACTCAAATTCAAATTAAGAACTAGGTTCTATTACCGACAGAACGTCAATTGTAAACCACAGACAGCTCACTGATTACGTCAAAAAATTAAGATTTAAATCTTTTGATGTATTCAAATTAAACATCGGAGCGAGTCGGGAGAATTCGGGACATGTCGGCATGTCACCGAACCTTTGATACAGATTAGGGACAATCCGATTTCGGCGTGCCCTGTTTGTGTTATACTTTGATGTTTGATTTTTTCGTCTTTTTGGTGGCTGTGACTGATTTTGATGTATTTATTTAGAGTTTTAATGTTTGCGTTTGTATAAACCAAGTAAAACTTTATGCAAACATCATTAAAAGGGCCGATTTTAATTTAATTTAATGAAATAATTATTTACCTAATTTTCAACCGACATCCCAAAAGGCGGTGGTTAATTGTTTCCTCAACATACTTAGGTACTTAGAGCAAATAATGTGTTGCTTGGGATACCTATGCATCCAAAGTAAAGCAAAGCAGGTTTGGAGTGATTAATCTAGCGGTAACACTAGCTATTTAGAGAGATAATAGGTAATGACTGATCTGTTCCATGTATCAAACAATTATTTAGGCAAATTGTAGGAATTATTGACAAAAAACAAACACACACAAGTTGCCTTTCTTAATCCATACAAATAAAATCATTCACTCATTTAACCTTCCAAAGCGGGTGGTTCGATCAAAAATACCCGTCACACCAACCGCCTCTCCAATTCTATTAAAATAAAATGAATTCTTTGATCCGAATAAAGAGAATAAAACCTCTATAATAATATCGTACAATACCGCATCGAAGGCGACGTGTTACACCAACTTTGAGTTTGGAACACAAATTGAGTTGAATTTAATGACGATTAAGCCACATGGACGCGTGACGGGTTAAGTCCGCTTAATGTCTGTCCGTTGTAGGATCATCGGTTTTGAAATATACGGTATGGAAGTTGGGTCGGATACGACGGATACGGATATTGCAGGTATTTGTTGAATTAGAAAATCTGTGCGAAGATGAGTTTTGAAATTTTACAGTGGACTTTTTTTATATACTTATCATGTAAAATAGGTAGCGGCATTGTTCAAATCAGGTAGGCGATGGATACAGGTTCCTAACGGTCCTTTTAGAAAACAGTGGGGGAGTCTTGTACTTAGCACATACTCGTGATTTTCAAATCCTAAAACTGTCATGACTGGCATGATTTTAGGAACGTTCATGAACTAAAAATAAAATATAATAATTACTTACCTACTTAAATGGTTCAAATGTTTGATGATGAATAAGAAAACAGGAAATGCGTTCGTATGTTTTCACGAGGCGTTTGTAAATTCTTCTTATGAATGATCTGAAGCACTTATTTTTTAGGTATATAAAATACGTAGAGCAAGAATTTTATAGCTGATGTTAGATTTTCTTGGGACTAGGTATGTGTCCTACTGTAAATTATGAAGAAAAATAATATGTTTATGTTGATCTAAAATACATTTAGGTACTTTTAATATAGGTATTTTATAAATTTCAAAATTTTTGTATTTTTATTTGTGTTTACCTAGCGCACTAAATTTTTTAAACTAGGTAGATACTTTTGTCAGCAATATAACTAACAGCTGTTCCCCACTTTTCCACCCATGTCCCAGGGGAACAAGGCGCCTTTACCGATCCTTTTTCAGACTCTAAAGGTATATATCAAACATTTACCTAAGTTACTCAGACTGACGTCAAGAGGACTAACAGACAGACAAACACAGTTACTTTCTTTAGTACTTAGGTATAGGTAACATTAGTAGGTAAGCATATAAATTACTCTTAAATAAGGAAACTAGATTTTATCTAATAATTAATCCTAGGCAGCCACGACGTCATAAAAGACGTTTGACTGATACTGATTTTATTAGATGTCATGAAGTAAATTAATTTATTTGACTTACAAATCCAGTCAACTAAAACAACCTGCCCCCATTCGCTACATTTACGTAAACATATATATTTTTTACTAGCTTCTGCCAGCGGTTTCACCCGCATCCCGTGGGAGCTACTTCCCGTACCGGGATAAAAACCTGTAGCCTATAGCCTTCCTCGATAAATGGGCTATCTAACACTGAAAGAATTTTTCAAATCGGACCAGTAGTTCCTGAGATTAGCGCGTTCAAACAAATAAACAAACAAACTCTTCAGCTTTATAATATTAGTATAGATTCATACCGAAAACCTGTAATTCTATTCACATTTACAATTCGTATATTTTCATTGATCGTTCGTCAAAAATACATTTCTCTAACCAATAAAAGATAGTAGGCGTATATACCTATACATTACGTCAATAAAGCCTCTAAAACAAACATACAAATCGACTGACAAATAAAAATCGTCGGTTACGCTAACAATGGATCTTGCGCACCGGTAACGCACGGAGTGGGGGCTGGCCTTTGGACGCCACGCCCCAAACCCCGCCCCTCTGCGTATGCGCAACTTATTCGGAAATTGAATATTTTTGTATGATTTTTGTGTCATTTATGCTAATTTGATTATTTTGTGATGTATTGTTTTGTTTTAAGTTTAAGATTTTTTATTCTGGGATAGTTTAATACAGTTAACAAAAAAAAAAACGTCTCAAGTTTTTATTGACCACTATTGATTTGAAGTCATTAATGTAAGATAGCTCTACTTATATTTTAAACTGCCATTAAAATTCCTATTACGTACTAAAACGAGAACATACTCTAGTTAATACTTAATTGCTCTTAATAACCTCATTACATACATTTATAAATAACTAGTGTAGAGGTCATTTACACGAGTTTATTGATCGTAGTTGTACTTTTTATATAAGTTTTTTTTTATGACTTACCCAGTATTTGCAATGCAGGTACGATACTCTTATCAATTATTTCTTCAAAAAATAGTTTTTCAACCTAAAAATTAAGAGCAAGCCAACTCTAACTTTAAAATATTCTAGATTTTTCTGTAAGCCCCATTACCAAAAACAAAAGCAGTAATCAAAAACTAAAATCCTTATTTCAAAATGTCAAATGCGCAGGAGTCACGTTGCATGCTGGTAAGTAACACGTTTTTAAATTCCTATAACATACCTAATATACCTAGTTCAAGTGGGATTGCGGTGGCAGGTGTGTTTCGGTCAACGACATTTCGTATCATGTGTAGTCATATAAAACAGAGAAAACCAAACCTTATTTTTTAGGCACTAAAGTTGAGATTGGTTCAAAAGGTGAGAAGTTTCAGTGTTAAGCCTGCGGTCTTCACTGAGGAGGATCCGATATCATAACACTACGGTTGTGGGCAATATCGATCAATTTCATTCGATAATTTTCCGAAAATGCCACTCGAGTCATCGGTACTTAATTAAATGTAACTGACAGTTTTTGATGTGTCGAATACTTAGTGTTTGAGTTAAAGTTCGAAATTATTAACACCTGAAAATTAAGTAATGCTTTGTTTGATTTAATGAATAGTTCTCTAATTACTTATTCGGTGATTATTTCCTCGTGAATTAATTTATTGTTTGAGCTTAGCTCTTCAGCTAAGGGAAAAAAATAAGCAAGAACGGTTTTATATTAAAAAATATTGTAAGGCTCTCTTCATTCTAAATTAAACACATAATTGACGTTTATTTGAATATATTCATATGCGTATTTACTTCATTTCCCTAACGTAGATTTAATTATCAACAATATATCTTACATAACTCAAAAATTTCTTAATTAATCCAATTTATTCAACTTTCGTAGCAATAAAGAAAATAATAGACTGATGTTTGCGTACATTTTTTCCATAGAATACACAATGAAGACATTTGAACTTGCAGTCGAAGTGAACAATAGTAAGGTAAGCGTGCGAAAGCAATAACGCGGTAACTACCAAGTTTTTACTATAAGTAATACTCCGACATGTCATTTAGAAAAGTCACGAAGATCAATGTGGATGTTGATTGTGGAGTGATTTATTCCGGTTTCTTTTAAACTTACCTATATATACTTGTCCTTACTACTTACTTACTTAGCTATAAGAGGTATCAATTATTTAGGTACCTACTTACTTAAGTTCTTCAAGCGTTAGTTGAAGTTAATTCTCCCATTCGGCAAGATGTGTTATGGATGGTGAAAATTGTTGTTTGACCAGCCTCCTAAGCTTGTCTGATGCGTGCTTGATAGGTTTCAGGTCAGGACTTCTTGCTGGAGAGACCGTGAAATGGATGCTGACTAGAATGTATCGTCTCACATAAGTCAGTATACCTACTTAGTTACTGCCTGTAGAGACCCCAGTTAAGGACTTCAACGCCGATTGAGGAAAAATTAAATGATACTAGATGATGGGCGATAGAAGAGTATGGAAGGAGAAAACATGCTGCGCCGACCCCAAATAAAATTCGGATAAGGGCAGGAGGAGGATGATGATACCTGATCTTAAACAAAAGTTGACAGGAGGCAAGATACTTCATAACCTATATTAATGGTTAATTACGTAAAATATATAGAATTTAATTACAGGAGTAAGCTTATTTAGTTTTTATTTATTTATCGGCAGAGGTAACGCGAATAAAATATGATCCAATTCTTAGGGCAATTTAAAAATTCCGCATTTAATAAAGCAGTTACCATCGTCTTAGGTAATAAACTAAAAATTGATTTCCTACTTTTTATAGTAGCACCTAACAGTACAGTTAACATACTCAGGATAATTGGAAATTTATGCAATTATTAAATGGTTTGCGTAACGTAAAGTTTTTATAATAGAAAAAAACTACGCATATCAAACAAGTGTTTCTAAAATTAGTGCCGCATTTAACGCAGGCCATTCTTAGAAAAAAAAAAGGTTGATCTATAAAGTACAGGTGGGTAAGGTGCGCGCGCGCCGCTCAGCGCTCTGCGCCACTCTGACGGGCGGCGCACGGTCAAGCAGGTGCCGCCTTTGGAGGGGAGCACCTTACTATACACCTTACAAACTTGCATTTGCATTCCTGTATACCTTACTACTTTTATAATAAGGTTGAAAATTGTGTAGCTAAGTCTAGCTACTTGTTGTAGGGCCCAACTCCTCTCCTTTTTATCGAACAAAAAATGAACTGTAAACGCGATCACGGCCGCGGCTAAGGTCAATGTTAGCGCTTCCTTCAGTGCACGTTCAGAGAAGAGCGCGTGCGCATCCTACCGCGCATGCGCCGTACACTACCCGCCCAGAGCCGTAATGTAATATTGTACCGAATTACCGCACTAACAACTTGAGACACTTCGATTCGTTCGCGCATTTTTTTTGTGGACTATGAACAATTTTTTTTTCGAGTGTGTGCCTACACCAAACAAACTCACGCGCAGTGATTAATACATAACGACATTTCACCGGACGATCGATCACGCACAGCCGATATTTCGTTGGCGACATCACCGACCGATAATCGAACCGACGTCCCGACATTTTTTTTCTTATACTAATTTATTTATCCTCATTAAGTGTGATGGACGAGACCGGTCACATTTTTAAATATAACTCATTTATGTCGTGACTGTGGAACTTTGAAGAAAGACTGTGTTTTTATTTTGAAAAAAATGGAGACTTTGGTGTTGATTCCCCAAGACTTGAGCCTGGCTTTGAGGCCTGGTGGAGCGAGGGGCCGTGAGGCTTCCGTGAGCGTTTGGACTTCGGCTGAGCTGCCGCGAGGGTCACTGCTGTACCCCTTCCAGGGTACAATTAGGATCGATAAGCTACATGTTTACACATACGTGCCGGATCATGACGTAAGTTATATTGTTTAAGTTAAAAGTAAATCATTATTTTATGAGCCTTATGTAAACATATTTAGCGCACCAATCTAGATAATGTAATGGTTGCAAGACAATATATCCTTTAAGTATATCAGGATTACTTGGAGATGAACAGCAAGATACTTAAAGAGTTATCTTAAGATATTTGGTTGAGCTGTCCAGTATGTTTTTGACTATATTTTTATTAATAATTGCTCAATCATTAATTAAGTTGGGTTGCATTCTCAAGGAATGTAAACATTTTCCACGTATCACATTAACAAGTTGAACTGTTTGTGTTTGTGTGCACTTACCAATTATACGGTCAGTGCTTTTGAAGGGGTGATTCTATCACCATTTACGTGCAATTTATATGATTTGATATGAGTAGGTATACTAACTTTGTCAAAGGGGTGGTTTGGTATTTTAGGGGTGCACACTAATGTAAATGAAGTGTTTATTTCATTAGCCTTATTAGAGCAAAAGTATTTGACTTGACTGAGTTATCTTTGTTATCAAGCAAATAAAGGAATTACGCCGCTCTTATTACAATTTAATTAAAAGACTACTCTCCATCTAATTCATTAATCACCGATTGTTTATTTATCACAAAAGGTATTTTCACTGATCATTCTGCATTACATAGTTGACTAACTAGTTCTTAATTTTATTACACTGAAAATTATCAATTAATGAAATTAATTCAATAAGAACAAGATATCTGAATCGAATGCCTTAAACGTGTCATCAAAAAAATATTCCTCATTGCCAACTGGAAATATTTACGAGCCTGGTCCACTTCACATAAGAAAATAAAAACAGCAGGAAGCTGTTCCTAATTAATCGATAATCAGATTACTAACATCTAACTGTTTAAAATGTCTTACAACACATTAAAATTATCGTTCTCAGCCTACTGTAGACTTTTCATTCATTCATAATAATATTTTGAATTTCTAGGTATATTCGTTCTACTAATCACACACTTAATTTCTTGGACTATTAATTTGTTACCATATTAATATTAATGAAGTCAATAAAATCAGTTCCTTTATAATAATTAATATTACTATCACAGGTGGTATCCTGTGGCTAAGATAAAATAATATATTTGCAATGATAAATTCTCTCAAAGCAAGAAATATGCGCTTTGGTAACAGTTTTACATTTTAAATCGCCATTGATAGAAAAATATGTCGGTGTTTCTTTTAATTTAAAAATATAGTTTCCTTTTACGTAATTCAGTTAGATGTAGGTATTTTTAATTTTAAGCGTACCACTTTCATTAATAAAATTCTTATGGACATTATTTAGATATAATGGTACCTACTGAAAGAGCATTTTTGAAAACATAACAAAATATTTTACGAATAAGGTTTTCCAAAATGCCCAAAAAAGGATATAATATTTTTTTTGAATCTTTTGTGTAGGTACCATATAAACCGTCATGGTAACTTAAACGTGTTTATCATAAAGTTGTATAATAAAACAATCTAAAAAAATAATTTATTTATATGGGAAAATAAATATACTAATAAATACATATAATAGACAGTGATGACGTCTTTAGCATAATAAATGAAACCTAAACTTTATGTTAAGAGTTTCGTATCCATTGTTATGGTAATTTTAGAAGTTTTTTAATGCTGAGAAATATTGCATAGTTAGGTATGTTTCTTGTTCTTTACTCTGCATTCTGGTTTAGTTATTTTCAGTTGCGTAATGTTTAGGTAGTTTTCTTTTTCCTGACATACATAATATTTCGTATAAGGATTTGAGTAGAATTTTTGTAAAAAAAAACTTACCTAACCGTGGGCTAGCAGGCTACGCAAAAACATACTGAAGATGATCAATTTATTTTCAGGATTTGCGAATTTAACGTCACAAGCTGCATAATAAAACGAGTTTTTTTTTTTAATAATACCTAATTTAATTAGGTATTATTTTTGATGATGCAAAACTGTATTTAATATTTTTCAAAACATGCAAACTAATATATGTTATCTTTGTATTAATAGAACTTTATCCTAAAATAGACATATAAAATTTTAATATTCAAAACTGCATATCTATGCGATTTACTTCAATTACCATAAAAGGCTTTGCATATTAACTTCTAGATAACACTGAGCTCTATGGATGCAATCTGTAATGAAACTCTGCTTGACCATAAACGCAGATAGTTTATAAATAGGTTTATTTAAATAAGAATGATAACATAGATAGCTGTTAAAAGTGAGGAGAAAAATCGTTAAAATATAAAATCTTTGAGTATATTTATAAATTAAATAATAATAGAGGATTAGCTGGGTGAATCTCAGTTACCCGAGTCCGACGCGATTGACTGAAACAGTAATTGGAAAAAAAAATGACTCTTATCATTACTTTTATGAGGATTTAGTTCCCGATATTTGAATCAAATTTTATCCTACAAACAATGAGTAAAGCTAGAGCAATACATACCGATTATTACTACACTAAGGGGTTTCTGTATAGTTGCATACATGGTGCAACCCATCCTTAACTTTTAATAAGGTTTGCTCCGTATACTGCTGTTTTTGAACTTTCTACGGTATCCCACAAAACAGTTATTTTGTGATCAAAGGTTGTTTTGCGAACATTAAAAAACACTTTTCTAATCGCTGAATCGCTAAGCAATGGGCATCATGATCAATACTCCAGCTTTCACGGTTCTTTCGTCAGCGATCTTTAACCTCACACGTTCGTGGCTCCGTGAACGCACTTTGTGTTACAGTTTTACAAGGAAAAACCATTAACAATACACCTTGATATAATGTACTAGCTTGTGTAGGAAGATAACTCAAGCTGCTGTTCAGGTGTGTTTTAAATGTATATGCTTTATTTAAGGGTGCGTTTAACCTAATCAACAAAAGCTCAGTCTTTGCCTACTTGTCAAGTTCTTTTAGCAAGATCAAGAAAATAAAAACCTGCATCTACCTACTCTTGGTCTAGCTCTATTCTTTCTTTTTAAGTCTGCTTCTGTTTTGTTTCCAGTTCATTGTTCATTTTAAATTATTCACATAGTTGTTTGTATTTGACAACATCAGAACGATGTTTTACACACTAGTCTTTTTAGTGAAGACGTGATTCAAGTAAGTTTTCTTTCAGTGAAAATTGATTCTTAATGAATTTACAAGTTCCATATATTGACTCCTACACACAAAATTAACATCAGTAATTAACAAAACAGAAGTTAACCAAGCTTTTCATTGACTTTACATGTTCGTCAAGCAATTTAGTGACGAAAAAAACTTAATTGAGGATGTAACCAAAATTGATGCTCTAGTTTAAATTAAAATATTTTAACAGCTTTAACATGAATAGAATTTTAGATCAATCTATTTGCCTCATTTTTATTGGTCGTTAGTGTTCATTAATACTAAGTGTATTGATTTCCCGCTGAGAGCAGACTTCTCGTTTTGACGAAAACATACAAATCATGGCTAAAATAGGTTTTGGTTTAGGCAAAATAGGTTTAATAAAGTGATTTGATTTTCCTTAAAACCTGTTCATACATATAACTTTTTTGATGTCTATTTTCCGTTTAATGTAAGGAAAATATATAGGAATATTTAATAAAAGGTAGGTATACGATATTGTTATTTAAAACAGGTGGTAGGTCATACCTACTTATCGTGATTTTATTGTAATACAATACGTATTATGACTAACAGTCTGGTTTGCTGTTAGCAATGTATCAGTATTGTTATAAATAACTTAGATATTGACTTACTTTTTTTACCAATCTCTTTTTCCAAATGTCAAAAAAAAATCTAGAATGATCAACTATGAACTTACCGTACATTCGATAGACACGTAACTTTTATATCTCTCACCATATTTCAATCAACATGTACCAATAAAACAAATAAACATCAAAATAACAGCACCAAAAAATGACTTCATACCATACGTAAACAAATACCAATACAAAAATAACTATATCATCTACATAAACGTAGTTACAAAACCACCAAGTATGCAGTTAGAAGCAATACCGGATAGTCACGAACGGTGGTTACTCGATAATAGTTTTTACAAACAATTGTACAAAAACTGAATCATAGGATAACCGCATGATTGAAGCTTTCCCTGAAGTAGGGCTGTTAGTACGTGATAAAGTATTCGCAGTTATAAATAACTTGTTTGGTTTGATATATTGGAGTAGTTTGTTAAGTGCGCCGTTGACAATCTCTTCTAACTCTGTCTTCGAATATCGTCCATATTATGATCTTCTAGATTATTTTGAATTTTTTTTTTTTTTTTTTTCAAGATTTTTATGTAATTTATTATGTAGCTATTTATTTTTTATGTTAGCTATTAATTTTTGAAATTAATGTAAATTTTTTGAAAATGAAAAGTTTCCTGACTAAGCTCTGTGATGATACAATATTACGGTTACAGCATAGGACGAAATTCTTTCGGATTTAATTATTGTTAACGTTGCCTTTCCATTCCTTTAATATACAACGTGAACGTTATAATATGGGGTGTGTGTGTATTAGCAGCTCTAAATAGAGCGTGTCTACTACCGTGGTTCCACTAAATAGTTATAGGTATTCATCCCTTATTTACCAAAGCAGTTCAGCAATCATGGTCCCTTCAAAAACTGTCCAACATATCTGATGACATATCCCTTCATAATACTTTTAACACTAAACCAAATCCGGGAAATTACCCAACCACGCCCTTCAGAAACCTCAACCAACCAGATCAATTAACGACATAATTAATCGCATTACATTCGGCGATTCCGGCATCAAGCATGTAATAGAAAATTATTTTATATCTGTAATTATATAGAAAAATACCTCGAGGCTTGGGCCGGAAGCTTTCGCACTTGGCTCAGGTGTTAGAATGCACAAATGTTAACTTTCACTATGAACTGGTTTGTTCGGACCGTGCTGTGTATTGTAAAAAAGCAATTGCAGTGTTTGTTGTTGTGTATGTTTGAGCTGGTAGATCTGGTAAAAAAAAAACAGAGTGTTGATACTTATGTGCTAAAAAGTGGTCATGAATTGCATTAAGATTTTTACAGAATAATCGCCAAGGGAAGGAGGAAACATGAAAGTAAATTGAATATAGAAGAAAGAATCGGCGCACTAGAATCAAAAATAATTATCAGAGATTTAAATGATAATAAATCTGTAATATTTAAATATGTTATTAATGTTAAATACCAAGATATCCAAGAAGGAGTAGCTACAAATGCAGAAGACAAAATAATTAACATACCATACAATGTATTTAAGGAAGAAGAATGTACCAGTAGGGTGGGAACATTCAAGGAAGCATGTAGTTCTGGTAACCACAAGCTAAGGTATGTCCAATATAATCTGGTTTAACTGTAGTAATGGCAGATGTAAGTATTGATAACAGCATTGTGTTTATAATTAATTTAACTTCGTTAGCGTTCATTGAGCTCTCTGTAAGGGAATGTGGCTTAACTTAAAAGAGGGCGCACTTCTTCCTTATAGAAATCTTACGACATCTGTAAGGAGTAGATCCATTATTAGAGGTAGAGTTGAATAAAAATCTATGAGATTTTGAAAATAATAAAATATGATCCAGATCATTCCTTAATCAGTAGAACTTTGAAAAATACAAGCCACTTTATAAAATATACATTACTCAATAATTGCCACAAGTATTATATTACTAGCTTCTGCCAGCGGTTTCACCCGCATCCCGTGAGAATCTCGGCACGAACCCGGATAAAAAGTAGCCTATAGCCTTCCTCAATACATGGGCTATCTAACACTGAAAGAATTTTTCAAATCGGACCAGTGGTTCCTGAGATTAGCGCGTTCAAGCAAACAAACAAACAAACAAACTCAGCTTTATAATATTAGTATAGATAAGCTAATAATGCAGAGTTTGAAAATTCATGAGCTAGGATATTTATTAAATATAGGAAAGAAACTATCTGCTCCTAACTTGGACCACACAAACAAGTAGCTTTTTGTGTCTTTCAACGCACGCGCCTTTATTAACCACACCACTTTTGTTCGTTACAAGAGTCTAATTAGGACTGTTTCATACATTTTGACAACACCAATTTATAACAGCGTTTATACCAAACTTATTGGAGCGTGAAACTTCTAAATTATACCAAATCGACTTCTAATAAGTGTATAGTTGTGTATAGTTAGGTGTTGATTACTTGTACGATGGACTGCTTAATTGTGGAGGTAACGGTATAATTAAAGATGAAGGAAAGGTGGTTGCTGATTCATGAATCGGTATGTTCAATATGCCAGGTGGTTTGTGCAATGTGCATTTTGTAGTGGGTCCTATAGATCATGATTTAATTGATTACTCAAGAGAAGATTACAAAAAAATTCACGGGATTTCTATCCTTGTAATTGTTTATTCAAGACATTGAAATATAGGCATTTACAAATAGCTAGTTATGAAATACATGTTAAAACTTACGTTGAAGTTGAATTTATGCCAAACCTTAATTAACAGATACAAAATTGATGAATTTCACCACGACGTACACTTATACAATTGCAGATCTTTATAGAGTTCAAAATGATATCAAATAAATAAAATTCTAACAAAGAAAATCAACGTAAATCATAGCACACAAGGAAACGAATTTGATTCGCTTCGTTATTGCAACAATGATAAAAGACAAAAGACGAGCGAGCCGTGGGAACAACGTCTGTATTCATGTAGTGACAAAAATGAAGCAATTACGTACGGCCGTTGACATTGCATGAGTAACCTTACGACTTGTGACCAAGGCGGTTGAGGTAACAGACTTGTTGTAATTAATCCTTGTATTGTGAGCAAAGCTTCATTTATAATAAAAACGATGATGACGTTGTTAAAGGAATGTGTAAGAATGAGGAGGTTGTGTGCAGTGGTAGACTTTTAATTTAAGGGAAAATATAGATGACATACCTATAAATTGAAGGTATCATTACGGTTATAGAAGATTGAAATATATTTTGGATTGGATTGGTTTAAGTCTACTTAGAATTAATTTAGGAAGTTCAGCATCCGAAAGCATAGAACCTCAAAACAAAAGACAAACGACTACAGACAGCAGTCATATTGACAGTTCCTACTAGTACCGAGGCGTCAACATCTGATCATTAGAAAAAAAAACTTCCGACAAATCACACAACAATAGCACGCGTGGCAATTTTTTCCATACACACAAGTTCAGTGTCCAAACAATCGGTGAAAAACTGGCGTGTGACGCAATAAGGTGAAACACCTAATTATCTCATAACGAATGAATGAATGAACTTTCGCTTTTGTGTTCGAACAATGAGCTCAACACTCTCTTCTAGTGTGGTAATGCTGTTTTTACTTCGTATTATGTGTGCAAGCTATGATAAAACATAGTTCGCAATAGGCAATTGTCTTACCTTAATTTCCGTGTAAGGTCAGTTTGAAGTTACATGTGAAGATGGGAAAATTTTGTATGCATAATTTGGTGTTTGAAGTGAAATTGGGATAAAATAAATGGCTGTCGGAGAAAATAAAAATGATGGAAATCATGCAATTAACATTAGCAACAGGCAAAAAATTAGTCAAGGGGAAGCCAGAGAAAAAGTTCTACCATAATTAATTGGAAAGGCTAGAACTAAGAATATAGACATTAAAACTAATAATCCACAAAAAATCCTTAAGCCCGTCAATCATGATTAAATGATAGATTATCCGCATAAAATAAGTTTTACTAATTCAACATCATTCAAGCATTCTCATTAGAAATTCATTTTCATATTATAATTAAAAGTGCCCATAAACACAGCCATATAATTATTGACGTACATCTAATTGATAGACTACGGAGAAGTGATTTGTTTGAAATGTATGTATGTATTTTGAATGGTCTGAGACCATAGAAATAGAGAATAGTTCGTGCGTGGCAGAAGCCAATCAATTTTGATGTGTAACTTATGAAGAGGCTGGTAATGCATTTGGCGATACGGATTCTTTAGTTAATGGAGTGAGAGTCGGAATATCGGTTAATATGTATTTGGAAGTTTTAATTAACCAGGCACTCAGAAAGGAAAACGATATGGATGGTCTCGTTAAGGATGGTCCAAATACGACTAACCCAAATTTCAGAATGTTTCGTTCGTTGCATTCATACCTTTAGCGTTATTATTATTGAAGATTTTGCTTTTATTTATATTATTACATTTTACTTGATAATCGACCTTTATGTGGTAGAATGAACCTATTAAATCCATTAAATGGTCGGCCTCTGAATATACTCAAAGATTCATCACTGTTAACCTGCCCACTACAGCTAATCTTTTAATCATGGCATGACCTATTATTATGTAGCTATTTCTAGAAATAACTTTAAAATTTTCATTAAAACCGTGACCACCTTTTACTACTTATTACAATTTGCAAAAATGAAAAACTGGTTTAAGTCATACCGTCCTTCAGGGTAAATTATAACTTAAAGCTTTAAAAATAAAGTGTATAATCGTATGTTGGACAGTGACAGATGCTGGTCACCACTGCGTCTTGTGACTAAGTCTTCAGCTTGCCCCATTGTCAAGCTATGACTGATTTATGCGAAGTACAAGATTCATTTCATTCACATTTATTTAAATGTCCCAGGACGATTTACGTTGTCTTGGTGAAATTTCAATATTACAATGAGACTACCCCTCACTACTAGACGTTTGTGCTTTTGAATATACATGTCTTCACGGTAGGTCTCGGAATTTATCTAGGGCTTCACTTTACGGGTCTTCTTCAAACACATGACAATGACAATGATAATTTTCTTTGAATTGTATTGAATATTCTTAATCATCATCTACCTTGTCTTTTCCTAGGCCATGTAAGATAATAACAAGGGTTATTTTATACACCGACTGAAAATACAATAACGAGATTACTCTAACGCCTTTCAGTAACGTTGTTTATTAGAGAGATACATTATTTACATTAATATCGATCCCAATTACGAAAAGCACTCATCGCGAAAATATTACATACCAATAAAACTTAGAGTTATTTTATAAGATTTCAAAATTATTCAACGCTTTCAAGCCGCGAGCGGCGATAAAATTTAATTAAAAAATCAACTACCAGTCTAGTATTTAAAATTGTAATGTTATATCGAAATCCATAAACTGCTCTCTATAAACAAGTCCGTTTTGCATATTACAATAACACATCAAACTAAGTTTATGGCACGGGCTTTCAGAATGGAAAGCGTTATGCGAAAAGAAGCCAGGAGCGATGCAAGTGTCCACTTCTTAGTATTCATGAGGATGGCGTTATGCTAGACATAACCATTAACATTTAGATCACGCAAGATGAATAAAATTCAAATTATACGGAAGCCTACATATTCATAGTTCGATAAAAGTCGATGGAATAAACAAAATCGGATGTGTAAAATGAATAGAATTTGGAATCGATCCATTATTAAACGTGGGAATTGTCGTTTAGATAGTAATTAACAAGCTTGTTATGTCGTTAATCTTATGGGTTTATTCTTAGCTGTTAATTTATGATAATAGATTCATAAGTCACGAGGGCGATGGTCTTAAATTTGTTTGCTGCGGAAACTGCGTCGGAAACTGTCTTCCTGGTAAACTGATGGCGTCCCAAATAACTGTCAAAGTAAAAAATTAATGACGTTAATGTGATATCTATTAATGAGTATAAGATAGACAAGCGGCGCCGGCGCCTAGAAAATGAACTGCGTGACAGTTAAAATGGTATGCAAAATACAATAAAGAAAGTGCCTAATTAAAATTGTACTTTTTTCAAACCAAAATAATATTTTCGAACACATTATTGGGATGTCAGGTTTTCATACAACGAAAGACCAAATAAAACCTAGTAAGTAACTTTCAATTGAAACTTCAAAAGAAGTTTCAATAAAAAGAAAATTTCCTTATGTAATGTACCTCATTTCGTTATTAATTCTCAACTCCGATAAAAATTAAAATATTCAAAGAAAAAATAAATTGTTTTGCTTGCGCATAAAACATCACCATCCCCGCAGGATATTCAAACATTTGAATAACCAATCGTTCGCTGGTTAGTGATTAGATGTTCGCTGATAGGTGTCCATGGTCATACGCTGTTGTTATCACGTATTTTATGTCCATTCATAATAACTACCCCCATGAAATATTCCTATGGTTTGTTTATTTAGAAGTTGAACAAGGAATTTTATTTTTAGAAAATAATCTTTCCTAATCATCCGATGTTCTTATAACCGACTTCCCAAAACACTAAAAAGCAAAAAAAAACTAATTTTAGGTGCATCGGCCTAGAAGTCGGTGTCTAATGGATGTCCCTGAGTTAATTTTGCCACCGACTTCTAGGCCGATGCACCTAAAATTAGTTTTTTTTTGCTTTTTAGTGTTTTGGGAAGTCGGTTATATTTTTTTGTAAAAAAGTTTTTTATTTTCAGCTTTTCAGTGAAACGAATAAGGTCACTATCCACATAACTGGAAAGTTCTCATTGATACGAAGAATATAAGCCTAAACACGAGGTAGTTTTCATTTTCAGTTGTCGAGCTCCCTCGACCTTCTCTGGTCTCCATCATCAGGTCAGCTCCAAACCTTCACTGTTGCAAAGGTCTCGTCAATACGAATAATATAAGCCCAAACACGAGGTAGTTTACAGACTCAGTTGTCGAGTTCCCTCGACCTTCTTTGGTCTCCATCATCAGGTCAGCTCCAAACCTTCACTGTTGAATAGTGCTATCAGACATACATATGAGTGTCAAGGTTTAACCCTATGTATGCTTACAACTTTCGAAAGTTGCCCTCGATTTCTCAGGGTTTCCATCATCAGATCCCTGACCTGATGACTATGGGACCAACTGGCAGCTATTCCGCGTCGAACAAAAAAAGAATCACGTAAATCGGTCTATAAACCTCGGCGTAATCGATGTACATACATAGAAAAAAAAAAAAAAAAACATACCGGCCGAATTGAGAACCTCCTCCTTTTTGGGAAGTCGGTTAAAAATTGAGAACTATGCACCAAAAGTGACTGCTATTGAATTGATAAATTAATGACAAATAAAAAATCTTTACAGGTCGTCACAATTTAGTCCATTTTCATGAAATTATCCAAAAAACTCATTCATATTTTACAAAAAAAATCACAGTGGGTCAACCACTCTTTTAACCTGGACAAAAAAATAACCTCATTTTTTTCTCAAATCCATGTATCGCTTCCTAGACTAGTTTCGCGTTATACCGTAGAGTAAGCATGTCCATCCTGTACTAGACTACATTATCATTTTATGTTTACGATCCAATACATTCACTTGTTTATACCTGCGTTTTCATATTCAGTTTACTCGGCTGCCTGCATAACGTACGTAGATTAGATATTAGACTGTGAATCCATTTATTTGTGCATTAAGAATGGTGGACGCAATTAGTTGTAATGAATACAATATTTCAAGGTATTTTGCGGTTTTATTAAAGCTTGGAGCCTGAAATGCACTGAATATCGATAAAGCACATTTTGTAAAGAAAAATTATTCATCGATGATTTGGCTGCATTGAATAGTCAAAGCCATACTTATCTTACTCAATCAGCTATTGAAGTCGACCACCCATAGTTTAAGATATAGGTACACCTACCACTTTATAGGTAATTAAAACCTTACACAGCTATAACTAAAACAGAACTAGCATAATTTTATGTAGACAGTCATAAATGCACACTGTTACGACTAGCTCAATTAATCGCTCACAAATGACAGTTGCACAAAACGGTTTAATAATCGTCCATCCAGCCTTTACATTCAATTACAAAAACACTTAACGATTAACTTGCATTGATCATGCTTTTGTTCGTACTTTAATTAATTGAAAACAGATGGTTCCTTGTTAGCCTGCCTATAATACGGTATCGATATATTTAATTGAAAAGATTGTGGATCCATCGATAACTTGGCCCCGTCGAACAAATACAATGATCGCCCCGTGGTGCTCACCGCTTTCTATATGCCATAATCACCTATTGTTCGTTAAGTCACAAATAAGGACAATTAAAAATCTTGTAAGCATCATGTGTTAATATAGTTTTATTTTGCTTTTGTTATAATGGCGCGAGAGTAGCAATAGAAGAAATTGTACTTACATACTTAATATGAAGGGAATAAAAAATAATGTGCAGAAAGCTTAAAGATTAGCTTTTGCTGTGATTTCCAAAAAATCTCATCATCAATAGGCCATTTCAACCAATTTTTTTTATTCATTTTCATAATATTAACATAAATCTCAAAAAACTCTTTTGAAATTTAAAAACTATCTATCTAAACTATTTTCCCTGACATAAAACTTATTTATGGACGTAGTGTCTAGTGTCTAATTGAATTGGACACTATAGCGGTAAAAGTTGAGACAGATGTCAAGACATCGTAAATTCCGCATCATTATAAGGACTTTATTAATCCAATTCCCAGTGGTCAAACACTTAAAAATTGTGGAAAAAAATTCAAACTAGAATTAATGAAATCTGACTTTTATTGGTCCTATTTCATATACCCTCAATTTTGATGCTATAAAAATTAAAACAAAGCAATTTTGCGATAGACCTATCAAACATCGTAAATCGGATGAAACAAATAACTCTTTATGACGTTCATTTTATATGAAAATTCATTAGAATCACATACATTTTAGTCATTATGTCTCTGTTTTAGAAATTCTGAGAACGTTTAGATCACGATCTGTATTTCATTACCGAAGATTACAGTGTTTTTAATTGGCTAAATATCATAAGCTATTAAAGCCGACGCATCGAAGTATATGGCTTGTAAAATAGAAAATCTCTTGCGGTAGTCACGGATTGTTCACCAATATTTGTTTAGATGATTTATTGGTGGTTTTTATGTTTATGAATATATGGAAGGAAGTATTTATCATTGTTGGATAGTTAATGTAACTGGTTGCGGCAGATCAGCTCCAAACAGTTACTTATTCACGCACGTACTTTGCTCTGTTTTTAGTCAAGAATATTATTTTAATTCACTGTTTTAAATGATTATAATATCAATATAAACCGGAGCATACTCAATCGGTATTGACTTAATGATATTCATAAATAGGCGGACTCAAAGACAAATGGCGACCAATGACGTATCGTTCTAAAAAAAACTAGTAACAAATGCTTTATGGGCATTTTTTCCTACATTGCAAATAACTTGTTTCTATTATTAATGAGAAAGCAGTAAAAATAACAGATTAAGACGCGTGGGAACGTTATAGTACGGATATTGGTTAACTAAAAGTCGCTCGAAGCCAAACACAGTGTTCCATTATACTTTATTTATGGCCAAAAACTTAGAACGTTTTGTTGTATTGTAAATTAAATCCCTCTTAGGCGCGGTTGGATTTAAAAATTATCACGTTATCAATCAGTAAGCGTTAATATGTCTTCTAGTTCATAATGGAGCAGTAAATGTAAAGTTCAAATTTAATTTGAAACAACTTATTACTGGTTGTCCGACTGATTTACAGTGTTATTTCATTTTGTTTTATTTTATGTCTCCTGTCTCCACATCAGTTTATTGTGACTTTGATGATGTTGACACATATACGTGGACACCATTTATTTAGCTTATAAAATTAACCACCTAAATAATTTTACAAAAGATAAAATCATTCGATTGCTATGGAGATTTAAAAGATTAAAGCTAATTGCTATTCTTAGTTAGCATAAAACCAAATTATAGCTCGGTCATTGCAGTGAATGCTTCATTAGTGCTATAAAATAGATAATATACTACGGGTCATATAAGCCCCATGACAGGCAAAACCTTGCCAATTTCTAACACATAAAAGACTGCGCATAATATTATTATTGTTCATAATTGCTGTTAATTAGATCAGTGAACATTTTTGATCTTGGAATGATTATCTTTTTTGATTGAAATTTTAGTAAAATATAGATTAAGGAATAACTTTATAAACTAGGTCTTCAAATGTCAAAAAGCTTTCTTCCGAAACCATTTATTTTACACGTAATAATATATCAGAATTCCAAACAGATTATTCTTACAATTTCAACAGCTTGTTTATTATGAATTTAACAATAAACAAACACAAAGACATACCTCACACGTACAGTTTACTCGTTAGACTAGTTAGTTAGTTCCGTAGAGTTATGTTCGCGTTGCTATCGGTAGAAATGTTTGCAATAAAATATAATTATTTGCTGGAAACCAATTTGTTCTTTGCACTATTGAAATTGTGATTTGTGGTCATCAGAAACGGCGTACCGGAGCACTGTTATAAATGTTTAATGCCGAGAGCGGAACACACTAATTCAAGTTTTATTTTGACGTTGTAAAGTTGATTTTCCTATAGACTTATTTAAGTAGCTAGATAAAAATTAAATTAAGTAAGCAATCGTTTATTAGGAATAACATTATCGATACTCTTTTTAATGTTCGCAAAATGAGTTATTAAGCTCCATAGCTCAATCATATAACAGTTTATAGTGAGATCACGTGCAAACATAATCGAAATACGAATCGATATCAATTTTATTTTAAAAAATTCTGTTCTATCGATTATTATCCTTATTATTTATAACATATGGGGCTAAAAAAATACCATAGTGAACAGGTTTTACAAAGGTGCCCGGAAGTATACAATCAAACGCATCGTTAGTGGAATTGCGTTAAAACCCATAAAAAAGGTGCATTATGTGAAGGTGCAAATTTGAAAAAGTTACCTCAAGAATTACCTGCTTAGTGGACAAAAAATTATATCAATGGCGAAATAAATTGACATGTGGATACAAAAAAAAGTTCCTAATGCGCGATATTGGGGCCGGTGAATAGTTTTTTTTTGTCCAGAAAAAAGAAACACTCGGAACAATGTGCAGTGTTTTTTTTTATTATTAGAAGCTTAAAGAAAGGAAGAGTAGGTAATTAGTAAAACTATAATAAAATGCATTGCTAATGGAAGCAATATATCTAAGTTAATTTATTGAGAATAATTTCAGATAGTTATACCAGCTTTCTCATTCATCACTTAGAATAACTGGGAGATTACTAAGTAGCTCATATAGTATTTTTGCACTTATTACAAACCATGTTTGACTGATCATCTCATTCGTAGCATGTTGATTAATTTATTGAACTAAACTTGATTTTGGCAGTCGTATGAAAATATTATTATTAAAAAATTGTAGGCTTAAATTGCTTTTACGTAATGGTTTATAATTTTTAAATTGAATAAAAAAGTATTTTTGAAAACCTCTCATGCTTAGAATCTATACCTACTAATATTATAAAGCTGAAGAGTTTGTTTGTTTGTTTGTTTGTTTGAACGCGCTAATCTCAGGAACTACTGGTCCGATTTGAAAATTTCTTTCAGTGTTAGATAGCCCGTTTATCGAGGAAGGCTATAGGCTACTTTTTATCCCGGTACGGCAAGTAGTTCCCACGGGATGCGGGTGAAACCGCTGGCAGAAGCTAGTTTTCCTTTAAAGTCCTTCTCTAATCATCAGGGTTTTTTATGGCCCACTGCAGGTCACAAGCATCTTCCATATACAGAGAAGGCCAGTCGCAGTTGGCAAATCCTCAGCAACTACGAAATCCATACTATACAAATCCTTAAATAAACCCAGTTACTAAACCCTTCCAGTACAATATTTTTATTCAGCCCTAAAACCCACAGAGCGTAAAACACGTAGACATCCAAACCGTTAACCTATATTTAAAAAAATACACATCACCGTTGAAAAGGTATCACAATTCATATATTTTCATTCTCTTGCCATATGATACTTGTATCTGTATCGATACGTTTGATGGGAAAGCTATGGCAAGCTGACCGTGACGGTTTGAGTTACAGTCTCGTGGATATCAAGTCTCATGTCATATCTGTATGGGATGATACGGTCTGTGAAAAAGTTACCTATGTTGTTTTGAAGTAGACGAATCTTTGAATCTTTTGATTATTTGATCTTCATATCTTTGATTGTTGAGTAAGTCATATATTTTTTCTAGGTAATGGAAATACTATACAATTTGAAGGGATTCGTACTCCGAGGTATTTCACGAACGGGAATAAGTCGTATACCTACATCAAAATAACACTTAAATAGGCTCTCATTCAACAGCTGGATTAATTTAGGCGGCAGTCTGACCACTCATATGGCGCGTATTGGGAGGAGGTTTCTGTCTCAGGCGTATTTTAAATACGCTTATGATATAACGAATATTTTGTTTTCTCTAAGAAAATAAGGACGATCACACATCTAAAATAGTCGTAGATAATTTCTGTAATTATATTCCTTGCAATAAATCTGCCGTTTCCTCCTTTCGAAATGCTTCAATTATGTCAATTATTTACGAAATAACCTCAAAACGATTCATCAACCTGCTTGATTGTTTGTAAATACTCATTTATTATTGCTCTCAAATTTTGTAATAAAGAATGCAGTTACACAAATACTGGGTACTTAACGACGTTTAGTTTAATTACGCAACATAAAATATATCATTATTTACTGCCTGATTTACTTAATGACAAACTGCAGGCCATTGATAAGTTTTTGATAAATGATCCGACCAATCTATTTTGACGTAGATGACACTTTATAATCAAACATTTCCAAACTGCCAATCTACAGCTTTAATACGAAAATTAAATATTTATATCACAAAGTTGTGTTCATCTACAGAAATTACGAAAATAAATGAACTGTTTTCAAACGATGACTATAAAAGAGTGATAGAATATGCGCGGGCCCTTTCATATCGAAGCGCCTCATGATTTAACAAACTCAACTCGTCTATAGTAGTCGACATCCAATATGCAAATATATTCATATAAATTATATATATAGTAATTTATGTTAATATCCCTTGTGAACTAATAGAGGACGTCCGTTCCAATGGTTCTGAATCAAGAATCAAGTGGAGCCAAGTTGTTAAATTCTATGGGAACATATCGACGTGAATTTGGGCCCGTCTTTATCGAATCAAATCAAACTATTTAAAGGTATTTATTGGTGTAATTTTGCTTACGGTAGGTTTCCATCGGAAGTCGCGTAATTTGAAAATAATAATTAATTGGTCATTTACATTTTTAATTGTGAGAGAAAATTTAGCTCCTTTTCAGTTGAATCAGTTAAGGAAGATTACCAAAGACAGAGTTATTCTTTGTCATGATAGGCAATATTGAAATTATATGCAATGCCTCTGGATGATAAAGTAATAGCAAATTAAACGAAATGTTCAATAGCATTTCTAAGTATTTTATTACCATATGTATAGTATGTATGTATATCAATCAACTCGTTAAAATACATTAAGTGTAAGTGAATAAAATATAAGTGTGATGGTAAATAACTTGGCTCAAATTAATGATTTTCATTTTAATTGAGCCAGTAGGTACGTGGCAAATACCCACACTGTTTATTGATATGCTTGATTGATTTCCTATCATTTTGACATCAAGTTAGCGTGAAAATAAGGCCACTTACTTTTTAAAAGATTCACCACTATCAACTTTCATATTTGATACATCATCTACACCACATCTGACCATTTATATTTTAACACCATCATATATAAAATAGCGTTTTATAATCAATTTGATAATTCGATTTATGTTGTTACTATATAAAATTGACGCAAATATATTCAAATATAGCCTGTTAATTGTGAAACAACGAACGATTTTATAGACAGCTGTTTATACATCACACGGACCTACACTGGCTATCAATCATGATAACGACTGCAACTATTAGATATGTTACCAATAGCTTGTAGTAAGTGTTTGAGTATTCCTCTGAGCAAACAAAAACGGTAATGGATGTTGTGTGAAGAAAGAATGTACGTGTCAATTGATAGATAGTTGTTAATTCTAATACGATTTGTCGTGACTATCGGGTGATGGGAAAAGGTTGAGAGGTGATTTGTGGCTGAGCATTAGGAGTTCAAAAGCTAACACGAGTATATGTGGGGTCAAATACATTAGCCACCTAGCGGGTAAAAGTACATTTGTGTAAACCTTTATTAATCAAACTAATTTGGTGTTTGTTGGCCGGGTTTTGGTAGCCTGAGAACTATTATTGGTAGCGAATTTTTGAAGCTCATTTGTAATATTAATTTTGCATATTATTTTTAAAGATTTTTATCTTTTAATACTACAATTTAGAGTATCATTTTTACACAACTGTCAAGAGTTGATATCTTCATTAATGTCGACGATCTCAATTAGCGAATTGTATCAGGTAAACAAGTCATAAAAAGCAAGTAATAATATCAATTTTATAGTCCATTAAAGCTGCAATAGAGCTACAACCAGAAAATATTTATCGTTCAACCAAAAAAGATGAACGAAAACGTTATTTTGTCGCCATTAAAAGAATACTTAATAAGAATTTATCTCGACAAAAACATATCGAACTTTTACTTTTTACTATCAAATTAATTGCTTTTCTTATATTTTCCGTACGTCGGAAGCTGGGATCTCGATTTAACTTGATATATGTGTGAATTTTGGCATTTTACCGCAATGTATAAGTGTTAAATGACAGCATGGGATCCCATAAATTAAAGGTATTCTGTTCACATGTTATCAAACTGGCAGACATACTAATTAGCATAGGTTGTCAAAAATACAAGTTTTTGAGAGAAAAAATATGGTTGCTTCCATTAATAAATTAGTTTAATTAATATTTTTTGGCTTGAAATGTGGTCAATTATTTGTGTTGCTTGTTTTTTTTTAATATCATAATCAATTTTCTGAACATTTGTGTCACTAAATGTAACATTAGTGTCGTTTAATAACGTGCGTCTTTTTCACTAACTCATCTGCAATTTCCAGGTTACTTAATGGTTTCCGTCTCACTTACGATCCACCATAAACCAGTAAAAATACACCATGATCCAGATTTTTCAGAACTAAACTAGTCCACTTTAATTATAGATTAAAAATAAAGCATTGACTCAATCAACTTTATGGAACCAGATCGAATTGAGAGCAAAAATCTACCGATATCTAAACCCTACGGAAATCGACCGGCTGAGCATTACCAGTACTCGATCCAGTTCGGTGTTTATTACCCACACACATCCTCACTTATGGACAAGAACGCCAATAGGCATCGGAATTTATCGATAACTAGCTTGTACACCCGGCGTTGTCTGCCATTTTTTATTTGGATTCTTGTTTTTGTTGGTAAGCATAAGGCGTTGAGTATGTATTAGCTAATGGTGGAAAAGTTGCTTATGAAAAAAAAAAAACAATAAATTGATACATAATTTTAATATTTATAAATATGTAGATTTAATGTCAATATATTGTGTAATGTAAATGAAAACATAATTGTTCAAAAATAAAATAAGGAAAAAAGATTGAATAATTTGAAATAAATATAAAAAATAAAATATTTGTAAAGTCTACAGGTTTTTTAAGAATATGTCTGTAGTACAAACAGACACTAATTTATTCAAAATAGATACTCTCGAAGCGCCGCTGCGGTCGCCATGTTCGAAATCTACGCAGCCGGTGCCAAAACGTTTGTTTTACGACCCGTTTTGGCAATTAAGAGAAATCTTACGAGTAGTAACATGGTAACTACGACCAATTAGTAGTGTTACCAGTCGGTGGTATGCCCAGATGAATGGTTCGGCTTGATAGTTGCACCTGAATGAATGTTTATTGATCTTTACAATGAATTTGTGAGTGCTGTCTGTGCTTGGTTATTCTCTCGCTTAGACTTTGAGTGTTTGTAGCGGTTTTTGAATTGGTTTGCAAATTGTATTCGATGTGACTTTTTTGTAATAACTTTTTAGGCATCATATTTTTAAGGCTGCTTATGTAAGTGATACAGAATCAGAATTACGGTTAATATTTTTTTTTATGTTAAGGTCATTCATCACCTGTCTAGGCTGTCTATCTTAATCTCAACTATGATAGCGTCAGCTTCTAGTCTAATTTAAAGCAGCAAATTAGAAGTACCTACCATTATTTCACATAGAGGGACTGCCTAACTGATCTCAATCTTACGTGAGCAACACTTACCTATCCTTTAAAAGATCTGAAGGGAGGGAATCCGATACCTCAGTTACCTTTCAAAATCGAGTGATATTATCTACTTCTATTTAAACAACAATATTCCCACAGACAGTTCCTCTTTTTGTTCACAATCAAGTAAAACACGATAGCAAGTCTCATCCTCGCGCAACCTTCTCGTTTTCATATCCCACCGCAGATGAGCACTCGAGTTGCACCGCAGAACTATACTAGTGACACACGACACTTTGTAATTACTTGTTGAACATCTGGTTTGTGTGTGTACGATATTGATTTGCTTGTTTTTCAAATGGGTATGTTGTAAGTTCCTATAAAGGAATAAGGATTATGTTCAATAAATTGATGAATGAATGACGAAGAAATGCTTAGGGTTCGAATTCAGATAGTTTTTTTGTTTTATATATCTTTGTCCTCTCAAGTCAGCGGTTTGACGCCTTTGAAATGCACAGTATCTACCTCTAGTATTTTTTTTTTGAAAATGTTAACTCTTGAAGCCAATTTGTAATAATAGCCAATTTTAGTACAGTAATGTTATTCAATATTTCAAATAATCTGCAAATGTGCGTATAGCCTAGAATCTACGTATTTATTACAACAACCAAGAAAAAAAACTCTAAAATCAGAATTTAAAGCGTACTTATTAACCTTGTTACTAGGACCTAGAACCTATTTCTAGACTTAACACATAAATTGTTCATCAACCTGCCTATTAAACACTTGTAAACTCTTGCGCATTGACGTAAAACGCCCCCTAATGTGTTGTTTTCGATCGATTCACGTCGCCATCGTAATCGGAATGACTAAAGTTGTTATTTAAAATATTTTAACTCAAACGTTGACCTAGTATCAATAAAACGCTATCCTTACATATTTAGATTATTAAACAATATAGATATCTATGTCTTAAAATAGAAATGCAGAGACACACTTGATCGTTGTATGTGCATAGGTAAAAACAGTCGAGCGACTAAAAGTTTGCAATATTCAAGTACCATATCAAACTGTAATCATCATAAAATATTTTTATTGATTAAAAATAGTTTACTACACTAAAGGTCGCGTTGATAAGCTGTGATAGAAAGGCCTTTTAAAATAAAGCTCTTTCGTAAGCACTCTAAAAACAAACAATTTCAAAGAAAACCACAAAAATAGCTTCAATGGATAAAATTCTATTATTAGAACACGTAGCAAGTATATATAAGAAATATATACCTGTCAATGTTTTTGTTTCACCTCTAAACGGTTTCATAACAGCTTTTTTGTCTTAGTTAAAAACTGTAAACATGATTTACAATTGACAGGAGAAGTCAGCAGTTTGTAGTAGGTAAAATATTGTTTTAAATATTGTTTATTTTTATTCGTGCTTTTAGTGGGTGTAAACGGATTATTTTACTATCATCAAATATTAACATGTATGCAAAAAACACTAAGTTTCAATGACCAAATCAATTTCATTCTCGTTTCAATTTTTTTTAATGATTTCCCAATCCCTTGAAAGCTCGAAATGTCGTAATCTAAATACAACGATACCTACGTTTAGTGCAAACTCTTTCATAATGAATATTTTTTATTACCCCCAAAAACATCCACTATAATATATAAACAATATATAAACAACCACATATAAAATATTCTAGCAAATTAATAAGCTTATTACTTACTAATGAAACAAAGTGTACAATGATTCTAACTTACTAAGTAAGTAACAAAATAACTTAACCCAACAAACGAACGAACACGTTTTAAACATAACCTCTAACTGAATATTCAACTGGCAATAAAATAGCTTTTAAAAACTAGTAATTTTCAATAGACGTTAGTCGTGACGTGCCCGACCGTAAATATTGTGGCCGGTAATCGAACCTGGTACCGAACGCATCTAACTACCGGTTAATGTAATACGCTCCGTGCCGCATTATGTCTGATAAGAATTTCTGAAGCAAGCAAACACCTTTTTTTTCAATTAATAGCTTTGATGAAAATGTGTGGTTTATTTGTAATTATGTCTGCTCTATTGTTCAATTTTAAACTTGGAAAAAAGGATGTTTATTTTCAAAAAAGATAAAGAAAAACTTTTAAATGGGCATGTTTGGTTTATACTAACTTGTTCTCGTTTTATTCTCGTCACATTAGTTTTCGGCTTTGAATTTACACACATAACCAAGGTATCAAATGAGGCAATAATTTGCCATTAACTGTATGTCAATTAAAAAAGCTAAAAATCAATGTAAGTTCGGCACAAAAAAAAAACTTGAAAAATAATGTTGCGTTGAAATTAAACTGAATTTAGACGTAGTAACTAATATGAAGATATAAATAACACTAATTACTTCCCACTTCCTCCCAGCCTATCGATTTCACTTTTCCCAATCAAATTGCCGATTGCCGAAATCAACACTTTTACATCAATACCAAATACGTAGGAACATTAATAAAGTATATCTATCTAGAGATACTTTTCAATACATTTCGCTATATTTCATCATTTAATAGTTAAATGATTATGCAAACCAGATTTTATATAAAGCATAGCCAATTTGGCAATATAGTCATTTGGTGAAATAAATGTCGATATCATAAATTTAGTTATAAATAAGTTGGAGACTAAATCGTCGGTGACATAAAAGAAATGATTTTGGTGTTATACACGTAAGATTTAGAAGTCTAGGTTTACTGTTTAAAAATACCTCTCTGCAAGCGTTCGTTTCGATAATGCGCACGTTTACGTTTATTAATGTCTTGTGAAACTAACCAGTGACCTGAAATATGAGTTTTTCGTTTCATTTTAAACTATTTTAAATTCAGGAAACTATTAACACACTATTCTTGTAACATTTACTAGTTTAAACAGTGCTGAAAGTAAATGAGACTAAAATTGGTTTCTAATATGAGGATATCCTTAATCTCAAAAATACGATAAAGTTATCTCAGAAAGTATACCGCAGTAAGTCCTATATCACACATACTTACCCTTTAAAGATCTTACAGCCGACAGCTTAACAGATAAACAGAAAAAATGATAGTGTGATACAGATAAAAAATACACCATTTAAAAATTAACGCAGCGTTGACATTTCAAGAATTTGAAAAGTTGACTTACTGCTGCTCAATCTATGTCGTGGGCGACTTTTAGATAAAATAATTTATCAATTTCCTCTGTGTTTTATCGTGGTGTAAGTCGGTGGGATTGATCAAGTTTTTTTATTAATTATTTTCTAGTTTAAAGTCGGCGTTAGAAAACGCTTTTGGATACAATGAATTATTGACATAGATCGTCTCTTTGACGATTTATTATCTCGAACATAAAAAAGGCGACTTTTGTCATTTATTTTATGTGAAAGGTGATTATTGAATATTAAAATATTTTATTTGCTTTTACAACTATATCGATTTTATTTTTTAATAATTGGTTTCCGCGTGGGAATTTGTGTTAAATTCTTTAGTTAAAATGTTATAAAGTTGTATTATTATTTTATAATCTCTGTTGACTAAGTAATTTGTTTTCATAAAGCAAACAATAAAAACCTTCGGATTTTTATTGCTATTTAGCTTAATTAATGAATGAAATTAGTTTTGTCATAAAAGAGCATAAAATAGATAAAAGCCCTGTTAAATTAGCTTTATCTTCAACGGGAAACATTAATTGTAAAGTAGCTAAAAACGAGAAATGTTACTTTTGACAGACAGTTAAAGGTTGCAAGTTTTCTATTTTTTCCGTTAAGATTTTTATTTTGTGTACCACGAAAATGTAACATGCTATAATATAATGATAAGGTACCATCCCATTAAATAAGATCGACAAAGCGACCATTATGTCTAACTAAAGATATAAACGCAAAAGTAAATACTTAATTTTAACCAACCATATTATTGTAATCAACATTTTTAGTACATTTTTGTTTACTTATGGAGAAAAAAATTGCTATATAAAGTTTTTATTTTTACCACTGTCTTTATTTGGTTGGTCTGAGTGGCTCCTTTTGGTGAGTTTGTCCTACTATTGAATGGGACCTTATATTTTAATGAATACATTATGTTGAAGTGTCGCAATGAGTTACTAAACCGATTAATTCATCTTATATTTTACCAGCTATTCCCAGCGGTTCAATACGGGTAAAATAAAATGTAGCCTAAGATATCCTTTCTCAGGCTCTAGTTCTTTCTTATAAATTGATTCATTAGTTTTGGTATAAAAGCTGAACAGACAGAGCTACTTTCGCATTTAAAATAGTAAGGATTTTAATGCGTGAGAAAGCATTAACAAATAAGTCAATGGCGTATCGTTATAATATTTTAACCACAAAAAAAAACTGGCTTCTGTTCACATAGAACTAACGAATGTATACTAATTTGATTATTTTAAGATCGACATCTGTTAATTAGCTTCCTGATATTAATGGTGAATAAGAAAATATTGACCAAGTCATAGTACAGAAATATTTTTATTACCATATTAAATGGCGTTTAATTAATATTTTACAGGTTTTGTTGGCAAATATAAGTCAATTATGCGCATAATATCTTTTGGATAAAACTACAGAATCCATTAGGGTGGAATTTGCATGTTTTTGACCGAAGAAACCTGGAAAAATTGCAATAATTTCTGAAAAGCTTTCCTAATCAAAAATCATCTGAGTCACAGCTCAAATTACAAAAATCTGTACTACTTATCAATTAAATCATTAAGAAAAAGTAAAGTGATTTCTCTAAAGATAGAATCAAGCAATGCAAACAGTAGTTTAGGAATTTAACCCAACAAAAACGGCCATTAACTAAACGAGCTGATAAAATTGATTACTATTTTGACGGTATTCGGATTTCGTTTATCTGTTACCGACATCTAAGGAGCCGCGTAACTGCATTAAAGTAAACAATTTATTGGTATAGTCGCGGACGGAGGTGTTTTGACTTTCTTTTAGTGAGTAAAATTATTAAGTGCATTATTGTGATTAATTTAAGATTTAAATTAGACTTATATATGCAATTTTGTTTTACTTGATCTTTGTATTTTAAACATGCTGAAACAACAAGACATGAGTCTGAAATTAGACTTTTAAAGAGTCCACTTTTTGCTATACCACTTATGTACTGAAAGAACATCTAAAATTAGCTGTATCTGTTACATTAAGACATTATCAAAATATATACAAAATATTATAATTATTATTACTTCAAAACCAAATAAAACCTCCGTGATCACCAGTAACAACGCTATCAAAGTTATTTGTTGTTTCACATTAACTCTCTGTCACACAAACTTAACTGAATCGGTAGCTTAATCGCTTGTTAATTTGTTAGATCCGAACTTAAAAGTGCCGCTTTCTTGAATTTATGACTTCATTCTGGTCACCTGGTTAAATCCGATTCTTATTTTTGTCTAAGAGCCTATCATTTATGCTCTTTTAGTAAAGTTTCTGATAACGACGCTATTAAAGCTGTTTTGTTTGATCTTTTTTTCTATTTTATTAGTATTTTTTGTTTGTGTGTTGGAGTTGAAAATAGATTTTTGTGGTATTATTTTTTTGGAAATATTGGTAGCAATTTGTCAAGTGTTTAAATGTCAGTGTTTTATGCATTTATTTTTTGTTTTTTCCACTTCACTTATTTTAATAAATTCGTCATTAATCACTTCGATAATTTCTTCACATTCAATTAGATTAGAATATACCGACTGCAAAGTATATTTTTTAGAATTTATAAATTAATTAAGTCCGTTATTACAGGATTACAAAGAGAAACTACTACGAAAATTGATCGCAATTGATTAAAATTCCGAGTTAATTATGAACGCATAAGCAGACAACGTATTAAGGCATGCACCGCTTGTTTAGGCATGCGTCTGCTAACAACAGGGTTGTCATACTCAAGCTTAATGTTTTTAACATAAACGAAAAGAAAACTGAAATATAGAAGGCCTTGATTTTATTAAAGTTTCAAGAATATCATTAAAACATACCAGCGCATTTGAAAAACTGTAGAGGTTATATTATATTTACATAGGACTTTTCGTAAGTGACTTTTTGTGATATGTACTAAAAACCAAATCATTATTATAAAGCTGAAGAGTTTGTTTGTTTGTTTGTTTGAACGCGCTAATCTCAGGAACTACTGGTCCGATTTGAAAATTTCTTTCAGTGTTAGATAGCCCATTTATCCAGAAAGGCTATAGGCTACTTTTTATTCCGGTACGGGAAGTAGTTCCCACGGGATGCGGGTGAAACCGCTGGCAGAAGCTAGTTATTTCCTAAATCAATAATGATTTTAAGTTTTAAATGACTGTCACGAAGGGTTATGTTTTATATTATTTAAAATGCAATGCTTAGTGGTATTAAATTATTTTATTGTAACATAAAAATAATTGTTTAAAAAAAAACAGAATTCTAAGTTCTGAATGGTTAAGGAAAACAAACTTTATATTTTTTATTCAACTTTAGCCGATTCAACTTTAACCAATAACGGTATTCAATTATTCTCTTGTAGTAGATATAAAAATATATTTTTCTGTACTCGATGTTGTTTCTGTCTTAATTCTCACTTGTGCCAACCCTACTTAAGATAAAGTTTGCCCGATGTACCGATTGGATTAGCATAAATAATACCGTTATCCGTTACGAATTCTTTGTCGGTCTTATTAATAAGCAAATCTATGAAACTAGTATCAGTAAGTGTCCAGTTTTATCTTGAAGCCTTCTTTAGATGGTGACGTAAGGAGTTGTTACTGAAGAAACAAATGGAAGAAAATAATGTATTTATTTATTTTAATGATATGAAAGTTTAGCTTATTTTTTCATAGATCGAGACAAAGAGAATGGTTGTGCCACCTTAACGTAAAAATATATCAGATCACAATTAGTAATATAATACAAATCAAATTAAATAGTGCAATATAAATAAAGCTTAATTTTGATGTGCAAAAAACGAGATGCATGATTTATATTTTTCATACTTTTTGGCATGACAATATTATTTTGGTCCACTAAACAAAAACTAACTGAGCTTTCAGTTTTTAAAATAAAGTATCACAGTAAATATTAACACCAATTTTGATAGATTTTTTACCACTTAGCAATTATGGTTGTTATGACAACCTAAATAATTTAGAGGTATAAGACTTATTCTTTTTTTGTTACCTGCACATCGATCTGCCTCATAGGTAACACCTACCTACTTTGTTATATTAGGATTATTAAAACGATACCCAAATTATATTTTTTTGTCTATAGGTAGATAACCACAATTTAATTTTCGGTAGCAGGTCATGATTTATTTTTAGTGTTATTAATTTTTCTAATTGGTTTTCGGTCGGAACTTTAGTAGACATTTTTCAATTTTTTGTTAAGCTTTTATTTTTTACAAAACGCAATGGAGATTATTGGGCCGATTCACACTGCAAACTTTTAGTCAGCGGATAGTTTGTTCGGGCTCATAAATCAGTATGAAGATGAATAAAAATATTTTCTGTAATATGTCGACTACAACGACTTCTAACACGAAAGATTAGTTATACATTTATTTTTATCGAACACCTTTTGTTATATATTTTTCACCAATAAATATAATACAGCTATGTAACAATGTTTTCTTCTCCACATAAAACAACAATATTTAAACAAAATAAGTCCCTTTACAAGCTCTTCTATCAGGACTAAGAGAGAAACTAATAAAGACCCGATTTAATCCTCCGTGTACCAGATTTGGTTCGTGTTATACGTCCTTTAACCAATATAACGACTGTTCTTTGCACTACATGGGTGTTTTATATAAAAGTCATCTTAAATTCCTTGATGGTGACCAGATAAGGAGTAAATATTTCTATGTTTTTTTTTAATATAAAATTGTTTATTTACATTGATTGAAAAATAAAAATTAAACTGGATGAAACGCTAAATTAGATAAATCTATTACCTACTTACCTATAGTGTTTTTGTTATGAATCACTCTGAATAAAATTTTGGCACCGGGTACAATCCTCTGTGCCACCTTTGTTGATGGTAAGGACAACCAATGTGAATCATGGGAATCTTACAAACTTTGCCAAACTATAATTAGTTACCTTTGCCTATCTCAACAGGAAAAACAGTTGTAAGATTTATTTTTATTTTTAATACGCTTGTAAAACCTGTAGTTCGTCCACTAAAGTGATCTAACGAGGCCCGACTATCCGACACGTAATTACTTCATGTAATGTCTATATTGTTTATTAAAAAGTAACGGTTCTTACACTAACCGGCGCGGGCGCACTTTTTTATGCACGCTACATGAAATTTTGATGGGCGATAATGTTTTTAAAAATCGTTTCCTATTATACATATATCACGTTTAGTTTTTATATTAGCAAAAAGATTAATACTCTTTGGTAGTCGTTATTTTTTAGCAATTTAGTGGTGGGTACAGTTATATTTAAAGTAGGTGGTTTAGACAATGTCTAAGTTGATGAAAGAGGTGGAGCAGTACAGGATTGAAGTGTCTAGACTAGACAATTAACTCGGGTCTGACTGCCTATTATCGATTTTGGAGTAAAATAAATAATTTACATAGTTTTAATTATGTTAAAGATCTTTGACATTTGATAATTTTATTGATTTCATCGTTTCAGAACCAGTTAAAATCGTAAATAAAAAAATCTGCAAATTTTGGGCTTCGGGACAAACTCTCAGTTGAATTCACTAGTTTTTCGCTGGCAAAAACAAAAGGATTTTAACTTAAACATTTTTTTCCTCAACAAATAAAAAGTCTTCTAGATTTAAAATTAAAGTTTAAATGGCTTCACAGTCTACTCCAGTTTAATCCTAAGGCTCATCCCGTGATATATCTGCTACCGGGCGAGTTCGGCCCAGCAATTACGGGATAATTACAAACCTTACGGCTTCGGACGGAATTAAAATACTCGGACGATGTATACTTTTTGCTGTTGCATATTTAACGATTGCGCATTCCTTTACACTCATATGTTGCGGAAAGAAAGTTCTTTAATGTACCTTAGAGGGTCCTTTTGATAACTTCAAAGTAACTTCAAAGTAGTACCTAACAGTTTTAGAACCTCTTTTTGACACTGCCGAAATTCTGTTTAAAATGTATCTAAAGTATTTTTTGGCTGATTTAGGATCAATCATTCTAGCAGCCTTTACCTTCCCTAGCTCTCTTCAACTAAATCCTATCTAAACTAAAACTAGGTTCCACAATTCCCCACCAAAAAGACCCTTCAAATCTTCTAGACGGTACCAACATAAAGCTACACTCGAACAACATCCAAAGCCAGTGATTTGGCGCAATTATTACGTCGAAAGGGAATCCAAAAGTGAAAAAAGCGATAGAATTCGCCGAGGCTCTGATTAAAATTGTGACAGCTTGATTGTTCGGCTCCTGCGTTCCCTTTTTTGGGTGAAATGCTTCCAGTAGTTGAGATAAGATCAAATTGGACCATATATTACTGATTTGGACCTGGAACTTTATGATTGTGGTCGGTTTTTTGGATTACCTGTTTGGTATTGTGTGGTTTCATGAGGATGTTGAAATAATTGGGGAGTGTAAGAAAGGTCGCTGACGGACGACTTTTGCTATCAAAAGAAAGGATGTTAGTAGCGTTTTCGTAGTAAATCAGGATAAAGAGATCATGGCTTTCTTTCAGCAAGTATTAGGTGACTAGGTCATTAATGATCTTCCTGACATTCCTTAAGTTAGAATTTACCAGTTTTTTAAGTATTCCTTAAGTGTTGGCAAATTGAGTCACCCATTTACTCCAAAGCATATACTTACCTAAAGAATTCCACAACAATAGTAGTTAATACCCAATAACTGAAACCGTTTCCAGTGACAGCTATATTTAATTAAATTCCAACAAGTCTTTATACGTTTTTGTGTATGCGCACCCAGACTGAATCACGACTAAACGAAACGTGAGACCACAAATAGATTTACTTGTAACACAATTTTAACGGTCTTCAGTAGATAATGTTTCTTAGATGTCTGTAGGGGGTGGAAGAAAAACTTTAATAGGTTTGTCTGTGAATTTTGGTAACTATAAATTATGCTGAAATTGTAAAGAAAATACGAACTCGATTTTAAAGAAATTTTATTAGACTATGTGTACATATTTTATTTGAAGTAACATGGACTTTTTCACATTTTTTTGACTGGGTTGAGGAGGTCAGATAGGGCAGTCGCTCCTTGTATAGTTATCGGCACGGATATTGAGCTCTCGGCGAAAGAGTGGGGATCGCTTTGCGCACTGTACACATAAGGCAATAAACCAATAAATCGCTTCTGCGCAGGTGAAGGTCAGGGCTCAATATCCGTGCCGATAACTATAAAGCACTGGTACTCAGCTACATCCGTTTAGACTGGAAGCCGACCCCAACATAGTTGGGAACTGTATAGTCTTGTGGCTCAAGAAGCTTACACTTAATATAATGTACAAAAATACAAATTGTTGCTGTTTACCTAAATACTTCAAATACTCACTTTTTACACACACAATACACAATTTATCAAAAATCCTGCAACACCTCTTCAAACCATCAGTCAAACTCCCCTTTACAAAAATCAACAATACCATCAACAAAGTGTTTATTTAATTAAACACCGTCGACAGGTGTGACATGGTCTACTGCCTACCCTCAACAGTATCGCACGTGGTATACTAGACCGTGACATATGTCTGCGTTTTGTCACGGTTGGTTATTTTTGCAGGAGGTGCTTTATGGAAGGTGCTTTATGGCAGGTTTTTTGGAACCTTTTGTATGTGTTCTCAGGTTATCTACTAAGTCTTTTTCTGCAGCAAAGCCATCTTCTATCTTTGAGAAGACATTATTTTTGGAATCGTTTGGATTAGTTTTAGTGCAACGTTTAGAATAGCTGGACCAATTCATACTTTGAAAGCAATAAATCCTCAACTCCGCATTCTGTTTGGGCTGTGGCAATATACCTTAGCAGCTCTCTGATTTGAGGAATATCTTTGTGCTTGTCTCGAAGAATCGAGACAAAAATATAAACAGGCCATTTGATCCCAAATATTTAACACAAACGGAGTTAATCATTTGTTTGCTTCATCCCCTTTCCTTATCTTTATTTCCTTTGAAAACACCCTTACGACCTTAACATGACCGTCCTTTACCTTCACAGGTGTGATATGGTCTACTGACTACCCCACAACCAGTACTGCACATGGTATTACCAACCGTGACATATGAGTCTCGTCACGCCTCGTGTTTGGATTAGCAGCAATTTTATGGCTCGTTTAATGTTTAGGATATAATGAAACAATTGATAGATACTGTTATGTTGACGTGTTGTTATAGGTGTAGTTCTTTGATTCTTTGTAGAATTTGAAGACATTTTTAAAGTATTTAAGTAGATGTCTCCTAATAGCGTTTTATTTGTGTTAAAGTATATGTGGGTAGGTATACCAAGTTTTAATGAGTATCCATAATACAGAAGTCCTAAGCCTGAGGTCGTTGATACATAGTATTTTGATTACATTTCTAAATGGTAAATGCAATCGCATGTATAAGTATTGAATTCTGATTATAAAATAAATAAAACACATAAACTTTTCAAATCTTTTGAAAATTAATTCAACTTAATGATGATTACTAAAAAAACGCGATAATATAATCACCGATGACATCAATGACATGGTCTGACGCCCACCCCAGTAGCGCACCGTGACGCTACCGTATCGTACCGTCATGCGTGCGGTACCGTCACGGTATTTATCACGCGATTACCGTGTAAACGTCGGTAAACGTGTTAACAAGCAAATTGCATGTTTTATAGTCACTTACATAATTGAATTATTGACTTTATGATACGGTGTGTTTTTTTGGATTTGAAATATGGTTCGTGCTTCTGTTGAACTGTCATGAAAGTAGCATCTGGTCTTTAAGTTGTATCTTGAGTAGGTGATTACTTACTTCAAACTTTTAATAAAGAAAAAGAACTACAAATTATTATCTAACCTGACATTGGAGAGATCAGGTCAAAATTCACCAGGAAAAAACGCTTTGAAAAAAATATTGACTTCAAGCACATCCATCAGATAATTTACTAAATAAAGCCATTTACGTTTCCCCCAGATTACCAGAATCAAGGTGTAGATTATGATATTGCTACAAAGATTACACGGTACTACCGTAATGGGTACTATCAATCTCAATCTTCCATCCTTCTGTACCGTACATTTTCCGCAGTTGCTAGTATCATTCATATCAGAGACAGGTCATTTTAAAACTGTCGAAAGTGGTGCATACAAAGTGGCAAGCTCACAATCATTGCAACCGGTGGTACTGACGAAATGAGATGCAATTTGAAACCATGACTGTAACATTTGGGACCTCAGTGCTAGCCTTTAGGCTATGTGTGGGGTAAGTCATGGACTTAAAAGGGAAATTGCATAAAAGGAGTGACCAATATATAAAACTAGCTTTGCCCGCGACTTCGTTCGCGTGGAATAGTGGCATCCGGCAGATTTTTGGTTTGAACAATAGATGGCGCTGTATTTCCGGAATAAATTGTTTTTTATTTTTATTTTTTGTAATAAAAACTATCATATGTCCTTCTCCTGGCTCTAAACTACCTTCCTGCTAGTTTTCAGCTAAATCGGTTCAGCCGTTCTTGAGTTATAAGTGGAGTAACTAACACGACTTTCTTTTATATATATACTAGATGAAAACCCGGCTTCGCTCGGGTGAAATTTGACTCATAATACACATCTAGGTGCAAAATATAGATAGATGTTTCTGTAGTCATCGGTTTTAAAAAATATTAAATATAGATTCATATAGCTTCGTTAGTTGTGTTTAATAAATATGGTAAATAAAAACTGCAAAAGTTTTTACATAAATTATTTTTATTTTAAATCAACATTCAAAATAAACTAAGACAAATTAACAAAATAATCAAATTCATCGTTAATATAGGTTATGTAAATAACTCTTATTAATAGTCAGAAAAGTATTATGTCAAAAATATTTTTACCGTTTGTTGACGTCAACATAAGTTTAACGCGGTTCCAAAGCGCAAGCGTCGAAGAACCGCAAACAAACTATGTACCTACGTCGTATATTTTTAAGCGACCCACTGACCAAGGTTTACTCTCTATAAATCTCTTTGTTTTAAGCACTCAGTCTTTTCTCTACTTTAACTTCTTCTTCTAAAAAAATAAAATTTGCTGACTGCCCAAATATAGTAACCTTATAAGTAATTACATGTTTGAGCCGTTTGGGGTTGAAACTCTTGGGCCGTGGGGTTCGAGCGCCCGCCTTCTTGCCAGGGATATTTCCCAGCGCCTGGTTGACACTTCTCGGGACCCAAAGGCAGGCTTTTATTTCGCACAGAGGTTGAGCATTGCCATCCAACGTGGCAATGCTGCCAGCCTTTTGGGTACATTACCCACCCAGTGACAGCGATGAGGAGCAATTTTTTGATGCACTGTATTAGTTTTAAGTTGTATATATATATATATGTCTATTTTAACTTTTTTTAAATGAATGTAAATATTTTGTACGAAAGTGAATGACATTGACATTTGACAACTTCAACTTTAAAATTCTTTTTTCTGTGGTGGAATCGGCCAATATCCGGTATAAAGAAAAAACATATATCAAAGAGTATGTATATCATAAAAAAGAAAAAACACGTATCAAAGAGTATATCTTAAAAAAGTTGCCGTTTGATTTTCGCTATTTTGGCGCTGATCGCATAGTGAGTGGATGGTGAACTACTAAAGATGGCGACAGCGGTTTCTTTGTCAGTGCCATCGGAATTTAACGAAATTCTCCATAATCCGAATTTTGCGGATATATGTTGTCGACTCAAAATCGATATTTTTTTATGCTTTGTTATTTATATAAGGTTTCGATCCAGTCTACCGTACCCCTTGACGAAATTATTAATATAGAAGATAAGAAATTCAAAACCGATACCAAAACCCACAGTGAAATTCTCTTCTCAACCTGAATTCTTGTTTTGATTTAACAATAATAGACTTTGAATAGCTCACTGTCTGACACTGGCAAAGGTTATTGCCAGATACTGCCTTCAAACAGCTCGAAATAGGCTCGGCACTTCAAGCTGTTTTGAGAAATTTTTCAAACCACAAGCGTAGTTTACTTGAGAGACTCTGTTTACAGCAGTCGAGCTTACTAATACTAGACAAGCAATATATGTGGTACTATGTCTTATGATTATATAAAAATCGCTTACTTTCTACCGCGTATAATATGCACCACAGACAATCCCTATGTCCAGTTGCAGTAATACGCTGTTATTACAGTGCACCCGCGGCCTTCACGAACTTGTACCATTTTCGCAAATTGTTTCCAGCGCTAGGCACGTGCTCTATCCGCTGTTCAATTGTAGTTTTCCTTGAAATGCTATGTTTGTAAGTACTGTTTGAACTTTGAAGTTTTTGAAGGCTTTTACTGAATTAGTGTTCTTTTGGATTATGATGCTTCTATGTTGCTGAAGAACATCTATACTAATATTATAAAGCTGAAGAGTTTGTTTGTTTGTTTGAACGCGCTAATCTCAGGAACTACTGGTCCGATTTGAAAATTTCTTTCAGTGTTAGATAGCCCATTTATCGAGGAAGGCTATAGGCTACTTTTTATCCCGGTACGGGAAGTAGTTCCCACGGGATGCGGGTGAAACCGCTGGCAGAAGCTAGTACAGAATATACACAGTTTAATGGAAGATATGCTCAACTATTCTCATAACGGTCATACTTATTTCTATGGCATTTAGTACTAAAAAAAACTTATTCGAGTTCACTACCGTAGACTTTTCCACATGATGAGTTACTTATGAAGCAAACTAGAAACTAGTTAGAATTTAGTCTCTGTAAATTAGAAGTATTGCGGTCAAGGTCTATTAGCGGTTTTCTCTGTTCATCTGATTTGGATTAAAGTACTAAGTCTTCAATACGACTTTTTTTCTCACAATACTTAATAGCCGCTTAATTTTTTTAGCCTTTTCATCTAACACCTATAAGATGCTCTAAAAAGTTCTATGTATAGACACGTGCCAAGTGGCAGACAAAAGACTATTTGGCTAAACTTAAAGTAAAAAACAGGTTCTAGATAATTTGAGTCCTACTTTGCTATTAAGTAACAAAAGTTTATCTAAGTTTCAATTCGAAGAGCCATTGTGTTTTTGCTGTATTCTCAAAGATGGTTGTATCATGAATTGGTTGTATTATACAGGTATATAATAGGAACACTTACTTACTTTTTTAGGGTCTTATATAGGTACCTGTATGCGATGCGGTACGATATAATAAAGGTATAAAAAATTAGGTCTTATGTACTGGAGTCGAAATCTTTTTGGTGCTTAGTTTTTGTCGAAGTAATCTTGCCTATGACTTGGATGTATGAGTTAAAACTAAGTAATTGTATGCGCATCTGTATTTTTGAGTAGGTACCTGCCTCAAATAAAACCTCAAACATGAAGCAGCCGCTGCCCAAAAAATAACCTACCACAAAGAAAAACCGCGTGAACGTAATCCATTAAGTTCAAAAATTTAGAAATTTAAATCATTTGATAGTCTAACGAGCTTTTTTACGTGCTTTCTTTAGATATAATGACTTGTGCGCACGAACGCATTGGCGTGCAATTTGGTCGGCGTGCGGCAAATAATCGCTACGGGCGACCGCGCGTGCAATCATGCCTTTATTTAAGGTTGGTTCTTACTGAGTGTGTGGGTAATAAATTCGGAATTTATGCGCGTATAGCTTTAGGATGTGAGCTATATTGCCATGGTCTGTTAGTGTAAGACTGGAATATATTATTATGCTACCGTTTATTACAGTTGTCTTACGTACTTATTTTATGGTTTAATATCAGATAACTGGGCAGTTAGACCGATACCTTTAGAAGCGTCGTTATTTTGATTAGGTAAACTCAAATGACTTAAACAGGTTTTATTTTATTTGTGAGTTCACTTCCCCGACGAGTAGCTTTATACTTGATTTGTACTAACTGTCTTAATATCTCAGAACTTTTCTCGTAGTTTGTGAACCTACATTGTTTCTCCCAAAATGTGCTCAGTTAGTAGAACCCAACCTTTATCCCAAGTGCTGAACATGTGCCGTCAAAATGCGCGCCCGAGGCACGGACGCGCGTTTTGGCTTCTGTTTAAGAACTCTTTTGAAATTAGTGTATTATTTTTGATATATGCACTTCATGAATATATTTATATATTGGAGTGGCTTACCAATAACAAAAATGCCGTGAGCTACTGGAAGTAATTACTCATTGGTTTGGAGAATGAATTTAAATATACAATAGGTTCTCAAGACCATTCAGACCCGTATTATTTTCTCTCTCTGTCTCTCGTGTTATTTTTTTAATATTTAGGAACATACTAACGCTAACTCAATTTTCTAACATATCCTATACTAGCTTCTGCCAGCGGTTTCACCCGCATCCCGTGGGAACTACTTCCCGTACCGGGATAAAAAGTAGCCTATAGCCTTCCTCGATAAATGGGCTATCTAACACTGAAATAAATTTTCAAATCGGACCAGTAGTTCCTGAGATTAGCGCGTTCAAACAAACAAACAAACTCTTCAGCTTTATAATATTAGTATAGATAACAACTCTTGAAATTAAATATCTAGGCACAGATACATAACGAACTTTCAAAACACCATCGAATTCTGAAATCAAACACCCTTAATATTCCCATTACTATTAACAACAACTGTATAGATTCTCAATATCCCTCATCCCATAAAGAAAAACAAAAACAAAAAACCTATTTTCATGAAAGTCGTGATACTCTCATTCTTACGCTAAAAGGTTCACAGTTAGCAATACCATCGTTTAATTTGAAATTTAAAACAGTAGTGGATGAGTGAGACTCGTTACGGAGATAAGAATTCAGTACAAGCGGCCGGTATGCCTGACACAACTGACGTCACACATCTGTTTTACTATTTATTTGTTAAGGGACTTGTAGAATACCTGTTTTTACTGTGAGCGGTATTATTGTTAATATTTAAGGTCGAGATTTTGTGTATTAGTATCGTACGTTATCGTTGATATATAAAATTAGGAAATTAGGTATCTACGTTGTCGAGTTGTGGACAGTAAATTTTTCCGTAATTCTTGGAATATTTGAGCAATGTTTTACGATTGAAGAAAAGAAACTCAAAAGTAGGTAGGTGATTCGGAAAGTAGGTATTTTATGAAAAGTCAGATTCCAGTTGCACAGAGGAAAGATCGCCAAATGTATACCTCTAGTAACCACAAGCGCAATTATCATTTTAAATGAAACAAATAAACACTCAAAATCTTGCCTTCCTAACTTCATTAGATACCACAAAACTCATAAAAACCATTTACATAAGTATTAAAAAATTGCATGAAATATCAACCCATTTAACATTCATCCCGCACCGATAAAATCGCAGCTACCGTCTGATCCAATGTGCAAGTCCCATCATACTGAGCGTGCGCAAAGCGAGCGATTTGACGCCTCAGGCGCAACCGCTTCTGTAGATCCGATCGTGATCGCTAGCGGTGCGCCAGCGCTGCCAAGCGAAGTGAGAATGGCTCCGCGGTAATGTGACAGCGAAATTATGATATTGTTTATTGAGGATTAGGGAAGTATTGGTATGTATGGTAGTAAACTTAATGGGGAAGTTGATACTTCAGGGGTGAAGTAGCGTTAACATAGGTTCCTAAGAACTTGTTACTACTAGTTAACTAACTGAAATAGTCAATTAAGTTCAGCAAATTTTAATTTAAAAAATAGAAACAAGGCGAGACCGTATATGTTTGACATGTTACATAAATCGAATTGAAATATGTTAGGTACTTAAATAGATTGTTACAAAAAAAACAAAGCTGATTACATTATAATTATAATATGATCGTAATCAATTCAAAATGTCACCGAGACATAATAATCGGTGCTTTCAATACTTTCTCAATGACCATTCCTGGCCGATCAATATACGAACGCTTTTTAACTCCCTCACGATTGACGTCAATTAAATTTGATAGAGACCATTTAGGAGATTGATTAAAAATCGATACAGCAATCGATTGCGGCAATCGGTAATGAATTCGGATCGACTGACGACGAGACGTACGGAATTTTAAGTTGCTCTATAACGACTTGTAGGGCGTAGTTTATTAATAAAGTTTATTTTATAGCCATAACGAAGGTTTATAGTTCCAAGTAACTAACAGTATTTATCATAATTCACGAGAAAAAATAAAATTGTAGTTAACTAATTGATATGGCGAAGAAATCGATTTGGATCGTAACCTTGTTTTTTTAAGCGTTAATCGAGTTAGATATTTGTATCGAATAGTCGGCTTGAAGCAAGTTAATGGCGATTTCTATTTTCCATTGAAGCCCTTTCTTGCGAGAGAGAGTAATTTTTCTTAATGATAAATGTATTGCATTTGGCTGTTGATAAATATTCATACGTTTTTTAACATAAATTAGTTAAGCAATTAACTTAATCATCTTCACTTAGAAGGGTGACATGGTAATTAATGATCATCGATTAACGAGCTTTTTAAAATTGCCAAAACTGTTATATTACACCAGTTATAAGTACTGTTTTCTGTTATGTCTTAACTGTTATAGTACAACAAGTTACTAACATAAAAGTACTAAGTAGGTATCTAAAATTAACAAAACTCGTATTTAAAATTAACGAATTAAATTCCTTTTACAATCAGTCTGCATAGTGAGTCACATCGTAAAAGTGTGTCCAAAATTTCACCCTGTATTTATTTGGTTTCCATACACAGTGGTTAGGCGTGCATCATATGGACAAAAACCCGCCGTCACAAAGGACTGCAGACGGTTGCAATTTATTCTAAATAACGGGATCACAGATTTATGGGGACCACTATGCGAAACTGAGACAAAAAACGCCGATTGATGTTTTGTTATCCAACTGTATTCCGGTGTTTAATAAGTTGTTTTTTTTGTATTGTTTTTTGACGAAATAAGGAGTTACTAGTATTTTTCATTGTTTTAATAAATTAAGCTTACGTAAAAATTAAACTGTGTATCAGAAATTAAAAGCAGTCTCACAAATGTCAGGGATTATAAAATAAATATGTACCTATATTTTTTTTATATCCAGTTCTGCCAACAAACAATAAAACTCCCATAAATCGATTTATTATCATTTTTCCATAAAAAAGTCAACACCAATCAATTTTTGATAGACGTTATTAAAAACCAACAGTTGTCGTTTTGATCAGATTTATATACAAAATCATATATTAAAAATTAACAGACCGATCCGCGTACAATATCAGAATAAATTTGCATATTTATTGTACTTAAGCATAATTAGTTTGTAGCCATATCCAATTTAAGTACTATCTGTTGAATATTCATACTTATTAACGTCACTAAGTGTTATCTAAGTTAGATAAATATGTGGTATAAAATGATATTTACGTTTCATTTTTATTTTTTATGTTTTTTAAGCTGGAAGCCGACCCCAACATAGTTGGGAAAAAGGCTCGGAGGATGATGATTTTTATTTTTTAAGTTTGTATATTTATGTAATTTAGTTAATATTGTATGGCAACGTTAGTGTTTTAAAAAATGATTTTTTGTTACAGTTTTATATAAAAAATAATTTCTTGCAGAAAATTACTAGTTAAACTTAATAGTCAAATACTCAATAATTTTCATTGATTAATGATTGATTACCTACCTAATGGTTTAAATAAGGTTTTTTTATTGGGATATGGTTTATACATTGAGATGATCAAATAAGCAAGCCTTCACTTTAAGTCCTACAAATTAACCCCCACTTAAATACACAACACATCAAAATACACCTATTCAATTAACCAATTTCTCGAAAATAGCTGTACTTTATCTCATTGGCTATATCAGGCCCGTTAATTGCAGCATGGCGGATTGAATCTTGCGGCTCGGCGCACGTTCATATTTGTTGTAATTTTCACGTCATTACGCATAACGCAGCGTCGGCGGTTTGTTGAAAGCGAACACAGAACAAATAGAGCAGATACGACAGTGTGAAAGTAGTTTTGCGCGCGATTATCGTGGAGTTGATTTAAGATTGTGTCTGGTTGTTTTGAGGTGTTAGTGCAGGAGTTATGCTGACGTTGCGATGCTTAAGCAAAGCTTTTATACAAATAAAACCTTTTTAATCATTTGTTAATGTAAAAGATTAAAATTAAATACATTTAATAAAGATGGATTTAAAAATAACAACCAAAATGTCCATTTTAAACCTACATGTCTTATGAGTTACCATACAATTTTTAGACGCCAATCAAATTCAACTCAAACTTTTAATTAAGTCGCAGACTGTAAATATCTATTTTAGGCCGCAGTCTTAATTAATTTGGTCACGATTGAACTTATGATAATTTATCAAATAGTTACAGCAGTTATTAATCATATCGCGTAGGCATCTTTCTCTTCTATTTATCGTCTGACATAATTTTGAATCTAGAAATAATTTCTCGCTTGGATATGATTTAAGTTCATTTGATAATCAACATTTTTACTATACTTTTATGTAGTCGTAAAAATATATTCAACAGGTTATTTTTGTTAACCCATCGGCTTGAGTTTACAGCTCCAAAGATAATGCAAAAACTAATCTAAAGCAGCCACATCGAGTCTTTAACGACAGTCGTATCTGCGCCAACTAGTTTTAATCTTTGACATTCAGGATTAGAGAAATGCACGGGCAATTTTCATCGCTTTATGATAATGTGGTTACGAGTATTGCGCTCAGAACATTTTACTACTAATGCCTTCTGATATGAACGACTGCTATCTTAAATTGAAATCCAGGCTAGATGCGAAGAAAGTTTAATATGATGTTCTAGGATTTTTGTTCTGGAAGCTTGGTAGTGTCTGGTTTGTGTTTCACGCTTGTTTGATTTGTGAGGGCGTTCAAGCCTTTTTATATTTTATGGGATAGTAGGTTTATAGAATTGATTCTATCGCTCTGTGGATGCGGTAGTGTAGAACAGATAATGAGATAGTTCATTTCACTCTATACTTTGGTGGCCATGAAACAGGAAAGACAGAAAAATTAACAATAGGGAGTTGATAGAAGAGATTACCAATTTAAGGGCATAATCGTTTCTTTGCCAATTTTATTTTGGATTGTCAGTGTAGTTTTTAGCTAATTCATTGTTCTAATATATTATTTTCTTTGTCCACAGATCCGGCATCGTTTCGGGTTGTTTGATGAAGTATGTACGTCTGGTGGTGTGCAAGTCCGACACTGTAACTGGGTTCGGTTCCTGCGAGTATCAGATAATTATGGACCACAAGTAAGTTAAATCTTACTTTGAGATTTTATCTACGAAGTAATTGTAGGTAATTTTACTTGCAATCAAAGATTTGAATTTGAATTGACTTTACAATCTACTGAATGAAATTTAAAGGTGGCCTAATAAAAATTAGTTATTTTTTATCATCCATTAGATGCACAGAAATAAATATTGCTTATTTCTTATCGTAATTAGACCAACTGATTAAAATAAACTGAAAAGACATAATGTATTGATATACCTACCTATCAAACACTCAATCTTTCAATATTTTCTGACAAAATCAATGTGCCCTATCAGGTAAACCTAGTCTGCACAAAGGTCAAGGGTGAACCGGTCTACGAGGCGGTGAAGCCCGTGTCAGCACACACAGAGCTGGTGGTCTACTACCTTCCTGAAAGACCCGAGGAGATGTTCTTCGTGAAGATGAGGAACAACCTGTATAGACAAACCATGGACTCAATATTAGAAGGTAACTTCTAAACAACTATAATTATCGACTAATAATTTTGCGTGTCTTGCCCTTTTCTAACTATCTTTAAGAAAATATTTATGTTTTGACTAGCTTCTGCCAGCGGTTTCACCCGCATCCCGTGGGAACTACTTCCCGTACCGGGATTAAAAGTAGCCTATAGCCTTCCTCGATAAATGGGCTATCTAACACTGAAAGAAATTTTCAAATCGGACCAGTAGTTCCTGAGATTAGCACGTTCAAACAAACAAACAAACTCTTCAGCTTTATAATATTAGTATAGATTCTGCCTGATCAGCCGACGTACTTTCATTCATAAGTAGGTATATCCATGTCATCTTTCAAGCAATCCATTTATTGCTTCTTTCGTCGTCAACTTCCTTTCTCATCACTGTCCAATGAATATGGGCATTTTCAAATAACATTATTGAATACCTGAAACTCTGAAAATCGTGTTCAGCAATTTGACATTCGCTAAATAGATGACCGACATTTAACCTTGTTGGGGCATTAAACCCAACTCTATTAACTTACAAAACCTTACAAAAAAAATTGCAGAAATCTTTAATACTGAATGAGCATTTAATAGTTTTTTTTTTCCTGTTAAATAGCAACATAATTTACCGTAGTCGGAGTATATTGAAAAGAAATTGAAAGTAATGTAGTGGATATGTGTAAAGCGGTATACACACGATGGGCACTATAAATCATGGCGAGACAGTTATTATGACGGACGAAGTATAAAAATATTAAATTAATCCGATAACCTTTTTTCTCACCATTTGAGTGGAGCGACTAGTTAAACTGTGAAGATTCGCAAATTATATAATTTTGTTTTGCACATCTGTTGAATAGATTTTATTTATTAAGAAAAATAATACATTTTTATGAACCGTAAGTTTATGTCCAAAAAGTAACACTTGGTACTATATTTATAAAAGTCAAAATAAAATAGACAAAGTAATGTTTAGAATACTTCCTAAGATCTAATTATTTCGCTATTCTCCATTTTAGTATTAAAAGAAATAATAATGCAGTAAAAAGATAAACATCAACTATAAATTATTATCATTCTTTCTCTCATAAATAACACCACATCTAAGCAATATTTGCCTTATCTACAAAATCTAGCTGATAGAATATATCTAGAATTAACATTCTCGCTTATCAGCCCTCAAACCGGCCCCTATTTTAATTCCCAACCATGGAGAACAAATTGACTAGCGGAGGTGCCATAACGGAAAATCTTCTCAGAAAGTAGCGCACCAAAATGCAGGTGTGCTAGGGACGAGGAACATTACTGTCTTCGCTCTTTGACACCTTTGGACCCGACCGTTTTTTGTAATACCAAAAATCATTGAACAATGTTTCAAAAAACAAGAACGCCTCGTTAGTTCACTCGTAACTGGTCGTTTTATATGATGGCATCTCCGCTAATCTTTTCTTACTCCATGTTCCTTACCCATTTTTATTCCCAACAGCTATATTAACCAGATTAACCCTTCATGCTACTTAGTTTATGGGATAATAATAATTATACGACACTGTTAAATAAACATAAAAGTGAATACCTGATATTGACGATAATGTTATTAAATCGATAAATAGTAAAATATAATTGCTTTTATAATTAGTTTCTTTATGAAGCAGAACTTAATTTTGTACTTAACTTCTCAGTTGTTGTGACCACACTTAGATTTAGCAAACTCGTTAATATATGTAGGTTTACCATGAGGTATGGTTGAAAATCATGGGAATATTCATAAACTCCATCGTTAATATTTTTTTGTTGATATTCAATTACTTTTATCTAGTTCAATTAAAATCGGAACGATATTTTACACATTAAATTAATTTAATTATAAACGCCAGATGAATTAATTTTGGAATATTAATTTAAATGTCAAAACGGAATTATTAAATAAAGATACTAAATATGTAAACCAAGTTTTCAACTTATTTAATAATTTTATGTATAAATATTTCATAAGACTCGCAATTACAAAAATACAGTTGTCAGTTTATTATTTTATTAATTCAATGATACAGATTAGGTAATTACATCGATTTTTTTCTTCAGATTTTTCATAATTTCAGAATTTACGGTGTCAAACTGTTAATTGTGCAATAGAATTAAAACTATAAGTTGTTTTTGACATTTAATTTTATTTAAAATTAAAAGATAATATGTTGAGTAATTCAAGTAATAAAAATTCGCGATTTAAGTGCACTGAAAAACTGTAAATTACTTTATTATTAAGTTGTTGATAAATACATTAGCACAAGTCTGTTTTATTATTTATATTTGTAAATTATTTCAGTTAATCTCTTCTTATTTTACTTAAATCCTGTATCATACATCCTACACATTTTTACTATGTCGAGTCGATTACAAAAAAAACTTTTGTAGTTTTATAATTAGAACACAAGAATTAGCATGAAGTTGTTCAACTTCCGTTCTGGTTCCCTCAACTGCGTGCTTATTTTTTTTTAAGATCTTTACCATTTATTGCAATATACCAAACCCGTTTCAACACTTAACAAGTATACCTAACTACGCCTATTAACATGATGCATAGTTTCTTAGGTCATCGTCCGAATGACGTTATTACACCGTGCGAACTATCAACCTAATAAATCAATACACATACATACATACATTTAATATATCTACTTATACATCAGCAATCTTCACAGAAACACGTCAAAGTGAAATGCTTAGTTCTAACTTAATTAAACAGTACTAAGTCTCTTAAGTGGTATTTTTCACACGATTATAAATTTACGTTTGTCGGTAGATTTAACGCTTATATTTTATGTAGTAAAATTAGTGCTGTTACTGGCTGTCACTTATTGCTAAATGACACTAATTTGTAATAGGACTTATTTTTAAATAGACGAAATCAACTCAATTATTTTTCTTATCAAGCAAGCTGCAGGTTTAATCACCTAACAAGCCCTAGTGTCAGAGTTTTTTCAAATACGCCTGGCGGTCTCTGACGTGGAATTATAACAATGACTGCTACAGAGTAGGATACGCCGGCTTTTCGTGCCCTTATGCTAAATCACTTCTTGAACCATCTCTAAAACAAAACACCATCAAAAATAAAATCCCAATTAATATAATTCCACAATCACAGAACTATTCAATAATCATCGCATAACTAAACACGCGATTATTCCAAAAACACACATTATACCATAAACTACACACACACACACACACAAGATATCGCGACATTATTCCAAAGCACGATACAGTCGGCACATCAAAGAGAATTCCTACTTGGATCGCGTCGCGGTTCGGTAGTCGGCGCTCCTGATCGCTTTTTTATAGTTAAGCTGTGAACATTGTGCTGAAATAAGTTGCTTGAGTATAAAAGTTACGGGTTAAGTTGTACGGCCAATATTGGTTCAAATTGAAACAAATGCTGGTTGATCACTTTTGTTTACTATGAAAACTTTTGTTAGAATGTAAGTTAGTATAAGGTAGTTTTTTTCCCTTTAAGTGAAATAGCTGCCTATATATTGACCTCTACTCAAATCATGTATAAATCGTAGAATTTCCGAAAACGATTTTCGAGATTACAGATAAATCAATCGATTAAGTACCGATACCTATATTTAAATGCGGAGTGTTAAGAGTAAATAACTTTAAAAAATAAATCGTTGTTTATTTACCCAGTAATTTATGCCACAAAAAACAAATCTATACTAATATTATAAAGCTGAAGAGTTTGTTTGTTTGTTTGTTTGAACGCGCTAATCTCAGGAACTACTGGTCCGCTTTGAAAATTTCTTTCAGTGTTAGATAGCCCATTTAGCGAGGAAGGCTATAGGCTACTTTTTATTCGGGTTCGTGCAGAGGTTCCCACGGGATGCGGGTGAAACCGCTGGCAGAAGCTAGTTCAACTATATACTACAGCGAAAAATTTACGGTTAAACTTGAAACGTTTTCGAACACTATCAATATAAGCACAGCCTAACAGACCAGTTAAGTTACACACAGTTTGATAACGCGGCGGCTTCGTTTGTCCCTATATTGATCAGATCGCACAAGACCGTATTATGAATACTGATCTAAATAAAATCTTCGAATATACGTAATAATATTTGTATTTTAAAAAGCTGTTCTTTAAGGGAACAAAGTAATGAAATTTATGATGTTTTTCTTAAGTATCCAGCTGATAGAGAATCGAGGTTTCTGTGTATGATTTAGCATTAAAACTTAAGTTTTAAGATATTTCTCTATTCAGTATCAAATCCACAACAAACCGCAGATACATAACACAGATGTGGCGCCATAGGGAATTACAAATCATCTAAGTATATAAATGTCTCTTTACTCATTTCATTTTATTATCAGTTTTATACATAATATAAAATTATTTCTAGAAGTCGTCTCCCTAGTCCACGATCCATTTTATATTCACACCGTATCTTACTCTACAAAAACGTTCAATTTTCTATCTCAAGCCACGTAATTGAATAAATAAATTAAAATCCTATAAGGTTGTACATCACTACGCAAATAAAGTAGGCAAAACGAAGCGTAGACAGTCGACTAGCGAGAGATATTATCGTCCCCCATCTGTCCAGTCGCCGCTCCATATCTAGCATTTTCTATCCTCCCATCTTGAAATACACCTACCCTTACAACGGATAAAGAAACAACCTATCCTTGATCTAGAACACAAACACGCCGCTAATTAATCCATGCCATTCGACGTCACTATCCGAGATTTATTGCAATCCATTATAATTCTGCGGAAACTTCAATGCGAACAACTGAAGATCAACCTTCAATAGTAAAAGTCGGAATTGGGGACGCCAATTAAATCGTAGCAAAGAAATTTTGAGACGGGTCTCCATAAACATAAACTGTCCAAAGATCCATAGCGAAATTTACGGTTGTCAATAAAATTGGTTCATTAAAAATTTTTGCTTGATTGGAATTATATAAAAACATTTGATCTGAATTATAAAAAGCGCCCACTGGCCGTCTAATCACCGTAAAATTCGGTTCGGAATTTTATCGATAGTAGACTTTGAGAAACTAATATCAATAATTAAGTGAAAATATTCAATTTTGAAGAATGATAATTATGATGTTGTATGTTGACGGCGGAGAATTTATGAATTATGACGTGAACTGTCTTAAGGAAGCCGAATGTACAAGATTTGTGGCTTGTTAGCATAAAAATATATTTTAATATCTGATAATGAAGCCTGATTGAGTGATATCTATAAAATTGATTGTTGTTGATGTTTCAACCTGTTTAATGCGTTCACCCTTCGTGAGAAAAATAAAGCTCTTTAAATATAGCGGCATTCGTCTGTGGAGTTGGAATAATTTTCAATTCAACAGATGGATCGATAAAGACGATTGAAAAAGTATTGGTGGTTTAATTCTTTTGATCGACAGATGATGGAGAGATCGTTAGTTCAAACTGCGCTGTTCTTATTCTTCGTATTTATAATTTTGTTTCTAACTGATCATTTTCTTCCACAGATTCACCGTTAGACTTATCCACATCCCTCCTTTCGAGGGTCCTCCTTCCAATTTCCCCTCCTTCTGGTGCAGAGGACGAACACAAGTCTGTGTCAGGGGACTCCTTAACGTCATCATCAGCCGGTTCATCAAATGAACTTCTGGATATGACTCCAAAAATCCAAAGAAGACCAGCGAAGTCTGAAAGAGCGTTGCTACCTTGTGAAGTTTGTGGGAAAGCATTTGATAGGCCTTCCTTATTGAAACGGCATATGAGAACGCATACTGGTAAGACATTTACATAATCAAAAATATTTAACTAACATACATTAACGTAACTAACATTTTTTTTTCGAAATATCTGACCACAATTGACTTGTTCAAGCAACATTTTTGCATGTTTTTTTCCTGTTTGAGATTTTGAAATGTATTAAAATAATTATAATGAATACTAATTCGCATTAAAATAAATAACGAGTCGATCACCAGTAATTCGGGCACATCATTTAAAAATATTGATTTAATTTGCTCCTGATTAAATGAATTGGTAATAAAGGTCCCAAGTCATAAGATGGAGCGATTTAAAAAATGTATTTTTTCTGGAAAGCAGAAAAAAATGGCTCAGCAATATGACACTGAAAATGCTTATTGTGACCTAATAACTCAAAGAATAAAAAAGTCCTTGTCAATAAATATGAAAATTTATTTATAAATTGCAAATTAAAAATAAATATTTTCTGAACTAGACCAGATTCTAAGTCCAGTGTAGAAATTATAAATAATTAATAATTTATCGCTAACTTTTTGCGTTTCTTAATTAAAGTAATCAAATCAATATGGGTTTATCGTAAATAATTTTAACGAAGGAATGGACTGCCGTAATATTTCTTGTCATTTCTTGTTACATTAACATCGACTAGATTTGTAGGATTTTATTACTTTAACTTTTAAACTACTTTTTGTTATTTATATGTTCGTTTAGAGAACAAGTATTACAAACTTTATAGCTATTTGAAAAATTGCGTCCAAATAAAAATCTGTGAGGATAGGCAAGTCTCTTGAAAGTCTTTAATTTCGACATTTAGATTACAGTGTTCAAAGTTTTTAGTTACTTTGACAAGTGCTACCATAAAAGAAATATAAAAAAAATACTAAAAAACAGGTTTTATTACATTAGTACATCTTCTCATTACCTATCTTTTTTTCATCTATTTTATAAAAAGTCCTGTGACAAAGTAGTCAAACCATTCTAAAAGATTCCGGCGTGAACTCAATAACACTTTACCAAATTAGTATTCTGTCCAAGCAACCCTATAAAAATGAAACTAGATCTCTAAACTTTTCCAATATTTTCAGGTGAAAAACCCCACGTGTGCATGGTCTGCAACAAGGGTTTCAGCACATCAAGTAGCCTGAACACCCACAGACGCATACACTCCGGAGAGAAACCACATCAGTGCCAACATTGCGGGAAGAGATTCACTGCCAGCTCCAACCTGTATTACCATCGAATGACGCATATAAAGGTAAGCTATCTGCTAAAAAAGTATAGAAAAATCATGGTAAATTAAGAAAAAATATTATGAGGTATAAAAGTGAAGAGTTTGTTGCTTGAACGTGATAAATTCAGGAACTATTGGTCCGATTTGAAAATCCCTTTCAGTGTTATATAGCCCATTTTTGTTATTGGATACTTTTTATCCGCGTTCATGAAGAGGTCCCCACGAAACGTGGGTGAACCTAGTAAAGAAATATTTTCTTATGCTTAACCATCATGGCCAGATTTATTACTCCGTATCATCTATTCCAAAATATATCATTCGGCCAAAAAAGTTGCCTATTTGGAAAGAGCCTTCTTATTTACACTGTAAAATATATTAAAATTAAATAAATCACAAAAAAAAAAATTGTCCCAAAAAAGGCCTCACCAGTCTCATCCAACCACAATATGATTTTACTCCACCATCAAAGCATAACTCTATTCCCAGATCAGTATACCTCCTTTGTTTTGGTCTCAAGTTATATAGTTCACACACACCATTCTGCGTGTGCGCAACCGGCCGTAGAAGTCATGCCCACCGGACCATAGACGTGGGAATAGGTCGTAGGTTGCGTTGATTCTCCATGGAAATCACTCCAGTTTCTTTTAATATGATTGCACGTTCAATTTTGCTTAGGGATTGGTATGAAAGGACTTTTTCAATGTTGTACAGATGAAGACAGTTTAAAATTCTGGCATAATTATAGTCATATATACAGTTTTGGGTATATTTTTGTAGGTGTTCATTTATTTATAAAAGTGTATCTTATCTTTTAAGAATACTGTATACCTGGTATATTCAAGGATTTTAATCGATTTTGTAAGGTCAAAGAACTATTAATTTTAAAAGATGCCTCCGGAACGATATTACACAATTGTTTAGGAATAATTTGGTGATGTTCAGATTAATCTTTATGGAGATAAATTATATTTTGGTATACAGTAGGTGTCTCATTTTCAAAATTTATTTGACTTCAACAATGGAGCTGTTTATTCAAAATTTGCATATTTTTTTGTTTTAATTGACGTCAAATGGTATTGTTTGTGTCATGAATTATGTATGTATTATGGTTTTCAGGTTTTTGAAGGACATAATTATTATTATATTCCCATTCAAAAATTATGTGCATGAAAACCTGAATTATTTTCAAATATTTTCATAAATAAGTTGACAATAATTTAATTAACATATTCATATAAAAAATAAACATATAAAATAACCCTCTAAAGTACTGCTTCCTATAGTGCCCATCTCCAAGCAAGGCATTTGATGCCCCATTTGGTGCAGTGTGGTGGTTACACCACCAGCGGTCGGTCAGCAGAGCCTTCTCCATTTTCACTGTCAAAATGACGTATGTCACATCCTAAATAATTATGAAATATAAATTATACTCTTTCCACTAATGAAAAATAATGTGTCTCTGCCTAGTCTTAGCTAACCTAAGAAATAAAATACTGAAACATATCAACAAGAATATTATAATGAGTAGGTAAGTAAGGTAACTATTATTACCTACCTAGCAATTATGGAATCCTACATCGATTGCAGAAACATTCGCAAGATCCAATAAAAAAAACGTTTTATCCTTAAGATCTAAACAATGAGGTCCATTACAGATTTTTTTAATGATAATTCACATGAACGCATCCTTTTTCATAGCTGTGACTAGTCTATGGTTATAATTGTTGTTTTTTTCTTGATCTCGCGTGCAATGTATTGTTGTAATCTTAGATAGTTCCGTGATGTGGTGTAATGTACAATAAAATTAATAGTCCTGTTGCATATAAAAACTTCTTACGTAGGTGCTTACTTAACATAGTTTGTACCAATTACGCAGATACTTTACTCTGACTATGTCGGTTACGCTAAATGGAAACTACAGCTGAAAGTTGACTGAAAAACTTTTGAATAATTATTTGTTACGGGATACCAGCTTGGTGATTTAACTATCAAGCAAATATTTAAGAGCTTTTATAAAAATTATTCCATTAAAATTTTGCTTTCGAACAGACATCATATTTCTGCCCATTTTTTCATCTATAAATATCTCTCTAGTATATGATTATTTATCAGAACCAAATAAAAAATATAAAAACACCAGTTCCCACGTCAAAAAACACAAGAAAACATACCAACCTCTTACATAAATACTTCTCGTAATTAAGTAAGTTTCTAAGTGATGATAATATACCGAAGTGCTATACTACGGTTCGGTAAAGCCTCATATAATACTGTGGAGTTACCGTGCTCACTTCCCATAACGCCCCACCTTAAGTTTTTACTTATTTAACTATGACCTCATGTGTCCGCGACTTAAGAAAATCACACAAGTGTACACGGTGGTTGAACACAGGGCTGACACAAGCAAGTTAGAAAAAACAACTTAAAAAAAATACGGACATCTGAGAACCACTTTTTTGGGAAGTCGGTTAAATAGTATAGCATTTCGCACTTTGATGCTTTGATTATAAAGAGGAAGATTTTAAAAAATCTCTACCACGTGATACAATGCGGGTGGAAAAATTTACGATTAATTAGTTTGTATCATTAATGAACCTAACCAAAGTTCTTGGTGTCTTTCTATCAGGCGCCTGACCAATATTTGTGACATTTTCTAAATACTGTATGACAAATTACACTAACAGTTTTCACTCCAAAACATCATCAAGAAACCATACATCACCCATCACAATAAAACAAAAACAAGAAAAAGAAAAAAAGGCCAAACTCCCGATCTACATCCCTTATTTCTTAAGACGCACCTGCGGTCACAGGTAGTTACGGTAAAGTTAGGGCCAATAAATTGCGGGTCACCGTGAGAACTTCTGCAGTCAATGACTGTGACGCACATGTGATGTATCGACGATACAAGACAATGCTGAAACTGTGAAAGGCGACACAATAAATTTTAAGGATGGCTTACTTTCTTTGATTTGTTTTTTATCTGTTTGCTCTTGATTGTTTTTTGTTTTGATTTTAAGTAATTTATTTAATTGAGTAAATGACTTGATTCAAGATTTTGAAATACGAGTGATGAAGGTTATCTTAATTGTTTTATTTTCAGTCTTTTGGTTACTTATGTGTCTTTTGATTCTTCCTTAATTTGCGCTCTGCGAAATTTATTAGGCAGATACTAGGTATATTCATTTTATGACCCGTAAACCAGAATGACAAGATTTCATGAAAACAACACGGCAATTAATTCAATTTCAGATAAGGATCTTGATATAAAATCATACTTGCGTGTGTAAACAAAAGACTCGAGTAACGATCGGGTGGGTGCTATTGTTCAAAAGGGCGTAAGCGCTTAAGTAAGTATGAATAAATATTAAAATGAAGTAAATAAATTGATATTTTGGTACGCTCATTAGGTATTTCAAAAATATAAAATGAAAATTTTTTTTTTTTATATTTTTTCAGAAAATTTAAATATTGTTTTGAAATTTTTATTTCCATATTCAAATTCGGGCTCGATACTTACGACCTTTTTTTAAGGTGGCGTTTCAAAGGTTCACATACGATCGTGTGAACTATATGTCCACGGTCTGATGATCTTGGCGTCTTCAGTAACGTCTTTTGCTTACGATACGGTCCGTGAACTCATGGGAACCACAATTTTTGGATGTCTGTTAAAAACGTTTTTTCAACCCACCTAAAATGTTTTTGAACAATTTTTTTTAAACACTGCGTACTAAAAACATAGTTGAGCGATTTTTGAACAAAAGTCCACTAATAAATCATTTATCGAATTAAAAGCAATTTCATTAGAAACTTGCTAATTTGTCAATAAAAAATCTCATCCAATTCTAACTTACACCAATAATAACACAGCAATTAAAATTAATTAACTTACCTTTTCAAATAAATTCAAAATTCCTTCCAATTTATTGGAATCAAAATCTAGATTAGCTGTGTATTTGAACATGGGCAAGTAAAGAAAATTGATAGACCATCCTTTCTTCGTTCGTTCTTTGATCGATCGGCCATTCTACCTCGTAAAATGGATCTTTTCAGCTGTCAAGCCCTGAGCCGCTGAATTAAACTGGACAGTATTGGACGGCTAGTTAAGTATAGGAAAGCTAAATAATAATGCAGCCTTCACAATAGCTTGATGGAATCGAGTGATACACAATAGCACGGAGTTTGGTAGGTATATTTTATGGGCTAGTTATGGCTTTGGCTTCTTATGTATGGGCCTTTCAGGATTTTGTTTATATCGGCTTTTGAAAATTGTGTGAAGTTTGTTTATGTTTTTAGTTTGAACAACTCTATTCTCGACTTAACAGTACTTAATTCTAAAGATTTTCTGTACATTAACGGAATAAAACTTAAAAATAACAGTTGAATATTTGTACCACGAATCAAATATGAGTAGTAGGTACATGCGAATACCTACCTAATATATTCTAAAGGTGTGTTACATCGTCACATTGTCGGCCAGTATCACCTGTCACACACTAAAATCCCAAAAGCCGACAACCTATAACCGACATCACCTTTTAAAGAAAAAAATGAAAAAGAAAAGACTATCAGATTGTCGCCTCATTGGTTTTCTGGCTATGATACACAAACTTTTTAGTAACGTTTTAAAAGTAGAAGACAAAAAAAAAACAAAAGATAGAAGGGTGCGTACTGATCCTTGATCGGTTGTACTGTAATCTTAACATTTGTGTGCTGATAAAATCGATACTGGTCAAAAAACTTTATCGAAGTACCTAGGTAACAATATCAGCTTACTACAGTTGCAGTCCTCCTAAATTAACAAAAAATATCATCATCATCATCATCGCAAGCATTTGGTAGATATCCGTTCAAACTAGGAATAAGTTGATACATTTTTCTAACATGCTTCTTAAAATTATTCACTCGACTGATCAATATAATAGCTGAATTTTGCACTTATTATTTTCTGCCGTAACCAATTACGATCATTTCCCATATTAGAGAAATAGGAATTTGCCAATGATTGTATGGGACCTATGTCAAAATTACATCTCTAGTAAGCATATCAACAGATAGGTTATTGGGAACAACCGTAAAACAGGATTGCCATTCTTCACCCTGCCCTGGGTAAAACGGTCCTTCCTCAAGTCGCGGTCATCTGCGCGTGCGCTTGACACTTTTCCACTCGTTAGAGGTTCGTTATTTGTTTGTTGTCAGTCTGTCTGTTCGTCTGTCACAGTGTTGCGTCCTTACAATTGGTTGCCGCACAAAGCGGTGGTTTGTGGTCCATTCTATGGTAGTAAAGCGATTTAGAGTAATAGAGAGATATTTTATTATAGAGCAATTTTATTTTATTCCTTTCAAAATCCGCAACGTGTAAAAAATATTGGTGTTGAAGTAAACAGAACATATTTTTCTCTTCAAAAAATTTACGTCAAATGTTCAGTTGCAAAATATGCAACATGACCTTATTTGTAGAAAACGGTTTGTTTTCCTAAATAATGGCCAGGAAATAAAATAAATTCTAAACAAAATTATATCATTACTATTTTTATAGCGAATATTTCGAGTAGTTACCGCAACCACTTATAACTTGGACCATACAATTTGAGTAACAAGGAGCCAATAAGATTGGTGGTTGTCTCAAATCAGAATGTGATTTGCGTTTGTCAGTACCTCCGCCGACGGACACTTGCCTACCCATTGTAGACAATGATTTTTTTTATAGAAACATTGTTTAACAACACTTCCTTAAACAGTTTGAGGCTTATATAATCCATTTTAATGTAGTAAAGAGGACGTTTGTTTGGTTGGCTGCGAAACTACAGAACTGATTTTAAAAATTCATTCACTGTTTGGGAGCTACAATATCCACGAGTGATATAGGCCATTTATATATATATAGTTTGTTTAGTAAAGTATATATTTAGTTTTGGTGGAAGTAATTTCCACGGGACGTGACGGTGAAACTGCAGGATATATAACTTATTACTAAAAATACCGATGAAGCATGAATGGTCTTGCCAGTCATGAAAATGATATTAAAATAAATCAAAAGTGTTAAGTGACACCTTTAACGTCGAAATATCAGGTTTTTCACACTTACTGCAAAACTCAAATACATTTTTATGCTTTAGTTTAAAAATATTAATGCGATTAGATCATTATCAGACCAACGATTTGTGAGCGATAGACAAACCAAACCCGATCCCATAAAGTAGAATCGTAATAATGACAGGTGGCATCTATATTATCTATGGCACATTTCCTGCACGTTTTTTATAACGATATTTTAAATGAACAGGTGATGCGATACTTAGATATTTTTTCGGTAATTTCAGATAAAAGAAGATTTATTTTAATGTCAAAATCTAGACCACTTATTGCAGTTTAGCTCGGAAATAACTTAATTAAGTTATTTTAAAAAAGATTATTATGATTTCGTCCAATAATTTAAATACTTAACTTCGCTAATAAGATCTGTTTTGTGGTGTAATAAATTGATTCACAATAGAAGTTAGCCATCAAACTGGTCTAGGTAATAGTCTAGAAATAATTGGATTAATCAAATTAAATTATTAGTAAGATTGATATCAGCAATATAATGTGTCTCAATTGATCAAACAGCTGTTAATTTTTAAGTCATTTGATTTTCTCTTATCCTACCTAACTCCTAATAAATTAGTTAAAGAACACTCTACAATGTGTTATTGTCAAATAAAATATATTTGTCCGGAATACGAGGTTTTACGATACCTTATGCTTTTATAATCTCATTAAAAAACTTATTGGTGGCGGGTGCGTTGCCTGTCGTGTGCACCTGCCCTAATAAGGGTCTTAAAAATCGGTTAAAAACGGTCTTTTGTGCAATTACTGGTTAGATAGTGAAAGGCATTTCGATATTGGACGTTTTAGTGGTCATTTCTTGTTGAGTTTATAAGTAGTTTTGTTAATTTGCTATACTGTGTACTTTTTGAGTGGGTCGTCGTAAAATTAATGATAGACTGCTCCTACTTTGTAACACACAATAACTCCTGTTGCAGTTTTACATAACTTGATACAAAGAACGCTGAAGAATCCAAATAAAACCCATATTTCCAAAGAAATTAAATATTACCTATATCCCCATCATCATTTTCAGGTCTATTTACATAAGTCACCTATGAATGCAACACACACACAAAAAAACTAAGTAGCCTAATCACAACTCGGTCATAATCACACATAAGAATCGAACGGTATAAATCTTTAATTGAAATAAAAAACAAGCTTAACCATAATTTGGCGAGAGTAACATTCCATGCCACATAATTAGGCCCACGTCACACATTAATCTGTATCTATATCTATAAAATAAGAATCAGAATCATAATTCCACTTGTTTTAACAGGAAGTCGATTTAATGAATTTTTATTGGTTATCAAAGACTTTCGAATAATGAAATCTGGGCGTTATATGACGTCTAGTTTATGTCTATATCTGTCGACTTTGCCGGGTCTGTTCATTTCGATTGAATATATTATAGTCTAAGAGACAGGGGCGTTGAAACTTACGATAAGTGTTAATTTTTGAAAATTAGTTTTTAAAATTGGCAAGCTTAAAAAATTAATGTCGTAAGAGTAATGCAATTTGGCTATAATTAACACGCCTTCATACTAAATTGGTGGTTAGCCATGCATTTAGTAATTTAATATATATTATAGTGCAAAAAGTATGAGAGTATTCTTAATTCAACTTCCTCTCTAAGAGCACACTTTAAGACTAAACAGTCTGCCGACTTCTCCGTGCGAGAGGAGGCCTGTGCCCAGCAGTGGGACGATAAAAAGGCTGTAACAGTAACAACAGTAACAGTCGGCCGACAGTTGACCTGATGGCAAACAACTTTTTAAAAAGAATATCTTTATTCCAATCAAGGTTCACAATCGGTTTTATACCGGTTTACTTCCTGATCTATAATATCCTAAACAAACTATCAGTCGACTTAAAGTTTGAAGTGTGCTCCAAGCTATTGAAAATTGATAATAAGAAATAGGTGCCAACATAATTTAAATATGAATAATTTCATATTCAAATAAGTGCACTTAAAACATACGTTGCGTCATCTAATTGACGGATTAAGTAGATAAAATATTTGTTCGTCAGTCTCCGAGCCTATACTAAAGTAATTAACGGCGCGGCAAGTTGACAATTTGAACTGGAACAGCTTTTTTTGATGTCGGTTGGAAATTGGGGGCCAATCTCCAATCGTTTGTCCGTATGCACTTAAAACAAGCTTCGGATCAACCGTTAGAGGAAACATCTTAATAAATATTGTACTTATGTCGTAATCGCACCTAATTGTGTAGTGTTTTTGTTGACACGTTTATTTGTGTCCTATTTCAATTCATTTCCTTCTACAGATCTTTTAAAAATCTAATTAATATTTACATAGACTAAATCAAAATCTTTTTTTTTTCAGAATAAAAACAAAAAAAAAAAAAAAAATTTGGAATTTACTTATGATAGGTAAAAGTATACATTGTTTACATCACTTATTTCCTACTAAAAATCCGATATTATCAGCCTAAGCTATAGTTATACCATACATACATCAATGCATTTATTATCTTGTCACAACATCACCAAAGTTATAGTTCAATAGTAAAACAGTTGTAATCACAAAATCACTAACTTATACATTTTAATGTTTCACAAAATGAAAGAGGCACACGTTTCTATGGGATTGTTTACGATTTGTATGAGAATATATGAGAAAGCATCGATTTATGAGTAACTGTTCGTAGCAAGATTTGTAAAAGGCCGCCTTTGATATTCCGATATCAGAGTCAGAGACTTTATGTATTACACGGGTTTTATCGCGGTTATGTGATCAAGTATTAATAAATACATAGCTTTCGTTTTAGATCTGTTTCTTGAATAGATTCTTGTCTCTGTCATGTAAAGTAGGGCTAAATAAACGGCAGTAAAGTATCAAATAATCAGCAATTTGTTTACATTACTGTAATTATAATTACTCTGATAAGTCAATTAAATACACAAAAAAAATGTGTAACTTAAGCAGTATATATATTCGTATTGCCTACATTAAAGTCTCAATTTAAATAATGTATAACGCCATCAACAAACCATAATGGCAAAATCCAGTCACAAAAAAAAACAAATCAAATAACAGATGTACAAAACAATTTCACCTCGCAATCATCAGTAGCTCATTTCATTTACATTACAATTATTGCACAAACGATCCGGGTGCATTTTTTCTGACCTACAGTGTACTAAGGGTGCGTCTACACGGTGCAAGTAGCTTGCGCGTGTTGAGGCCCATGCGCAGGTTACATGCTTTTTAAGAACGGCCCGATCTAGCGAATCGCGCATGTACCAAAAGCAAAATACCCACTCGCGTGCTCTGTTGCGTCTGCGCGGATGTTAACTTGCTCCAACTTCATGCACCGTGTAGACGCACCCTAACTATTGTACATCGCGTGACAATTGTCAGCCAGATACACTTGATTTACAAATAATGACCCAATGTTGTAACGAACAATCATAATTCATTTTAATCAAGACACGTGCGCCATCTTGGATTTTTTTAGGTTCTTTATAGAGTAAAGAAATGCGTGCAGCTAATACTTTCCGCTTGAGTTGTGTATGTGTAAAAAACCTTTTGCAGATGTGTCAATTATGGTAGATTTTCCTTATAATGGTGATCAGTGATTATGACCCATTGTTATGGGACGCTGTCACGGTAGATTGACATTTTGTTATGCAGCATAAATATGTACTTGGGTGTCTGCAATGATAATAATTGCTACTTTATTATACGGAGTACGTAAAGACGTTAAGGTCAGATGGTCTTTACATCCGTATTTGTTAAGTTTATTAATAGTATTTCTTTTGTACGTTTGTATGTGTAATTTTATTGTGGATCAGTATTGAGTCATAATCATTATCAGGGGTGTCTTGCGATGTGGTTGCCAAATCACCATAGTGCAGTTTTTTATTTATTACCGCTTCTAAATGATAAATTGTGGCGATGGAAGTTTTTTTTTTCAAAACTTTTTTACAGAAAAATATCTTTATGATTTGTCACAGTCGCTTGATCTCAAATCCAAACTATCTCCTGTCAAAATTATTCAGTGACGTTCCATTTCACATCACAATCAATGCAGCGACCAGTTGTCACCAACTCTATTAAAAAAGCTAATAATTAATAATACCACGAGAGTATGTCTCGCCTGCAGATAACACGAGACAACTTCGAAATGAATATTCAAGATCTTGTTAATACCTTCGGCTGCCATTCAATCAGCCTAAAATGATTTATATGGCACAATATGCTGATCAAATTTCAACTCTATTACAAAGGTAGAAAGGTTAAATTTCGTTTGTGTTGATGTTATAAACAGCCCTTATCAACCGCCCACGGATTTGTTGATCTTTTTTATTTGATGTCGTAATTATGGCGTCCGTTTGATATTAATTTATTGGGAGCTCAAATTATCGTTGTGTTTACAACAGTAGCACTTATTTTACTGAATTAACTTATGTTGCTTTTAAGATCTTCATTCGCTAATAATCTAAGCTAAAAATAAAATGTTATATCCTTTTTCCATAAATTAAAACGACATACCATCACAAAATCGCATACAGATCAAAAGATACTCGAAACAGCTTCAGCAGTTCTTAGATTACCAACATCCATACATACAGCCTGTCAAAACCCTTTCGGCTTTACCGCAGATAGATCAAAACTAGTTCCACCTTCGTTTCTGCTTACCCCATCTACCATACAAGTACATAAACAAGTCCATTCATTCCTGAGATTAAACGTTCATGTTTAAAAAGAAAAATAACGCTGGCCGGCACAGCGGTAGATTGCATCTGTTGACCGTCTACACTATCAATCATTATTTATCCTTCTTTTTCTGTGGACTGTACTGATTAAATTATTCCACGGAGGTGACTTAATGAAATAGCCTGGTTAGGGAGGATTCACACTGAGGTTATTGACGGCACTATCTCTCTGCAGACCACTCTCATCTTTACTATAATGTGTACTATAATAACAGGTACAATAAAGAGTAAGCATGTCTTTGTTCGTTTGTCCTCAAAAGGCTCCGAAACTACGGAACCTATTTGAAAATTGTTACACTTTTCGAAAGCTACACTTTTTCCAAGAAACATAGGCTAATATTTGATCCTGGCATGGGCAGTAGTTCCCCCGGGACGCGAGTGAAACTGCGGGAACGGATGGTATTTAATAAGAATATTCTTTTAATGTCAAATCTGCTTTCACCACATATTATTTGTGTTGTGTAAAGATATCTGCAATAATAGAGGCATTGTAGATGCATTACCGTTCCTAAGATAAGCTGAAATTAATGGCGCGCATGTGACCTTTTAAGCGGAGTACTGTGTCGCTTCTGATGTAGAAGTTGGAAGTACTCGTAGTATATAATAATAATAATCGAACTCTGTAAGTAATTAGCGACGAATATGTTAAATGTTAATTTTCAAAAGTATGATTGCATTAAGAAAAATCGAGGAAAGTCTTGGATTTCAAGGAACTGTGATATCGAATAATTAAGAACGTTTCTGGCGGGTTTATTCGCGAGCCGGGAGAACGTCCTTAACTACAGTATAATCTAGCCTATGACACCCATTTATTATGTAACTTTGTATCAGTAAAAATCCGTGGTAAAAATATTTTCGTAATCAGTCCAATTACTATCACAAATTCAAAAACTCAAACTCTTTTTAAATTATAAAGTTAGTGTAGATACAGAAAAGTCTCAAATCATGTTCACCGTTCCACTTTATTCACATTCAAATATAAACTATAACATTTCTAAACCAGTAACAAGAACATACTCCAACTAATCCCTAGCCCATTCATTCATAAGTAGTTTAAATCACGCCTTTTGGACAGACTTAAACGGTAAACTTGATAAATAGGAGTTAATGCCATATACATAAATCATAGCAACCAGTGGACACCCTATTACGTCAAGTTATGCACACGCAAAGACACAATTGTGCGCGGACGCAGAATCGCCCATCATGGCCGCCTAACCAATAAATATGCATACATTGTCAATTAATAGCCTTTATTAAATTAATGGACGCTTGCTATTAGAAATGATACTGTTAAAGGAATATAGTTTGAAGGGTTCTGCACCTGTAAAAGATTGATAAGGTTTTAAGTGGAGATCTATGTTGAAGATTTTTTTGAAAAAACTGTAGTGGCGTAAATGATTGGCACTAATTAATTGGTAGGACATCCCATTAAGATAGTCTCATGATTAATACTTTGCAAAATCCAAAAGGATGATGAAATGTTGTTCTTACTCTCTCATACCCAACAATTTACTTCCTATCCTTCTCTTCGTTTGAAAAAAAAAATAGTACCTAACAGGAGCCACAACTTAAAAAAAAGACATTAAATTATTTTATGTAAATCTGCACAATTAGGTATTTACCTTGATCCCTTAAAGAAGTAGTAGTAACTTACATAATCTGTCATTGAACATCCTTGGCAGTCGTTACGGGTAGTCAGAAGCCAGTAAGTCTGACACCAGTCTAACCAAGGGGTACTGGGTTGCCCGGGTAACTGGGTTGAGGAGGTCGATAGGCAGTCGCTTCTTGTAAAGCACTGGTACTCAGCTGAATCCAGTTAGACTGGAAGCCGACCCCAACATAGTTGGGATAAGGCTCGGAGGATGATGATGAGTAACTTACATAGTCCTAAATATTGAATTAAAGTGACCGTAATTTCAAATTACACTTACGGAACCCAAAACCGTCCGCAATAAACCAAAGTGAACCCGTTCCGAACCACGAAGGGATTCATAATAACACAGCCCTCTAAGATATACTATGTACCAATTAGTTAACTTCTTGTCTTGACAACGATTGGACCGACACCACAATATTGATTAACTGAATCCCCAGATAATTGCCTATGTGGTTATTAATTAGTTCACCATAGAATATATTAATATTTATAAGTAATTTTGTGATAGTACTCGGTTCATAACTTTGTTATTTTGAAACGGGTTTCTGCTTTGGGTTATTCGATTAAGGAATTGATTGCTCGTCTAGTAAATCAAGTGTTTTGAACCGGTATTGCTTCTGTTCTGTGAGGGGGAAAATAAGTGAGATATATTGGCTGGGAACGCTAATGTCCCTGTTTGTATTTTGTATGGTTCTTAGCGTAAATTGGTTTTGTCCGGTACAAAGTTTGGTTTATTTTGTGACCAGTAAAAAAAAGTAAATAAAGGTGATTTAGAAAATAAAGGTACCAAGAAAGTACTATAATTTGATTTCAAAGGCTGAAATTCTAAAACTCCTTTATGTCTGTTCTTATTTTCTGAATAGATCAGGTGCATATTAGATTTTTCTTCAAAAAATAGTATTTTTATAAAAATGTAACAATATTGAACTTGAACTCAGAGAAGAATTAATATTTTTCTATCATAACCACTTAATGATAAACTGCAGTTCCTTTAATAATCACTTCAGCAAAATAGATAACAGAACACCGCACCACTTTTTATAAACCCACGCATATCCTGACTACCGAGAATAAACGTTAACGAGATCAATACCGAAATACCTTCTTCGGTCTCTTCGGTTATTCAGCAACAATTTATTTAGCTAAATTAACCGAAGCACAGCGTATTTGCATTCGATTTCCATAACGCGGTATTGGCGTATCGAGACGCCATACGTCACTGTTGCATCGAGATACAACCCGTAAGGACTGCTTGATCGATTGTGCGATTCGAACATCGAGAATTTTACGGTATTAAAACGTTAATTTTAAGTGGTCACGGTGTTTAGGGACATGTTGTTCATTTGACACGGTATTAATCATTGTGTGTTTAATTTTGTTGGTTTAATTTTAATTGGAAACAATTTATTTTGTTTTGTTATTTAAAAATAATATTTTAATACAAAAGAAGCTAACTGTGTTTTGTCAACACACTAATCATCTAAAGCTAATTATGAATAGTCATAGCTTGATTTGATTAAAATTTAAAACTGGGATAAGTTGTCATTTAAAGCTATTTTACAGTAAAATATTTAAACTCACCAACTTTAATAGCAAAAACAATATTTTCATTCAGTCAAAATATTTTCTTTTTTTCCCACAAGAAATATACTATCGAAGCAATATCGTTTGTCATAAATAATCCACGCTCCTTCATTATCGGAGTACAGATGAGACGGCCGGTTTTTTGCCAGCGTCGTGATTTATCCAAAGGAAATTGTCAGACAACTAATGGGTCTTTGTTTATTGATTTATATGTTGCAATATTCGGTAGCGAGAAGGGTCGGTATAATATCGGTACTCGTTTTTTTGCTCCCTGATTGAGCTACTGCATAATCCGCCCACAAGAAGATGGTTATACCGAACGCTCAGAGCCCAACCCATTGCTGCCTTTTTAATTTAGAATCCTAATCAAAATTATAGGGTTCGTAGATTGGTGTGAATTAGCGAGTAAAAATTTAATGGGAACGCTTCTAGGATGTATCTTTATTAAGTTTTTTTAGTGTACAGGAAATTATTTTAGAATTAATTAAAGTTTTTGATATATTGTTTTGGAAAGACGATAATAAAGTTTAGAACAAAAAGATTTGATGGTTTTGATTTGAGAACTAAGTTTTATGGCATATAATAGTGTAATTTATGAATTTGAATACGATATATCACGTCTAGATGGATATTATTTGCGGTGTTTTGAGATGATTAAAGAATCTAGTTATTACGGTTTTTTGCAGGTCAGACTTACTGCAGATTACCGCTGATTTCCAAAACAGATATGTAATAATTTCGTTTTAGTTAAATAGGTAGAAATATATAATTACTTTTTTTATTTCTGTTACTAAATAGAAGTCTAAACAAACTATGTATTTTCACGACTTCTGACCAATCTGCAGCTACATTCTTAAGTCACGATCATTTGAATGTCGTGCGAACATTGAATACTTTAATGATTTATTTTCAACAAAGTATATTTATAAGTAATAAAGCTCCCGTCGTAAAGTTGTTTTAGATTTTCAAATTAATTGATTGCATTCTAAAAACAGTTATTTTCACATTTATTATACAAATGGTATTGGTTCAACTTTCTCTTTAAATGTCGTGACAAATGCTCTAAAATTACACATAACAAAATGCAGACGTAATTAATAATGTAGATAAGGCATTTAGGAAAAAGGTTTCAATGTGTACATTATTTCGAGATCGAAAATGTAAAAATGTTTAATTGACAAACAGCTGTCTGATCGAACCGCCAATAAAGAACATATCCGATGAATCATACTGTGTTTTATACATCGATACTCATTTATCGTTACGGGTAGTCAGAAGCCAGTAAGTCAGATATACTGCATTGAGGAGATCAGATAGGCAGTGGCTCCTTGTAAAACACTGGTACTTAACTGCATCTGGTTAGACTGGAAGCCGACCCCAACTTAGTTGGGAAAAGGCTAGGATTTTACTCATCGGCACCTTTTGAGTAAAACTATGAGCGAAACCATTATGATTTCCTCAAAAAGCAGAACTTATTTGAACTCATATATTTACAAGGCCCAAAAATTCAATTATCCATGCTATATTCCCGAATCCAAGCCACCGAAGCACCGGTCAGCCCAACCACAAAATTGAACCCATCTACAAACCGACGACTAAACGTATTAAAGTACTTTGAACGTTCAAATTGAATGTTTTGGTGACCACAAAATGATTTTGACCGTTCCTACCATAAAAACAAATGGTCATTTAGTAGTATGGGAAGCATGGAATGACGATATGGTATTCAGTTCTTCACGCTCACTGTTTTACGGATCATCAGTAGGAAGATTTGGTTCAGATTTTTTTTTATTGCGGCTGAGTTGAAAGGGAATATTGTTTTTTTTGTGTGTTGTTAATGTAGTGTTAATATGTAGCTTAGACTATTACGTTACGGGTACGTAACGGAAAAAATCCTTGCCCAACAAAAATGATCTGTTACAGCCTTTTTTTATCGTCCCACTGCTGGGCACAGGCCTCCTCTCACACGAAGAATGATGCATATTCAGTCACCTTCTACTGCGTCTAAAAAAAACAAAGTTTCCTCTAAAGTACCTTTATTTTGCAAAAGATCATAAAAATCATCATATAATAGCATAAGGTGTCATAAACTTCTTTTGAGCTTAAAGCACGATACCAATACAGGGAAAATATGCAGGAATTTGTAAGTAGCCAACACGTACCACCTTCTTTTACATTTCTTTTTCCGAATGTCATGCGACTACAATCGCGTCGCTCGTGCGCACATTACCACCGAGCCTAATGTCTCGTAATGACTGCTTCGTAACGCGTGTTAGGCTGCTCGCATGCTCGCGACTAATGCCACCGCGGTTAGTGACGGGCCCATTATGAGTGCGACAAAAAATGTTGAGTTTTATAGTAGCTATATGACCTACAGTTTTAGGTGCTTCTGAAATTAGTAGACTCTTATCTTATAATATTTTGGAATTTTTTCTGATGATTTATCCGGTAGGTTTTAGCATCTCCTAAGCATGTTTGAAAAGATTGGAATGACATTCGCCATTCAGGAGCCCAGCTTACATAAAGTGCAGAAGTTCTGTGCCAAACTGTGTTTCATCGCAATTTTCTCTATAATGTTGATACTTGCACATAAAGTGACTCCAAATATCAAGACTGACTGATCCACAATAGCTGGACTCAACAGGTTTGAGCGAGCATCGAACATCCTTCATTATAGAGGTAAATTCATTTGCGCTCAATGTGCAATGTCATGACTTTGATTATTAATCGAGATGAGTGTTATTAACTCTTTTATTGTTTAAATGTATAGATTTTTTTTTTATTTTTATTCGGATCTTTATTGTAAGTTTTACGAGTCCGTCCTACAAGCTATTGATTTGGAATGAATTCGGTGGTAATTATTTTTCTGATTGGAGTACTAAAATTATGATTTAGGGTCTTCGAGTCTTATTTTATTTTTGAGCAATTGCAAAGTTTTAAGTCTTCTTTATGAGATTTTTCTTAGGCTGTTCAATCTTCTTCTTCATATTATGTAGCTACGTATTACTTCCTAGAAAATTAAATACTTTTAGTACTTGACCGTGACTTGCATTTTATCTAATGGTTTTCTTGAGCGTCTGCTGTGAAGGACGTGATCTGTTCCAAGATGTACACTGTTGGCAGACATTCTATGGATTATTCTAGTCTCAGTCAGTATTAGCTCATAAGTCGATGCTGAGATTTTATCTATTAATCGATGATGTGTGTTAAGAATACCGTATGTGTATAAAAATGAAACTTTGAAATCTTAAGAGCTCTACTCTCATGTTAAGTTTGATATAAAAAGTTCAAAGGCCAAATTCCCTTTTTGCGTTTTAGCCTTACAATATGTAGAGGTAGTATCAAGATACAATTCTAATCCCAAAAATGTTCTTCCACAGGAAAAACCCCACAAATGCAGCCTCTGCTCGAAGTCCTTCCCCACGCCAGGGGATCTGAAGTCTCACATGTACGTGCACTCCGGCTCCTGGCCTTACAAGTGCCACATATGCTCCCGAGGCTTCTCCAAGCACACTAATCTGAAGAATCATCTGTTCTTGCATACTGGTGAGTTTTTGTGTTTGATTTTCTACTACAATATAGGAAAAGTTTTAGAATCCTTTGTTCTATTATTATGTTATATATGTTAAGTGTACTTATGTATTAGTCATCATCATCATCTGCCTATCGTGTTCCCAACTATGTTGCTGTCGGCTTCCAATCGAGCTGGATGCAGCTGAGTACCAGTGTTTCACAAGGAGCAACTGCCTATCTGACCTCCAGAACCCAGTTGCCCGAGTAACCCGATGCACCTTAGTAGGACTGGTTGTCATGCCTCCTAGCTTCTGACTACCCGTAACTGCCAAAGATGTTCAAATGACAGACGCCATGACATGCTGCAGAGCAGAAAAATAAGTGATACCTTTCTAATTTGTACGATTTTTAATATTTTTTATTTCTTTTGTTACAGCTAAACATCAAAGGAACAGTGCGAGGGATGCCACTTGAAATCTGAAAATAAAGTTTATGTACACATTTTACATCAAGTATTGATACATTTATACATTTTTTTTTTATATTCGAGACTTTACTGTCTTACGAAATATAAAAGTGTGATATTAGACTAATTAGTTATAAGTGTTAACTATTTAAGTTGTATTTATGATTTACTTATGTCACTATGATATTAAAAATAGGGGGTGAATTGAATCAGTACTTTTGAGGGTTTTTCTACTATTTAGGCTTTTTACTAAGTGTAAATAATATTGTTGATAATGGTTTAACTTAATTTTGGGGTGTAAAGTATTCTTTTAACATTAATTTATGTTAGGATTTTGGAAAAAATAACTAAGCGAAACATGTTTTTTTTTTATATGAAATGTATAGAGTAACATCTGTACGTTATAATTATTTTTAGCATTTGCTATTTATTTTAAAAGTTATAAGGTTTATATCAAAATAACATTATTTTGATAAATGTTTTTAAATCGAAAATTATTCTGCCATCAAAAAAGTACTATTTTACGTTTACTGGTATATAGAACATATACCTACTGGACCTATATTGTGGACTGTAAAATAATAATGAAAATTATTTTTGAAAGATTTTCTGGGTTATCAGTAGTTTTCAGCACCTGCCTACATAGTGTTATGTAGTATTAAAATAATTGTAAATAAATAAATAACAACTGAATTACTTAAAATATACCTACATTGTGTACGTATATTGTGATTTACATCGCCGTCCATTATTTTGTAAATATAGCTTAAGAAACCTTACACGCAACGAATTATTAAATTATGAATATTATTTATATTTTTAGATAAGTATTTCAATAAATAAATTACTATTACTTAATCTGGATTTGATTTCTCTATACTTACCCTAAAATGCTCGTTGGTTTTCTTGAGTTAACTAATGTCCCCATAATATAATCAGTTTATATCAATAACACAAACAAATAAATAAATAAATAATGTCAGGACACCTTTCCACACACGGTCGGTTAGCCCCATGCTAAGTTATTAATTAATTTGTGTTATGGGCGCTAACACAACTGATAAACTACATATAGCTACACATATACATATTTATAAATACATATTGTAACACCCAGACCACGGTCAACAAGCATGCTCATCACACAAATATCGACCGAACCGGGAATCGAACCCGGGACCTGTCCGAAGGTTCGGCAGTCCGGCATGGTGACCATTGCGCCATCGAGGTCGTCAAATGACAAAAGTCATCAGATTTCAATGTGTGGGAAATGGTTAAAAGAGCTTTCACACTAGCGAATTTTGTAACACATACAAGCTTGGTTTGCGTCGCGCGTACAATCCCAGGCAAAATGGTACGAACCAGTCAAACTCCCAGTCAAATATTTTTATTTCAAACATGCCTTTGTAGGGTCTTATGAAACGTCACACTACTTGCACGGTTCCGAAAAGATGGTCTCATGCATGGAACCGAATTAATAATAAATCTTACGTGACTTCTGTCCTTAATAATCCTTATAAAAAAATAAGTTACGGCACAATACTGTCTGCATATTAACTTACTGATATTTGTGAAAAAATAATGATGATAATTTTTAACAAACCACTCGACTATTTATGTTTGATTTAGACGACATTTAAAATAACGATGGCATCAATCCTATTTGTATCTCAAGTTTAAAACCATTCAAAGTACCTTTAGAAATCCATCGGCAAATACGAGGAGGCGTAACACGCTAGAAGCGACAACCCGCCCGACAGTACAATAAACTGTCTCCGTAAAACCACGCTCAAGTCAATACAGCCATAAAACATGACTTAATGACGTCATCCATACGTCATTACTTCCACTCACACACGCGTCATGTCAGACCAGCGTGGAACCGGCAAAACTAATCGCAATTTAAAACTATCTGCTTTATATTTAGAAGTCTCTCGAAGCGAGTGGGCGTTCTACACGCAAGCCCTTGGCTGATTTGCATAAAACAACTACACTGGAGTGTATTAAGACTTAATTGTTGCTGCCGTAGAGTGTCCGTGGCCTGTGGGACGCTACATGAACCACGGACCCGATAAAAGCCATACCAACATTTCATTGCCGAGGAAATTCAATGTAGAACGTTATTTATTGTTAGATTTTATTATTACTTCGATTTTATTTGGTTTAAGATGTGATTTGTGATTGCGTTATTGCTCAGTGGGCATCCGATGGGATTGTGGGCTAAAGAAGACGAGATAATATCTAAATTATAGACGCGTTAAATAATGTATGTGTACAGTGAGGATAATTTTGTATAAAATATGAGTCTGTAACTAAATATAGATAACTAGATCAAGCATTGCAGGAGACAATAATGTATTTTTCAAAGTTTCAACGCTGAGTTTAATTTATCAGCATTTGACTAAATTCTCGTTAAATACCATTAGTATATAGGAATAGAGAGCGGTTTACATAAATTATTCCTAATAAGCTAAAAATATATCCAGACTTGTAAAACTTTAGTTTGGTTTAAATAAATATATATTTTTTATATTTAGTGACGCACATAGTTTATCTCTATCTAACTTTAGCCCATTATAGCTTAAATTAATTAGTAAACTGACCATAAAAGACCACTATATTCACTAGATATCCTGATAAATAATTAATATCAGTCATTTTGGCTGCTAAGTGTACCTACCTTGTGTTATTCTTACCTCCGGACTCTTAAAGTCTGAAATCACCAACCCGTATTGAGCAAGCGTGGTGATTAATGCTCAAATCTTCCCTGTATGAGATTAGGCCTGTGCCCAGCAGTGGAAAGGTAAAAGTGATGATGATGAGGTATACATACCCTAAACTGCCTCGTTAGTCTAGTTGTCACAAATGCGGTTGCTGAGCCTGGAAGTTGGTGATTGATACACCCGTGCATCGGAGAGCACGTAAATGTCGGTCCTGCATCTGATCTCTCTCCGGTCGTGTCGGATTGCCGTCCCATCGGGCTATGAGAGTGAAGGAATAGTGAGTGCACCTGTGTCTGCGCAAAATGCTTGTGCACTATAATGTGTCCTGCGCAATTGGCTAATCTCCTTACACGAGAACATCCTACCCTAAAAGAGATTTCATCATATATTGTAGAAAAATACAGCGCTTCTGTAATAACCCTGACTGGAGATAAATCACTTGTTCTTATTTTTACAGTAACATCATTACCAACAAAAAAACTCAAATTGCACACAAGTAGCGGAATCTCGATTAATTATATAAATAAATTCGTTGGTAATATAAAATGTTTTACATAAGCAGCTCTAGTAAATAGTGTCTGACATAATCATTAAACTTTCACCGCGTCAAAACTAATACATTAAAGTTTATTGATTTATTTATAACGATTCTCTAATGACGATGATAAATGCTATTCACTTGGGCACCGATGTTTTTGTGAAGTGATACAGTATGTTTTTTTTGGAGTTGTCTTATTTAGAGTAATTATACTTATAAAAGATTTTCTAGAAAAAGTGATATTTTGCTTTTCAGTTTTATACCTAATATGGAAATACAGGTACATAGTTGACCACAAGGAATGCTGTAAACGACTTCGGGACTTCAGGTGAAATGTATTGTTCTAGACTCGTTTTTTAACCAGTACTTAGAAAAAACACCCATTGGTGGTAATAAAAATGCACATTAATAAAATTATTTAAACTGTAGATTTATTTGAAACTACCGAAAATTTTAAAGCCTCATAAGCCAATAAATATTCCTGAGTTTCATAACAATGACATAGTTGCAATCATCACACGACACCGCAAAAAATCGCGGTGTGGAAAACAAAAGACAACCATTTGACCACGCGGTAGTGCGATGTTCATGTTAAAGGTTTGAGCGGTATTCATAGAAGACTAAAACATGAAAACCGCTTCACAATCTAGTAAGTAGCAATACATTAAATACTATATTAGCATGATAATGTTCGCATTATGAATCTAAGGGTACTTCCATACGCCCACCGTTCAGCTAAATCAGTATTAGTTCTAAATGCGATAGTGGGCGAATGATCGCCGTTTGAATTTGCAATCCTGTGCTATAACCGATTGAAAACAAAAACCTTAAGTGGCAATTAAAGATCTTAGACATGATCATAGTTAATGCTAATGGGAGTAATGTCACGAAATCATACGATTTAGCTTCATTTGAAAGTAAAGAAGAAAAAACTAAGTTCTATGGGCAATAATTTCTTTAAAATTCCTAGGTATCACAAATATGCCTACTTCCTTTTCTTGCATGTAATTTTATCTTGGTGCAATAAATATGTTGTAAGGTTTCATTCGTCTGTGTCATTTGTCATATAGACAAATTCAGTCCAATCCTTTCTGCCTTTTAGTTTTACACTCGTACACTACTGGCATGATACTGGAAATAAAACAAAAAGATTGCATATTGATTTCTGACACTTACGCGAATATTAGACATTTAAATAAAACTACTTTTACGGATTTTGTCTGCCCGTGACCATGGATGCTGTAAAGGATCCGAAACGTCGGGATTAAATAATATTAATATAACCGCGATAAAATCCGTAAAAGATTGCAGTTTAGGGACATTCATATCTACATGATAAGCATCACATAGTACTTACTTATCTGTATTAGAATAACAGATCTTGTAGAAGATGTAGATATTCCCAAGTTGTGAATAAACTATATCTTACACTGGACATGTTTATAGGATTTAATCTATACTAATATTATAAAGCTGAAGAGTTTGTTTGAACGCGCTAGTCTCAGGAACTACTGGTCCGATTTGAAAATTTCTTTCAGTGTTAGATAGCCCATTTATCGAGGAAGACTATAGGCTACTTTTTATCCCGGTGCGGGAAGTAGTTCCCACGGGATGCGGGTGAAACCGCTGGCAGAAGCTAGTGAAGATATAAGTAACCAGCTACTTTTATAAACTTAACTAAAACTGGCCATATAACCGCCGATAGATGAAACAAGACACGTCAATCAGTAACATTATAAATCTTGTGTGATGATACAATTATTAAGTTTACCTGCCGGGTGGTCCATTGCCTATTGGACCCATTAGACCACCAAAACGTTTGGACCCAGTAAACGATCACGATGTTAAAATTAAACTATTTATTATTAACTATTAGTACAATATAATTTGAAAGTATGGTGCATTTTGTGTGGGTCGTCTTATTAATGTGATGAAGAATTTGGTTTTCGTTTATTTGTGTAGGCTTATAGGAAATAATTAAAATATTGATTTCTCGCACCAGAGATATTTATGGAATCACTTTCAAAACTTATACTCACACTATTTTATAGGATAGCTATAGGAGGTTAATCTTTCTTCTTAACAAACCAAAGCGCAACTCGCAAACTCGTGTAAGCGCAGACAATACTTTTTTTCTTTAAAATTCCATTTCACTTTTTACCGAACTTAAGACCATCATTAGAAGTATTGCATTCACTATCCAAACGGTGATTACAAAAAGCTCGATTAAACTAACAATTGAGATAGGCGCGGCCATACAATGCCATAGATCGCGCGACGGGAGTTGGTGTACCCACTACTTCAGCCTCCCAGCGTAAGATGACCCTCGCGTTCTAAGAAAATGTTGGTAATAAAAGGTCGAGTTGTAATGGACGTTTACTCAGTCCTATCGCTGAACAAAAAATCTAATAAAGCTAAAGCAAAATAGAAGAGATGTTTGGATCAATATGGAGTGTTGTTCTGAACAAACTGCGTTGTCATAGACCGTAATCGAGGTGAGACGGTGGCGGCTTTGTGTTCGGCCGTCATCGGCTTTTTGTAACGCTATCTGATGAGTATTGCTCCCATTTTGGTCAACAAAAAACCGATCGGTCGCCGCAACAATCGATGAGTTATATGCACCTACTATGGGTGGGTTGGTACCGATACAGTAGTGCGCTCAGATCCAGAAGGATCCAATTGAGGTTCTTTGATATTGAATTATTCTGCACAGTACTCTTTACAGCCACTTCTATTGCATTGTTAGCAAATATCCCATTATATCTGTTGAACGTATTCATAAACTATACTGCCGTCGTTATGAAGAAAGGCACAACTAACATTTTACAAATGTTGAGAAAATCGAGATTAAAATATTTTTTGAATTTTGTTAAAAAAACACGTTTAAAATGTGTTTTTCGAAATTGTGAAAATGTAAAAAATTTTGTTTTTTTGGTATGTACACAACGATAGCAATATTATATTTTAATTTAAATGGATATATTTAATAATTAGCATAATTCTTTTTAACTTAACATAAAAAATATCAAGAAAGGAGCAATATTATGTTGAAAAGGCACATATAACCAAATATGCCTTTTCAATGTTAAATTTTTAGTAAAAATTTAAAATTTTACGATGAAAAGACATATTTTCTTCATTGTGTCTTTTCATTGTAATTTTTTAAAATGAATATTACAAGGTACAGAAAATATTAGAATTAATTCATAACGCCGATGTGCCTTTTTTATATAACATTTATTAGCATAGGAGTAAATAGAAAGGGCATAACTGCCAGTTGTGACTTTTCTTTCTACATTAATTGCCAAAATATTCGTTCCATTAAATATATCGATATAGTAAAAAGGTAAAATAAAAGTCACATCATACAATATGCCTTTTTATTGTAATAAAACCTTATAAAACTTAAAAAGTGATGTAGTTGTGCCCTTTAGGCTTATGCTATCTCTGTTTATTTTGAAGCTAAAAATCCACAAAAAATCAGGCAGATAGGCCTTTTTTTCCTGATTCCGAATAAATATATAACTCATTTTGACAAAAAATGTTAGTTGTGCCCTTTTTCGGTAGCACGGCAGTATAGCCTGACTGCTATAGAAACAAAAGCAAAAAGACACTCGATAAGCAATGATAGAAATGTTAGTTCAATAATTGCAAAGTACTGTACCGTAATTGAATAACAAAATCCATATTCAAATCTCCATAAAACGATTAGCAGAGTGTTAATTGAGGAAGCTTTTGAACCATCAGATGATTTAAACGGCGTCGTTTTGCTCACTCGGATCGAGTCCTTAATAATCCCGATTAAACTTACGACCGCTGCTTGAATTAATCGATAATTGTTCATAAATCATCGATGTTCGATTTGCACAAAGCAGCATCAGGGTGCGAAGATATAAATTTATCGTTCGAGAATAATATGGAGGATAGCGTGCTTAAGGTACATAAGTTGGGAATGAGCTGCAATCTTTGTTTATGATGTTGGCGCGAGAACCGGGCTTGGTAGGCCATTGGGACCTAATTGTGTGACTTATTCATGCGCTGAGCCGAGTTAGTAGCCAAGCAGTATCTTCGTTACTGTTTTGTTGTAGCTGTCATGCGTAATTCGATGTAGGGGTAGATAAAAATCTAAAGGCCCTTGAATGAATGACATTTTTAAGCAGTATGTACAGTTGAGTTTTAAAATGGTACAAAGTGTAACTGGAATGAAAAATACCCAAATAGTTAACCCATTTAACCCGAAAAAGAATGAATCAGAATCATCACAAGTTTAGGAGAGGGTGCTTGATCTTTCTGAGAAACGGAATTCTATAAAGATTACCACATAAAGACGTATTTATATAACCCGATACAAATCTATATTTAAACACTTATTCCACAAAATCACCAAGAAGAAAGAGGCAAACAAAAAATTCTAATCTCCAACAAAATTACTTCCGATCCAAATATATTAACACTAAACAAACAAAACTGCGCACAATACGAGATATTACTGATCAGGGAGATCAATATTATTCGAACCACAAGCAAATACGATAGAGGTGTAATTTCATCTAATGCTGAAACAAAAACTATTACGATTTACCATCGCCACATTGCGCCAATCATTATAGAACTGTTCAAATAGGGGTGTTAAATGCCATAAAATGAATATAATAGAGCATTTTTCCATGACAAAAATATGCTTTGGTGTTTTACTCAAAATCGGAGGTTCTCCTATTCTGGATTCAGTTTTATATAGCTAGCACAAACAAAAACATACAACAGCGATGGACAATCTATACTAATATTATAAAGCTGAAGAGTTTGTTTGTTTGTTTGTTTGAACGCGCTAATCTCAGGAACTACTGGTCCGATTTGAAAATTTATTTCAGTGTTAGATAGCCCATTTATCGAGGAAGGCTATAGGCTACTTTTTAACCCGGTACGGGAAGTAGTTCCCACGGGATGCGGGTGAAACCGCTGGCTTGAAGCTAGTAATAAATAAAAGAACATTAAAGGTGGGTAAAAAAAAAAACATAAAATGCAAACAGAAATTAAGTTTGTACTGAATGTGAGTTCAGTTCATATGGTATCTGCTTCCTATAGACTTATATAGGTACTTCGATCCCACTGACAGAACTGAGTTTGAAATTCATTTCCAGCTGTGATCAACCAGGATATTAAACAGACCGCACACTTAAGTCTTAGGAAAAAGATTAGCCAGTTATCGAATTGGCAAAGCCGCAAGTACCAACATATCGACGGAAGCACTTAATTACTGTCCCTGATGGAAGGTCTTTTAATGACCCCCATTCATATTAGCTAAGGCATCTTTATGAGGGCTGTAACTTGTTATTTATACCTCCTTTCCTTCAAGTAGGTATTATAAACTTCGTTATTAATGCGTAAATTACTCCTAAGAGTCGCCCTAACCGTTGAAGATTGCTTGTAAGAACAGTGACGTAAAAAACCGACAGTCACGATACGATGTAAAAAATATCGATAACAAAGTAAGCACAGCCCTACCAACTGATCACCCTGAAGTAGGCTAGGCTAGGAGACGCGTGCCGGAGCAAAAACAATTTCGCTGGAACGGAACACCAACTTATCTATGCGGTTTACCACACCCTATTAAGGGCACATAAGGTCCAATTTTCTTTAGCAGTTTCTTTGATGGATTGTAAAGAAGATAGCTCACGTTCGAATCGTTGTTTGTAGTGCTGATTATTTTACAAGTGGTGTTCGTTGCAGCCTTTTATTTTCTTCGTGTACCTTCAATGTGTTCTGGTTTATGATACAGGAATTCGAGGATACTCGCAGTGGGTGTGGTTTGTTCATATTTTGTACTTCCGTGTATATTTTTGAGGACATTTGTTAATTTATTCTACTTACTTTTAAAGACAACAAAGACATCAAAGACAACTGCCATTCAGGTGCTAAACACAAGGTAGTTTAGTGACAAAAACGCAAAGTTCATTAGAAACAATTGCATGTAGTTTATAAAATGCAGTGACATATAAGGCATGATTTAAGCACTATTTAAATTATCTCTAATACGTCTTGGTAGGTGACAAACGTAAATTTTCTCCAAGTCAACGACCAGAAATTACCAACAATGTAATCCTAATTAACCTAATTACAACAAACAATAACTAACAAAGAAACAAAAGGAATTTCCCCTAGCTACCAATGAAGCAAAAAAGAGCATGCCCATTCCACAATTTAGCTATACAGATCCATAAGTCTAATCTACCGATCGTAATGTCAGGCGCATAAAGGAAGCGACCGACCGTTGGCAGGTGCGTAGTCACCTGTTCCAGTCACCCTTCCCTTCCCCACTTCGTCTTCCCCGCGACCGTTAAGTAATTCGGATACATTGACGTAACGTCTCATTATTGGAAGGGGTGACCGAAAAGGTGGTGATGATTTTTCGTGTTCAACTATGATTTTTTTCGATGGAGTCGTTTTCTGTGTTTGTATCTTTGGTGTATGTTGTGTTTTATGGTTTTTGTAGTTTTTTTTGAGGATGTTTTCGGTTCTGAAAATTTTAGGGGATATTGAATAAAGTTGGCAAATTATGCAAGTAATTTTGTCGTTTTTGAAGTTAATTCAAAAATTGTATTTTTTACTCTTTAAGATTCCACATTAATATTTTGACTGTTGCATATTACTATAAACTAAAATTCTTACAGTCGTCAATGTTTCAGAAACTGAATAATTTCTTTATATTTTGATATTCGCCGTATTTTTTAGCGTTGAAGTCTTTTGTATGGAGCTTTACACGTGCTACTCGTGGCCATTGTAACTCGATCGAGCGCTTTGCAATAGCTATGGTGGCGCCAAGTCATTATTCACCATGTTATATAGAGTTATTTGTGTGAAACTAATACATGCGGCTGATCAAGTGAAGTAATTATACATGTAATAAGAAGTTTAAATAGTATAGGGTATTTAGTGTGTTCATTTTTTAAAAAGATAATTAGTAACTAAACTTACCTCGCACGAGAAAACCCAAAGGCCTTTGCGTTGTTTTTACTGCTTAATAACTTCGACTATAAAGTTTTATAAGATGACAGTAATCTTATGTCTTTTATATTATACTAGCCGTTTTTCCGCGGTTTCACCCGCGTCCCGTGGGAGCTACTGCCCGCACCGGGATAAAATATAGCCTATGTTACTCGCAGATAATATAGCTTTCTAATGGTGAAAGAATATTTAAAATAGGTTCAGTAGTTTTTGAGTTTATCCAGTACAACCAAACAAACAAACAAACAAAGTTTTCCTCTTTATAATATTAGTATAGATTAACCACCCTTTCTCCATTACCTAAATATGTATGATTACGAAGACATAAAACAGAAAACTAAATTAGAACTGCTAATTGTACTAATGCAACGAGGGACTTTAAAAAATTACATGCCAACTAAGCAGATGGTACAACGACAGTAAAAAGGGGCGTGGCCTATCCTGAGTCAACCACACGTTAATGTCGAAACGATCTTTTAGAGTACCCGCAAACTACAAACTTTTAGTCGGCCGATAGTTTGTTGGGGCTCATAAATCAGTATGAAGATAATGGTCGCTGCACACAGCGGGCGCGGCGCGACGGGACGGGACGGCGACGCGACGCTGAGCAGTTGTAATGTACTAGATATTACGGAGGACATCACACAGAGCCGTCCCGCTCGGCGCGACGCGACGCGACGATCTAGTACATTGCGTCGCGTCGCCGTCCCGTCCCGCCGCGCCGCGCCCGCTGTGTGCAGAGACCATAAGCAGTACTCATACGACTGAAAACTTTGATTGAATTCAGGAATTTCTTAAAAAAATATTTTCCGACTGCCAGCCGACTGTTTGGTCTACAGTCTCCTAAACTTCGTGTCTGCATACTAAACCCCAACAAAAAGATTTCAATAAAACATTTAGTTACAATAGTCTTCAAAAAAGGTTTTATTACCAAAACAGTACATTATGTACAGCTACCTTAAAATATCTATCACGACTTAAGAGCTTTCTAACAACATGAACTGTAAAATCGAATGAATGTCCAAATGGTTTCTCTTTTAAATTGAATTTGTATCGATAAAAAACCAAATTTTAGGCTTTCAGAGATTCTGAAAGGCTCTATTGGCTGGCTGAATCCATTCGAGTTTGCAATCAATCTGAAAAATTGCACCGTGAAATAACGATGTAACTGTAAATTGGATTAAAAAAATTACGTTAAATGCAAGTGTCAGAGGTCATTTCAATTTCAGTATGAATGCACATTTTGATCGATATTTTTTGGTGGCTGAAACTCGATTTGGAGTACCAGTATTTTCCAATTTTTGTGGAGTTTTTCGAGTTATATGAAAAAGTTAGAAGTGCTGGAATGATCTGCTACTAAACATCCCTCTTTAAATCTGTGTGTCTATTGTTGAGAACTTTTTCAGTCTGTTGCAATTTGATGCTTTGAGTGGATTTGTAACCTTTTGATGCTATCCGCTGCTCTTTTGTAAGAAATCTGATAATTTTCTTCTATATGGATATTGTTCAATATGTTTATATTACACACCAACCGAGTCTCAAAATAATATACCCTAATTTGTATTATTATTAAATAACATTGATTTACAAGAAACTAAACAAAAATCAGAATGACAATCACCAAATATGAATGAGTTGAACGTCTTGAATTACCAATCCACCTTAAGTACATAAGTGTCAGAATTAACGCCTCTCTGTGTAATAAGAGGCATACTGTTCCTGCCAGAAGTACAATAAAAAAAACTGTCAATTTAATACAATTTAAGACTGAAAATTATATAAGCTCCCAAAAATAAGTATGAATTATAATATGCACATCCCAAAAATCTACTGACTACAATAAAACACTACCCACACAGCACCAAACCTAGAAAATTTCCCAAAAAAACTCAACACTCGCCTCAATATTCGTATAATGAAACAAACGTTAACCACACGAGCTAGGGTCGCGGGACAGGTGCTCTGCGCACGCGCCGACCGTTACCAGTAGAAAGTGCGCGACCGCGCCGGCACGCGAATACTGTGACTACGATGTTTCAATTAAAATATAGATATTTCTTGATGAACTTTTGGATAAAAATGAAGAGAAGTGGTGATTAACATTCAGAGAAATTGTTGGTGCAATTGGAGTTTTAGTTTTACTCGTAAGATGTTTTTTTTTTATATTTCTTGTTTGGTTTTTGGCTGTCTTGGTTATTAATGGGCTAGGTATGAAGTAAGAAGCCGAGAGAAGAGATATTTAGTCTACCTGATAAATTAATCTTACCTATTTAAAATTCTGATTATTTAAGTATGTTATAAAAATTAAGGGTTAAAGGCAAAATTCGCTTTGTGAATTTAACAAAAAAAAATCATCTAGGTTTTGTATCTTTTGTAGACAATGTTTAAAAAAAAATCCAATTGGAAATCTGTGACTTAAACAGCAGTGTCGAACACATAAAAGTAAACATTGTATTGATTAGATAATAACAATGAATTATGTTATTTACCCGATACGTACATGCATGCAGTAACAGAAAATCAACAGTCCATAACGTCCTTGCGAGGGAAGGTCGTGGTTCACAGAGGGTGGTTTCAGCAATGACACTCGGGCACGTGCCGATTCCCTTCAGTGCACTTCTAATCATTTCATTACAACTTATTTAAAACATTAACGGTTAAATAATAAGTAAAATGTATATTTTAGAGCATCGCAATGTTCTTTTTTTGTTTGTCGATTTTTAGATTAATCTTGAATAATGAAAACAATAATAACATAAAATCACACACACTAGGTATTTAAAACATTTTAATTCATATTTTTAAATATATGTTTTTATTTTATAAAATTTAGTGAATAACAATTCGTTATATTTTTTTTTTAATTAACAAACTTTGTACCAAAACTAATCTTAGAAGTCTCACAATCCGCATGGACACCCTACCGGCTTACCGAACTCACTAGTGTGATTAATGTCTGAAGGAAATTTGACGGGCACTGTTGTTTTATCTACTTAACTGCACGCCTTCACGTTTTTTGTAACAGCCCAACGCAAATGTGGAGCATCGTTAATGCTACCAACATTACGAAGAGAGATTAAATTGCTAGTACTTTGTGGCGACACGTCAGCTCGTCATTGACTTGTGAAGTTAGATTGTTGGTTTATGAAGTCGTCTGATTTATTCGTGTTGAAGGTACTATTGGGACTGTTTTCTAAGTAGCTACCCTGTGAAAATATAATAAGGTTAAGCAGCGTTTGGCGCGGTCGCTCCATGAATGGGTTACCATATTGTCATGATGAGTTCCTCCGTGTTTCAGAAGACTCGTTAAATTGGTAGGCCCTGGTTGTCTCTTAAACATCTTCGCTGTAGCCAGTTTCGGGTAATTAGAAGCCAGAAATCCAACAGCTTCCCTCGTGTTATTTGGGTTGAGGAGATCAGATAGGCAGTCGCTCCATGTACCTAAAATCACAGAGTTCTTTCATCTTCCATCTTTTGGCCACAAAAACCGCATGTATCTCGACTGTACATAAAAGTATTGTATGCAGTGACTTTTGCAATGGAGTCAGAAACTAAAATCGTATTTAGTGTGCAAATATTCGCTACCTATCATTTTGAACACTGTATAATTATTTTGAACACTTGGTTGATAATACCTGTGTTTACTTGCTACATTTGTAATAGGGTGAACATTCTAGAAACTGTAATCTCTGAATGAATTACACAGCGTAGTAAATTCAGTATAGAATGTGTACATGGAAAAAAATGTGCATAAGGTTACGTGCAAGAAGAACTTAAATATTCATGTATTTTGAAGGCATAGATGCTCCAAGTGGATAATTTAATGATTGCGTTCCATAACGAATACAACAACTGTTTAAAAACCTTAAGCTTTGGAAGGTACCCTCCATTTTTTTACATCCATTTTTGCACAAATGCCTAAAAAGGCGAGCGGGAAGTTTTTATACCCATTTTTAAATACTTGAAGGTACTTTTATCGATTATCAAAGGTTCGTTTTTGAATCGCTAGCAAAAAATCGATGTGGGTACGACACCGAATATTTCAAGTAAAGTCACAGTTTTTTACTATCGGAGACCTACGACAAAGCGATGAATTCAACAAAAATCAAATTAAATCGTAACCACGATCTTTTTGGTGGCCAGAATACGGTGTAACGATTTTTTCCGAGTAATTTACGTCGCTCGTGCTAGGACCACAAAATTTCCGTTCGTCACTGTTCATTGGGTGATCTTTAGCGATCCGTAAGTCTTTAACAGATTAATATGGACGTGATTTTTTATCATCAGCCTAGACTTTCCCAAACTATGTTGAGGACCACATGCATTTTCTGGATGTTTGCCAACAATATAAATGTTTAACATTTCTATTTATAAAGGAAGCGGTCAGTAGATAACACAACACAGTCTTAATTTTAAGCTACGACATAATTGATCTGGACCTCCGTTTTAACTATCTTATGTCTGCTCATTCTTTAAAAAGAAGAAGACCATTTATCTAATCTTAAAAAAAAAAGAAAAAATACATTCGACGGGTAAAAGGCAAAAGGGGTCAAGCACCACAGATCAAATTGTTCAGGAGAGTAAAAAGAAAGTTTAAAAAAATAATATCTCTTTATTGCTTTATTGAATCACATCACAATCTTCAGAAAAGTTTACTTAAATACAATGTTCTTTAATAATTTTACATCAAAATAAGCCTGAGATCAATAGTTTCAAAGATAGATGTCGCTTGACCCCAGGTTTTTACCAGGTTTATCGCATTTGCGAGGGGATCAAACACCATATAAAGTAGTAAAGTATTTTATTTTATTTGGCACAACAGATCATAGAACTAAGTCAGATTTTGGCTTAAGTTAAAATATCTTAATTGACAGTATTATTTTATATTTGGCACAGCAGGTAGGTAATAGAACTATGGATTATGTATTAAACTAAAACAATACAAGGAACAAAACTGAGATCCAAAAAACAGCAGTTACCTAACTGATAGTACATACAACAGCATGTTATCACATTATTTGAGTAAATAAACCACAATAACTTGGTAAAAATTATGATTGTTTACATTTTTAATGATTTCCTAAACGCGTGAACCGATTTACATGATTCAAAAACGCATAAAATGGTTATACAAAAATTAATAATACCAATAATTACACCAATATCGTTAAGATATCTCAATAAACACATTTTCAAGTTGCTCTCGTAATAAAATTATCCAACATGTACCTATGAAACGCGTACCTACTACCTATTACCAGTTCTTAAAAAAATAACGTTTTTTGTATGGGAGCCCCCCAAAATATTTATTTGATTCTAGTTTTCAGTATTTGTTGTTATAGCGGCAACAGAAATACACCATCTGTGAAAATTTCAACTCTCTAACTATCACGGCTCATGAGATACAGCCTGATGACAGACGGACGGACGGACGGACAGAGGAGCAAAAACATTAGGGTCCCGTTTTACCCTTTGGATACGGAACCCTAAAAACTATCCTAAGAAACGTTAAATTTATTTTTATAAAATAAATAAAATGAGGTTGAATTTACCGATGATAGTAGGGGAATCACGGCATCTTAAATTTCTTATAATCAAATACCTAACCTTCTTGGTACTAGTAAGTCTTTTTCGGCCTAAAACACTTCGCAATTTCACGTTTTCGGGAGTTGCAGACATGTTTTATATAAAATTTTAATCTGTGTTAACAACTGCGATCGCGTTTCAAACACGCGTGAACTTGCTTTCACGTACCTACACGAGACATACACCCATTTGCAAGGGCGCTGTCGCGCGTGCGGAGTGGATCAAATGCAACGTAATGAAAATAAAATTATTTAAGAAAGGGGCCAAGCGCCAATTTATGTTTCGTTGACAATTTTTACTATTGGTGTAAGCGACGTTATAGTTATTAAACAAATAAAAGAAAAATGGATACAAACGACATATTTACTTCTAATATTGTTTTTAAAATTATGCCAAATGACAAGGCGATACAAAAACGTAAAGTTGGTGTCGCTTGAGCACTTTTGGTAAGTATCGATTTGGCACTTCAGTACAAATAATTCTTTGGTGCAAGCGACTTTTTTTCATGCTAGGAAAACGATACTACGACCATTCGAAAGAGAAAAAATAGTGGAGTTGGGGTCAATAAAAAAGTTAAAATCGCAAAATGTGGCGCTTGACCCCTTTTGCCTTTTTACCGTCGCATTATTTAAAACACAGTTATTGACAGCAAAAAATTTTACCTATATACTATCTAATAATCCGCACAATTTAGACATACAGAACCATCCTAAAATCCAGCACTATTATCATTACAAGAAAAAACGCGAAACACAGCAAGGTGCGTCGCACGCGCTGCGTGACGGACGAGCCGGGGTGCGCACGCTTCAGCTTCCAATAGACCGTGGAGAAAAAAGGTAAGTATCCAAACTTAAATAGTTTTGTGGTTGCTGCTGCTGTATACATATTTGAGGTAGCCATAATCATACTCCTTCACAGACTGGTCTCTGTAAAGAAATGTAAAACAATACATTAACATATTTTTTCACGTACCTATAGGTTTAAAGTCAATATTTTTTGCAAGGAAATCCCCCAAAATTCTAAATTACTTGCCAACCAACTAAACCATTCCATGTGTGTTATTTGGAAAAAAAAAAATACCTCCTTTTCTTTAATAACTCTTCGGCCAACTGAATTTAGTTCCATCAATTTTTGCCTGATATGTTTTACAAAGATGTTTTATTTCACAAACTTCGTATAGGATTGGTTCGCCATATGACTACATATTATCACAACTATATAAAAATTAACCTAGCCTTATGGTAACTGGAAAGGTAAACACACCAAAAACAGCATACCCAACCAAATACTCGAACACATTTCAAACACTAAAAAAAACGTCGACAATCCTCCAATAATTTATCGACAGCAAAAACTAACCTACGATTTTTACCACGCGATGAATAAATTTCGTATCAATAGGACCTTATGGTCCATTGAACATGTGTCGCGCACATGTTACCATAACGATACATAAATATTCATAACAGCCTGGTAATTCTTACTCTATAACACCTTTTGTCCCGTTTTTTATTTCACCCTTTATTCAATAGTAGCGAACAGTGGTACAATTGGTACTGGTACAATTAGTTCTATTGTGGAGAAAGATGGATTAGTTCGGCTTTTTGTTGGGTTTGCTATATGAATGGTGTTTGGAACCTGTCGGTGAGAGATGGACAAGTGTGTTGATAGTATGAATAATAGTAGTGTATGAAATATTTTGACTATTCATGTTTTCACCGGGAATTATGGAAAAGTAATTCGATTCGCAATCCCGTTTCGCGCTTTAAAAGGGTCACAACTGAATTCCTAAACCGATTGCGAGGGATGCACATTCGTCATTATACTTTGTAAACTAATATACTTCTAATTGGAAGCTCTTGCTACGGATACAATAAAGTACCTATCGATTTCTCTACCTAGGCGGAGACTAAGAAGAATATAATGTTCTTTCTCATCTAGTTATCAAGAAACCGCCTTTGATCTACCTATTCAATAAGTCTATATTACGATACTGGAATTACACGAATAATCCATTAAAAACAAAATCAAAAGCACAGTGACATAAAAAAATCGATATTGTACAAACGAATATAAATAACGATCCTTTTTCTTTTCGATTCCGACAGGAAATTGTTTCTTAGCAAAAAATAATATCAGAACAACATTTCGAGTGCTACCAATTCTTTTACTGTCGAAATACAGATTAAATTATACGACGATTTATCTAAAGCTGATTTATTGCCATCCATTCCTGAGTTTGTTCGCAAGGTATCAAGTTGAGTTTATAGAAAGCGAGCAATGTATGTGATGATGTTTTTTTTAAAATCGGTTGTTGTGATTTTGACAGGTTTTATAATACGAGAGTAACATAAATTGTGTGTTCGTGTGAACTGACCACGCCTGCCAAATGATACATACTCGAAGTGATCAGTAGGTGAACGATAATTATTTTATTAGTATACAACACCTTTTCGCCTATTTCTCTAAAATGATTTACTATTTATTTGTAATTAATATCTTTTAAACGATTTGATGGTCATTATTTTTGATTACCTACCTTTTTTTCGGTCTAGACTTTTTATATCGCAAGTTTAATGAGCTTTTGCTGATGTTTAAGGTAAACCAGTTGTAAATCACTTATCGTAAACTGTAATTATGGTTAATTAATGACTTTAATTAGCAGACGAACTACCAAAATTTCTCTTTGAATATATGATTATACAGGAGTAGTTCAAAATTAATGGAAAAATAAGCAAATTTTGCGCTTGTATTCATTAATTACGCTGATTGAAAAACAGAAATCTAGAGCGATCTTGTTTTTCAATTTATTTAATTAATTTACTTATTTAATATTTTGTGACTAAAATAATAAGATTAATGGCTAATTAAATTCAAGCTAATGCAAAGGAAGAGTTAAAATCAAGACTAAAAACTTTTAAAACTTTTAAACGGACGGATTTTTATACTTATAAAACAGAATTCCTTTTTCATCTAGAATTCTTTCCTTCAAATCCATTAAAAATAATCTTATGTGATGTCATTCTCTCTTAATATTTTCAAAGCGTAACTAATTAAATATCCTTTTATTTCGTTTTTAAAATCATTTTTTATTATTATTACATGTAGACCGCATGCTTAATTACCTACGAAGTCCTGAAACATGGAATAATTGAATTATTAATAACAACAGTCCAGGATGATAACTTTACGTTCCCGCCAAGACAAGAACTTATCGATGTCTAAACTCTCATTTCACATCTCTTTTGAAAGAATTAAACCAAGTTAACACTTATACGTGGGCGGTCCCATAATGAATTGGCCTAACTATGATCTAATGAAGGAAATGAAACGAAACCTATATTATTTTTCAATATAGTCAAAATGAATACTAACACACTTCAGACAGCTTTGAATTAACATCTTTTAACGTTTATAAAAAAATCACAATTTTTCCCCTAAAAAAGGCCGCCTATTGCCTTTCTAGGGGGCTTTTCATCCTTATAACGCCATTAAATTGACTTGCGCTTACTTTGTGGATCATAATACAAGACCATAGATTCATCACCAGTCACTAGCCGCTCGATCACAGTCTTTAAATTTTCCTCCACTAACACCCAAAAACTTCCTGTCCTGTTTCCTGTCTCAGTACCGCTGAAAGAAATTTCGGTACCCTTCTTGCATTCACTTTTCTCATGTGAAGATATTCATGGAGCGCACGATGAAAAGTACTTTTATGGAGGCCAAGGCTAGCTGCAATTTCTATAATCTTCAAACGGCGGCTACTCAGAACCTTCTCTTCGATAAGAGCAATTGAGTCGGAAGTGAACACCTCCACAGGTCGACCGTCTTGGCCAAAGTCTTCGACGGTTTCTCTACTGAGAAGAAACTCTTTCACCAAATTTTTCACTGTGCTTTTGGAGGGCACAGACTCCTTATACACGCCATCCATTCATTCTTTTATTCACGCAGGGGATAAACCTTCTTTAAACATAAACTTTATGAGACTTCGATACTCAGTTTTCGAGATTTTGAAAAAATACGCGACTCTCTTCATTCAAATGCCTGCTAAACTAAAACTAAGCATTTCATGTCGATGCGTGTTTTTTACATTAAGTACACGATAAACGTACTATTTAATGCAACATAACATGTAGCGATATGTCACGTAGAACTATATCAGGCCAGTTCATTATGGGACCGCCTAGTATACCTACTTCATCGTAGGCAGGTAGCCACAAACCAAGAATAAGTTCATTTTCCCATTGCTCTAATTAATAAACTATGTAGTGTGTAGGTTCACTTCCTGACACATCAGAGAAATGATAAATAAAAGTAAACAGAGTCACCGTGATCGATTTCACGTAAGATTTTTACCTTAATTACAAACTACCTACGCTTAAGAACCGGATTTTTACCGCTCCGATTATCTTACTCGAACTATTGATTTATTACTTTGCATTAAAATGCGGTATAATAAAAATGATGGAATTAGTCTTGTATTTTGATAGTTTTAGATATTTACTCTTAAAGCATAAACATTAATTAAGCGTAAGTAGGTATTAATGTTTCGATCACATCTCATTGCTAAAGATTTAAGACACATAACATTGTTATAGCAATATAATTTTCGCTCATATCTTGTACTCGCACATAGGAAGACAAAGTCAAAGTCTAAGTCAAAGTATCTTTATATGCCCACAATAAAGATACTTTGACTTTGACTTTGAAGGTAACTATATGGAAAATTAATCAGCGAGAAATTGCAATTTCATGCTAAAGGTAAATGAGAGAATCATAAAATTGTATATATGTACCTACAAGCTGCGTAATAATTATCTATATTCAACAAAAATGCAGACAGACGACCTTATAAAGGTCACCGGAAGACGCTGGATGCAGGTCGTCTCCAACAGGTATCTGTGGAGATCTAAGGGGGAGGCCTATGTTCAGCAGTGGACGTCCTATGGCTGAGATGATGATGATGATGATGAACAAAAATGCATTTTATAAATTGATATACATGTACATATCGGTATTTCACTAGATTTCCCAGAATGTCAAAGTAGTAGAATAAAAGAATCAAGATCATCTTAACAAAGAAGTCAGACATCAAAGAAACTCTTCACAGGTGGTCAAGCATCCATATTCAACAAGAATTTTGATCACTATGAGGATAAAACGAAAACCATAAATATTACAAAGGTATGTATAAACGAAAGTGGAATCACTCTCATTTTAATTGAACGATCAGTAATAATAATTTTACGCGAATTATTTTCATTCAATTAATTGAATTCCAATGCAAATCATCAAAGATGGGCGCCGCCATTGATCAATTAAAAGTTTTTTGTTCAATTATTTGAATGTTTGATCGTTACTTATGGGTCAATTAATTAAAATTGTGCCTATTATATAATTTATAAACAATTATGTGTAATTCCTATGATGGTATTATTTTGGTTATTTTAAAGGTGCGTGCTGAGGTCCCAATTACATTCAATTCATTTTTTAATGAACTTTAAAAATTAATATTTAAGAGTCACCAAGGAACATAACATTATCATCTGCTTAGCCTTTTCCTAACTTTTTTACTTTCCCAACTAAGCAGATACAGTTGAGTACCAGTGTTTTAGAAGGGGCGACTGTCTATCGCGGTAAGACTGGTGGTCAGACGTACCGACTTTTGACTACCCATAACGATTGCCAAAGATGTTCAAATGACAGCCGAGACCTACAGTTACAGTTCAGAAGGAACACAACAAAATGTTCTTTAATAAAAAATGCCTTAAAAATTCTCCATCAATAAAACACATAAGGATTAAAGTTAAAAAACAAAAATGCTATAATAATAACTGAATGTTACTGACTCATGCATCAAGCTCGTGAACGGATGCCATCCGTCACGACCGGGCTAGTCATTGCAAACTGCAATGCTGAATTTAAAAGTCTAATTCTTTATTCAGAACTTAGGAAATAATGTTTTAATGATTTTGAAATATTTTTGGTCAGATCTATCCAGAGGTAGACTGCAAGACAGATTGAGAGTAATAACACCACCTTTTTTATCACTTTTAAAAGCAAAAATGCTGAATCAGATTCATTTTTATTCTGCAATGGCCTCATATAAAAATGAGCTAAATAATTCTATATATAGACTAAAATAAGATCTTTTCTAATTTAATTCAGGTAAGGGGTCTTCAACTGTTTATCAATGTTTATGAATATTTTACATCACTCATCATCATCATATCAGCCCATTGCCGTCCTCTGCTGAACATCTTAAGCCACAAAACTTAGAGTGGATACCAATTTTACACAAATTTAAATTTAGAACATTTTAAATACAACAATAAAAACACCGACTTTTTCCTCTGACTGCAAAACATACAACTCCAATGATACATCACCATACATAAATCTGTTGACAGTGTGGGCTTTGAAAACCGTAACTAACAATATTTTAGCGAACAACTACAAATTTATTCTTCCATATGGACGGGCGTGGTGGTTACTATAAGGTAGGATCTCACCTGCCATTTGGTTAGTAAATGGTCTAAGTTTTAAGTATGAAGCGATTTATTAGCAAACTAGCTTCCACCTGCAACTACGCCCAATCTCAAACTACATCTGACTAGTACAAAGTATACAAAGACGGATATAAAGTCTGTCTTCACGTTACTACTTATCTCCATGTCAAATCTCATCTCAATCGATACAAGCGTTTTAGCATAAAAACGTTACAAACAAAATAAACCAACTGACTTTCATAGTTAACATTTAGTAAAAAGTATTCTCGAAAAATATTTACAATATTATAATATTATTTTTTAGAAATGTATGTCTCTTCCAGACCTCGGGACTATAGAGTCCCGGATTTTTGGGAAGTGAACGTGGGGCCGAAGCCAACACGCTGAAGCCCTTTTGAGACAACTTTAATGAAATGGTGACACAAAACCGACGATTATCCCTGTGTACACTATAGAAATGTACCCAAGGACAATCCCCGGTTCTGTGCTAAACTATTGCTTATTATGCAATATCCATAACTATGGATGAAAACTACTGGGCTATAATTGTGATGGGATGCTAATGGATTAGGAATGGGGAAACTACGGGAACTATGGCACCTGCCGATGACAATGTATTAAATACATGTAAAAATGGCAAGTGGAGACTCGCCACCTCACTTACTCACCTTATTTATAATATTACTAGCCGTTTTCCCGCGGTTTCACCCGCGTCCCGTGGGAGCTACTGCCCGCACCGGGATAAAAAATAGCCTATGTTACTTGCAGATAATATAGCTTTCTAATGGTGAAAGAATATTTAAAATCGGTCCAGAAGTTTTTGAGTTTATCCATTACAACCAACCAAACAAACAAACAAAGTTTTCCTCTTTATAATATTAGTATAGATTATTATTTTTAAAATATTATACCTAGAAAATCTATCTATATGATCTAAAGAGTCTAAAATTGTAAAAAAATATTTTCTCAAAAATATCATAACACCATGAAATGATGATTGAAGTTTTCTATAATACGAACAATTAATTTGAGGTTTTGAGAACACATATTTTGATTTGCTACAACCCCATTCACTTAGAAACGTCATACATCTAGATACGAAAAAAAAACTTTCTCTGCATCATCTCGTAACTTAGACCACACAACAAGCCCGCAGGCCGACAACACCTGAGCTGATCTATAGCCACAACGGTACTGCGGGCCAAATTGTTACTTGCAATAGTGTTTTACTTTAAATAATACTTGTAACTACCAACATTGTTTATATGCCATTCCTATTGACATTTTTTACTACGTATTTCTATGGAAATTTAGAAATTACTGCAAGTACGCTCAAGCACGCAAGGCATGGAAGAGCTATATTTTATAGAAGTTGTGTTTAGCGAAATCGGTTCTGAAGCTTAAACAAATTAAAGGTAGTTTGTTTAACATTGTGAAAAGTTTAACTATGTTAGACAGTGGTATTTATTATAGAATTTATTACACTTTATTACTGTTATTTTTAGTCAGTTTAAACTTAAAAGGGTACCTAGCTATAAAACGAGTAACTGTAAATTACAATTTTAAGTGTCAAAATTAATTAATTTTTGTTATATAATTACTAAGTGAGCGACTGACTGTAAGTGACGAAAAATCAACAGAATAGTATCTTACAAACATTGATTTGAGTTACTTAAAATACAAAATGAGCAGCTTTATAATATTTGAGCGACTTAATATTTGTTTGAGTGTCAACGTTACGTCAAATGTATTGTCATCAAAGAAACTTCTTTGATGACCATTTTTAGTCGCTTTCGAAATCCAGCATAATTTAAAAAAAAAAAATTACACTTTCACTACAATAATCTATGCAATATTTAAAGCAACTTTTCACTTGTTCCATCATTTAATAAACTACCAGCATACAAAAAACTATCGATAATTATAAAGATCGAACGCGATACCATCTGGTGTGCGTACATTCCGAAATAATTCTAAGTCTTGGCGCGTGCCTTATATCAGCTTTCATCTCTCAATAATAACCACTCATTGTACTTAATACTCAAAAAAAAATTCGTATCTCCACATTACTGTTTTACCGTAATAGCTGGGAGCTGATTTCGGCGTCTATTTATTAATTTTCGTTTTTTTTTTTTCTAACCATAGGTTTGACCATATGGAAAGATCTGCGTAGGAGGTTAATATCGGGCTTTTGTTTTAAGAGTTCTATCCTGTCTATTATGATGAATAATTGGAGATTGTAGGATAAGGTTCGGTAAATTAATAATTGTACGATTGCCTGAAGATGTACTGATGTTTATGGTGATACATGGTGGTGAAATGATGTTGTATTTGTTTGAAATGTAAATCATTATATTCGGTCGAGCAGTATTATGTTGCTCTATTTTTTATTAAAATACTATGTAGTTCATTACTTATTATCATTATCATGTTCATTTCTCTTTAAAGCTTGAATTTTAGGAATAATACATACATATTTAAGCAATTTTTACTTTAATCTTCATAAGTCAAGCATTAATGGTAGCTATACTATCTAATCATAAACAAAATCGTCGTCTAACAACCACCTCACAACTCCCTTAATTATAATGTTCACAATTTTATATTAAAACTATTAATCATCAATTTTCCGTTACCATAAAACCAGCCACATCTCAATACCGTCATAATTCAGTAAAGAATGAAGTCTGTAGTGATGTACCTTTGTCTAATTTGTGCCATCAAGCAGCCATACGAACATTTATAAATTACTGCCTCTAGCAAAACTCGGTGACCGGATAACGTACCTTTAAATTCCAATCAACGAAAAATGAACTTTAGGTAAAGTTACTTTAAGGTGCAGATTTGGTTGCGACGCTTCACAGCATTTGCATTCTCAAAATCATTGACGAAAATTAAGGCAGTTTCCGATTAATAAGAGCTATAACAATTTCGCCTGGAGCTTACTGAGTCTTGGTCATTATTAGATACTTCCTCTCCGTATTTTATTATTTTTTTATCGCTACACTAGAACAGTATAACTGCATTAGCTGTTAAATGTTTTGACATCGTTAGACTGTTCAAAATTGCCGCGAATAATTTACTCGTGTGATTAACTGGACTTGTTTTTGCGAGGATTTTATTTATATGGCGTAATTATTGTTTTGGTATTGAATTTGGTGGTGATTATTACACGCTTTTTTCTGGTTGCTTCATAATTTTGTTCCAGATGTTTTATTTACGGGAGCTTTACAATTTTGCACTTGTATATTTGCTTCTATACCTCCAACGTTGTCATCGTCATCTAAGTCCTTAAAACCTTCCTCAAACCAAACCAGTTCTTCAACATTGTAACAAACACTACCTCACGTACCATACCAAGGCACATGTTTCTCAAATTTATCATTACCGTCTCCATCCTCTATCATTGCCACAGCAAACATTTCATTACGGTAACAGGCAACAGAAGCCGCAGGACGATAATGACAGGATTCTTCGAATTTTTGATTGTCAATATCGACTGTATTGCCTCCGATGAGAGCCGAGAGTCATATGGTACTGAGGCTACCTATCTTATAATTTAATGTTCCCGGCAAATTGCATACGATGATGAAATGAACCTCGGTGGCTGTCACGTAACGTCATAATGAATCCCTCCCAATAATTACACTCAGGTAATATCCTGTACAGGGACGAATCTGGTGTTTTGAATGGAGTTCTTGGACATCCGTATTGTCATAGTTATTATGTGGTTCATTCAAATCATTATTTTATTTACTAAAGCGTTTTTGCAGTAGATTTCGAATATTGCCATTTTATTTTTATGTTATTGTCGCCAACAGCCTGTCATCTCTAAGTACGAGTGTTCCTAATTATTCTTTAGACATTTTGTATCTTAAGATCTTTATAGCTTACAACTTTCAACTTACTTTACTGATAATAATACTCTGGATATCAAATTCCTCTCTGGATACACAACAGAAACCTGTTCACTCATATTGCTACACTCATTCACATAAGACTGATAAGGTTCTCGGTTATTGAATAGATCCTATCTACAGGATCTGTTCTTGAAGGTCTTTGTACTACTGTTGGCAATAAATAAATATCTTCTACTCTGTATCTGGATCCATAGAAAAAGGTATTATTCTCTGGAAAATCAGTATCATCACCACAATCACATTATTCAAGCACTATAGATTCATTTTTAGTACTATAAAAACCCTTTTAGTTTATTGCAAAATTCCTTTTACATTGCCTCTGGTGACTAATCATCCTCCGGAAGAAGTAAATTTTTGCTTCTTTGTCGATCAATCATTGTCTCATTAATGATAAACGCAAAGAATTTTATTGCTTATTGCTAAAAGAGCAGCCAACATTTTTAAAGCCAACTACCAAGGACTATAAAATCAAAATGTATCCATACCGTACCAAAAAACAAAATAACATCGTGAGCAGAATTTCTGAAACTATTAACTTAGGCTGTAACAAACTCATACATACAAATGGTCATATTATTCATACCATACAACCAAAATTCGGTTGCATTATGGTAATGACGTAATAATGCGCTGACGATTTACTATACCCTTGTCCAATGGTAAATTGGGCAGGTAACCCATAAATTTGTAACGAAAATGCTTAAGGTTATGGAAAATTATGCTTTGGACGAGTAAGGATCCTCTTTATGGTGATTGATTTTACTTTGTTAATAATATATTTGAGTGCTGTGTTGAAGTTAAGGATGAGGTCTTTGCTCTTGAACATCAAACTAATAATCTGTTAGCAGAGAGTTAGGAATCTTCTGAAGGTATCGATCGCCCCAAATATTATACCCTTATTCAAAGTGTATACCTACTCCATTGCATGAGAAATCATATTAAACCTACTGCGAGAAAATAATGACTTGAATTTCAGTTTACAACTCATAATGTCTAACTTCTTGGTCCCCGTCACCACTATCAACATAAAACAACAAACGAAAACCAAAACCTCATCTGACTAATTGGCGTTCAAATTAATAATGATTGAGACAAAAAATGTTCCAAGAACTACATTTGAATCCCCAATTAGACCATAAAGGCCTTATCATGGACCCATTAACCGACAACGAACGCGTAGGGAGGTTTATGAGTTTTACTACACAAAATCGTTGCCGACCATTTGAAACAATCCGAGGTGGATTTACAACCAATTAGCTAAGTAAATATAAATGGCCTGATTGTGATGTGGGCGATATTAGGAACGGGAAATTGACTGGATGTAATTTCTTCAATTGGGGTCCTACGTTATGGGGTATTGTGCGAAGGACTGCATTATGTTGGTGCTCTGCCCTTGGTCGGGTTATTAGTCATCGTGTTTGCCTTTTAGTGGTACGTATAACATAGCAGGAATACGCGATTCTTCGAAAGAACTCTTAGAAAGAAGATAACGCGCCTGGAAATAATACTCCAGAGGGATCATGGGCGTGTTTTAATCAGTAAGGGACCTTCCACTGCAGCCACAGCAGGGAATAATTTTCCCACCTGTCAACAAAAAAAATATAGGCGTCTTATTTTTAAAGATATGTCTTCTGAACAAACTTCCAGGCTTTGGAATTATTGACTGATTTAGAGGCAATATCCACAAATAAGTTATCTTTCTCTGTATGCGTAGGTATAACATACAAGCAGAAGTCCGTATCCATATTATGGTTCGCTAAATAAAATACCGAATAAATTCTAAGATGTTTGACTTCTGTTCGTATAAAGTTCTTCTTAGAGTATTGAACCTTGAACATACTAATTAAATTAATCAAACGAAGTCACTTCTAAAAGCAAGTTTATTGGAAGCACAATGATTGATGGTTGACACACGGTAGCATTTTGACCTGATCTATTAAAATTGGAAAAAGCTTTTCTGTTTTATGTTCCAATAATTTTAATTACGCTTAAGATAATACTGAGATAGACCGGCCTTTTAAGTTGAGCGACAATGTAAATTTGATTTCTTATTTTATGGGAATAAATGAATTTGATAGATGAGCTCATTAGTCTCTTGTGACTTGATGCATTTTTGAGGTCCTTGACTCGAAATTAAAATGAAAAAGTAATTTAACTTATTTTGGTACCTCTCTGAAGAGCTCTGTAAAAATAAGATAAAGAAAAACCAATGGAAAGATACAAGAAGGATCTACAGATTAAAAACAAGCTGTATTAATGTCAATTAATTAGAGTATATTATTCTGTTAATTTAAATAGAAAGAAAGAAAGAAAGAAAGAAAATACATTTATTCATTTAAATGATGTTTATTTAAATGATGTCAAGTTTGTCGTGAAAAAAGTCGTGGTGGCCTAGTGGGTAAAGAACCAACCTCTCGAGTATGAAGGTGTGGGTTCGATTCCAGGTCAGGCAAGTACCAATGCAACTTTTCTAAGTTTGTATGTACTTTCTAAGTATATCTTAGACACCAATGGCTGATAAAAAGGTGAAGGAAAACATCTTGAGGAAACCTGGACTATAAAGTCCGAAATCACCAACCCGCATTGAGCAAGCGTGGTGATTAATGCTTAATCCTTCTCCGTGTGAGAGGAGGCCTGTGCCCAGCAGTGGGACGATAAAAAGGCTGTAACAGTAACAGTAAGTTTTATTTCAACTTCTTTAAATAGTTTAAATGACTTGACAAATTTTCAGAAAATGGAGAATACAGTCTGAAAAAAGTAACTGTAATAGGTATGCTCTTTCTAGATCAACAATATGACCATCACATACTTAACGATTTTAAAATGGCCACTACTTATTAAAAACAGTTACTTTGAACATTAAGCAACACCACACAAGTACTTAACTTAGTCATTACCAAAATGTGTTTTAGTCTAAAAATTCATATGAAATTGGTATATTTTCCTACATTTTTCCCACCTTTGTGTTACACTAATATCTCTCGCGACAAAGCATTTTGTTTCAAATTAAAAACACGAATAGAGCATTTCTTTCTTAATTATACATTCGTATATGGCGTTACTGCGATTTAGTACTTTAGTTATATAGCGAACACAGTCATAAGCGATAGCGATTTTAAATTTACGTAATATAGATTCAGCTGTCGCCAATCTTATTGAACTTTGTAATATCATGGCGACTGCTGCAACTTGATTTCAAGAAATTCATATTCGTAATGTTGACAAAGCTTTATGTTTTTGTTCTTGACTTCTAGTCTGCTTTGCAAAAAGGAAAACGTATTTTTCAGTCCCGTTTCTTCCACAATATTTAATAAATTATTTTTATAAAAAGACTGGTCCTTCGTTTTTCAGCAGTACGCATCAAAAGTTATGTACCTACTTTACCATACCAGTGTAAGACACAGATAAATATTTCATAATTGACCTTTATATATTTTTCATAATTAAACTTTAAACTAAATAATGTTTAAAGTTTTCATAACATCGCTTATGTTACGCCACTATGTTATGTAGTTTCTTTCATTTCACGAATGATACTAAAACGCGTGCGTGATGCTGATGGTCCAAATAGAACAGATGTTGATGAATGTCGGCGACAATTATTGTTTTGGAAAAAAACCACTATTACTTTGTGCCACTATTTCCTTTGTTATTCGTGGGTTCCGTAAATTGAAATGTGTTACAGAATAAGTTCTAAACAAATATTTCGTTACAATATAAAGGCTTTTGGAATCGATGAGTAAAAAAGAAGTTAAACCCCTGCGATTAGTACTGGTAAATATTATAAATGTATAGCAGAAGAAAAAGAACAACAAAAAAATATTTTTATAGGTTCAACACAAGACAAGCACAAATAGGGGTAAAAATAACATAAAGAAATGTGTACCAAATTAAATGAGTAAAGATTTGTTTAAATCGAACTATTTATTAATTAATTCAAAATATTCTTAACCATAATATTCCGTACAAAATCAGCAATTTACCACACAACTTACTCTAAAGGTACCCTAAAATAAAAACCGGTGGCTTGCATTGGTACCAGCTGTGATTACCATAATTTCATCTTTCCACGTGTCTGAGGTCCCCACAAAAACTGGTACTAATCACAGTACGCCGCGGTACAGACGCGCACTAAAGTGTTATTGAGTCTAATAGATTTTAATAATATGGTCCAGTTTTATCTTCGCAATTTGCAGCGTCTATTAATATGTTGTTGTACAAAAAAAGAATTGAGGAAAAGGTGTGGACATTATTATTCTAAATGACGTCAGTGTCCGGTAATAGTTAACGAAAGCTTTATTGCTTGTACCAATAAAGTTACCAAAATAATTGATTGGTAGTTTATTGAGTCACTTAAATTTGGACTGCCTATTAATACATCCTTCTGTTGAATGATAGGATGCATAAACTGTTGCTTAATATTAATTGAGACCAACAACATTTTGAAAAATTTTACCTACTAATGACAGCGAGACTATATTTCAACGTAGATTATAAAATAACAATTTATTGATTGCTCTTTAAGGAGTATAATTTCAGTGACAATTACAGATGACTTAACTATATACAGATAAAATAAAAATTAAAAAAAAACGAGTTAAAATCCTATAAACACGTTAACATACAATTCTCAATAGAAGTCTTTCACTTAGAATCGAAAATAAACTCACAATTTCCTAACAATTTTCCCTTCACTTTTGTCCTCGCTTGTACGTTACTGCAGTATTCTCCTCCTGGGGGCAAACGCCAGGGCTACTGTATGGAATAATAGCTTTTTTACTCCCTTTCATTGTCTTCAATCGACTGTCATATTTTGTTACAAAATATACATATCGCCTGAGGATATTGTTCTAATGTTTAGTTCGTTTGTACAAGTTATCATAGTAATATCTTTCATTTATAATCCAATAATTTGTAAATAAATAAAATAAATAACTCTGTCTAGATTATTGTTGTAAATAAAGTCTTATCACTTGTGGGTTTCAATTTATAAAACTGTATGCAATCCCTTGATTTTGAAAGTCGCATTAAATTCGTAAATCTCAGCTGTCATTTGAACAAATCTTTGGTGGTCGTTGCGGGTAGTCAGAAGCCAGAAAGTCTGACAGCCAGTCTTACCCCTGGGTGTCCGATTGCCCGGGTTACTGGGTTGAGGAGATCCAATAGGCAGTCGCTCCTTGTAAACCACTAGCGCTCAGCTGCATTTAGTTAAACTGGAAGCCGAACCTAACATATATGTAAAAAGGCTAACTACATACACTCATTTTTACATTGTAAGTCTTATCTTCATTATCATTATCACAGAGAATCTAATCTCACTTTACACACGTCCGTATCATAAGTGTAAGCAATCTCAAGCCTGCTATTAAGTCAATGACTCGACTTAGTAGCCATTTTCTTACTTTAATACAGTCACATTAAGTCGGTAGTGTGAAAACGACCATATAATACATGGGTATCAACATCAGAATATTGATTTCTGAACATATTTTTAAATATACTATCTACTGCTGGCGCACAAAGATCGGAAAGATATTTTGTAATTCAAAAATTATTCCATTACGGCATACCTATCAAATTACAGCACCTGTACAACATTTACTTTGTACCATGTGCTAGGAAAGTTCATAATTTTTAGGGTTCCGTAGCCAAAATGGCAAAAACGGAACCCTTATAGTTTCGTCATGTCCGTCTGTCCGTCTGTCCGTCTGTCCGTCTGTCACAGCCGATTTACTCGGAAACTATAAGTACTACAGTGATGAAATTTGATGGGAATATGTGTTGTATGAACCGCTACAAAAATATGACACTAAATAGTAAAAAAAAGAATTGGGGGTGGGGCCCCCCATACATGTAACTGAGGGATGAAATTTTTTTTTTCGATGTACATACCCGTGTGGGGTATCAATGGAAAGGTCTTTTAAAATGATATAAAGTTTTCTAAAAAACATTTTTCTTAAAGTGAACGGTTTTTGAGATATCAGCTCTCAAAGTCGTAAAAAGTATGTCCCCCCCCCTCTATTTTTATAACTACGGGGTATAAAATTCTAAAAAAAATAGAGGTGATGCATGCTAATTAACTCTTTCAACGATTTTTGGTTTGATCAAAGTATCTCTTATAGTTTTTGAGATAGGTTGATTTAACTGTAATTTACGGAACCCTTCGTGCACGAGTCCGACTCGCACTTGGCCGGTTTTTCATTTACCTCATTTCATAATTATTATCCAGCCTTTATTCTGTTTTTTAACATTGAAGTCATACCGTAAAAAAAAATAAGTTGGCGCAACATGTCTTGTTCTACCATATTTCACAGCCCTTCACCCTGGTAGACTCCACTGGGGTGGGCACATATTCTTTGGTTATATTTTTGTCAGATGAGGATTTTTCTAAGTCTCTAAAATTGACCAGTCCTTAGACTAAGTAAGTCTCTTATATTGAGCAGTGCTTCCAAACTACGTATAGAGTGAGGGTCCTCGCGTGCGATGGTACATCGCTTGCAGCGTCAGATAGCTACCGATAGCGAGTGCGCCCGGGGCGTGACATTAGCGCGCCTCATCCCGCTCCCAGTTATTACAATCACTGTGACACTGTGACCATACTTTGGTGTCATTTGGGCATATGTCTTTGCCCAAATGGGCATAGTCTCTAAAATTATTCATTGATGATTCAAAAACTTCTAATGATACCCTTTTAAAAATATTTTTTATGTTTTTATGAAAGGTATGTATTAACCGGTAAGAAATGGTTTCATTAAGTACTAAATATTTGAAAAGGGTAATAAAATATATATTAATTTTTATTATTTATTGACTGATTAATTTATGACAATGACGAATTGCTCCAATAACACACAAAGAAATTTGGAATTGTCCTGTCTCCCACAGAATCCTGGCCACCGCAAGGAGCGTACATTATGATTATACCGGGAACTGGCGATAAAAAAATGAATGTTGTTTCTTTGATTACTTCACAACTCGGGCGCAGGATGATATTGTTAATTCCATTCGATATGTTCGTTAATCGCGATCCCCGTTTTATTTTTAAAAGGTTTTTAAGCGTAATGCAGGTGCGTTTCGAAGAATTATAATTTATAGAATGTGGTTGTTTGTTTTTAGGTTCGAGTAATTTCCCATAGATATTTCTTTAAGTTGTCAACTGAAAATATATAAATCTTGAATTAAATAACAAAAAGTCACAAAATAGAGGAGGTCAGTCGCTCCATGTAAAATGCTACTCAGCTGCATCCTCTGAAGACTGGAAGCCGACTTCAAAAAGGTTTTGAAAAAATAATGATGAATTAATCGTAAATCAGGGAATACCAGGTAAACATTGAATGATAGCAATGTCTGTTGAGCTGCTAGCTGTATGTTATCAAAATTAATTACAAATTGTAGGTCGCACTCTTAATCCAGCTAGCCTGAAAATACTGTCAGTGAAGCCTGATTTCTTGCGATAGGAGATGTGCCAACTTTATGACTTCTAAAAAAACGTAAAAACGGCTTTTTTTTCTTTAAGGTGTACATAACTAACTCTGTTCATGTCAGATTGTCCTGCCAAAATGCGGTTTTTGGAGGAGATAAGTTAGCAAATTGTTGATATTAAATATTTTTGTACAACAATTTATTTTGACACCATTTTATAAGTATCAGACATCCAAATAATACTCTCTCTCTAATGACTATATACAGCTATGTACTTCGTACTGTTTGTACTCGCAAATTTTGTCACACGACACAGTCCAAGCATCCCCGAACGTCCGTAAATTCCGCTAGTGTGATAGCATTGTAGAATCATTATGTCATTCCCGAAGGTATTAAGCACATACAGAAATTAAACATAAATTCCATAATTATGATAGATGCGCTTTTGTTGATTACATTATCTTCTTGAAAAGTACTCATTTTACAACTACGCATACAAAAACAGTAAGTTCATAACTATCAAAAACGCTTACTTTGTAGGCAAAACAGTAATCTCATTGAGTTGGGTACAAAGTAATCAGGCGTCAGGTCTTTGGAAGTAGCTCCGCAGTATGATACGAGCATATCTTCAATTATCGTGCCATACTTAAACACACCGCGAGCTTACTGGTTTTGTATAGATTATGTTGGTCGCAGAGGGGGTATTTCTTTATGATGCTCTGTGTCTAGTCAGTAGCTAGTGTCGAATAAACTGGAAATGAAAAATTTTACGTGACATCAGGAACATATTTTCTTTACTGCTTAAACCATGGACTTAATGGATATTTTTTTAGGTACAAATAATATAAAAAGAATTTAGGTTTTGTAACTCCATATACTTACCTACCTCTTACATTTCGTAGAGCACTGAAATTTTTGATGCAAAATCTTATATTGTGAAACACCTTGCAGTTTGAACTTTACAATCCTACTTATATTATAAAATGTGAAAGTTTGTGAGAATGTATGGATGTATGTTTGTTATTCAATCACGCAAAAACAGCTGGACCGATTTGATTGAAATTTGGTATGTGGATAGATGATACCCTGGATTAACACATAGGATACTTTTTATCAACACACCATGCGGGCGAAGCCACTGGCGGAAACTAGTACAATATATAACACTAATAAAAATCTGTCAAATGTATATCTTGTTATTAAAGAACGAAGGGACAAACTCCTTCAAAATAGCATGACCCATCTACAAAACAAAACTTAATCTCCATCGAACTTTTTACGTGCACTCAACCGTCAGTGATCAACTGCCTACTAGATGTGATACTCGATTGGTGATCGGCGATCGCTAATCACCGCTACTCTGACGGCCTAAGAAGCCATTTCCTGTGTTACCGTCTAATTTAAAGATCTTCGACTTTATAAGCCGAGAGCTTGTATGGTTTACTTTGACGAATCGTATCTAGCATTTGGTTTTATTAAATCTAGTTATTTTATTGTATTATAAATGTTTGAGTGGCTTGTGTCAATTATTGGCTATAGTATTTTATAACAGACGTTTTTCATAGTTTAACGTTATTTTTTTATCAGGTATTTAAGTTACGTTGCCACCTTGAGATCTAACTATATGGACTATGGACTATGGATGGACTATGGAACTATGGACTAAATGTATATCCGTAAAGAGGCTCAATACAAAAAAAAAAATGATCTTAGAAAATATTGTTTCAACTAAAATCAATACGAATAGAAAATAGGTTTTTTTTTGTACAATAAGATGCAATTTAAAGTTTAAATTAAATCAGTTTCGCTTCTAAAAACCAAGAAACACCACGTGACTGATACCGTTCGAACCACACACGTCAATAAATTATACATGTATAATTGCAATTCCATACTCATATCGACAGCTTCAGCCAAAGGCTTATTAGCAACATGTTGCAACCTGGTTTCTTTACATTGCAGACTTTTAGTCGGCCGATAGTTTGATAGTTCGCAGTATAAGGAGATGTATGGGAGATCAGGTAGTTGTTCGGTGTCAGATCGACTAAAAACATCATCATCATATTATTTATTTAATTATTTATCTTATTTCACAAGGTAACCATCTTATGTGCTAAGCCCCACAAAACCGTTGTAATGGTTTGACTGTGGGGTCAATAAGTATCTATAATAACAATTAAATTTACTTATAACTAAATATTAAATTGACAATTTTAATGCAATTACATATATAAAACTTAAATAATATCCCGAGCCTTTTCATCATAGCCTGAGGCTTCCCGTCTAACCGGATGCGGGCGAGTACCAGTGCAAAGAGCGACTAAAAATTTTGACAAACTCACGATTTTCCAAAAAAAGACTGCAATTGGGCTTACCGATTGTTTAGTCTGTAGTGTGCGGGTAGGCTTATTGCAACATGTTGCAACCTGTTTTCTTCAATTAACTCTAACATGTAGTACGGGAAGAGCTTCCTGATACAACCTATATTTTTGTCTCACTTCTAGCTTGAGGAATGTGAAATATACCTAGGTAGGGTTTATTAGAAGTGTAATTTTAGTGAGTGTAAGTAGGAATAGGTGTTAAAAGTGTAAAGAGAATTTTTCATCTGTTGAGTAGTCAAATTCACTGTAATAGAATTCTAGTAAATGACCACGTCTGTACAATGAGTAGGTATATTGATCAGGATTTATATTATGAGACCATGTATTTTCTTCTCTTTCAAATTAAATAATTTTGAACACAAATAAATAATTTTGATTGAAATTTTCGTTTTATATTTAAAGCAAATATACAATTTTAAACTAAATGAAAAATAGCTTTTGAATATGCATCAATTTTAAAATAGTAGCTAATTTAATGAGGCAATACAGCAATATCGCTCTAATTATACCAGTAAAGTTCATTCAACAAGTCAAATAAATATCACCAACCACGATTAAAACGGCTCTTAAATAAAGATTAAGGGATCAATATAGAACTACTTAGAAGGATCCGTTAGTCCACTTGATTATGTATAACTTCAATACTAATGAAAACCTAAACGATGATTCCTAAGCCACTAGACCGCGGAGAACAAAATGACTAGCGGAGGTGCCATAAACGAGGGCTGCGGGATTGTTCGAAACAGTTACCGAGTCCCTCCCTGGTACATAAGAGGCCTACGTATGAACATGATGGGTTTTAGTCAGTAAGAGTCTGACACTCTCTCACGTTGCTAACAAAGCGAGAGGAGTCATTTGATGATTGTCCATCAAAAAAGGTGCCAACGAAAAATCGCCTGAGAAAGAAGCGCGCTAAAATGCCGACAAGAAACGTTACTGTTTTCGCCCTTATATCGTAGTAACTATTATAGTAATCTGTGCTTATACGCCTTCTTTGAATCCAACCATGTTTTATAATAAGGTAGAAATCGTTCCCCCAGCGGGGTCCAGCAGGGCCAAGGCCTGCCGGGGCTGCGGTATTGTTCGAAAGGTTAGGAACATGACGGTTTATAGTCAGTAATAATCGTTGAAAGATGTCTCAAAAAACCCGAACGCCTCGTGAGTCTCCTAACTGATCGTTTTGGTCATGCCCATCGTACGTATTTGACCTAGAAGAAGGCACCTGACCTACCTGTGTTATGGCATCTCCGCTAATCTTTCCTTACTCCATGCACTAGACCCTTTAATAGAGCAATAAAAACAATATTTACTTCAATCGGTTTAACATTAGGAGCATAGAACTTGTTTAAGGAATGTGCCATTCCACCCACTTAATTTTTATCAACTGTATTAATTACAATATTATTTCGCTTAAGATAAAACCAATTGCTTCAATGAAGATAATTATGGAAAACATTGTTGCAAATTATTTTGAAGGAACGATTTTTAAACAATGTTGCTTCTTTTCAGTGTTGTAAATTACACTGATTTATTTATTACATTCCATTTAAATGAAAATGACCATATAATTACTGATTAAATTACAGGAATATCTGTAACTGAATTAGAAGAATCAGGACTTACATTTTATGTTTGGGATATGTTTTGGATGGACATATAACAGAAAAAAAAAACTAAAGAAATATGAAGCTTCAGTAAAGGAATAAAAACAAATCTTTAATAATAACAATTTATCGATATAGTTCCCCATTACTGTTTAACCTACTATTGATTTTTAGAATATCGGCCAAAACTTTGACTAAGTATTTTTTTTTGTAAAAATGAGCAATATTATCACGTCATCCACACACGTTCCACCTCTCATAAAATAAATATAAGGAGACGAACTGACCGAAGCTTCCACTAAAATCATGCTATCAAACTCGATCTTTAATTAATATACAATCGACGCCGCGGGCAATCAGCATACAAGTAGACATACAACATTGGTGATCATTTTACATCGTACGAATACAGTGCCCTAATAAAGTCGACTTCTGATAATCACACAGAGACGCATCGGCTGACGCCAATAAAACGCTCAATCAATCAATCGCTGTCTGCGCTTGCGATCATTAATGTTGCTAGTACTTCGCCTCTTAGATTAGGCTAGGAAGGCAGCGGTGAAAGTATTTTTGAAGTTTGTTATAAGGATAACCTGCAGTGTCGAAGTATGTGTGAGTCGAACTTCACCGGAAACAACAGTAAGGTAAATGAAACTTAGAAAGATTTTAAGGAGGATAACAATCTCGTAAATAACTTTTAAACGCCTCTAAACGTAGGATTAATAGCTCTTCTCGGGTTTAATTTGAAAATGTTTTGAATAATATTTTTTTTTGCAATTGTTTTAAAATACATAAGACTAGAGCTATTTATTAAGGATTACAATGTATCGCAGCATCTCTAAAAATAAAGCATTTAATAGAACACTATTTTGAAAAATCGCTTAATAACTCGCTGTTTTTAAAGCCACATCGATACCAATACCGCCACCTACTCATTGTAATTACTACTCTAGTTACAAAAAGTTTACATATACCATCCGGCACGTTTTATTATAAAAATCTGAGCCTATCTAATGAAATCGATACTAACGCAATATCGAGCAAATGGCTACTCGGATCGTGAAGAAATTACTATAATCATAGGTACGATGCGACTCGATACAGCTACCGTCTACTCGAGTCCAATTTTGAGTTTACTGGTCCCTGATTATATGGTTTTGTCACTTTATAATATGGTTTAGGTTGGTATTCGTTTGGCTATTTTGAAGTTAAATTAGAAATGTTGGGCTGTAGATTTTGATAAAGAATGCTGAAAAGTCGTAGGTATACTTACTGTTTTATTTGTTTAATTGATAAACATGAAAAATACCTAAAAATATTAAATTGATCTGTACAAGCTAACCTTCAGATTTTTCGGGAGTACATAATTATTTTTTTGCTCCAGTGAAGTATGCTTAGTAAATAAGAATTATTCTTATTATATATTTTTCTTTGTTGTCCAACAACCTTTGTGAACAACTTTTATTCACTGTATTTTATTTACAAAAACAAGACCAGACAACAGATGTACCAGAAGAGTATTGTTACAACGCTGTAGAATTTTTGATGTAATAGAAGAAGCAATATCGAGACGTAAAAGCAATTTTAGATTTAGATCAAAAATCCATAAACTAGCCTGCGACGAAGTGCAGCTCTAGTCGGACGATACTTTAGTGATGGGAAACTATACTTGGTTCTATGGAACAGGGTCGATAAATAACTAAAATAATTGCAGTGTTATTTTGATCTGCGTTATGAAAAAGAATATTAATAACATAAAAGGGTATGTATTCCATAGTTAAAAACGGTCAGCTTTATCAAATCATAAAGGACCAACGGAAATAGGAAATGGCAGCCGGAGATTAATTTAAGTCTAATTTAACCAAAAATGTTAATCACTAAGTTGTAACTCCGATGTCAGCAACAATTTCACGGTAAGCATATTATTCCATGATTGACAGAATGAACCATTATTTACACCATTTTTCGGTAAACCACCAGAAATATGAAGTAACAAAGGTCGTCCTAAAATTGATTAGAGAGGGAGTGGCATCACTAATACAACTGAACCAACAACGAGTATTACCAGCTATTAAAAATAACAGTGAAAAGTAGCTGTTACCCTGTTCTTTCGTAACACACTCCAAAAGAGATTCAATTACGATACAAGCGTTTTATTTTACTCTCGAAGACGGGAGCCGATCATTACAATAATAATTGTATCACGAACGATTAATTTATTAACGGCCGCTCCCAATAATCTATCCGTTGTTTGGCATGGAATTAGAAATTTGACATTACATGTATGAAGCAAATGCATGGAGTAAGAAAAGCAGAGATACCATAATAGAGGTAGGCCAGGCGCCTGCTTCTAGGTCAAATTCGTATAGTGGGCATGACCAAAATGATCAGGGGCCCGATTCTTCTAATTTTACTTAAGCGACATACGATTCACATTCGACTGAGATCCAATCACGACTCAATTAGATTGAAGCGTATGTGGCATTCCGCTATTTTTTATTTTAAACTAGCTTCTGCCAGCGACTTCGTCCGCGTTAGATTTGGACTTTGCGCAAAGAGAGTTAAACATGTTATTGTGAGCCAACCATAAAAGATAGACATATACTGTCAAGGTATATTTTTTACATAATTTTAAGGAGAAAATTTCCGTCATACATTGTTTCTGTGTAGCTTTAACCATTAAGGCTGCACACGCGACGGAAGCATAAAAAATGGAGTAACTTCTCCCGTTTTCCCAACATTTACCTTCACTGCTTTGCTCCTATTGACCGTAGAGTAATGGAAAGTATCCTATAACCTGCCCAGGAGTACGAAGAATCATTGTACCAAGTTTCATTGAAATCCGTCAAGTAGTTTTCGTTTCCATAACGAACATACAGACAGACAGACAAACAGACAGACAGACAGACAGACAGACAAAAATTTTACTGATTGCATTTTTGGCATTAGTATCGATCACTCATCACCCCCTAATAGTTATTTTGGAAATATATTCAATGTACAGAATTGACCTCTCTAAAGATTTATTATAAGTATAGATAAACATCATAATCTGTGATTCAATAATGAATCATATTGTCTGCAAATTATTAACGATTGCAATATGATTGTAGAGCAAACTACCATATAGACCAAATGGCAGAACAATCGCAAACCAATCGAATGTTATTGGAATACGATTGGTCTTTTATTAGTAGCAGAATGCCCGATAAGGTTAAACCTGCTATTGAGATTCAATTTCTATTTAATTTTGACATTATTAACTTAGGAGAATCGGGCCCCAGTTGGGACTGAACTAACGAGGCGTTCGGATTCTTTGAGACATCTGTCAACGATTTTTGATATTAAAAAAATCGGGTTCAAAGAAGGCGTTTAAGGGCGAAAACAGCAACGTTCCTCGTGCGTGACCCGCTCACCCGCATATTGGCTACTTTCTTAGGTGATTTTCCGTTATGGCACCTCCGCTAGTCATTTTGTTATCCATGAGGTAATTTCAAAATTCTATCTCTTGTAAGCAAATCAATCCATGGATAGAATATAGGGAACGGTATAAGTTGAGTGCCCAACCCTATTCATATGTACGGCTAGACTATATTGGTTGAGACCAAATTTGGCTCGTTTTAATAAGATTTTAACTATATTTTTGACGTGGATAGTTTGGGAAATTGATGTGCATGTTATGCTTGGTTTTGTTCTAGTAATTAAATTAAGTGTAATTGGATTTAACCGGTTTTTAACAACTTGTTTTTCCATTCCATACGCGTTCTTTTAAGTGGCGACGAGCAACCCTTCGTGTTTGTTTATGCTTACTTAATGCAGCCAAGTAATTAGACAGTTCCTTGATAAAAACCAAAATAATCAACGAAAAATTAAGCAAAATTAAAAATTTTGAAAAAACCCCCGACGCACAGTGGTCCGGATTTTCAAAAAGGTGGACATAGGATCGAAAATGCATATTTAACTCAACTAAAAATTGTTTCGTATAGGCAATTTAACACTGATTAATACTTATTACTACAACTTTTCAAAAAAACTGCTCCTTCACATAAAAAAAAAATATCGAAAATAAAAATGTATGGGAGAAAATCTATTTTATTTTTTTTCTCCGTTCAGTATCAAAGTATAGCAACCAAATCTTATATTCTGGTAAGTACCTATTGTTCTTAATACGACAACATATAAATTGCTTGCGTATCCCTGCGGCCTTGGCGCCTACGATGCTTCAAAGTTCAAAATTTTAAAGTTGAATTATCTTAACATTATTAATGAGTTTTTCTGAGTTTTTCTATTGGAATTAATACAAAATATCATTTTTAATAAAAAAGCCCCCCGCGCGCACCAACCATGTATTAGGTTCGCCCCCTACTACTTGGGACTTAAATATACTACTGGCGAAATGACAGTATACTTTTGTGTAGAGTGTGTGTAGTTTAAAATATCATTTTTTTTATTATATAAGAATTAAAACGGTCCGCATTCAAGCATTTGGCAAGTATTTTTTTATTTTATTATATTAAAAAAATAGAAATAAAAGTCTTCAACTTTAGTTATGTAATTAAAGACACGTGCTGATTCGTTGCCTATTTGTAACTGACTAAAACGACTCCTGTGATAAAATAATAATTTACCCCCACCACCGGAGATATCGACGACGCTGATTGGCTGCGGTTCTAATTTTGTCCGTCACTACTTGCGCGCGTGTGTTTGTTATAAATACCTGTGCATGAAACAATTAAAGGTAATTGTTTCTCAACCCTTGAGGAAGCAACATACCTAATTATCCGTGCTGTGTGAGTTGAAGTGAAGTTTAGTGAGTTTCGTTATGGCTGCATTTGTTACAAACTTGGACATTTTTATGTTCCTTCGTGTTGCTGGAGACTTGAAAAATTGGGAACGACTCTATGAAACTATTTTTCTACATATCCCAGTTGAAACATGTTCAGAAGATTTAGAAATAATCAAGACTTTTTTGAAGAACTACATCAGCAATATCAATCGCAGATGGGCAAGTGCTTATAGAAATCAGAAGACTTTCATAAATAGACATGCTGCGTGGTTACAATCAAATATTAGTTGGCCAAATTGCACGACTGTTAATTTAACCGAGATTTTTCAAGGCCAAGATGAAGGTATCGAAACCATTTCGTCAGACAACACTTCTTTTGACATCGATACTACAGCAGCTGTGATTCCGTCGACATCTAGTATTACTGTGGGCACATCTACCGAAGTTCAGATTAGGAAGCCTTTTGTTGACCTCAGCAACAAACAGAAGAAAAGACGTTCAGAGTCTCTTTTGGACTATTCGCCGGAAGAACTTACTTTTGCATTAGTCGAAAGACTTAAGATAGACCAGAAGAATGACTTAGCTTGTGTTATTGACCATATAACGAAGAACCCTGATAGTGTTCCTATTGTTCAAGCCACATTGTTTAAGAAAAATAGGAAAAAAACTTTTGACGAAGATCATGCTCTTGGTCTTTATACATCGTTGAACCTGTCAAAATGGAAATACTTGTGTTTAAGGAAAGTGCTGTTAGATTGTGAAGTTCCAGTGTTGCCATCGTATCACAAACTCCTTGAAGCTAAAAAGAAATGCTATCCACATGATTTAGAAATTAGTGAGAGAGGAGCCAGAGTGAAGCTTCAAGCCCTATTGGATCTGACAGTCCAGAAGATACTTCAAATTACCGGTACCCAGATTGATTCGTCAACTGAAGGATTGAAGTTAATCAGCAAATGGGGTTTCGATGGAGCTTCTTCACAAAGCACCTACAAGCAAAGGACTGAAAATGTAGACTTCAGTGATTCATCGGTTTTTATGTCAAGTCTTGTCCCTCTTAAATTAGTTTCTAATAATAGCACCATATGGGAAAACCCAGCACCTTCTTCAACACATTATTGCAGGCCCATTAAGTTCGAGTTTTGTAAAGAGACAGCAGAATACATCAAGCAAGAAGAAGCTGCATTGAAGGAAGAAATAAAAAACATCGATTCTACAAAATGGGCAGGGCTAGAGATTAGTCACGAGCTTCATATGACAATGATCGACGGAAAAGTGGCCACTATTATAACGGATACTTCGTCTGCATCTGCCTGCAATATTTGCCTTGCAAAGCCGACCGAGATGAACAAGCTGTCAGAAGTATTTTCAAGACCTGTTCGAGAAGATGTTTATAAATATGGACTTTCTACTCTTCATATGTGGATTCGTTGTATGGAGTGTATTCTACACATATCTTACAATATGGACTTTGAGTTGTGGACTGCACGAGGTGCTAACAAGCAACTAAAAGCTGCGAAGAAACATTTGACACAAGAAGAATTCAAACAGCAAATGGGAATACTTGTAGATTTTGTGAAGCAAGGCTTTGGAACCACAAACGACGGAAACACAGCCAGAAGGTTTTTAAGAGATTATGAGAAATCTGCCGAAATAACCAAAATTGACAAAGGCCTACTAAAGCATTTTGCGGTTATTCTTCAAACGATTTCATCAGGATGTGCCATAGATATTGAAAAATTCAGGACTTATTGCAGAGAAACAGCTGAGATCTTTGTGCATTTATACCCATGGTTTTATATGCCCGCAAGTGTACACAAGCTACTCATACACGGTGCAGACATTTGTCATCACTTTGGCCTCCTACCAATTGGCATTCTTTCCGAAGAAGCGGGAGAAGCAAGAAATAAAGAATTTCGAAGAGTTCGTGAATATCATACAAGGAAATTTAACAGGATGAAGACCAACGAGGACTTACTCCATAATTTTTTGATTAGTTCAGACCCATATTTATCCCATATTCGCCCAAAATACAGCAACTCTAAACAATTCGATTTTTTTCCAGATGTTAAAGAGCTTTTGTTGTTGCCTGAGGTAGTAACAGAAGAAACAGAGAATATGGATCTACAGGAGTTGCAGCCTGAACATGATCCATTAATGTAAACGTGTCAGATTTAGTAATTTTGTTATTGTCCGAATTGAGTTTGTTAGTTAGTAAAAAATTATATATTTTTTAATCTGTTTCTTGTTACGTAAAAAATATTAGGGTCCTGGTGGCCTTATGGGTAGAGAACCAGCCTTTCGAGTATGAGGGTGTTGATTCGATTCCAGGCCAGGCAAGTACCAATGCAACTTTTCTAAGTTTGTATGTACTTTCTAAGTATATCTTAGACACCAATGACTGTGTTTCGGATGGCACGTTAAACTGTAGGTCCCGGCTGTCATTGAACATCTTTGGCAGTCGTTACGGGTAGTCAGAAGCCATTAATTCTGACACCAGTCTTACCAAGGGGTATTGTGTTGCCCGGGTAACTGGGTTGAGGAGGTCACGCTCCTTGTAAAACAAACACACACTACACTGCTACATCCGGTTAGACTGGAAACCGACCCCAACATAGTTTGGAAAAAGGCTCGAAAGATGGTGATTGTTATATAAAAAATGTAATATATTTTTTGTAATATAACAAATATGCCTATTTTGTCATAACACCACGCTTTATATTCCCCGAAGGGTTCGGCAAAGTTGTATACTACACAAAAGTATACTGTCATTTCGCCAGTAGTATATTTAAGTCTCAAGTAGTAGGGGGCGAACCTAATACATGGTTGGTGCGCGCGGGGGGCTTTTTTTATTAAAAATGATATTTTGTATTAATTCCAATAGAAAAACTCAGAAAAACTCGTTAATAATGTTAAGATAATTCAACTTTAAAATTTTGAACTTTGAAGCATCGTAGGCGCCAAGGCCGCAGGGATACGCAAGCAATTTATATGTTGTCGTATTAAGAACAATAGGTACTTACCAGAATATAAGATTTGGTTGCTATACTTTGATACTGAACGGAGAAAAAAAATAAAATAGATTTTCTCCCATACATTTTTATTTTCGATATTTTTTTTTTATGTGAAGGAGCAGTTTTTTTGAAAAGTTGTAGTAATAAGTATTAATCAGTGTTAAATTGCCTATACGAAACAATTTTTAGTTGAGTTAAATATGCATTTTCGATCCTATGTCCACCTTTTTGAAAATCCGGACCACTGTGCGACGGTAAAAATCTTATTGAAAAATAATAAAATAACTCAAAACCCCCGACTTAACCCAATTATATAGGAATATCCGTCGGGAGCTGCCATTAAACCAGCTAAAGAATTCTACCTCTAGTGTCGTGAATACAATTATTGAAGAATTGTAGATGTTTAACGATGACATAAAATACACTCAATTAATTGTTGAAATTTCATATAGAAAAGGCAGCCCCCGACGGTTATTCCTATATAATTGGGTTAAGTCGGGGGTTTTGAGTTATTTTATTATTTTTCAATAAGATTTTTACCGTCGGGGGTTTTTTCAAAATTTTTAATTTTGCTTAATTTTATTTCAGACTTTTTAGAGAACATATATGAATTATAGTCTATATAATATGTTATTGCAATATTATTTTGCACCGATATTGTAGCGCCCTCTAGTGAGTTACAGGCGTAATTTTTATTATTTGGGAACATGCATTAAGCACGTACACATTGCTGATGAAAACAGAATTGTAATCGGACGTTTTGATTATATTGTAACATTGTTTGGCACTAATATTGTGGCGCCCCCTAGTGATTAATAGCCATGACACCCATCTAAGAACATGAACTCATCGAACACAAAACCGTTATTGAAAACCGCATCAAAATCGGATCATTAGTTTAGAAGGTAGGTGGGAACATTACTTTGCTCTTTTGCACTAATATTGTGGCGCCCCCTAGTGAGTTACAGCCATGACACCTATCTAAGAACATGAACTCATTGAACACAAAAACGTTATTGAAAACCGCATCAAAATCGGATCATTAACTTAGAAGGTAGGTGGGAACATTCCTTTGCTGTTTGGACTAATATTGTGGCGCCCCCTAGTGAGTTACAGCCATGACACCTGTCTAAGAACATGAACTCATCAAACACAAACCCTTTATTGAAAACCGCATCAAAATCAGATCATTAGTTTAGAAGATATGTGGGAACATTACTTTGCACAAACGCACACACAAACACACAAACACACAAACGCACATCTCTCACCCTAAACCAGTGGTTCTTAACCTTTTTGTCATGAGGGACCACTTTACCAAAATTTGTCTTGCCGGGGACCACCCCATTGGTTTTCCTAAATTGAGATTTTAATTTAATGAGATTTTTGTGACTGTATTCTCTTTACTAACTTCTGAATTCTTGGTTCAGTACTACTCAAAGCTAAATGCATGTCGTCAGTGGCAAGCAACAGATTTCTATGCTTGTCCACTAGTTAAAAAAAAACAGTTTTGTAAATGTAAAGAAAGACATACACATGTTTATGTAGTTACAAATGCGCGAGCGAAGCGAGCGCGAAATTTTTTTCGGACTCAAATGTACTTAACTTTTTGTTTGTTGACAAATGCAAAAACGAGGGCATATAGTTTCTGCATACGCGAGCGAAACGAGCGGGAAATATTTATTATTTTTTAAGACTCGGAACCAAAATTACGTACAATGTAGCCCAAACGTACTTTTACTTCTTGTTTGTTGACAAATGTAAAAACGAGGGCATATAGTTTCTGAATACGCGAGCGAAGCGAGCGGGAAATTTTAATTATTTTTTAAGACTCAGAACCAAAATTACGTAAAAGGGCTACATTTCAAACCTTAATTTTTTCCTGTTGGACAAGTAAGATGGATAGCAACGCGGACCACTTGGAATGCCTCCAGGGACCACCAGTGGTCCGCGGACCACCGGTTAAGAACCACTGCCCTAAACGCATATACCTGCTCCGTTCCGTCGTGGGTAAAAAAAGATTGATAGGAAATTTTCCAAAATCAAAATAATAGACTTATGTTTAATTGTTTTATGTCTATAGTTATTATTTTGTTTGATTATGTATGTATTGTATTTTTAACCGACTTCCCAAAAAGGAGGAGGTTCTCAATTCGTCGGGATCTTTTTTTTTTTTTTTATGTATGTTCACCGATTACTCGAAGACGCCTGGACCGATTTGCAAAATTTTTTTTTGTTTGATAGGGTTTACCTCCCAGGTGGTCCCATAGTCACCAGGTCAGGATCTGATGATGGAAACCCTGAGAAATCGAGGGCAACTTTCGAAAATTGTAGGCATACGTAGAGTAAAAACTTGACACTAAGACGTATGTCTGATAACACTATGCAATGGTGAAGGTTTGGAGCTGACCTGATGATGAAGACCAGAGAAGGTCGAGGGAACTTGAACAATTAATGTGTAAACTACCTCGTGTTTGGGCTTATTTTGTTCGTATTGACGAGACCTTTGCAACAGTAAAGGTTTGAAGCTGACCTGATGATGGAGACCAGCGAAGGTCGAGGGAACTCGACAATTGAATATGTAAACTACTTCGTGTTTGGGCTTATATTGTTCGTATTGATGAGAACTTTCCATTTATGCGGATAGTGACAACTATGCTTGTCACTGAAAAGCTAAAAATAAAACCGACTCCCAAAAACACTGAAAAGCAAAAAAAAACTATTCTTAGGTGCATCGGCCTAGAAGTCAGTGTCTAATGGATGTAACTAAGTTTATTTCGCCACCGACTTCTAGGCCGATGCACCTAAGAATAGTTTTTTTTTTGCTTTTCAGTGTTTTTGGGAGTCGGTTTTATTTTTTTGTAATTATGGGCCCTAGTTGCCTGAAATAAAGGAGTACTTAAAGAAATAAATAAAATTCAAACCAGAATCTTTGTCCATATTTTAATCTCTACATCTCGTAAAGTACAGTAGTCACACCAGTCAGGTAACCAAACATAGCTTAAGAACTTACCAAATTACACTTGACTACTTAAATATTTTTTTACATCACAAATCAAGCACATATCACCTTGATAATGACTCGGCGATGCGTGTGCGTCGCTAATATGGCCCAAATCTCGAGCCACGATAACTGTAGCGGGTTCTAAGCAAAAAAAAAGATGGCGGCACACGGTCCCACACTTTTGTAATCGAGTTTGAAAAAGTAATGTGTGTGTGTGTGTTTTTGAGCGTATTTGATTTTAAAGGGATTTTTAATTAAAAATTGTCGACTTTAAAATTACAATTAGATATAGTTGGAAGACTTCTTCCATATGGAACAAAAATTTTAAAAATATTTTTCGTAAAAAAAATAATTCTATCAATCCACCTGCCTGATCTCCTACACATTTTTCAGTAACTATAAAAATAACACACATAATTTAAATAAAACATTTACAAATTAAACTACATGAACAACAATGTAACAATAATTTCAATACGAACGCCAAAAAAAAAGTAAAATTGAAAACAATTCACCTATTCGATTATGCGAACAAAACCGGCTGGCACGGCTAGTTATTGTAAAAAGATTCCAAATTCTTTTGTAGTCTGCCGCCCAGGCAAACAGTAGCTACATTGAATACAATACAACACTTATTTATAGTCAAAACTGTCTTGGCCATAGCGTCGCGTTGAAACCTGTTGGGAGGACTGTACACTGGGTCTGTGGAGCTGCTTTAAAGGGAAAGTGATCTTGAATAAATTGAAAAAAAAAGTTTTGTAGCCTCTGAGTATAAAATCTTCAGCTCGTACAAAATCAATAGGTAAGTTTATGGCTCTTAGATAATGTTTGCCATCATCATCACTTTTATCTCTTCTCTCAATGGTTGATACTTCTCTTTACTTGAGGTTTTCGCAGCATGTTTTCTTCTTTCAATGTCTTTTATCTAATGTCATTCCATCACAAGTAACATTCATTCTAGCCATATTGAGTTTCGTGGTGGCCTAGTGGGTAAAGAACCAACCTCTCGAGTATGAGAGTGTGGGTTCGATTCCAGGTCAGGCAAGTACCAATGCAACTTTTCTAAGTTTGTATGTACTTTCTAAGTATATCTTAGACACCAATGGCTGATAAAAAGGTGAAGGAAAACATCTTGAGGAAACCTGGACTGTAAAGTCTGAAATCACCAACCCGCATTGAGAAAGCGTGGTGATTAATGCTCAATCCTACTCCGTGTGAGAGGAGGCCTGTGCCCAGCAGTGGGACGATAAAAAGGCTGTAACAGTATATTGAGTTTTACATAATCCAACCATCGTTTCTTTGGTCGTCTCTTTCTTATACAGGCTATGAATTCAGGTACAAATATAATATTTGCCAACGCTAAAATCCCGTAAAGTCTAAAGATAGAGCTAAGTTTAGCAGGCTTACGGCCAGTTTCTTCATCAAAAGTTAAAGTTAAAGTAATGTCTAAAGTTAAAGTAACGGTCAAATTCGTTTTTTCAAGGCTAAAGTGACAGCAAAATTCATAGAAAATTTGAATTTAACCGTTACTTTTACTTTAGACATTACTTTGACTTTTACTTTGGCTTTAACTTTTGATGAAGAAACTGGCTGTTAATGACATTGACATAAACAAAATTATCAGTTCTAAAACTGTTATTCAAAGGGGTTTCCCAGAACATTATTCTAAAATCATTATTACCCTTTACCCGAGTCTGTTCGGTCCTCTTAATGTTTATATCATTCGCTCCTTTTGCGTTTAAAAGATCAGAGAAATAGCTGCGCCCGATGGTTTTGCGGCAAAAAAGGGATCAGTATAACGGTCCTAAAGACCGCAAGGTCAGCTCCTAAGGATTTTTGCATTTTTATTTTGGTCCTCAGAGGCATCCGCCGGTAATATAGCAATAAATAGTTAGCTTTTTTGGATTATTTTGGAAGTTGCATTGGGCAAGGTGTTTCTCTTCAGTTGAGACTGTAATTAATTTTGTTGGGCAATAAGAATACTTACTGTTAATTTTTGTTTAAATTAATTGAGCTGTTTAATTTTGTAAGATATAAATTAATTAATTAAACGTGTATTGATTCTCATAGTTTATTTTCTTAGTTATTCATTGATATTATTCATATTTGTATGGTCAATATTGGGACATACAATTACTTGAAGTGTACAAAACTTTTTTAGTAAAAGAGAATTTGGGTAATTGAATTTGAATTTTGAGTAATAATGTGTGTGCACGAAAGAAAAATTACGACTGTTCCATAGAAATTTTGAGTTGTCATATACGATCGGAATTCTCCAGCAATTCGATTCTACTGAAAATTCCATTACCAAATATGCACTTCACACTACTTACTACTCGTAAAGTACCAATCATACTAAACACTTACAAATACCAACGTATTATTATTTACCAATTTACTTTTCACTCCACTTACATCGCAACTGTACACCACATACAATCACAAGCCTTCCATATAAAGATCAAGTGTTCATTCAATACCTCGTTGGCGCATGCGCGGTGATCTCGTGCGCATCGCCTCACAGCTTACGAAATTACTAGAGCCGTCAATCTAACGCTATCGCCTGTGACGTGTCTATCGCATGTTGATTTGATCTCTTTTTATAACTGGTGCCCTGGTACCGCTTCATTGATTTTGGTAAAGTGATTTCGAATCTTGTTTTTGGTCCATTTCGTAGACATATTTGTTTGAGTTTTTGTCTAAAACTCCTCTGTTGATTCTGGAGCCTTCTGTTGACCATGCCCGCTATAACTCTTTCTTTCTCTTTCTCGATTTAACCCACCATGCTTCGGCCCTTAGGAGCCCTGTTGAGTTATTGTCTAAACCGCTCTGTTTTTTCCACAGCCTTTTTTAACCAGAGTCCGAACCTGCAGTCCCAGGTATATAGGTCCTTAGGGGTCTCGCAGAGTTTGCTGTCTGCCTTTAAGGAGCCCCATTAACAAAAAAATGGTTAAGGTCTAAATATGAGCTTGAATATCATTCAAAACTAGGTTTTTGTTGATATTGAATATGATGGGTGCCAGGCAGGCAAAAAACCAAAATAAAAAATACGCTGCCCTAACTATAACAAGCTTCAACGTCAACATTGTTGTTTTGCCCAAAAACATTATGGACGAAAAAAGATTAAACTAAGATAAATCATCCATGCATAAAAACCCAAACCGTCCATTGTCAATCGATTATAATATTATTAGGATCAATGACCATATCATACCAGTCCAAAACTCTAGTCCTAGACGTATAATTTGTACCACACTTATACCCAAAAACAGCTAATATGAGCTTATAAAAAACTCGTTACCTTTATTAAGGGTAATAAACAAGGGTATAGTCCGGTACCATGATGCCGTGGTCATTAGGGTAATGTCAGGATCACCGACACTGTGTCGCCTTGGACTCTCGTTTTATTAATGATTTGAAAACTGTAATTTTGTACGATATGGCAAAAAATGGTGCCATAAGTGACTTTAATGAGATGATCTATATTTATGAAAATATTGTTATAGTGGCCAATGTAGATGCTAAGTTTGGTCTAGTTAAAGATAAAAAGGCAGTAAATAAAAACTAAGAACTGAAATCGAATGTCTCTGCCCCACGGAGGACAAAAGACTCTTTTGTCCTCCGTGCTCTGCCCTCAAAAACTTAGGAAAAATGACTGGCAAAAACATGCATTTTAAATCATGAAAATACATATCAGAACAGGGAAAATGATCATGCACAAAAACTCATGTTTTGATGCAACACAGACCGACAATAAAATCATGAAAAAAAAACAACTATTATGCACCACGTGCCATCTAAACCCTTTGTGAAGAAACCTCCACGGCCGATTTAAAATCAATAATACACTCAAATAGTTCACTTTGACGAGCACAGTGAGGGATCGATCAGTGATCTATAGATCTTTTGTTGCATGGAATCGATCTCGATTTTTGATTACGTCGCAAATGAAACGGTCACAACTACACTATAGATGTGATTTTTTGTCGTTCTTGGGGTCACTGAGTTCCTGATTGGATTTTTTTGGGAATCACAGACTTTTTGGAATTCAGAGATCCATCAAAGGATACCATTATGTTTTTAGGAATTGATTACAGTAGTGTGAGTCTATGTCCTGAGCTAATCGCATGGATCCATGGGGTTGAATCCAGTTTCACAAACTAACGGTTTAGAATTGGACCATACAAGGACCATTTGGTTTATACATAGTCCAGTGTTATCCTGAATGTTTAAGTGCAGCGATATCTGCGAAGTTGTTACGTTTTACACATTTTTTTTCATTACAGGGTTATATAAAGAGCGGATATGGTCTTCCAAGCCTTATTGAATGACCTCTTTTTTAGAATAAATTCATATTTACTCGTAATATTATGACACCATTAGCTTGGAAGTCATTCAGCTCTAGATTCTGTCAACGTTTCAACATTCTCCACCGTCTTTATCAAAAATCTGAGTCACTAATATAAGCACAAGAATCCAAAGTGATTCATTAAGTCCACGAACGAGATAAAGTTAACAATAATTAATAAGGTCCAACAATTAAAGTTGTCATAGAACATTTGTTTGATAACTTACAATGGAGTGAGTAATGATCGACCTTGCGTGGTTTATCAAGATTTTGTGGTTCATGTCATGTGGTAGGTATCAGGGCTGTGGCTAAGTTAGGAATGTGCTGTATGACAGCATTATCTTTGGTTGTTGAAGCCACTGCAGACTAACCTTCGAAAATTTTATTGTTTGAGCTTAAGATAAGTTAAGCCGTTATTGTTCTCTCTTGGCGGACATACAAAACAGAAAACTCATATGAAGCTCTTCAGTTATGGCATTAAATAAATTATCATACCAAACTGAACTATTTTCTAATTTTTATATTAATTATATTTTATATTTTCTAAGAATAGGTATCTAAATATATGACTTTATCTCCTATACACTACCTGATATACAACGTCGAAGTAATTATTTAATCGAATGCCAAATAATTTTCAGTACTGAGATAAGTTATGTGACAACCCTGCAGGACGATGAATCACGCGCACGCGCATAGATCGATGATAGTAGTGATAGATTATTATGTGTAACGTTGTGGCTATTTTAATTTAGTCTTAAAGCAGTCCCAGTATCCATAATTTCCCAACAACTATAGAGTTTACCACCGTTTTTAATCCAAATATTTTAAAAGGATATAATGTTTATGGAAATATGTGTGAGTTATTCATAGACATGATATAGGAGTTATTAGAATATAAAGAGCCTAACTAGTCACTTCCAGACAGGAATCCTCTCGCCTTTGATTCGGAGATTGGTTGAAGCAAATTTTAGTTTTTTAATTTATCAGCGATTTTAAGACATTACTGGAGACTATCAGTTTCATTGTCATTAGCCTTTTAATTGCAACACTATAAATGGACGACACAGTTACATTACTACACGTGCTGATATTAGAAGAACAGACAGGTTGACTGACCAGGATACTCCCCATAACTGTGATTACAAACCGACCAGTTAGAACTTCATCATAGATCCCTATAGATACGCTACCATCTGCAAATCATCATAGCTGATCAAGTTATCGATATTAGATCGAAGTAATCTATAGATTAATATCTCCTTTCCATATGACAGCCTGAGGGGACAAGAGGCTATTGCGTGCTACTTTGTGGGTACCATGTGATCTATATTTAGATGCGAGCTACTACATCTTCATTTGGTGGGAAATTAATTGCATATGGCTGTGCTTGGTACATGCATTATGATGCTACTTTGTGATATTGGTAGTTCTGTAATAGCTTTTTCTTTAAAACTGTGCTAAAACTGAGCTAAAAAGAATCCATTTACTGCCAAAGTCTTTCTAATATTGAAGAGTACTTTAACATCCTTAGTGTCCGTGAAACGACTAAGATTTAACAATCGCAATTATTTTCACACAGTTACGCTAAGGCCTTTTCTTGCCGGATTGTAGATATAATATAACATCTTGTAGTTTTATGTAAAGTTCATAAACACAAAAAGGGTTAAACCTATATTGTCGACCTAAAAATGTTCTTGAATAAGGAGAAAACTTTCTAAATGACTCAATTTATATAACTTTATGACCTTCACGCTAGCAAATGTTTCTCTGTATGCATCCCTCGCGGCCAGAGGCGACAGATAGGCCCGCATAGCAATGTGTGCTACCTCGCTCCTTATGATTACTGATCAGTGTGGCTCCGAGCCTCATGTATAGAGCTGATTAATACGTCAGAGTTGCACGGTTCATGGTGTGAGGAACTGTGGATCTTGGTTATAAATGACAAAATTTCACTAGTGTAAGTTAAGGAAGCCTTGGTTCTATCAGGCTTTGAAAGTCTTCTTCTCGTCAAGTGAGCTGCAAGTTTTTGTCATCACCTAATAAGCAATGGATTCCGAATTCTCCCAATCTGCCTGGCCGTCAGGCCGACGTGGCTTCAAAAGAATAATGGTGCAATTACATTTTTAAACTGCAAAAAGATGTCACTGTATCAACATACTCAATCTTACTAGGATTTCGGTCCTTTATAATTGGCTATTGAAACAGCTTCAATTATAATAATATCGCTCACTGCAAAGACATCCCCAACGAAGATGTATTTATATTTTACTACGTCTCATAGGAACAAAACAACTTCGTGCAAAAGGACCAATCCACAATACCTGTACCGAGCTATCCCCTTAGGGTGTCCCTACATTTTGTCTCAGATTAATATGTCCTACCTGTGCCGTAGTAACTACTGTGTGGGACTGCCTATGAATAATGACTTTGCAGCATGGTGGGTATCTGCAATATTCTACATACATACATATACGTAGATATTAACTTTGTAGGTACTTTATTGATGATGCGTTTCTTACAAATAAAATATCTTTATCTTTATCAACGATGTAGTGAGTGCTCTGTGTTGAAAATTATTATGGGTAGGTATTGAACATGATAAAACAATAAAACTATATGTAGGTGTAGGGATTGTTCAAAATAAACATCAATTTTAATATCTGCTCCTTCGTATTTTGAACATTGGTTAAGAAAAGTATATTCAGCATAGAAGAACATTTTAAAATGTATCTAACGCCATCTAGTGGAAACTTTCACAATTATTAGCACGCTCAAGACTCTTCGGGTCTTCGAGAAGGTTTTCTCATAAAACCAGATAGCTCTACTATAACTTATTTGTGATTATTTTTTAAAGAATAGATTAATAATTTCAGTATTACTGTGCTCTTTTATTTTAATTTTTACGCTTAAAATACTTTCATTTAGAATTTTATGAAATAAAATGAGGATTATAACGCCATCTACCAACAACGTCCCAAAAGTTTATGTAATACAAAACAAGATCTGGAATTTGTCAAGAAAGACGTTAGGTTTCGTAGTACAACTAAATATTCTTAGATGGCGCTGTTATCAAAAGTAACTACGATATGTGCTCTCCCCTCATTCAAATTTCAGTGAATAAAAACTAGATGGCGCTATTTTGAGTTTTGCTGATTAAGTTATAAAAAATGTGAAGCCCGGTGATACAGAGGCAGTAAAGTATCAATGGCCGATTTTATTTTACTTTTATTGGTACTCATGTCCATTGAAATGTTCTTTAAGATGTTTAAATAATATCAAGACACCTGGGACAAAATATAATATACCTAAATACATTGTTATGTGTAGGAAATTACCTAGATAGGTACCTAATTGTGTTTCAGAGCAAATCATGGAAGTTGTAATAACTTAAGTGCTTTAAATTGTCAGTAATTACATAGGATGATTTGTAACAATTAGCAAGTTAATATTTTATTTTACATGATGTGAGATCATTAAATGTAGATAGTAGTAGGTAATTGATCCATGGCAGCCTTCATTTATCGACGTCTATCATATCTCACATGGTTAATACAGAGTGGTAATAAAGAGATTTGACATGAAAGTAATTAAGTAACTATAGATACTTATTGTTGAATAGCTAATCGTGGTTCGCTTATTTTGCGAATATTTTTTCTGATTTAGGTAGGCTAATAATATGTTCTAAACTAGCTTCCTTCGCTGGCTATAGAGTAAGTACCTATGTATGTACACGTAAATCTCCCTACGATTGAATGTTTATCTGTTGGTGATATTTTATTTTGAAAACCGTATGAAAATTCGTTCAGTACTTACCGGCCTACATGTTTTTGAGTTTATCGCTAACATAGAGCCAGACAGCAATAAGTATATTTATCGTTACGGTAATGCCAATTGAGATAACGTTTCCTATGGAAACTATTCTATGGAATTCTATGAAAATATACCTACATTTTAAGGCAGTTTTACAGAACGATAGTAATACGTAAAATACTGCCTACAGAGATTATTTGCCTCAATCACAAATCCTCTGATTCAGCATATGCATCCACAATTGCTCCTGAATATTGAATCCATAATCCTAAGCCCCGCGATCGCAGGATTGGCAGTTAATAGTAATGTTCGTCAATATCTGACGTCTTTGACTAACTCCGCGTATCTCAAAATAGGTCGAAACGGTGAATCACGGAACTGGATTCCAAAATGTGGTAACGGTGCAGTTCCGTCTAGTAGACATTGTCTAAGAACACACCTTACTGTACATTTGTTAGAGAAAATATAATGAATTTGCAAGTTGTAAACAGGTTTATTTTGAATGATTTATGGCTTAGCATATAGCTTTTCATTTGTTCCTTGAACCTAGAGCAGTTAACAACTTAACAATCAGCCTGATACATAAGTAAAAAGCAATTATTATAATTAACTTAACAACCATAAAATACAACGACGCACAATTACAACATCACAATGTTAAGTTCATTGCCACGAAGACGAACGCAACTACCTCTTAGATCACTCATAGTACCGTAGGCGACCCACTTCGACAGCCTCTTGCAACAAGCTTACAGTCTCAAACGACAGCTCACCGCGACCGAACGCAACATGTTTCTCGAAAGTTTCCTTTTAAACCTCGCGGTTATGGCGATTCTCATAATCGCCCTAACCCTCGACTACGTGACTAAGTTCTTCAGCTACTGGTACGTCCGCCATATACCCTACAAGTCGTCCTTCCCATTCTTCGGAGGCGACTACCACAGAGTACTCGGAATTAGGAGCAGCACCGAAGATGTCAACATACTATACAACAAATACCCTAAAGACAAGTATGTCGGAAGACTCAAAAGCAGGATTCCTGACCTGATAGTGAAAGATCCCGACACACTAAAGAGGATGTTGTCAACTGATTTCGCACATTTCCATAGCCGAGGTCTCTGCTTGGACAAATCTCAGGATGTTTGTTTACGAGACAATTTGTTTTATGCCGACGGAGAAAAGTGGACCCTATTGCGTGAGGGTTATGAATCATTATTGAGTACCATGGACTGTTCTTTGGAGAGTTTGAGTGACTGTTTGCCGGGAACAAATGGTGATGCTAACGTTCAAGAGACGTTGGTAAAGGTATTGGACAAAGTCTTCGAGGATTTACTTCTCGGGAACGCCGGAGGGTCAGTTATAAAGGACTTGAGATCAGCAATACAAAAGCGTTCATTGACGGAGAGATTTAAGAGCTATTTGAAGGACATTTTTCCTTCCTTATATGTAATGTTTGGTTTGGTTACAATATTTGGGGAGCCTTCAAACAAAACGAAGAATGAAATCGAACAATCGAAAGTGTTGTCTCAAATCAAGAATATGGTCAATGTTTTTCAATCTGGAGGCAAGGACAAGAAGAAGAAGCCTCACTCTGACGTGGAATTTGCTTATTCAGTTATAGCATCATTCATAACCGAGGGGTACATACCTTGCTTGACTGCATTAACTGCATTGATTTACGAATTGGCTTTGAATCCTGAGGTTCAAGAGAAATCAAGGAATTCCGTATCCGTACACAATAGAGACGAGTATTTAGACGTGGCTATAAAAGAGGCATTGAGACTGCACCCTCCATATTCAATTATTGCGAGACAATGTACGAAGATGAATCACCCAGAAGGTGGTTTCCTAATTGATAGGAAGGTGACAATTAATGTTCCTGTAATGGCTTTGCATAGAGATGAGGAGAACTATATCAATCCCAATGCATTCAATCCTGATAGGTTTTTGGAAGACGATGGAGCATCTAAGCATTGTTATGCTTATTTGCCGTTTGGAGCTGGACCTAGAAAATGCATAGGTAAGCTGTTTTTATTTCCTCAACTGTTACTAAAGTTCCTAAGTTTTTATGTTTGGATATCATAGCAGTAATGTGCATTGTAATTTGATTCTCACGATCTATGGCCTCTACCTTTGCTACAATGTACAGTTCACAACAAAAAAATAAGCATCAAGAAAACGGTACTTCGTGTCACATGGTTCAAATAAGCGTGAAATAAATTATAAGAAAACATTATAATATAATTTATAACCACAACATACAATTTTTATAACAATATACCTATTATATTATATGCTTGAATGAACCTTTTGTTTAAAGAGCATGAAATTATAAAAATATTAACTGTATTGTAAAGTAAATATTTCAATTCATGTTAACAGATGTGTATGCTAACGGTACCCAGCAATGCAATTAATGTTAGAATTCTCAGGTTTCAGTTTCTTAGAAAATATGTGTTTATTTTATTTCTAAGATACTTAACTAAGTGTCCTTTATTAATTATAAGTTACGTTCTTGAGAATTCTTATATCTAAGACCATTTTGTTATCATTATATTTTCCTTTCGAACAATTCCATTTTACAAGGTAACTACAAAATATTACTCAGTAATAGGTTACTAGTAATAGGTTAATAGGTTAGGCTAGGTATCGTGTAATTTGCAAGCGGTAGGTACAAAATTGCTCTATGGAAACCCATCGATTATAGGACCGACACCATCATAAAGTAAAGCATACTTCACTTTATGGTAAAGGTTAACATCCTACTTATTAACGAGAATAACTTAGCAACCATATCTCAATTAGAGTTGCATACAGCCAACTTTTAGTCGGCCAATAGTTTGTTTGGGCTCATACACCAGTATGAAGATGAATGGTAGTACGCACATTACAAATCAGGTACTTAGCCGGCATGAGACCGACTGAAACTATGATTGGAATCAAGAATTTCTTAAAACAACATTTTTCTTACATATATAGTGAGTTACAAGTTAAGCTAATATAAGCGTGTTAAAAATTGCCAACCATCGGGTCAACTGGCGGTCGACTGTGTAGTCCACAGTGCATGGGTACTCTTACTTAATCCCATCATCATCTCCCGAGCCTTTTTCCCAACTATGTTGGGGTCAGCTTCCAGTCTAACCGGATTCAGCTGAGTACCAGTGCTTTACAAGAAGCGACTGCATATCTGACCTCCTCAACCCAGTTACCCGGGCAACCCATCATCCTCCGAGCCTTTTTCCCAATCCTGTTGGGGTCGGCTTCCAGTCTAACCGGATTCAGCTGAGTACCAGTGCTTTACAAGAAGCGACTGCCTATCTGACCTCCTCAACCCAGTTACCCGGGCAACCCGATACCCCTTGGTTAGACTGGTGTCAGACTTACTGGCTTCTGACTACCCGTAACGACTGCCAAGGATGTTCAATGAAAGCCGGGACCTACAATTTAACGTGCCATCCGAAACACAGTCATTGGTATCTAAGATATACTTAGAAAGTACATACAAACTTAGAAAATTGCATTGGTACTTGCCTGATCTGGAATCGAACTCGCACCCTCACACTTGAGAGGTTGGTTCTTTACCCACTAGGCCACCACGACTCTCCGACTCTTACTTAATCCCATAGCTATGATATTTCTATGTGTTATATGGCGTCTGTTGTATGGGTTTGAGCGTCGAAGCAATTAGTGTAGTATGGTATATGAGTAGATATTTCTCTAACATAGTAACGGTGAATAGTTTTGTAAAGTTATTCTGTTAATGTTTCTGTAGAATAGACCGGTTGTAAAAATAAAACGGTGATTGTATGATAGATTGTTGGTAAAGAGTCGTGGTGGCCTAGTGGGCAAATAACCATCCTCTCAAGTATGAGGGTGTGGGTTCGATTCCAGGTCAGGCAAGTACCAATGCAACTTTTCTAAGTTTGTATGTACTTTCTACATATATCTTAGACACCAATGACTGTGTTTCGGATGGCACGTTAAACTGTAGGTCCCGGCTGTCATTGAACATCCTTGGCAGTCGTTACGGGTAGGTACTTAGAAGCCAGTCTGACACCAGTCTAACCACAGGGTATTGAGTTGCCCGAGTAACTGGGTTGAGGGGGTCAGATAGGGCAGTCGCTCCTTGTTAAGCACTGGTACCTAGCTACATCCGGTTAGACTGGAAGCCGACCCCAACATAGTTGGGAAAAAGGCTCGGAGGATGTAGAGGCGAACAGAACATTAAACTACTACAATTTGTCAAGCTTTAAAAGAATTTCAGATTTATATAAAGCTCAATATTGATTGAGACAATACAAATTGGAATAGCTTGGTTTGATGGGTCTGTATACCAATAGGATAAACATTTTAGGTGCGTGAGTGAAATAAGCGGTCTTATCGCCAAAAAGCAATTTCTTACAACTTTTGGATGAAGTTGATTTGTTTAGAAATAGATTACTATTACCTACTCTAGAAATAGTTGGTACTCAATAGCAGCATTAAGTTATGTTTGAACGCGCTAATCTCAGTAATTGCTTTTCTGATTTGAAGTAAGTAGTACTTTAGTGTCAGACAGCTTATTTATTGAGGAAGGCTACTTTTCATCTGGGTGTTAGAAGTATTTTCTGTTAAATGTTAAACTTCTGCTCCGCTGGCTAAAGTTACACAGTTTATGATATCAGCAAAGTATGTTGATATCAGAAAAGGTGAAGGAAAACATCTTGAGGAAACCTGGACTATAAAGTCTGAAATCACCAACCAGCATTGAGCAAGCGTGATGATTAATGCTCAATCCTTCTCCTTATAAGAGGAGGCCTGTGCCCAGCAGTGGGATGATAGAAAGGCTGTAACAGTAAACAGAACAGATGTTGACACACTTTCCAAGTTTAAAACAATGACAAATAAATTCACTATTTACGGATGTACAAGACTTATAAATATGATCTATGAATCAATTATATGACACTTTAGAAGCAACCTGTAACTTTCCCAAAATCAAGGTTAAATGATAAACAAACTTTCTAAATTCATTGACAACTTCAAGTGTAGTTGAGAAGTTAGCGACCGCAATATCAACGTGCTATTTATCATAATAACGTATGTGACCTCGATAGAAATATAAACGGAGAAAGCCTACTGCAAAATGTGCGTCTAACTATCTTTTGCTATTTCACTATAATAATCATCATTCATGTTTGTTCTTCGCAAAAGGCAAGTGGACCTGTGTCAATAAGTTCTAAGTACTTTGTCAACTTTTACAGTAGGTAGCCGAGTCATATAAAATTAGAACCTACTTTATAAAATTAGGACTCGAAAACCAAAGTTCTTTGTTTGTTTTCTTCAGAAACAGTATATTTATTTGTTAAACAAAGATATGTATTAATTGCGTTCGGATCTCATTAAATTCTTTACAGTTGCAATAGGTAATTATTTTCTATATTGTTTATCATAATTTTAGCTCCTTTATTATTACCTACACCAACAATCTCTTTAGCTTCATGATATTAAAAGTTTAAATAGGCTAGTGGAAAAAGACGGAAAAACTGGCCCCAGAATTGAATTTTAATATCGTTAGTCTCGTTTTTAATTTAACCCCAATAGAATACTATTTTACCTCCTTTGTTTAAAACTATAAAAATATAGACATAAACAAACTGTTGATTTGCATCCGTGCCAAATTCAATGACGTAATTATGCTAATGATTCTCGACCCAAATCAACAATAAAATTCTTAAATCATTATTATTTTTATTATTTACGGAAATGCGTCAGTATGACCCAGTCATATTTAAACTCGGCGCGTGTGTTAGTGGCCTTAAAACCACACTGCCCTCTCACAAAAACGCAAACACAAAGCATACGCAACGATCATTCATAAAATTGGGTTAATTTCGAAATTCTATTAAATTATAAGAACAAAAACAACACATATCAGCTATTTCCCGCATACCATACTTTCAATTGATTATTTACGTATTTTATGTCAACCTCCTTGAATTTGGCATGGATACAAATCGACAGCTTGCATTAATTTGTTAATAAGCTTAACAGTAATTCTAATTTTATATTCACCTACATTTCTAATTTAGGAGAAATTTTATGAATAAACATGAGATATTTTATCAGCCATTAGTTAAAAACTAGTAAGTATAGATACTTTCCATTTTGACAATCTATTTGTGCTAAAAACCTCAAGATTTATTAGGAACACAGCATTTTATACTGACAACTATTTTTCCCTTTCAATCATAACGGGTTGTCAAAAGTAATTCTTGCCAAGTGGTATTATTATTCGGATATCCGGAAAATAGCGTTGAGGAGGTCAGATAGGTAGACTGGAACTTATACATTGCCTGAAGGCATAGATTATATATAATACTAGCTTCTGCCAGCGGTTTCACCCGCATCCCGTGGGAACTACTTCCTGTACCGGGATAAAAAGTAGCCTATAGCCTTCCTCGATAAATGGGCTATTTAGAAAGAGAAGAAATTTTCAAATCGGACCAGTAGTTCCTGAGATTAGCGCGTTCAAACAAACAAACAAACAAACTCTACAGCTTTATAATATTAGTATAGATAACTAGGTTCCGCCTGCGGCTTCGCCCGCGTCGAGTTCGGTTATATCGCGTTTCCAAGAGAACCCTTCAAAATTCCGAGATAAAAACTATCCTATAATCTTCCTCAAGGTCAACTCTAACTCTATACCAAATTTTATTAAAGTCAGTTCAGTGGTATAGACCTGAAAACTTAACAGACATACAGACACAGTTACTTTCGCATTTATAATATTAGTAGGGATACGATATCAATATCTGCCTAGCCTTTCTCTGCTGAGTAGCTGAGTATCAGTGCTTTATACGGAGCGACTGCCTATCTGACTTCTTCAACCCAATTACCTAGGCAACTCGATACCTCTTGGCAAGACTTACTGTCCGACTATCTGGCTTTTGTATTGTATTGACGGCACCACAAACAAAATTAAATTTTCATATGAAATTCCATTTGGATTAGCTTAGAATTTTTACTGCGTACTCTTTTAACCGATTATTTTCTTTATTTCAGGAGAGCAGTTGGCATTGAAAATAATAAGAAATGTGAGCAAGGCGGTACTGAATAAGTATGAGATCGAGCCTTGTGCCAAAACGCCATCACAGCTTACCATGGTCGACCATAACTTCGGAAGAATTGTGGATAGGGATATTTGGCTCAGATTTAAAGTTAGAGCTTGATTTTATTAATTACTTAACTATTATTTTTTACAAGGCTTGTATTTTGCGTAAAAACTACTAAGGTTATAATTTTAAAATGTACCGAATATGAGTTTTGTATACGTTTAATTAAGGTACAATTAACCTTTGATCTTTTAATTGATAATATTCAGTGATAGGAACAGAGTATACAAATTAGGTTAGTATTAAATGTGGTGTTCAGAATAATGTATTTTTTTAGTTTTTGTGTGCATCTTTTATTTCTATTTTCAAGCTCAATTAGGTTTAAGGTACCAGAGGTAAGTATAACTATTTATTAAAATTAATGACAATTTTATAATGTATAGTTGTTTGGATAATATCTTGAAAATACTTCAATTTGTGTGAGTGTGAAATATAAAATAAATAATTATTTGAGTTTTATTTCACTTATTGCTTGGAAGTGTTGTAGGTATTAGGGCCGGTTTTTCAATCATCAGTTAACTTCTATCTGATGAATGTGTTTGACGTTTTGACAACTTTTGTGTAGAAAATATGTCAAACCGCCATATTTATTCCTCAGATAGTCAGTTAACTGACGATCGAAAAATCAGCCCTTAGTCTATCATTCGAAGTGAGTTTAATTTTTGATTTTGATAATAATGATAAGGTACTTAAATTCCTCTTCTCACAATAGCCACTTGACTAAGAAAAAAATATATTAATATAAAAAATAATATTTTTTTCCATTCACACACTCAAAAATACCAAAAATAAAACACCAACACACAAAATATCAAACTGCGCACACATACTTACATATTTCGATGCGTGCAGCTTTCACACAACACGATTCAATTTTCATTTTTTTTATAATCGTTCAAGAGCGGCTTCTGAAAATCAATACTATTGACAATGACAAAGGGTGGTTCCTAAAAATGGCCGGTCCAAAAGGGTGAAAGCGAAATATTTCCCGTAGCCCATCGGCAGCGGCTGATAATGGAGTCTGTCATAGAGAGGTGTGCTGTGACCATGAATTGAGGAGTTTTGTGGACATAATAAGTAGTTTGCCTATAGCAATGTGTTGGTAAAAAAAAAAAAAGTGTTTGCATTATTTTTGTATTTTTTCATGCAGGCAAACATATGTTTACTAAATAAGACATTAAAAAAACAATTTAAGTCCATTGCTTTATTCAAATATTTTGTCCAAAGCATCCATAATTGCGTCTAGCATTAACACTAGTATACGATAAATACATTAACTAACGGTGTGGTTTTATATCCTAAATAGAATACATGTATCATTTATCACACCTCCGAGATATTCGCATTCATAAACAGTAAATTTTTAATACCCACTATAGAAACAGAAACGAATATTGTTTGTCTGTTTTTAACATAAGACAGAGAAATTGATTGCTGGGTGGCACCTTACTTTCTCTTAAAATGAGGTTAGAAAAATGTTGGTCAAAATATTGGGCCTCTAATAAGACTTTGTTTGATGAATAACGGGAAATAGTTTTTTTGTAATTTTTAAACTCGGTGCTATTATAGTTAAAGTCTTTATTTGGTGATTAAATTAATTTTGAATTGAATTCACAAATAATATAAAAAGCTGTCAAACTAAGTCACACTCAGGTTTACTTGTGATAAGGAATGAGTCCTAATTGATAATATGACCCTTCCTAGACCTTTTTGAAATTGCAAAATCGTTTATTTTATAGCTTTGAGTGCACTTCAAAGTTACTATACAAAAAAAACAATTTGACATTTACAATATAATATCCGCTGGTTGCCATAAATTTTAATCAAAAAGTTACATTCTTGTCCCTTTATTTTAAGGTCACAAGAGAATTTTACATAACTTTTCTTCCATAACCTTCACAAACCATGATCATAAACAAAAATTAGACAACCGGCTCTAAATATCTCATAAAAATCGGGCGTCAGGATTATCCTCAGTAGTCCCCTATTTTATGGGGAACGCATGCAAACACATTCTGATTTATAGCTATCGTATGGTATATGCCCCACTTCCTATATTATACCTCTAGGTAGTGGTATGGATTAATGTGGTGCCGAAATACCTTTCTTAGGATATAATATATGATAAGTGTGTATCGATACCAAAAGTGTTTTGTGCGATTTGAAAACAATAGGCTGAATGTGGTACTGCTATTTATCAATACAGAAATTGTATTGGCAGCAATGTAGTTGTGTTGGTCTAATGGTTATAATAGCCGCCGCTCAAATGCGAGTGTGTGGGTTTTATTCCAGGTCAGACCGTGTAGTTTTTGTCACTTTCTAAGTGTATGTTTGATACGAATAACTGACTAATACTGAAGAGATGAAACCTGGACTTATTCTCATGCACACAAAAAAACTATAATTTCTCGACAAATTGGCTATCTAAGACTGAAAAAATATTCAAATCAGTCTAGTAGTTCCTAAGTTACTTATAGACGAATAATATACTTGTAGACAAATCATCACAGCTATTTACAGACAGTACCTATCATCTGAATAGAAGAAACCGATACTACTATGAATCATAACAGACATGCAAAAAACAGATCAACACAGACGCCCCTGAAAACGACAACTGAAAGATTTTCACTTTCAATCAAGTTTTATACGTCAACACTGAGAAATGATCTTGAAAACGGTCACAGTCTAACAAAATTGGCAATACAACGTTTTTGTATGCAATTTGTGGGTCGGTGATCTTACTACATCGGAACAAAAGTACACGTGATTATTTGGACCAATCATGACCGCGAAGAATTTTTATATTGTTGTCAATATTATTGTGTACTAGCTGGTGCCCGCGACTTCGTCTGCGCAGGTTTAGTATTTCGAACAATATGTTTACAAATTGTAGCCTATGTGTTATTCTGATGTATAAGCTATATTATTGTAAAGTTTCATTAAAATCCATTCAGTAGTTTTTGCGTGAAAGAGTAACAAACATCCATACATCCATACATACAAACTTTCGCGTTTATAATATTAGTAGGATATAAATATAAAGGTTATCTGTAAATATAAGGCAATCATATGATATTTACGGAAGACGCTGGATGCAGGTCCCTTCCAATAGGTATCTGTGGAGATCTAAGGGGGCGGCCTATGTTCAGCAGTGGACGTCTTATGGCTGAGATGATGTTGATGATGATGATATGGTATTTTATTTATTTTGTATACAAAATGGGAGTTTTTTTTTATTATACTTACACTAGGTGGGTATATATTTACATTACATATTTAAACTATTTATACACCTAGACACCTACATCTTGTAGAGGTATGTGATAATTGACAGATGGTAAGAATTGACTGATCTTCATCAGCGGCTTATTAGGTTTTGATTGAAGCTCGTTTCAAGATGTAGCCATTCTTTTCTGTGACCCTTCTTGTCTATGGAAGTACGTCAGGCAAACGTTTAATAATCAACAAAATGTAGGGTAGTTACTAGTTGTTAGTAATTATAATATCAAGGTAACCAACACCTCAGTCTGCCCGTGACCGTTGATTCTATGAAGGATCCAGAACGTCGGGATTAAATAATATTACTATAACCGCGATAAAATAAGTAAAAGTAGTTTTATTTTGCGTTCAGGGGTATGTTGGGGCTCCCTCGGAGGTGCAGTGCCTCCGGTATGTTTGCGGAGCATAGCACGGACGGCTTCCAGGCGGTACTTCGTAAGAGAACGGCCTCCCTGTGGCCTCGGGTAAACTCGAAACTCGGGAGCAGCAACACGCTTCTGAGTGTGTTGTCGGACAGAGTTGACGGCCAGATGCTCGGGAACTGGTCGTCGATGCATGTTCAAAATAATAATTATTTAAAATTTTACTAACATAGATTTTTAAGTTTCTCATTTACTAACATAATATGGACTGTGTATTGTGTGTGCTTAGTCTGAAATAAATATTTTCAATTTCAATTCAATTTCAATTTATTTAAATATCTAGTATTCACGTAAGTGTATCTATATCTAGTATTCACGTAAGTACGTTTTGCTGGTGTGCGATTTTTATTTATATATTACTAGCTTCTGCCAGCGGTTTCACCCGCATCCCGTGGGAACTACTTCCCGTATCGGGATAAAAAGTAACCTATAGCCTTCCTCGATAAATGGGCTATCTAACACTGAAAGAAATTTTCAAATCGGACCAGTAGTTCCTGAGATTAGCGCGTTCAAACAAACAAACAAACTCTTCAGCTTTATAATATTGGTATAGATGAAAACATAAATTACATTTTAATAGAAACATTATAATCTTAACCGATAAGCTTGCGAAATGCAAAGCATATAGCAATTTCATCAATAGATATACCTTAAAGAAACGTTTCTAAACATTTACTCTATTAGATACTAGCTTCTGCCAGCGGTTTCACCCGCATCCCGTGGGAACCTCGGCACGGACCCGGATAAAAAGTAGCCTATAGCCTTCCTCGATAAATGGGCTATCTAACACTGAAAGAATTTTTCAAATCGGACCAGTAGTTCCTGAGATTAGCGCGTTCAAACAAACAAACAAACAAACAAACAAACTCTACAGCTTTATAATATTAGTATAGATAAACGATTTCCTAAAGATATTTATTTAATTTATTTCACTGTTGCGGTATCTTATTTAATACTTAAATACTTTTTGCACATGTTGTACAACGGCAGACTTAAATTATTGCCTCAACCAAGGGCTGTTATTTTTAAAATCCACGTATCCTTGACAACCAATCTCGTAAGCTTGCTATAAGCCTTTACGCCAAAAACAAGCATGATTAAAGGGTACTTCTCAAAATTAAAATCTTGACAGAACCCGTATACAGCGTCATGTCGCTTAAATTATTTACATTTTATTTCCTTAAACAAATTATTTACACAAATGAGCAATCGTTGTGAAGAACGCTTGCTACATAGCGTGGTGCAAGTAATGAGCGAATCTTTTGTACAGTTGCAATCTTTACTTAAACAGGTATTGTGGCTTTTGATTAAATTGAATGCATACTTACAAAGAAATCTTATAAATATAATAGACTTTAATGCGACCTAGGACTTGACTGATTATACAAAGTACCAATTTCGTTTTTTTTTTATTTTTTATACCAACTTAAACAATAACAAAATACATCGTTTTTAATAAGAGGTAAATGAGAATGTGAAGAGAAACTGTGCCTCTGATATGAGCTCGGATACTCACTGTAGTTAACCTCACCAGGTTTCTGACTCCATCTGTTTGCACCATAACCATCAAGACTTCGTGCTGGTTGGCTTCATACAGGCTCTCATGCTGGTCTAAATTAAACATACATGCACCAGCTACTTCCTTACACCCAACACCCATCCACCTACAGCCATAAAATGGCGTCGATCATAAAAATATTTGATTAGCTTACTCCCTACACTCGCAATCCTGAGCCTGAAACATTTATCAGCCTCACGCCTGTCTGTTACATTATTTAGTGTAATGCAAACGTAATTTATGAAGTAGGTATGATGAGATGGAAGTAACTGAAGAGTTGAGTGTGGGATTATTTTTGTGGAATGAAAGGCTTTTAGTTTTATCCCTTCAGCTACAACGTAGTTTACAAGACCCTTAGCAGTAGAGTTTTGGAGTAAGAAGATACTCTGATGTAAGTGCCTTTCCGACATTCGGGAATTAGCCATATTATTAATGGTGCTTTCAAAATCGATGTCTGTCAAGTTAAATTGTGGTTTCAAACAGTAAGTTATTTTGAAGGTGATGAATTCATTTAGAATAAAAAGATGGTTGCATGAAAATAGAGCATTTTTCTACCACTACATAACAAACTAATCCTAAAACAAAAACCGCACCAGACATCTACTTACACAACAACAGACGATACCACCCGCATCACAAACATGGCACCAAAAACAAAAGGTGCGAACGCACTGTCGAAATAAAACGAAAAAGTTTAAATAAAGCTTAGCACACAAGGGATGAGCGCCGCTGTGTACACGCGCGATATCCCCAATTCTCTACAGGTGGCACGTATTCTGTAAAGTGCACTTTGTTTCATTGATTACGGGTAAGCACGTATTTGTCAAACTGAAATTGGTATATCCTCATATTTTGGGGTTAACTGGCAATGTTGGGAATAAATATTTTGTAATCACTGTTGTTGTGCTGTATGAGTAGATTTTCTATATTTTTTGTTCGTTTGTTAGTACCCTAAAGGCTCCGCATGTATCTACCATATCGATTTTAAAAAAACATTCACTCTCGGAAAGCTACACTTTACCGAGTAAAATCCTACTTATATTATAAATGTGAAAGTTTGTGAGAATGTATGGATGTATGTTTGTTATTCAATCACGCAAAAATGGCTGGACCGATTTGATTGAAATTTGGTATAAAGATAGGTGCTACCCTGGATTAATACATAGGCTACTTTTTATCAACACACCACGCGGGCGAAGCCGCTGGCGGAAGCTAGTAGGCTATATTTTATTTCGGTACTTGCAGTAGATATCACGGGATGCGAGTGAAACAGTTGGGAAAACGGCTAGTGTAGAATAAAGAGGGAAAGTGCAGACCAGTCTATTTTAAAACCACAAAGAGCAAATGTGATGATCAATGCTTCTGCTAGAAAGTCACTTTGATGCGTAATTCCTTTTAATCAGACATGTTACTTACTGCATTACCATGCAACTTATACCCTATTAACAACATCATCTACCAAGACCAAATATACCTTTATCTTCTAAGTTAGTTCCATTAACTTATACAATGCCCTCGAGGGCTAAGTTGGGCAAACTTAGATGGTGCTCTCCGCATACCCCGCGATTTATGATTGCAACTTGATGAAGCATTTTTGAGACTCACTTCCATATTTTGCTTTGTCATTACAAGCTAATACTTCCTTGAGAATTGAGATTGGATTTTGTAATCAAGACTTCACACGAGTATATGGTCCTCAGATACTATCATAGAACACTGTTTCTTGAATAGGTAGGTAGGTGGTCGGACTTTTGTGCTCCAACCATGCTTTCTGAGGCATGAAGAGGTTTTGATTAAAACTAGCCATTCTTCTAGACGCCAATCAACGCAGGCCTAGCTCCTTCGTTCTGTTAGACTGTGACTGTGAGCGTCATTTTGCCTTAAATAAATGATTATTCTTTCTTTCTTGCAAAAAAGTTTTATATATTCGTCAACATTTATTACAATACCTACCTCAATCACATAACAAATTATTGCAAACATTAAATTAAACGTCCTAAATCCAATGACCCTTTACATCTAAACGCGCTGTACAAATTATTGTAACAGGGCCATCATTTTGTGGTCGCCTATGACTGACCACGGCAGCCACAAAACAACTGCGCTTATTTTGTGGGAAGCTCTCGTGTTACGTTTATTATGTTATTCGTATTAGATTTGTAGGTTCTATATGAAACGTTTGGACATTCTATTGTTTATAGAATTCTTTGGTAAATCAAGTAATAATTATCTTGCATTACATAGGTGCATACACTTAGAAATAGAGAGATGGCAATTGATGATACTAATTAAATTACGTCAGTCATCTAGTTAAAGTACGACAATTTATGATGATTCTATTTACACAGGCGTTGATAATATTATAGAGACACACAAAAAAAAACCTGATAATCTGATCTACACCGACTAGCCCTTACTACTGGAAACTTAGTCAAAGTATTTGTTTATGAGGTTAAAAAAATAGGACGCAAAATAAAATAACAAAGACTTAACATATCGAAACGATGACCAAGTCAGTTCATTAAACAGTACATACAATAGAGACTGCGGAATGTGCATAAGACTTACAGTTTTATAACAAAAACGATTTGTATTCTAACTCCCCGGCTTCCTGTAATACAACTGGCTAGAAGCGCGGGGTACTACGGTTGATGCCTAGTAGAGTTGATACCAAAAGTGAATATTTTTGGTGGACTCCGGTTTTTATTCATGTTGGTTCTTCATTGATGAATTAAAGGTAATTTTATCATAATCATAGAAAAGATTTGATTTAAAAAATCGAATGAATATTTATAAGAAGAAACTTATCTATACATACAGGAATTAATTTTAAGCAGTGCACAAAAAAAAACTGGTGGTCCAGAATAATTAACAGAACATATCTGCATCATCAGTAAAAAAAAAATTTTGATTCTTTTGTCCGCCCTAAAATCAGCAAAATATGGATACCAACTATTCTTACGCGCTTGGAGCAGCGCTCGCGTCAGTAAACCGGTTTCGCGCTGCCGCCGTGCCTACTATGACGACTGTGACCGTACAATCGGTTACAAAATAAACATCTTTCGATATCAATAACTTTTCTTTTTTGTACTAAAACACGACAAAATAAAAATATACGTATCTATAAAACTTATTCAACTATAAGTAGACAAAGTTTGCGCACTGGATAAAATTCATTCCTGTATAATAAATCTGTAGAAAAGTAATTTTTGTACATTGAAGAAATTGACAAAAAAAATAGCCAGCATGTTAAAGGATAACTAACAGAACCCATTTCTATCATTTTTGTCTGTTTGTCTGTTTATCTGTTTGTATGTTCGCGATTCACATAAAATCTACGAATTAAATGCAGACAATGCTTATATTCAAAAATTCTACGTAACTTGGGGTATTACTTAGTTTTTGTTTCATCGAAATCGATTCACTCTATCAAAAGATATGATTAATTTTGTGAATTCAAGATGTAAAATATTACGACACGCAATCTATTTGTCAAAACTGTACATTTGAATGTTGTACTTATATTAGTTGATCGGCCTATTATTAATCTTTACACAGAAAATCACACCTTTATAAGTAACTTCGGAAGAAAAAAAAATATGAAAATTTTGTTTAGCCAAGGTTAAAGTAGCTCCATCTGTGGTAAATAAAATACATCAAATTTGTCAAAGGAGCGAGGTGGTAAATGACAATATTACCATACATTCTTTATAGAGGATTATTATTTCAACAGATGGAGTTGTGTATTTTCCGTAATTCACCATATTTTAACACGTAGTGTAATTTTTCGATAGACATTTTAATAGTGTTTGTCAGTTTGCCGTGCCACATCAAAATCCAACTATAATTACTACCTTGATGAAAAGAAAATTAATAGTTCTCAGCCAAAAAAACGGTGCCATCTAAATTATTTTTTGAACATTATGTCAAAAATGATGACTTTAGTGGAACAATTAATTATCATTTAAAGTTACAGATGGAGTTCATATCAGGATTTTTTCATAAACATAGTTTCGCTTATCTTCCACTAATGTGGTGGCCTTAACCCTTAAATTGGCAAATCAATTTACTACAAAAATTTAATTATTTATTGTTATTTCCTGGTTTATTACCTATTACAGTTTTCGCGAAAATCTATGTACTCTGTGGAGTACATTGCCAACTCCAGTAGTTCTTCTGTTCGTACTACGTGGAGTACGTTGCCAAAATATGAATAAAACACATTTTAGTTAAATCTTCACTTTATGAATCATAATTCTTATCAAACTGCATAATATGCATTTATTGCGGGTGAAATTAGCGGAAGCAATTTCTTTTGTTACTTTCTCCTACCATAAAATACAGAAGCACATTGCATTTCACGCAAAAAACTTTAGTTCTTCCGTCTTTGCAAAACCTACAGCGTGATTGCTTATTTGCTATTTCTGGAAAATGTCCGACAGCATTATCTGATATTGTCCACCGGCCGTTCAGCTATAGGTGTCTGAATTATTTTCTCCTTCACCTACCCAAATACCACCATGTACCGGACTCCTTTCAAGAGCCGACTTCTTGAAAGGGGTCCGGTACAAAGATATAAGGATATCTGCTAAATCAGGTCGTGTCAGGTTCAAGCACTGCAGAAAAAGAAGAAGAACATTCTGTATGACATACAATTCACGACACAACTGATGTCATTTTACATAAAAACCAACAAAAAAAGGCTAGTTTGCATTTCTAAGTAATGAGCAATGTACTCCGTGTATACCAAAGTTTATGTTGTGAACTTCACTACGTACTTAGCAACGGTATTCAGGGAGTACATACAGAGTTATGAACTTATAAAATTGCGATTACATTATTTACACACAAAATTACGAATGATTGATATCATTTATAATGTTCCTATGCCATTTAAAGCCAAATAACCACAAGTCCCATCCGAAAAAATGTAGAAAAACACAAAAAACTTACCCGTGATCCAGATACTCCAGACCGCTCCGAAGACATTTTGAATTTGACAGCTATTTTTCAATGGAATCACATTCAAATATTTTTTCTACCAAAATACTTATACAATTATTGCAAGCTAAAAATAATAATAAATTGTATTTTTTTTTTAAGATTAGTACTACAATCGATTTAAAAAAAGTTAATGTCTTTGGTGGAGTACACTGCCAATTTAAGGGTTAAAACAAATTACTTTGAGTGAGTAGTATTAAGTAGACCTTAATTATTTTTTCTGATGCAAAATATGTAAACTTAATCCTAGAAGAAATGAGGACCTATCTCTCGCAAGCGCTGCTAAGCGTGAGGTAGGTAATGTAGGATTCTGTAGCTTTAAAAACAAGTCCAGATACAAAGTGCAGATAAGAAATGGGAGCTTTCTCTATTTAATACCATACACACGTAAAATGCTTTATGCGTCTGAAAACGTACAAATTACGCGCCGCATACCAGAGACATGCTTACTTTCAACTTCTGATCGCAAATACACTGTTCACGATTACGAACAGTCTCAGTAAGACCCGAGCCAAGTCTAAAAAACACCTTTTATATAAAACTACGTTTGATGTCATTTAATCACAAAGACAGAATTGTTCTCTGTTGCAAATCCTATCCACCTATATCCTATCCTAATCCAGAATGCATTGCAGGTGTGCATTGCACAAAAACCAATGGTATCCTATTCGAGAAGTCAAAAGAGTTGACCTGCCAACGTCAGCTTCTGCGCTAAGCAAGTGTTCTTAATAGTACCATCAGAATTACATTCATCGTTGAATGAGATGAATAAATTTTCAGAAACCACAATAACAGTAGGAGCCAAAGCGTATTATCGCTTCATAGAGCTCTGATTGGCCCCAGGTGACCAAGTCAGGTCTGATTTGTTCGTTCATCAGATCTTTGAAAGTGTTTCGGTGGATACTTATTGTCGTCCTGTTTACGTGTGACACAAAATATGGTATATAAACGTCCTCCGCAAGAGCGAAATTTTCCCGGTGTGCGGTAGTGACGCACAGTATACAACACTTATGTTTCTTTTGATTTGCTGGCTCCACCAAGAAATGACAAATTGCTAGCGTACATTTTGAAAATCTTGGCAAAACTGCAGGTTTCAAGTACGAACACATGAAGTGGACTCTCACAGATACGTACATTTTGCCTATTCGTGAACTAATGCAAACATTTCGGTGGAGTCCCGGCTTAGGCCACCACATTAGGCGTGCGCGATCCTCGGGCGTGTGAGTAGCGCGGGCGCCGCGCGTGCGTCGCGAGCGCGTTGCGTGAGCGTCGCGTTTTGCTGCCCTGCGGCATTTGCAGCGCGCTCGCGGCGCGCACGCGCCGCTCTCCTTGACGTTTAACTGCTAAGGCGTTTAGCGGGCGGCGGGGATAGCGGGCGAAGGGGTAAGAACGCAACTCGAGCGCCGCGTGCTCGCCGCGAGCGCGTCGCTTGCACTCTTCACACATGCCGCGGGGCAGCAAAACGCGACGTTCACGCAGCGCGCTCGCGACGCCCGCGCTACTCACACGCCCGAGGATCGCGCACGCCTAATGTGGGGTCAGCCTTACCAAAGTGAGTAAGTGGAACTATCCTACCCTATGCGCCTGCTGATGATGATGACTCATTTTATCGTCCATCCAGCTATTCCCCAATTATGTTGGTGTTGGCTTCCAGTCACCGAATCTGTTTGAGTACCAATATTTTGCTTGGAGTGACTACCTATCTACCTATCTTCAATCCAGTCAACTACACAAGACGATATCCATGGTAAGACTGACAGACTATCTGGCTTCTGTTTAGTCGCAGCAGCTGCAGAAAATGTACCTACAAATGACAGCTTTGTCAGACTCAAAGCATAGAGGTATAGACATAGATTATAGCTGTTTCCTGTGAAAATTACTTACGCACCATACGTAATAATTTTCCAAATTGGCTGACTAGATCGAGAGATATTCACAACGTCACAAACTTTACTTCTTTTGTTTAGATAAATGGTCACATCCACAACACAACCTTGATCAATGAATCTATGCGACTGCTAAGTGCTAATCCTAATTATACTGTCACGTGAAAGAATGCACCTACGGGATAAGTAGTATTTTGACTATTCTATATTGCCCACGCAGACGAAGTTGCGGGCAACAGCTAGTCTATACTAATATTATAAAGCTGAAGAGTTTGTTTGTTATTTTGTTTGTTTGTTTGTTTGAACGCGCTAATCTCAGGAACTACTGGTCCGATTTGAAAATTTCTTTCAGTGTATAGCCCATTTATCGAGGAAGGCTATGGGCTACTTTTTATCCCGGTACGGGAATTAGTTCCCACGGGATGCGGGTGAAACCGCTGGCAGAAGCTAGTAACTAATAAATGGTGTTTAAAAATTGGTCCTCATCGCTGTTACCTGGTAATGTAACAGAAAAGGTAGAAGATGTAGACATTGTGACATACGGGTGAAATATTATTGAAAGTTGACTTCACTCGATAATATAAATTATGCTAAGCACATAATGTGTTAGCAGGAACACCGTATATACTAAGACAAAACTAACAAAAAATACCTTTGAAACGAGAATGACTATTCAATTTAAGTATTCTAAATCAGCCACCTTAACGAAAATACTCGAAAAGTGTTTCGACAAATACACGTAGAAACAGCAATAGAAACAAATATCGGAAAAGTAGTTAACTAGTGATGCAGTTCTGGCCACTTAACTATATTGGTTTCAGACAACTGCTTTGTAACTTATACCAATTCCATTATAATGGAAACTTTATTATTCCTTGTTCAGATAACTTTTGTATGGCTCCCTAGAGAAAAAGATTCTGGTAGATAAATGTGTTGTATAAATTAATTATGGGGTTTCTTTTCGTTTCGCATAAAAATTAATTAACTAAGAAAATAATAATATAGTAATGAGAATAGGCTCCGAAATTACTAAACTGATTTGAAAATTTCATTTACTGTTCGAAAGTTACACTCTTTTGAAGTCACATAAGCTGTATTTTATCCCAGTTCGAGCAGTAGTTCCCTCGAAACGAGGGTGAAACGACTAGTATGGACTCGCATAGTTTGTAATCTAGCCTAATTTTAGGAATCCCGTTAATATGAACCTCACAAGAGCACACGTCAACAACATCAGACAAACACGATATTAATCAATAACACATCAGACAGAGGCACCCAAAGATTTCCATACACATACACTATAAATGACATACGCAGCACCGTAATAGATGCAGCGTTAAAATGACATACCGATGCACAAAGTGAACTCACTCAAAGGATGCGCTCGATCGGTGCTTCATGTTACTGTGACGCCGTGAGTACTGCGGATCAGGGTTTGGCCTAAGTTGGTGTAAGTTATAAGCGGAGACCATCCTCCAACGCTTTATTTTGACAATGCGCCTATTTTGTTTATTCCTGGAGATTAAATAGATTTTTCTCTTATTATTGAATTTAGAATTAAATGGCAATGTTTGTAATGAGGCGTGGTCTCCACTCTAGAACTCGTTTACCCCAACGGTTATCGGTTCTTCAGCTAATATGGCCAGCCCACTGCCACTTCAGCTTGTTGATTCGGTGGGCTATGTCGATGACCTTGATTCTCTGACGGATTACCTCGAGTCTAGAGAGAGAGTGGAGACCACGCCTCGGCAAACGTAGTGTAGGACGTCCTCAGGCACGGTGGAGTGATGACTTGCGCTAGACGGCTGGCAGGAGCTGGATGCGAGAAGCCGAAAATCGATCTCAGTGGCGTGCACTTGGAGAGGCCTATGTCCAGCAGTGGACTGCGATAGGCTGAGGATGAGGATGATGTTTGTAATGACCCACTGAAAAGACCTGGGAGCAGAATTTGTTTCATTCGTTGGGTGTTGAACTGGATGTACTCCAAGGTGGTATATATGTACTACTGGGTGAATGAATTTTCGGCGTCTAGTAATATATTGATAGTTCCATAACTGCTTTACTATCATATTTTATGGTACGGTATATATGGTTTAATATCAGCGTTTCGAAAAATATTGCGGTGTAACCGTAAAACCATCCTTGTCGTTGAACCCTGCCTTCTTAAAACTTTGATGTGTTTTAGTTGCTTCATTCTCGCTACTGTCTATGACTTGCACAACCTGGCGTATAAATGGTTTCGCGAGCTGAGTGTAACATGACAGTCTTCAGCGTTTCACCGCTATACGTATTTGCGTATGTCACTACAAATTCACTGTTTCCGTGATATCTAATAAGATTCATATGAATATTAAAATTCGTACGCGTATTTTAGGTTTGTCTTGAAAATAATGTGAAGACAGTTTCACATCATCTTCGTGTTGATATGAAAGAATAAAACAAATGCTAAAAGAAATTGGATCTTTGAATTCTTTATTCGGATTTAGTGCTAAGATTTTCAGTACAATTACAAAACACCTACTTACAACGTAGCTGAAGTTAGCACTACGTCACCAGAGTTAGGGTCTAACATTAGCAGTTACTGCTAGTAAATGGCTGAACTTGGCGGCAGACTACGTTGTATTACTTTGAAGGTGGGGTGTGAGTTACAGCGGATACAAACCAAACCAAAATAGCCTAAAATCTACGACCAGAATATAAGGTTTTTGGACTATTTTCCAATGTATTTTCAGGGCTTTTCCCAAAGCAAAGTAATAAATTACACCAGGAATGTAGATGCATTCGAATGGTGTAAAAAATTGGTCCTAAAATGTTACCTTGAGGAAAACCAAAATTCAGAAATTGTTATTTTATGAAAGTAATCAAAGTCTGAACATAAGTATGAAAATTTCTAATTGGGATACCTAAGAAAAACAAGGAATATTTACTTTGGTCCGCTTTAAATGGCACCCTACTCCAAATAAAGGAGGTCTAGATTAATCTAATATGTATTTAAACGTATTGTATTGTAATCTACGGCCTGTCTCCAATGTTATTCTAGCTTAGGCCGCTTACGGAGCCTCTGTCAATTTCGATCCAATCTATTTTCTTAGGATCTTGATAGCAGACATCAAGTTAGGATAAAGAGCTAATTATTGGATCGAATCTAAAGACTGTTAGCTCTTAGTTATACTTAGAGAATATTGAGAAATGATCAGAAACCTTAGAAATGACATCAGGTCCTTTAAAGCATAAGATATCAATTGTCACCAAATTTTCTATAAAGAGCGACACATCAAAATTCTAAAATCATAATATCAAATGAACAACAGCAATAAATTCTACTAGTAGAATTTGATCAATAATGTAAAGTCTAAATACAGAATCTAAACTTGGCACCATTTCTAATTTCACTATTGCTTTTCAGTATGCAGGATTCATTTCGCATACATAACATTGCCTACCTATACATTTATTCTGTCTAGCCTGTTCTCAACTGTGTTGGGGTCGGTTTCCAGTCTTACTGGATGTTTTACATGGAGCGACTGCCTATCTGATGTCCTCAATCCAATTACTTGGGCCACATTCCTTTTCTATATACAATCCTTTTTTCTAACTTGAAAAAGAAAATCTGTAATGTAATTAGGAAATTCTTTAAACCCAGTTAAGCTTGCAGCCCGAGTTACAAAGTCATCTATTATCCTGGATTTGAAATTAGCCACATACGAATTCCCTTATTAATCCGAAGGGACAGGTGATCTTTTTGGCAAGATTGATTACGGTCAGCATGTTACGAACGACGTTGGGGTACCAGTTTAATTTTTATGCTAATCATCCTTTTATTTGCAATTTAAGTCGCGTTAATTTTAAATTAATTTACTAAGGGTGGAGGGACTGATAACCTTTTGTTTTAAATTGGATGTTGGGTGGGTCTTTTTTTCGATGTTTTTTGTAATGCACAATGCTCGTTTATAAGTATGTTTAGCTAATATATCAGACAGAGAAATTCAATAAAAGTTAAAAAGAAACGACAAAATACAAATATTATAACAACTTTATTAACACATTTTTGTAACGAAGCTTATACAATAATTTATAAAAAACTAACAAAAACTCGTAACAAAAATATAAAATAATATCACAGTCTATGTTCAGCGCCTTAGTGTTTTCCATGGTGGAAGCCCCAGTCTTTGTGGTCTCCATGACCTCCCTTCTTGCCATGGTCGTGATGATGATGATGATGTTCATCGTGACCGTGATGGCCATGATGGCCCTTATCGTCATGACCGTGATGGTGCTTGTCATGGTGTCCGTGATGCCCGTGATGATGCTCATGGTGTCCATGTTCGTGGTGACCGCCCTTCTTGTGGTGTCCTCCCTTATCTTCATGGTGTCCATGGTGATGGCCATGCTTATGGTGCTTGCCTTCTTTGTGGTCGCCATCATAGAAGTGATGGTCCTTGTGGAAGCTGTCCTTATGGTATTTCTTGTGGTAACCATCGACGTGTTCTCCCTTGTCGTGGTGTTCATGATGGCCGTGTTTGCCGCCTTTGTGGTGGTGTCCATGTTCGTGGTGGTCGCCATGGTGGTCGTGCTCATCCCAGTGCTTTTTGTGGTGACCGCCATGTTCGTGATGGTGTTCTCCTTTGTGGTGATGTCCATGGTGGCCGTGATCGCCCTTATGGTGGTGGTGATGTCCATGGTGTCCTTTGTGTCCCTTGTGTCCGTGGTCATGGTGATGCTCGGCACGGTGGTGATGGCCGCCTCCTTCTTCATGGTGACTGCTCTTCCCACCCTTTCCACTGGCTGCTGCCACAAGATCCTTCTCCTCACCTAACTCCCAGCAGTAAGCCGAAGCTAGGCACAGGAATGCTACTGCTACTAACAGTTTCATGTTTGTGGGTTGACTGTGCTAATCAACTATTGTGGAAGCTATTTATAGTTAACAATTTGTTTGGAAGATGAGGAAAGCGTTGGGTGAGCGCGCAATATTTCAGGGTCAAGAGTAAGCGGCATCCGCTCCGCGACTGTAATTTGACAATCTTCAGCGTTTCAGGTGGCTTCCGATTTGATGAGTATGATTCAATTAAAGTTTTTTTTTTCATTCGACAAAACGTTCTTGATCAATCATAAAATAAGATTTTTTTGTGTAAATCTTCTTTTGTGTGTCTTGAAAATAAATGTATTTGTCATATATTTTCGTGAGATTTATGTACAAACATTTGTAGCTAATTCCAAATAGATTAATTTTATACTCTCATGACGTCAGTATAATATTTTGATCTGAACATCTGGAGAGCTCAATCCAGATGTTGGAAAACTTCCAAAACTAGTAGGTAGGTACTAAATAATGCATTTGTAAACATTGCTATATATCGTGGATTACGTGTATCTATGCCAGAATTGGACAATTGCAATATTAAAGTAATTTGGACTAAGCTCTGAATCAAAAATTACCAAATTAATACTGTTAAAAAAGGTATATTTTCAAAATACATCAGGATATTTTTATGGTAAATTTTTTGAGCAATTTTCAATCTACGAGCAAAATCGTACAACAAAAAAAGAAGCTGCCAATTATAGGTCTCGCTATCTACTATTCAGATGAATGAGTAATAGTTTTTTTGTTATTTTAATTGTTAAAATAATTAATGTAATAGTGGAAACATTTAAATAAAATAAAAACCTGTAGAATACTTAAAAAAAAATTAATGTTTTAATTGTTGGTTTCGGAATCTTAAGGAAAATAGTAAGTATTGATCATCTTTAGAACGGTAAAGTATCGCCAGATTTGTATTATTGGTAAAATACCTTTCATATAGTGGTGACAACATAGTCCATAAAGGAATTTCCTGGAGTTTTGTTAAGTAATGTTAAAATTATCTTATTGACTTAAGTTATCAATAATTCTGTAATAACTAGCTTTTGCCCGCGACTTCGTTCGCGTGGAATAGTGACTTCCGGCAGATTTTTGGTTTGACCAATAGATGGCGCTATATGTCCGGATTAAATTTTATTATTTTTATATTTTTTGTAATAAAAACTATCCTATATCCTTTCTCAAGTTCCATACTATGTCTGTACCAAATTTCACACAAATCGGTTCAGTAGTTTAGGCGTGAAGAAAAGACAGACAGACAGACAGACGGACGGACAGAAAGACAGACAGACAGAGTTACTTTCACATTTATAATATTAGTTAGGATTACACTGAAAATATAAGCAACTTATGCGACGAATAGTCCAGAATTAACCAATACATGTGGCTCGCATGGTCACTCTTCTCCGTATTCTTTTTTCTTATGCTAATTAAAGAAAGCAACGCATTTGACATTTCAATGGCAGCTCATAATTGACTTATTTGTAGTAGAAATCTTGGTGGTAAAGACCCCCGTAGCCTCTGATAGCCTGTTAAACTTTTGACCCTTTCGTCAGATTTCTCTCCAGTAATTTTGGTTTGCCGTCCCAGTGCTCAATAAGGAATAGATAATACAGACTCTGTTTACATAAATACTCGTAGCCTATAATGCTCCTGTGTAGAGGGCTCATTTCCTCCCAGAAAAATCACTGCGCTCAATTCAGAAAATATAAATGGTACAGTCAACTTCAGGTCAGTGGTAACAGTTTTATAGGAAAATTGTACTTATTACTATTGAGTTAAGGTGTATGACAGTTGCCACTGATGTGCAATCTACCGTACCAGCGTAAAGAACCATTATTTTTAATTTCAATCTATTGTTTGCAATACATGCAAACCCCGTAACCTTTATATGCTCCAAATCAAGCACGGTGGTTGTTCTTAGAAGAATTTATATGGAAAATCTTTTCAATTTTAGTTCCCAGTTATGTATGTCGGGGTTGGCTTTCAGTCTAACCTGCTGATGCTGCAGGTTACCAATTAGGTATAATATTATTTATCTGCAACACACTTGCAGACACACTGCAGAGGCGGTAGCATCTAGCTTCTGAAATGGGTAATGAACAACGGCTGTTGTAACAAAACAGTCATGTGAAAACCTGCTGTATGGTATGGACATTTGATATGAGAGAATGAGGATCATGCTGTAAGAAAGGTTTTGAGCATGATGGGCTCGTCTCCCCCTCTTTAAGAGGGGGACGAGCATAGAAAAGATGAAAATAAGATGACATCATCTTAAATAATATGTCTATCAGTGCAGTTGTTGATAGGTATAAGACACGTGAGCATCTCATCATACGTAGGTATACAAATTAATGCCATTTTTCGTTGTAACTTTGACACTTTTTTTATAATTTTTGTACTTTATTTTTTGGTGTAATTCATACGTTTTCATTCATTTGAACTTTTACGTAAATAACCAATTGCTATGTTATTGTAGGTATTGTTACTTTCTTAACTTTTCTTTTATGATGTTGACCTTACTCTTTTATTTTATTTTTTGTCTGTTTTGGTTTGTAATGTTTAGTAGGAGATTTTATTGCTACGAAGATATTTTTTAGAATAATGTTACAGTGGTATTGTGTTAGCAAAAGTTTCACTTTCGGTTAAGCATTAGTTTTGCATTAGTTTTACTTAGGTAGTCTCTATCGAGCTATTAATATCTCATCCATAATTTCAAATTACTGAAGTATCTGCATGGGTCAAATAAACCAATCAATAAAGATATAACAGTTTTAATCGCACATTTTTGTAACGAAGCTTATACAATAATTTATAAAAAACTAACAAAAACCCGTAACAAAAATATAAAATAATATCACAGCATAATTTTGGCATCTCAATGTTTTCCATGGTGGAAGCCCCAATCCTTGTGGTCGTGGTGACCTCCCTTCTTGCCATGATCATGATGATGATGATGGTGTTCTTCATGGCCGTGATGACCCTTGTGTCCCTTGTGGTCTTCATCGTGATGATGCTTATCGTGGTGCTTGTGATGACCGTGATGGTGCTCATGATGTCCATGTTCGTGATGACCGCCCTTCTTGTGGTGTCCTCCCTTATCTTCATGATGTCCATGATGGTGACCGTGTTTGTGGTGCTTGCCTTCCTTGTGGTGGTCATCGTAGAAGTGATGGTCCTTATGGAACTCGTCCTTGTGGTACTTCTTGTGGTAGCCGTCGGTCTTCTCTCCCTTGTCGTGATGCTTGTGGTGACCGTGTTTGCCTCCCTTGTGGTGGTGACCATGCTCGTGGTGGTGGCCGTGGTGGTCGTGCTCATCCCAGTGCTTCTTGTGGTGACCGCCATGTTCGTGGTGGTGTCCTTCCTTGTGGTGCTTTCCATGGTGACCATGCTCGCCTTTGTGGTGGTGGTGATGTCCTTTGTGGCCCTTATGTCCTTTATGTCCATGCTCGTGATGATGATCAGCATGGTGTTCATGACCGCCTCCTTCTTCATGGTGACTGCTCTTCCCACTGGCTGCTGCTACCAAATCCTTGTCCTCTTCAGCTAGCTCGCGGCAGTAAGCCGAAGCTAGGCACAGGAGTGCCACTGCTACTAACAGTTTCATGTTTGCTGGTTGACTGTGCTGTTCCGATGTTATTGTTGCTATTTATAGTTAGTTCTTAGTTTGGATGATGAGGAAAGCGTTGGGCAAGCGTCGCAACACTTCAGGGACAAGATCGAGACAGCCGATGGAGCGTTACACCGATTGCTGGGACACTACAAATACATTTCATTGTGATTTGATACAGTTGTGTACACTTATTGCAATTGTGTTTTTGATTGGCTTTTAATTTACATACATTCGACTATATGTATTTTCTATTCATTTATCTTCTGTCTCGACATTTCAAAAAAGGCAAGATTTAATACTGTTTACTTAATTTGTTTTGTTTATTTCGACTCAAGTGTCAGACGTGAGAGAAATCGATGAACCGTGAATAAGACGTTGCTGCTTTGAGTTTTTTTTGTTTCGGCTACGCTTAGTTTAACCGTATCTTGTACCATAAGTCGGTATGATGCGCCTATTTAAACTGAATACCGTATCGTTTAGATTGGCTCAGCAACTATCAAGTGTAAGTAACTGTAATAGGCCTACATTTTTGGAGCAATATTTACATAATATTACATGCATACAACAGTTATAATTTCGTAACTAATAAGATTGAAGTTTCTAAGTAAAGACGTTTGATAAGTTTCTAACTACGTCGTTAGTTGAATGAATAATTCCAGTACTTAACTAGTTTTCCTACATTTTAAAATATAACTCTTATCCAAACTCAGCAATATATAAAATCATATACGTATGGCCAAAGCAGCAATAAAATGCGAAAGAGCTATTCAATACTGACTGCACCGAATACCCCTATTGTAGTCAAAGGGGTTGTCAATAAAAATATTTCTACTTCGGTCCAGTTCAATTTTTCCGGTGCTGCATAAAAAGAACAATCTGCATTTCTCTGTCAAAATTTAATCAAAACAGCAATACGGATTGTCCGCAGTCGGTACCCGGTCACGGGTGTATTCTGGCAATCTGAACGGTAGGTTTTATGTAAAGGTCCTTTGGTACGCGTAAGATGTGTTTAATTAGATGATTTTTTTTGAAAAAATACTGAATTGTTAAAAAAAAGAACAAAATTCTTCTTTTATTAATTACTATCTTCCGCCAACGTGAAACTTGCGCCCCGTTAGAACTACTCAGCGCACCTGGATAATAAATAGGTACACTGAAAGATTTATTCAAATCGGTTCAGTAGTTTCTGAGATTAGTGGGTTCAAGCTAAAAAACAAAATGTTCAGCCTAATACTATTAAGTATAAAATATGTTTTTTTTTATTACGAGCATTCTGAACTAATTTTAGACTTCGATGATATCATGCAACAGAAGCTGCATATCATGCTCTATAACATATAACATGTAAACTGGATTTCAATTGAATATTACAAAGGCCAGTGACCTCAATATAAGAAACGATAGAGTTAACACTTCGATTCGATTTCTGACGTCATTTAGGCGCAACCAACGATACTTTGTCTATTGACGTATGTTCTTTACAGTTATGATAAAAAAGTTCAAGAAATGTTTCATCGTGAAGGTCATTGACGGTTTTATTTGGAGTTATTTAGAGCCTTTTAAAAGTGTGAACATTTTGTGTGTTTCAGTTTCATATATGTATGTAGTTTCTAACATTTATGTAGACTGAAGACTGAACAGTCGGCTGACAATTGACCCGATGGTTGGCGATATCTTGAATAAGTAAGATGCATCTGTATACATTTTGCAATAAATAAATAAATAAATAAATAAGTCTTGAATCCAATCTAAGTTTTCAGTTGGTCTGATACAGGCCATTAATCAACATACCTACTGATTTATGAACCCAAACAAACAATCGGCCGACTAAAAGTTTGCAGGTATTCTTAGGGGATCTTCACACTGCCCCGCATCACGCTGCATCTTGCGTGTCGACGCACCTACGCGCGTTCCTGCGGGAGTGCAGATCTGCATCATCGTGCGGGTTTTTCGCGCACTCACGCGCGTAGTTGCGTTTTGTTAATTCACGCACGGCGGCTCTCATCGAGTTCCATTTTCAAACATACACGTCACGCCCATTCAAAATCACGCGCGTCACTGCGGGATTCAGTGTGCCATACCTTGCGTCTCGCCCCGCACCTACGCGCGGGGGTGCGTTTTTCTCCGCATGTATGTGCGTGATCCGTATGAACGCGCGTGGATGCATTTTCAGTGTGTTGGACTATGCGTGTTTTCCATACAAACGGAGATATTTCCATACAACGGAAAAAAACGCATCCACGCACTACGCTGCATCATGCGGGGCAGTGTGATAATCGCCTTAGTTGTGAGTTGCTTACAGCCAGTTTCTTCATCAAAAGTTAAAGCCAAAGTAAAAGTCAAAGTAATGTCTAAAGTTAAAGTAACGGTCAAATTCAATTTTTCTATTAGTTTTGCTGTCACTTTAGCCTTGAAAAAACGAATTTGACCGTTACTTTTACTTTAGACATTACTTTGACTTTTGCTTTTGATGAAGAAACTGGCCGTTAGAGTAGGACATTTTTTTAACCTAGAGCTGTGAGATCTGTTTCTTCAAATAGAATAGAATATCAATCGGTCATTTACTTTCTAACCTTGATCTAGTAAACTTAGACAGGTGGTCTTTTTGCTAAAATTCTGTCACTTATATTTTAAACAGTTTCTTCCGCCGTATTTTGTGTTTTCAAGGCCGCGTTGTTATTTTATTTGTAGTTTATGTTTGTAAGATAAATAGTATGCAAAGGTAACTTGTGACAAAGCACACAACTTACATCCATTTTGTTGTTATGACATGTCAACGTTGTGCAATTTTGGTACGGGTATGTGAAGGGGAAAATAAAATATTACACAGTATTCATTTGCTTTATTTGAAAATTCATTTCAAATTCACTTATCACTTTTTTAAGTTTACGTATTTTTTTACGTAGTAAATTTTCAATTGTCGTTACAGAATAAAATTGTGAGTTCTCTAATTTAAAATTACCAGGCTAATGTTATATTTACGAGAATAAAATTTGATTTAATATTTATTAAAATATGTAGGTACATATAATTCCCTACAAAAGCATCTTAACAATAGTTACTATCAGAATAAGGCCGTCGTCGCTCAAAGAGGCTTCGTCCAACGACCCTTTTGGGGGCCGGGGACACAGCGCACCCTACCGGGCAAATATTTTTAGACTCTTAATACACTTTGTATTTCTAACTAGTACTACAGTTAGGTAGAGTGGCCCTTTATTTTCTTTAATGGAATATCCGATTAGTAGGGAAAGGATGAGTTTTGGACGTTCGAGTGTGTTCTCGAAAGGGGAATGGCTATTGTTATCCTAAGTTTGTATTGGGTATACTGAATTAGTTCTAGAGAATGCGAATAGGGGTATTTATTTTGGTCCCTGAAATGGATTTTAATATATTTAGTGTAAAAGTTAGCAGACTGTTTTATTGTATTATACTATAGTTTATATCTATTTTGTGAGCCACAATTGCTAAAAACAACCAGAGAACAGTGTGATCTGATATTACACACTTTTCTAAGAGCTGATAGGGATCGTTTGGATACTTTTTCATTGAACATGAAAATACTGCGAATTATGCTCAGACTGAAAGATGCTCATTTGTTCTAAAACCAAAGAAATAGCAAAACCCTTTTAAAAATGCTTACAACAAATTAAGATTCTTAATGATTTGTTTACCACTCATTATTTTGAGCGAACTTATTTAAAAAGTGACATGCTAGTCAAAATACACAACAATAACGAATAAAGGCGAACTAAATAAATACTAGAACACTTAGTACATGAACTATTTATGTAGCAATAAGCGAGAGTTATGTTCACAATGTGAAACTATCATAGACTGAATTACTGAACTGATTAGTTTAGTAACCACAGACATGGCTTTAATTCAATAACTTAGTATCTATTGTCGAATGAAAATTATGTATTCCGTAATTCAGTTATGTTTACAAAATAATTAAATAGTTCGTGCCAGAGGAATCAATAGTTATTATATTACATGAAATTAATCTAAATTGAATGTGTTATGGCAAATTGCTTTAAAATGTGCAAAATATAGTTCCATATTAATTGGTGCTATAATGTGTAAAAAAAAAAACAGTTTTTACGGAAAAGATGAAAAATTATTCTTGTATTTAGCTAGAAACTACTTTTTAAATCTGTCTTGTTGGTATATGGCCATTCGTTTAAGGAATTTAACGGTACGTACACATGTATAACTCAGAAAACTATATTTTTTAGTTTACTCGCCTTAGATCTAGGCTATATATTGATAGAGAAAATATCTAATTTTATTACGATCTCTTAATACAAAATTGAGGCGTCTATTAAATCAATTTTTAAAACCCAAATCAAAATTCACAATTCGCACCCAACATTTTTATGATTCAAGAAAAAAACTGTAACTCGATATAGTTAAGGTTGATCGGCTATAAAAAGCCCGTAAAACTGTCTGTTTCGATACATTGAAATAATAAAACCGTTAGCTGTACTATAAAGGTATAATTTTGCAATTTTTCCTTAAATCGTTGATAGATTGCCTGAAATATTAAATGTTGAATCTGGCAATCACGTTTAGCTGTTTTTTTATGCAAAAAATACCAATACAAATTTAAAACAATGGCTGATGAAGTTGCAGCTATTATGAAAGAAGAAATAAGTGCAGTAAAAACTCTTCAGTATTACTTGTTTATTTGTATGTTTAACATCATTGGAATGCAGGTGAAACCGAGGGGAAAAGTTTGTCTTCAATATAGAAGTAGGAGCACCAAAGCTAAAAATACCAAATTGTGCTACAAAAATGTATGACAGCCACGTACAACGTACAGTATGCCCAGGGATTTTCATTGCAGATATTCTTTAAAAAAATTCAAACATACTGTTGTATTCTGTCCGAACTTATGCGACTCGGTACAGAAATTGATGTACTTATTTTTTTTTTTAAATTTTTTTTTTTAATTTATTCTTAGAGAAGGCTTAGGTACGGACTAATCACAATATTATAACTAACTTATTATAAAACTAAATTGCCAACAACAAGCCTCCACAGATAATTTCAACCTATCGATATTTACAAGTTTAATGCACATAATGTAGTTAACATACAGTTACAGTCTTTATACCCTAGATACCTTCAGTTTGAGTAAAATTGCTAGCCAGTTACATTATTCACAATTTTATTTAAAATCATTCGCAAAAGAACAGTTTTGTCAAACGTCGCCTTACTACGTCAGATATTTGTCGTCACAGCGTAAAGACGTCCACTACTGGACATAGGTCTCCCACAAGCTGGAGGAATTTGCCTATAATCACCGCGTAGCATGAGCACAGAATACTATGTTAATAAAGAAACAAAGCGTTCAGTGAGTTCAATATCCACTTCTATCTAAATTGCAGAATAAGCACGACCTACAGACATAATCATATCACATACTAAAAGCCCTCCCAGGTTGCGCCCGGGATACTGTAGTTATAGTTAAGGGTCCGTTCAGACAGACCGGCTCGGAGAGCAGAGCAAATTCTTAACACGTTGAAAATTGAGTACTTAGTATTTGAAATAAGGTTTATTTTTGCATGCGCACTAAAGTGTGAAACAATAAGAGGAGCCGACCGGCTCCGATCGTGTATTTTTTCTTGATGTTTGTGGTCTTTAATGCTCGCGCAGGCGATCGGCTCCGGTCTGTGTGAAAAGAAAAATGCGCGCCGATGCTCTCCGACCCGGTCTATCTGAACGGACCCTAAAACCGCATGAAAATTCGTGTAAACAGTAGTTTTTGTGCTTGTTGCAATCAAATCTACAGATAGACGCAGCGAATGACTTTTTTTTAATAACTGAGAGTTGTTGATACGACTCCTGTATAAGAGTTGCTGATTATCTAGAAAAAATACTTCAAGACAAAATTCTTCAATTCTTGTACCCCACATCAGAACTCTCGAGGATAACATTTTGTCGAACCCGTGTCGAGTTTAGAAATAAATTTAAAAGCGTGCAGTAACTTCAAGCCACGTTTGTTTGAACGAAACTCTGCTATGAAGGGGACGTGCCTTTTTTTGATAATTTTTCAAAGTTCTGTTTTACCTTTTAAAGTATTGGGAGTACTAAGTTTGGAGACGTACAAAATTATGTTAGGTTGCTTTCATAAAATTGGTGTAAGTCTTCTTTTGATTTTACTTTTCAATTCGTTTTGATAACAGTTAATTAATATTAAAAACTAACTGCAACTTAGCAATTAAAAAGCGTTATTAAATTAATTTAAAAGTTTTAACAATCTTAAAGACAACTTCAACAATACTAAATTAATTACAAAAGAACTCCAATTTCACACCATTTGATTCTATTTTTAAAATCGTTCTATTCTTAAACTGGCTGGCACCTCTATTGCAATGTCACTGAGGGTTGCAACACCCTCTTATAAAAAAAAAAAAAAAACGAGGTACAAAACTTCGTAAAAGTTTTACACCCCGTATAATTGATCTAGCCGGTCGTTCAACCTTCGGAGGGTCCACAAACAAAATGTTCGCGCAAAAAAATATAAGTTGATGCAAAAACTTGGGCTAACATTCTTGATAGAACCCCTTTTCTTCCACACCATAAAACTTTTATATAGGAGGTGTCGTCCCAATCGTGTAGTTTGCACAGCGATGATAAGAAAAAGGGGGTTTTTAAAATAGGCTACGTGTAAATATACACTTCTTTTGTCCAGTTTGGAAGTTTTTTTTTGGATATGTTTGCTGGAAATGAATAAAAGACAACATAAAATATACATATTTTATTAGAATGAGACGTTTAAATATTCTTCACCAAATCTCACATGTCAACAATAACGTCAGAGAGTATATTATAATTTAATTGTTGACTTTGTGTTTTTTATATACCCATTAATTATACAAAGAATTACTTTAAATTAGCGATTTCAGACTTCTGTTTCCTAAAGATGTTTTCGTTTATTCAGTCAAGGGTAAGATAGTACTTAGAGTACATATTTATTTATTTGGGAAAACAAACAGTAGTATATTAAGTATAGACACAGTAATAGTGTGGACCAAAGGTTAACAAATACTACTCACAACATTTTCCCCAAATCCCTACTAATATTATAAATGCGAAAGTAACTCTGTATGTCTGTTTGTCTGTTACGCTTTCACGACTAAACCACTGAACTGATTTTAATAAAATTTGGTGCAGAGGTAGAGTTGACCTTGAGAAAGAACATAAGACAGTTTTTATCCTGGACTTTTTAAAGAATTCTCTTGGAAACGCAATATAACCGAACTCTACGCGGGCAAAGCCGCGGGCGGAAGCTACTTACTACATAACAAATAATTTAAAAAGGTATACACTAATATTTTGGAGAACTAAACTACAGGGATTTTTGTGCATTTTGTCAGATTATTCTGTACAAACAAGAGCTGTAATTAGTTAGTCATAAAACTAAAGTCTCTATTTATAAGTCTGTGACGACTTTGTCGTAAAAACTGTTCATTGTCTGTTCGTCGTCTTGTCAAGTTTACACGTGAATGTAAATTTTATGATCAGACTCAAGAGATATCTTTACTATAGATAAGTACCAGAAGTTTCACTGTATGTGATATTAACACTAAGAAAATATTATAAGGATAACGAAATTAACGGTCAACAGCTGATATAAACACCATTCAGGTTTGGTTTCACTTATAGAACGTAAATTAACTTAAATTAAGGCAAAAAAAAATAACTTAAATTTTCACTCGTTAAGCTACAGTAGTAGGTATTTTTGCCTGTCCTAAGCCAGAAAAAGTATGAAGGGAAGTTACATCACAGGATATTTGTATGTGTTTTAAACGGAGTGCTGCAGGACACCGCCCTTTAATTCGCGCGCTAGTATCCATAAATTTACGGACAGTGTCGGAAAGAAACTTAATAAAATTTTTAAATGAAAGAAACGTTAATTTATTTTTTAATTCAGATAAATAAAATTATAATCAAGTCAACTACCTATGGTTTCAAGGATAACGGTGTTCACACTAACATCCTGTATATTATGTGAAATTGTATCATTTAGTAAATCAACAGTGGAACTATACATAATTAGGAAAAAAGCCAAGGTTTAACAAAGCATTGATCCTATAATAATCTTTTCAGATATTTTTGATTTGTACGTTTCTTTGTAATTTTTATAGGGGATTAATCTCGAAATAACGAGAGCCACGTGTAAGTATATCCTGATTATATTATTATTATTCTCAAACATTACATTTAAAGAATTGTAAATATTTTTATTCTGTTATTTTTCACTGGACTTTTGGCAAAGCATGGTGCTAACAGGTTGATTTTGTTTAAAAAAAATACATTTTTTTCTAAATAATATGATGATGGATCAACGTATCTTCTTTTACTTGAACACCTATACAAAAAAAAAACTGTCAAAACAAAACAAAAAAAAAAAACACGAAAATTAAATCACGTTTCCTAAACAACAAAAAAGCTTTTAGCAAATATGTTTTTTTAATGAAAATGGCACAACTCTTTGTGGTCAGAGAACACCACTCTATTAGGTTAGGTTGCGTAAATGAAAATAAAAGCAACCGGGTCGGGTTTCAGGACTTCGTAGGAATAGCCTCTGAGAAACTCGCCAAGGATTTTATTAGTTTAAATAAGCTCAGGTTAGGGTGTGTGCAGATTTGAGGGTTGGGACTACAAACGATTGTTTGTAGTCCCAGCTTTATTTTGTTAAGCTTAGCTCTGACTTAATAGTGTGTGAAGTTGTACTTTAGATTTGCTATATAATTATGTAGTACTGTGTTGCAGTGTAGGCTTTTAGAAAAGGCTGTATGAAACTAACTGACTTGGTTTTCTAAAACAAGATAAATGAATTGAAACAAATAAATCTGCCGTTTTAATTGTCACATTTGGTTTTTGTCTGATTGGTATTGGAAAAAAATTGAAAAAAAAAATGTTTAGGACAGGAGCTAAACGGCTTTATTAGTACTGAGCTGACTCCTTTTTACACGATTTCCACGACTTCATTATCATCATCATCATCTCAGCCATAGGACGTCCCCTGCTGAACATAGGCCTCCCCCTTAGATCTCCACAGATACCTGTTGGAGGCGACCTGCATCCAGCGTCTTCCGGCGATCTTTATAAAGTCGTCTGTCCACCTTGTTAGTGGACGTCCTACGCTGCGCTTGCTAGTCCGTGGTCTCCACTCCAGCACTTTTCGACCCCATCAGCCATCCGCTCTGCGAGCAACTCCACAACTTCGGCACCCCTATTTTCTTATGTCTATATTTACTCTTAATAATGCCTCCTAGAACAAGCCTTAGCTTGACAGCAGTAACAGAACTCCATAGACACCCTTTTGCTGCTTCAAAAGTATTAAAACCATTGTACTGTTATAGTTTGAAAAGTGTCGTTGCAACAAAATGCGTTACACTTCTACTTTTAAGAGCCAATTGAAACCCAAGTCAAATTAGTTTGCATAGAAAAATCTCTAGGGCATACCTTCAGTTACACAAAACTCTTTATTTTTTTTTTCAGTAATTTAAGCAGTCAGTAAATGTACTACATACACCAACTTTGTCTCTACAGTCTTATACTTTGGTAAATACTGCATAGTACTAAACTTATAAGCCATTCAAAATAGAAGGGGTCTTCCCCAGATACTATTACACAATATCAACACTTCAACAGACAACAAAATAAACAAAACAAACAAGCGTCATCTACTCTTATCTGTCAGCCACAAAACAAAGGGGAAGAGAGGAAGGGGGGTATTTTTACTCGTCAAACATATTCCTCGGTAAACCTGATGTAATGGCCCATTTGCCAGTTAAAGTACCGGTGGATTTGACGTAACGGGGTTGCCGAGTGGCGTTTGTTTTTCACCTGTCGACGTGTTGGCATCCAATGCCAATATGTTTGGAGGTCTGGAGTTTAGTGGCAGTTGTGAACAGGGTCGTGGAACTTTTTTATTTATTTATTAGGGAAAACAAACAATTACACAAGTTTTTTTAACAAATAGTCTTAGTATCTAACGTAAGTACTATATGTGTAACTAACAACGTTATCCACATATTACTTATTGTATTTTACTTATGAACTATCTAAGCATGCGAGTGAGTTTACAATATACATAATAATATTATGATTAAGTAACAGTATTTATTACAGTAGATTTAGTTAATTTTCCAATAAGACTACTACGAAATTTGGTACATGATAGTGTAAATATATCCATGTCCGAAAAAATGGTATTATAATTATTAGCTATGCGACGGAGAGGTGCGCGAACTCCAGCATTGGTGCGGCACGATGAGATAGAGAATAGAGGGCGTGCACGCACCTCACGTCTTACAACAGTTCTAGGTACAACATAACTTAATTTATTAATCAAATCAGAGCAGTCATATCTGCCACTACATAAGTCGTACAAAAACATCATCTCAAGTAAAAGGCGTCTAGACTTCAAGTCCATCAACTTAACATTCCTGTAGCAGGAGTCATTAGGACTCACGCTAAGTCGACAACGGTAACGGACAGCTTTGAGAAATTTGCGCTGAACATTTTCTAAGCTATTTTCGTATTTTTTGTATAGAGGATTCCATATCACCACGGCGTATTCAAGTTGAGACCTAACGAGTGACCTATATAGATGGAAGTAGGTATCAGGACGTAAACTTTGAGATATATTTGGGAGTTAAATCTGGAATGGTAGATGTATAGTATGGCGACATGTTAAAAATAAGAGTTCGGTGACTTTCCTTAGGTTTCAACCTCTTTATATTATGATATGTCGCTAGTTACAAAACAAAAGAAAATCAATTGTGTCTCGCGCATATCAGCGCTCGGACATACAATGACATACGGGTTAAGGAATAGCTTACCTAGCCTAGTGCCCGGAGAATATTACATACTTAGATTCTCCTATAGATACATACTGTTGTGGAAGTGTCAAAGGAACTCATTCAATAAAGAAAATTATCAGCACATCCAAAATTCCTGAAAGAAATGTCCAACCTGTAGGCACAGTCCGTCCAAAAAATTCAAATTCCTCTGTCAAATCCGTGTAAGTCTCTGCATAATATTTCAAGTGCTCAGGTGTCCAACGCGGGACCCTTGTCAAGACGATTACCTGGTCTCTAATGGCTTTGCACTTTTATACACCGCTTTGTCATCTTGCACGTGTCTCTAAGGAAATAGAAACAAGAAATTGATTTTGTTTGGAGTTTTCGGACATTTTGGAAAACCCCAACACTATTTGTAAAAAAATGTAGAAGGTTTTGTTTTGAAAGTTTTGTAAAGTGTTATAAAATAAATCCAACTAAAATAGGCTTGACAAAATGGCATACATAATAAACTTGTTATGTTCTATTGAGACTTTGACGTAGAAGATCAAAGTTAAATTGATTCCCTGTAAGCAGAGCAATGGAGCTTAATCTCTCTCAATATAATATCTCAAGATCGGTACAGTTCGCAACAAAAACGCCTTTCTTAATTGATATTTAATACATAATACACTATGGAACAGTATTTATAAATACCTACTTACCTACTTTGTTTCCTTGCTATCAAATTGTAAAGAAAATCGTTTCGGCTTCATAATAAGTCTGCCTGACTAATGACCATAATAGTATCTACTACGACATCTATGTAACCAATCTATACATATAATAAATCTGTAGAAAAGTAATTTTTGTACATTGAAGAAATTGACAAAAAAAATAGCCGGCATGTTAAAGAATAACTAACAGAACCCATTTCCATCATTTTTGTCATTTTTGTCTGTTTGTCTGTTTGTCTGTTTGTCTGTTTATCTGTTTGTTTGTTCGGGATTCACGTAAAATCTACGAATTCAATGCAGACAATGCATATATACAAAAATTCTACGTAACATGGGGTATTACTTAGTTTTTGTTTCATCGAAATCGATTCACTCTATCAAAAGATATGATTAATTTTGTGAATTCAAGATGTAAAATATTACGACCCGCAATCTGTTTGTCAAAACTGTACATTTGAATGTTGTACTTATATTAGTTGTTCGGCCTATTATTAATCTTTACACAGAAAATCACACCTTTATAAGTAACTTCGGAAGAAAAAAAAATATGAAAATTTTGTTTAGCCAAGGTTAAAGTAGCTCCATCTGTGGTAAAAATACATCAAATTTGTCAAAAGAGCGAGGTGGTAAATGACAATTAATAAGGGGATCTTCACACTGCCCCGCATCACGCTGCATCTTGCGTGTCGACGCACCTACGCGCGTTCCTGCGGGAGTGCAGATCTGCATCATCGTGCGGGTTTTTCGCGCACTCACGCGCGTAGTTGCGTTTTGTTAATTCACGCACGGCGGCTCTCATCGAGTTCCATTTTCAAACATACACGTCACGCCCATTCAAAATCACGCGCGTCGCTGCGGGATTCAGTGTGCCATACCTTGCGTCTCGCCCCGCACCTACGCGCGGGGGTGCGTTTTTCTCCGCATGTATGTGCGTGATCCGCATGAACGCGCGTGGATGCATTTTCAGTGTGTTGGACTATGCGTGTTTTCCATACAAACGGAGATAGGGGATCTTCACACTGCCCCGCATCACGCTGCATCTTGCGTGTCGACGCACCTACGCGCGTTCCTGCGGGAGTGCAGATCTGCATCATCGTGCGGGTTTTTCGCGCACTCACGCGCGTAGTTGCGTTTTGTTAATTCACGCACGGCGGCTCTCATCGAGTTCCATTTTCAAACATAGGCGATTATCACACTGCCCCGCATGATGCAGCGTAGTGCGTGGATGCGTTTTTTTCCGTTGTATGGAAATATCTCCGTTTGCATGGAAAACACGCATAGTCCAACACACTGAAAATGCATCCACGCGCGTTCATGCGGATCACGCACATACATGCGGAGAAAAACGCACCCCCGCGCGTAGGTGCGGGGCGAGACGCAAGGTATGGCACACTGAATCTCGCAGTGACGCGCGTGATTTTGAATGGGCGTGACGTGTATGTTTGAAAATGGAACTCGATGAGAGCCGCCGTGCGTGAATTAACAAAACGCAACTACGCGCGTGAGTGCGCGAAAAACCCGCACGATGATGCAGATCTGCACTCCCGCAGGAACGCGCGTAGGTGCGTCGACACGCAAGATGCAGCGTGATGCGGGGCAGTGTGAAGATCCCCATACACGTCACGCCCATTCAAAATCACGCGCGTCAATGCGGGATTCAGTGTGCCATACCTTGCGTCTCGCCCCGCACCTACGCGCGGGGGTGCGTTTTTCTCCGCATGTATGTGCGTGATCCGCATGAACGCGCGTGGATGCATTTTCAGTGTGTTGGACTATGCGTGTTTTCCATACAAACGGAGATATTTCCATACAACGGAAAAAAACGCATCCACGCACTACGCTGCATCATGCGGGGCAGTGTGATAATCGCCATATTTCCATACAACGGAAAAAAACGCATCCACGCACTACGCTGCATCATGCGGGGCAGTGTGATAATCGCCTTACCATACATTCTTTATAGAGGATTATTATTTCAACAGATGGAGTTGTGTATTTTCCGTAATTCACCATATTTTAACACGTAGGTAGTGTAATTTTTCGATAGACATTTCAATAGTGTTTGTCAGTTTGCCGTACCACATCAAAATCCAACTATAATTATTACCTTGATGAAAGGAAAATTAATAGTTCTCAGCCAAATTTAAAACGGTGCCATCTAAATTATTTTTTGAACATTATGTCAAAAATGATGACTTTAGTGGAACAATTAATTATCATTTAAAGTTACAGATGGAGTTCATATCAGGATTTTTTCATAAACATAGTTTAGCTTATCTTCCACTAATGTGGTGGCCTTAAAACAAATTACTTTGAGTGAGTAGTATTAAGTAGACCTTAATTATTTTTTCTGATGCAAAATATGTAAACTTAATCCTAGAAGAAAGGGAGGTCTATCTCTCGCAAGCGCTGCTAAGCGTGAGGTAGGTAATGTAGGCTTCTGTAGCTTTAAAAACAAGCCCAGATACAAAGTGCAGATAAGAAATGGGAGCTTTCTCGATTTAATACCATACACACGTAAAATGCTTTATGCGTCTGGAAACGTACAAATTACGCGTCGCATACCAGAGACATGCTTACTTTCAACTTCTGATCGCAAATACACTGTTCACGATTACGAACAGTCTCAGTAAGACCCGAGCCAAGTCTAAAAAAACACCTTTTATAAAACTACGTTTGATGTCATTCAATTACAAAGACAGAATTGTTCTCTGCTGCAAATCCTATCCACCTATATCTTATCCTAATCCAGCATGCATTGCAGGTGTGCATTGCACAAAAACCAATGGTATCCTATTCGAGAAGTCAAAAGAGTCGGCCTGCCATCGTCAGCTTTTGCGCTAAGCAAGTGTTCTTAATAGTACCATCAGAATTACATTCATCGTTGAATGAGGTGAATACATTTTCAGAAACCACAATAACAGTAGGAGCCAAAGCGTATGATCGCTTCATAGAGCTCTGATTGGCCCCAGGTGACCAACTCAGGTCTGATTTGTTCGTTCATCAGATCTTTGAAAGTGTTTCGGTGGATACTTACTGTCGTCCTGTTTACGTGTGACACAAAATATGGTATATAAACGTCCTCCGCAAGAGCGAAATTTTCCCGGTGAGCGGTAGTGACGCACAGTATACAACACTTCTGTTTCTTTTGATTTGCTGGCTCCACCAAGAAATGACAAATTGCGAGCGTACATTTTGAAAATCTTGGCAAAACTGCAGGTTTCAAGTACGAACACATGAAGTGGACTCTCACAGATACGTACATTTTGCCTATTCGTGAACTAATGCAAACATTTCGGTGGAGTCCCTCCCGGTTTAGACCTAACCCCACATTAGGCGTGCGCGATCCTCGGGCGTGTGAGTAGCGCGTGCGTCGCGAGCACGCTGCGTGAGCGTCGCGTTTTGCTGCCCTGCGGCATTTGCAGCGCGCTCGACTTGACGTTTAACTGCTAAGGCGTTTAGCGGGCGGCGGGGATAGCGGGCGTAGGGGTAAGAACGCAACTCGAGCGCCGCGTGCTCGCCGCGAGCGTGTCGCTTGCACTCTTTACACATGCCGCAGGGCAGCAAAACGCGACATTCACGCAGCGCGCTCGCGACGCCCGCGCTACTCACACGCCCGAGGATCGCGCACGCCTAATGTGGGGTCAACCTTACCATAGTAAGTAAGTGCACAGAAAATCCCCAATTCATACAAGTCATACAAGTGTTTCTCCCCAGTAGTGAAACTATCCTACCCTATGCGCCTGCTGATGATGATGACTCATTTTATCATCCATCCAGCTATTCCCCAACTATGTTGGTGTTGGGCTTCCAGTCACCGAATCTGTTTGAGTACCAATATTTTGCTTGGAGCGACTACCTATCTATCTATCTTCAATCCAGTCAACTACACAAGACGATATCCATGGTAAGACTGACAGACTTTCTGGCTTCTGCTTAGTCGCAGCAGCTGCAGAAAATATACAAATGACAGCTTTGTCAGACTCAAAGCATATAGACATAGATTATAGCTATTTCCTGTGAAAATTACTTACGCACCATACGCAATAATTGACTATTCTATATTGCCCACGCAGACGAAGTTGCGGGCAACAGCTAGTCTATACATAAAATAAATCTGTAGAGAGGTCAATTCTGTACATTGAATATATTTCCAAAATAACTATTAGCGGGTGATTAGTGATCGATACTGATGCCAAAAATGCAATTAGTAACATTTTTGTCTGTCTGTCTTTCTGTCTGTCTGTCTGTCTGTCTGTCTGTCTGTCTGTCTGTATGTTCGTTATGGAAACAAAAACTTCTTGACAAATTTTGACGAAACTTGATACAATTATTTTTCATACTCCTGGGCAGGTTATAGGATACTTTTCATCACGCTATGATTAATAGAAGCATAGCAGTGAAGGGAAATGTTGGGAAAACGGGAGAAGTTACTCAATTTTTTAAGCTTTCGTCGCGTGTGTAGCCGTTATGGTTAGGTTACACCGAAACCATGTATGACGGAAATATTCTCCTTAAAATTATGTAAAACATATACCATGGCAGCATTTGTCTAACTTTTATGCTTTTATTGGCTGGTGTTTATTATTTCTTCCTCTCTTTGCACAAATTCCGAATCTAACGCGGACGTAGTCGCTGGCAGAAGCTAGTAATAAATAATAAAGTAAAACCAATTAATTTTTATTTGGCTTATGTTTAACTGACCACCAGATATAGTAACAAATAGCGGACAAAAATAGTAAATGATCACCAAAATGAAACTCGCATTTTAATGCAAAATGATAACCAAAGTTTTAACACTTTGCTATCCTATTTAAGTAAAATTACTCCAAGTAAATCATAAGTAAGCCAAAAATAGTAAATGATCACCAAAATTAGTAAATGATCACCAACATTAAATTCTGCTATCCTATTTTAGCAAAATGAGTCCAAATAAATCATTTTTATCCCAAACTTGATATACATATATGTTAGCAAGCATGCAGCATGGAAGCAAACATGCAACATGCAGCAAGCATGGCTTCTGTCACGGCTCCGGCGCTGCGGGGCTCCGGCGGTCCCATGCGAGCTTATCGTCGCAGATGGTTTTCACGCTCACCACCGCAGCTTGGGCTTGCTGGCCGGCCAGCCTCAGCCGCGGCGGCGAGCCTTAAAACTACCTGCGCCTCAGCTCGCAGGCCGCCTCGCCCCTCCGCGCCTACGCGGTTTTGAATTGCACTCTAGGGGTAGGGCAAACAAGACTACCTACGTGGAGTCTATATACACATAACTCAATATGGCATCATAATACTTTATTTAATAATAAGCCTACATTTTAAGGCAACCACAGTGATTTATTTAGGAAAAATAATACATTATTTTGGTCGTCAAGATTTGGTGATCATTTACTAAATTTAGTGGTCGAATACAAATTAAAGTGGAGTCGCGACTAAAATAGCTGGTACTATTATATTTTTAGACTTTATTTTTCTGGTGTTCAGTAGATATTTTTGGTTACAAAACTAAGGGTATCAAAGCATTTTATGGTGGTCAAAATATTTATTCCCTTTTAATTTATAGTACTCTAGAGATACACTAAAAAAGGATAAAAACTATGTTTTATTCAGATAAACTCCTCAAAAGTTTTTCACAGCTTTCCACACATCTCCCAAAAACAGGATAATCTCACGTCACCAATGATTCCCCCCGACTACACGGAACCGTTGGCATGAAATTCGCAGTACACTTAAAACGGAGGCTCAAAGCTTTCGACACTGCAGTGTGTCGACGTACTTGAGTGCGCGCCTTGCTCTAATATAATATGTATCACGTGTCTTGCGTTTAGGCTTTAGAGTTAGCGGAATGGGCTATTGATTTATAAAGGAATTTTAGGCATGTATTTTGCCAATGAAGTTGGCTTTACCTAATGTTAAACCGAAGCACTGACGTTGAGCATAACAGTATAAAATTATTATGTGGAAAAATAAATGTTGAAATATTTTTAAAGGAATGTTTTTGGTAATCAGTATACCTACTTATTGATTTCTGACACTTACGCGAATATTAGATATTTAAATAAAACTGCTTTTACGGAAACGTCGGGATTAAATCTGTGCGTCCTGTGAAAAGTGATATAAGTCAACTTATATCGAATGCGATATTATTGTTGTACCTTCATCAGAAAAAAATGCCCTATTATTCTGTCTAATTAACATTTTGATACGTCTATTAGTTTTAGAGATCGTATGGTACATCTAAGACGAAATGGCGCGTTTTCATGAATATTTTTGTGTAAATAAATACTTATTGACATGTATCGTTCACAATATTCAAGTTATTAAATAAATAATTGTGTTTTAAGATGTATCTCAAGTCATATCATTATTCATTACGTTCTAATAAGGTGTCACCTGATACATGTTTAGTTATATCAATTGACACAATGTAAATTCGTACATTGCATCGGTACAACTAAAGTTGTATCATTGCTGACAAACATAGAAAACTAATATTGTCTGTGTAAAGTGATTCAAGTAAAGTTATATTAATAATCACGAGTAAATTAGAACTGTTTTGATCCAAAATATGTGCAAAGTAATACATCTGCAGAACGCGGGTGTTGCGCGGGGCGCGGGGGACGTTATTGCGGGGGTATCGCCGTCTGCGCGGGGTCAGTGCCGCACATGCTACTGGACGAGGTGCCCGCGCGCGCTGTCGCAGCAATCCACCATGGCGCACAACGTACGTATTAGATGTATCATTTTACACAAAATTCTAATTTTTTTCGCGTGTTCATAATTACAAGGAGTAATATTAATTAACACATAATAATTACTCCAGTTACATCAAAATACACGAAATGTATTTATTATTGTGAATTTTATAATTATAAAGTAATGAATGTGTTTATGATATCGCTTATTTTTCTTTGTTATTATTATGTTTTATGATGATCTACAATGTAAAATATCATTGTTGCAGCTTCGTTCTTGCCGTACAAAACGCATGTTAGACATGTTAAACATAAATAATGAGAATGAAAAAGTTAATGTTTTCATGGATGAAAACATGTTTTCTTCTTCCTGTCAAAATAATAAATATAACCTTAAGTCGAATAGCAAGGAAATATTATTAGAGCAGAGTCCTTCTAAAAATAACATGTCAGTCAAAGAAATATGTGGCGACGAGGATAATGGTTCATCTCCTGATGGTGATTTCGGTTCTTCGAGTAGTGATGATTATATACCTGGTTCTGATGGATATAGCAGTGACAGTTCTTATGATTCTAAAAAAGGATCTATGTTGCGATTAACAAGAAAACCACAAATAAGAATTTCAACTTCAGACAGTTCATGCAGTAGTACCTGTAGCAAAGATAATAAAAATTGCGACAATTTAACCGAAGAAAATAGGAATATTAATCTAAATAACTTGTCTGGCGAACCAAACCTATGCAGTGATATTGCACCGACTTATTCACGCAATTTATGTTATTCTGAAGAAGGAAATAACGAATGCAATACTTTACCCGAGCAAAATATTAGTGATGAGTTAAACAACTTATCTGAAGAACCAAATCAGTGCAATGATGCGGTACCATCTTATTCATTTTGGGAAAACAAAACCGTGACTAGGGAAGGCCGTAAGAGGAAGAAAAGAGATGCTAAAAAAGAACGAAGATGTGAAAGAATTGCACGAAATATCTCTAGAAACAAGGGAGAAGAGTATTTTACAAAGACTGGTAAATTTAAGAAACGTAAAGAATTAAAAGAGTTATCGGACTGTAGAGCAAAATGTAAGGAAAAAATCCCAAAGCAGGTATTGGAAAATGTTTTTACAGAATACTGGCACTTAGGCTCATATGAAAAAAGGGCAAATTATATCGGTAATTTTATAATTATTGGCAAAAAGAAGGTTGCTAAAATTGATCCAAAAAAGAATAGAGAGCATGCTAATAAATATGTGTTAAAATTCGATAATAGTGTCTATGATATATGCAAGAAATGTTTTTTAACAACTTTTGATGAAAGCAACAGATTTATCCAAACTATTTGTGAGAAAAAAATTAAATACGGTAACGTAATATCGAGTGAAAGGGGTCGTGCAGCAAGTTACAAAAAAATCCATGATGATCGATTGGAATTCGCAAGACAGCATATTTTGAAATTCCCTGCATATGAAAGTCACTATGGGCGCAGCAAAACCAGCAAAACTTTCTTAAGTTCTGATTTATCGTTGACAAAAATCTATAATCTATATAAGGAAACTACAACTGAACCCATTAGTAAAACAGTCTACAATCACGTGTTCAAGACTTTAAATCTATCTTTCAAACAGCCTTCCGTAGACACATGCCAGAAGTGTGATAGACTGAATAAACAGTTGGAAACAGCAACGTCGGAAGAACTCAAAACTCAAATAAAAACCCAATTGCAAGAACACCAAGCATGCGCCGCCTTTGCATATGATCTGAAGGACAAAGATAAAAATTATGCAAAAGAATCAACAGATACCCTGGTTTTGACATTCGATTTGCAGCAATGCTTACCCACTCCTTATCTTAAGACGGGTATGGTATTTTATAAACGCCAACTTTGGACATATAATCTTACGATACATGATTGTGTGAGTAATAAAGCTCATTGCTATATTTGGGATGAAAGTATTTCTGGTCGAGGAGCAAACCAAATAGCTTCATGTGTTTATGATTTTTTAAAATATCGTGTTCCTAATCAATGGCCCAACGTTTCAAAAATTATTTTGTACTCCGACACTTGCGCTGGACAAAATAAAAACTCCATAATGGCGACTATGATGCTCGTAGCTGCTCACGATCTGCCGTATATCATTTCCATAGAGCACAAATTTTTGACTCCTGGCCATACAAGAATGGAAGTAGATAGTGACCATTCACTAATAGAAAGAGCTAAAAAAAGAACGACTATGAATATTCATCATCCTCGAGATTGGGCTCAATTAATACGATCGGTAGGGAGACCTGGGAAATTTACTGTTATTGAGATGGCTGAATCTAACTTTTACGATTTTAGTGATTTTTTGAAACAAAACTTTATAATGAAAAAATATAATGAAGACAACATTAAATTCGTTTGGGCCGATGTAAAACTTCTACGGTTTGACAAGACGTTGTTTCCGTGCCTCAAATATAAAACGGATTTGCAAGGTGATGACTTTAATATGATCTCGTTTGCAAAAAGGGGTAAAAGTTATGGAGAAGTACTTGCCAATAATTTAATAAACTGCAAGGGACCAAATTTCATTTCAAACGAGAAGAAGAATGATTTAATTTCGTTATTGCCCTATATTGACAGTAGCTATCATAATTATTATAAAAATTTACCAACTAAGGCTGATATTAGAAATATTGATCCTGATTTGATCTCTAGTGATGAAGACTGAAAAATATTTAATTTTAGGAGTAAGTTGTTGATTTATTTAGTTCTTCGAATTAATATTGAAATAAGTATGTTTAATTTGATACGGAAGTCGAATATTATTTTAAGTTTTTTAATTAATGTTATTTTAGGTACTAACATGATATTGTTGATTCATTCATAGAATTCCAAAGTTTAATTTTGAAGAAAGTTTAAGTTTAATTTAGTTTGAAATTTGTTTTAATTTATGTATAGTCACACAAAGAATACTGAGAATTTGATTTTTGTTTAAGTATTTCCTGTACGAAAAATTGGCTATTATTCGTAAAGTTATTTTGTTGATTTATGTCGTTGATTTCGTTCTTTCCTTTTTTAACACCTATTGAATATGGTCATTACAAAATTAAAGTTTAGCTAAGATTGAGCTAAATTAAAATAATTTGATTTTCAATTCAGTGTTACTTCATATCGTTAAAAATAAATAAAAGTAAATGCATTTTTTTTTCTTTTCATTACTTTATTTTATGCCTGTTGTCATTAAACTGTTTCTTATATATCATATTACACAAATTTGAGTTGAGATATAAGTCAACTTATATCAAAAAACACATAATAACACGACCGTTATTCTCGTGTAAAATGATATAAATAACAAAAACAAAAAAATTACGAGTTTTGTGTTTACAGTGCTTCTGCCGACTAAAAAATATTACTCGTTTGTTTGACAGCTTTGAACAGGAGTTGATTTAGTTTCGTATAAAACTACCTGACAATGCAACAATATCACCTTTCACCAAAGCTTCACACAAAGTGTAAAGCGATACAACTCATTTAGAATCATTATACACGATCATTCATTTGGTGTGTTTTGATACAACAAAAAGCTTTTTTTAAATATCTCTTACCGCATTAACGCCTTTTGAGCTGGAATTTAATATGCTGTAAACAATACGACACTAAATACAAATACACTAAACTGTGTCACTATTTTTGTGAAATTATTATCCTAACAAAATTTTATAATTTTTTACACACAAAAACTACTATATTGTAAAGTTGACATTTTCGAGATGTATCAGTTTTCACAGGACGCACAGAAATAATATCAATATAACCGCGATAAAATCCGTAAAAGTAGTTTTATTTAAAGTATACCTACTTAGTTTAAATAAAAGCAAAGATGATCTGAGTGTACACATTTGGGTGACATTTGGGTGGTGACATCCGTGGCCTATTAACCTGTTATATGTCGGAGTGCACGAGACTCAATTGATTTTCTATTGTTTTACCATTAGCGACATACAAGTTGTTAATTATTCAATTTAGGATTCTACAAAATATACCAAATGCTAACAGTTAATTAATAGGTTAATCCTTTTCTTAAAAACGGCAACTTAATTGTAACACAATACTTCTAACTCGCTGCTTCAGTGGCCCAACCCAAGCGTCTCCTCACCTAAGGTTTCGAGTTTCAGAATAATGTCAAAGTAAATTGCCATGAATTCTTAATAAGCGATACGGAATTAACACAACAAATGCATTAGGGCTAGGGGTACCATACCAAACCATTGGTATGAGAGGGTCATTTTCCAAAATGATACCTTCATCAGATTTATATGTATGGTGTAGCATGAATTTTGGTTCATTCATAAAACAGTCATCGATAGTTAGATCTGGGCAGCATTGGTTGGTATATCAATTTATGGGAAATTTTGATTCTGTGTGAATGAATGAGTTAATTGCTGCTAAACAGTAGAATGGAAAGAGAAATAATACATTTATTTGCGAGAACATGAATGGCTTAATAGATTTCGAATTTTGGTGTTGTGTCTAATTGGGGGAAGCCTACTCTCAGCAGAGGATGGCAATATGATGATATAATGATGAATGTCAGTTGATTTTATTATCATAAAAAGTAATAAAATCAACTTCAAAGTTTTCAGGAAGCCATTTAAATTACCAGGAAGTAATTCAAAGTCTAGTATATTATGAAACATTGAACAAAGCCACCTTACAGAGCTAATACGCAATAATCGATAAAATTGAAATTTTCTACGAGTAACACTAACACCGCATATTCGCAAGCGGTATTGACTAATTGAAAAGCATCATTTAATTGAATTATTTCTACTTCATTGGCCTCGCATAGTTTGCTTGTATTAACTAATAAATGTTTTAGTAAATATTTATCAGCTACTACTTCAATACGATCCGATGTTTCTACATTATTATTAACGAACAACACTTAATTAGTAGTACGGTCTGCATGATATTGTTTGAACGTGGTTCCTGTCAAAAATTCATTAGCAACAAAATTGTTGGCTACAATGTTTTAGATTGTTGTAGCAACGAGTTTTTGTGTATAGAGGGAAATTATTGCTATTATGTATTATGAAGGAGTTTTGATATTCTGTGTACTATGACGTGATGAGAGTTTTGAATGAAATCTTTAGCTTTATTCATAGTACGTTGTTTCTGCACGTAGCAGCTTTCATACTCGTCTGCGAGGAGATTAATTTCAACGACTGACAACTCGCAATGAAAATGTTCTAAGAAGCTCTTGTATAGAAAATACCTAGAATCTTACAAAATTAGTACATACGCTACCCGCTACCCTATTTTTGCTTTCATACAAAAGTCTAAAGTCTAAACAGTGTGAAGCTATAGACGTACTTTTCTCGTAAATAACTTGATTTTGACGTAGTTTTCCATTTGAAAGTTTCCTCTTAAGGTTTAAACTTTGTTTTCAGAGTGTTGAGTAGTAAACATAAAAGTGTCGCAAGTTAGAGGGCACTTCTTTGAAATGTTGTAAAAGATTAATGACTGAGATCTCGCAACTAGTTGTGGTACTTTTGAAACCACAAGTTTTGAGTTCGCTACAGTTCGCGTGATTCAATCTAATCTATGAGTCGATAAATATTTAGTTGTATGTTTCGCCTCTGCTGTAAAAAAAACGAAAACATACACTGAATACAATTAAATATGCAGACCCGGAAATGTTAAAGAAGCTAGTACTGAATAAGATTATAATAGCAAGAATTTTATTTTTTGAAAAAGAGACGCTACCGAAGATCTTCCTATTTTTTTAGGACATACGCATTTTAGGTTTGAACAGCATCACACTAACTGCTATACTCACTACTGACATAGGTAGGTATTTCTAAAGGTGTAAAACCTACATTTTCACGTAACAGCCTAATTCACTTACACATAAGTATAACGTAACCAACTCTATTGTTATTGCAAAATTAATTGGCGTATAATTGGCCCCGCCCGGCTGGTTTATGTCTGAAGGCGTCCTGCAATTGACTGCTGGTTAATTAGAGTCGAACGGCGGAACAAACGGTGCACCTAGCCGGAATAAATGGAACTAAGGTACCGAATGATTCTGGATAATCATGGTTGATGATTTTGGTGGTTTAGTGTCCAATTTTTCATATGTAAAACGGATGATTCACAGGAAAACTTGAAAGTGGATAGTTAAGTAAACATCGTGGATTGACAGTATTGTGATCCACAACCACGTTGGTTGATAGCTTACAAGTGAAAGAGACTATGGGTTTAATTCCCAGGTTATGTAAACCAAATATAGGGGGATCTGATAAAAATACGGAAGACTCGTTCAAGCTAGCTGCAACACAGTCTTAAAATTGATTTGGGCCTAGTGTACACCCCTAAGGAATTCCCTTGATATAGACCACTTTGACAAATATGAAGCGTATTAATAAAGTATTTATTTAATGTTATATTGATAGGTTTTGGATTACGTACATATGTACGAGTTAATTGATCGACCAAGCGATAGATCTAGTAGTTATTCTCAGGGTCGAGATTGTGTCAAATGTCTTCAATAAATAATTAGTATTTGTCATCAATAAACATGTTTGTTTACAATTACTAATGTTGTATGATTAATTCGATGCATTTTTAATGAGGTCAAACAAGGACTTGGGGATTAATTTATGAGTACAAACAGTAAACAAACAAAATACTAGTACCTTTAGTTATCTATACTAATATTATAAAGCTGAAGAGTTTGTTTGTTTGTTTGAACGCGCTAATCTCAGGAACTACTCGTCCGATTTGAAAATTTCTTTCAGTGTTAGATAGCCTATTTATCGAGGAAGGCTATAGGCTACTTTTTATCCCGGTACGGGAAGTGGTTCCCACGGGATGCGGGTGAAACCGCTGGCAGAAGCTAGTGATTTTATATTGTTTGACATCTTGGTTGAAAATGAATCTTAACTAGTTTTATATACAGGGTGTTAGTGTGAACACTGTTATCCTTGAAACCAGAGGTTTGGTTTCACTTATAGAACGTAAATTAACTTAAATTAAGGCAAAAAAAATTAACTCAAATTTTCACTCAAGCTACTACTAGTAGTAGGTATTTTTGCCTGTCCTAAGCCAGAAAAAGTGTGAAGGGAAGTTACATCACAGGTTATTTGTATGTGTTTTAAACGGAGTGCTGCAGGTCACCGCCCTTTAACTCGCGCGCATAGTATCCATAAATTTTCGGACAGTGTCGGAAAGAAACTTATTAAAAATTTTAAATGAAAGAAACGTTCATTTATTTTCAAATTCAGATAAATAAAATTATTATGAAGTCAACTACCTATAGTTTCAAGGATAACGGTGTTCACACTAACACCCTGTAGAGTTATAAATGGTATGTAGTCTCAAAAGTAACTGTGCTATGTATTTTACAGATACCGGACTGATACTATTATTAACACATAAACAGAAAGGAAACTATATAATCCCAAGGCCATAATAGGAGCTTTGTAACTATTTTTAACCCCCGACGCAAAAACGACGGGGTGTTATAAGTTTGACGCGTGTGTGTGTGTGTGTGTGTGTGTGTGTGTGTGTGTGTGTGTGGGTGTGGGTGTATGTGGCATCGTAGCTCCCAAACGGATGATCCGATTGTAATGCGGTTTTTTTTGTTTAAAAGGAATGTCATTCGGGAGTGTTCTTAGTTATGTTTGGTGGAAATCGGTTCAGGTCTTTAAGGTCATCAGCTCGTTTGTAAGGTGTGATAGGAATGTTACACGCTCAGTTTACTTGCAAGCATATGTGGGATCTGAAATTTGAAACACTAATGTCTTCTGGAACCACTGAGCTGGTCTGCTGTTAGGGCACGAAGATAGGAGACGTAACCCTGAACTGACTTTTAGTAAACCCATCGAGTTTGGGCTCGTTGAATTTGTCTTGACGAGTTCTCTTCATGTTTCTAATTGACGAGAACCTGATGCTGGAAATGGGATGTGGCGGATGAAACCCCGGAATGCCGAAATGAAACCCTGGAATGCCGGAATGAAACGGATAAACCGATTTATATTTTTGCTGAAAATCTAGAATGACCAAAGGTTAATCTTTATTGTTTCTCAATCTGTGCAATTCTCCCAGAGCCAGTTTGTCAGGAGGATTGTTAAACAGCTTCCTTTGGCCGAGATCGCCTATAGCGACCCCATCTTAAAATAAAATAAATTAAATGAAGGAAAAATTAAGGAGCTCCTTCAAAAAGCATGAAATAAAATTAAATTATAAATTTAAAAAAACCTTCGACCCAAAAAAAAACGCAATTATTATGACGAAGGGTTAAAAACGCTAAACCCTATAAAAAGCAAAAAATAACTTTTAACACTACGTAAGTACCAGCTAAAGCATGTCAGACTAAACTAAATTTTGACGTGTCGGGGGACCGCTTTTTACCTTCAAATATACTTACATAACTCAAATGATAGGTACCTACCTAATTACAACATTCGTATATAAAAATAACACGAAACTTAATTAGATAATTAGAGCGGTCCCCCGACACGACAAAATTTAGTTTAGTCTGACATGCTTTAGTTGGTACTTACGTAGTGTTAAAAGTTATTTTTTGCTTTTTATAGGGTTTAGCCTTTTTTAACCTTTTGTCATAATAATTGCGTACTTTTTTTGGGTCGGGGTTTTTTTTAAATTTTAATAAATATACGACAAGATTTTTTTTTTTATTAATTATGATTCTAATTGATGAAAGAAATTAACCACTTTTTCCAACACGACCAGACTAAAGTTAATTTAATATCTACATTTTATAGTCCGTCAATATAGTAGTGAACTAATTACCGCAAAACAATAAGCTAATCAGCGTAATAGTTCAATTAGGACAATTCTCAATCATTTATAGCCCAGTGGAGCTGACTGGGGCTACATGGTCGAATGTACTTACATTGGTACTAATTAAGACGGGCATTAGGCCTACTAGCTTAGGCTGCACTTAAGCTGATTACATTATCGGTGTGTTTATTCATTTAGTGTTGGGTGACCTGATTTATTTGTAATTGAATTATATATTTTTTGGTAAGTGGTAAAGCCGCTAAAGAGTGTTTCACCTATAGTTATAAGTAACTAGCAATAAGTATGTTTTATTTTGAAATAAATATTATAATAGCAAGTATTCCATAGGTAAGATATAATTTCACGTGCAGATTTATAATATTTTATTTCGCCTACAAGTGATTCATAGAAAATCTAAACCATCAGGCGCTTCACGTTTCAAATACAATAAAACTCTACAATTCCACTTTTCTTCACACAACATAAACCGCTTAGACATTCCTGTAGGCAAAACCCAAACGTACCTCACAGCATCAAGTTTAATGCACGAACACTTATTAGCAATCTGCCCACCCATAAAACAGAGCAAGCGTGAAGCTATCAGACATTACCGCGAACCCAATCTCCGAGAAAAAGGGTCTTGTTAGAGATCGTGGTTAACTACGGAACCGGATCAGGTAAACGTATAGAATTAATCACACGGACGCCCTGTGATAGCGCTGTAGTCAGCGTTTGGGTGACAGGCCACGAAAGAGGCGAATAAAAAAGCAGAGCGGGAAGCGGCATGAAAAACAGTATAAACTATTTGAACATAATTAAAGAACTTACCTTGATAAATTGGTTTACCAGTTATAGTTTTATATAAGCGGTGTTTATTCACAGCTGTAAATAAGTTCATAGACAGCAACACGTTTTTAAAAGTAGAGGTAGAAGTCAAAGGTTAAAAGAAGTCTTAAACATGAGAATTAACTATAGTAAATGAATCATCATCATCACCCTCCTGCCCAAACCCTATTTTATTTGGTGTCGGCACAGCATGTTTTTTCCATCCATACTTTTTATCTGCCGTCATCTCACAACTATATAAATAAATATAAATAAAGAAACAAATGTGTTATCTTTAATTTTTCTATGCTGAAACTGTGTTATGTTATACACCTTAGTCAGTCTCTGGTTATTTCAAATCGGACTCATTGGAAAATAAAAGGCAACAAACCGCATTTACAGGCACAATCAGTCTACTATTGTATCAGTTATAATCGCTGTCTTCACAGCCACACCACCACTCACTCGTTTCGGACCTTTTCTCAGTCAGAATAGATTCTCATTCAATTATCTAAATGAAATCCGGATAAAGCTTGTGATCTCGCGACGTTAACACAATTTGCGCCCGTCTAACGTCGGAGGAGAATTAAGAATCAAAGTTTTTGGACTAAGTAATCTAATAAATGTATTTAAGCTTGCCCTATCGTTTTTTTTTTTGTGAAAGTCCGGTAATAGTGTTCGATTGTTTTGCGATAGACATGTTTCTTATTTTCTCAAATGGGAATCGAATGACCCATCCTGCAACGGGGTACTGAGATCGGATTATTTACTGAGTAAAACCTACCTAATGTTTCTTCTGGAGCTCTTTAAAGGCAGCATTTACTATTTGGTTAATACCACAGCCAGATACAGCTTCCGGGATAGTGTCAATGTTAAAATTTGATGGGGGCTTTTTAGTAAAATTAAGATTTTTTATACAGTCAATATCCTCACTCGCAGCTTAGTAAAACCTAAAAGTAAAATCACTATCCCAAAAATCTTCACCAAAATGAGGTACCAAAAATAAATTCAACCTTTGCTTACGTCACGTCGTGCCTTAGCGCTTTACGTCGCCGGATGTGGAGCACACACCGCCGGAAGTTCCCGGTACACACCGGATATGATGTACAAATTCCTGATATCCGCCACACCAACGGTGCTTATGTTTGTTTACAAGTTTTCCAAGTTAAACTTCAAAATAAGAACGCTTTTAGACTGAAGAATTCAATTATGGCTTTCAGGATTTTTTTTTTCGGTACACGAGTTTCGAATTTGGGAGGGTAATTTAATTTCCCTAGATCAAAACTTATTTTGTAGATCACTTTACTTGGAAATGAGGTAATGAAAGTAGAAAAGAAAAATGATAGACAAAAACATTTTTTTCTTTTAAAAATATTGTGTTTGTAATCTTCTATCGTCAATGGGAAACATTCTGAGAATTTTGGAAGCCTGGACTTGTGTATCTCATTGTGAACGTGGTGATCACATGATTAATACTATAACCACCAATGTCTCTCAACTATAGTATATTATGACTGAGGTGGATGTATTGCACACTGCAGACTAGGGCTTCCAATCCCGCACCCCATGCTCGATCCCGGTATTGGCGGAGTTGGAATTCAAATCCCGCGGGATCCCGGTATTGGCGGAATCCCGCATATAATTATGAAAAATATTATGTGAGGCAAATAAAACAATAAATTAATCAAATTAAATCAACGTAATTTCACTTTAATTAACGTTAAATGAGATCAATCAAATTACACTTCAATTACTGAGATCAAATATAAAAATACAATCAAAAAAACAGTTTCAGTTGAATGATAATTCGTGAATGGTCGTGCGCATGTTTCTTTACAGTCCCGCAAACCGAGCGGGATCCCGCACACGTAATCTAGCAGCGATCGGGACTAAAAAATGATGTGGGATCCCGGAATACCGAGATCTCGGTATTGCGGGATTGGAAGCCCTACTGCAGACTAAACAATCGGCCGACAGTTGACCCGATGGTTGGCAAGTATTTTTTATAAAGATAACTATGATTTTCTAAGGTCTGATACCGGCTAAGTATCTGATCTTTGTATTGTGTGTCCTACCTTTCATCGTCATACTGATTTATTTACTTACCCCATATTGATTCATATTGATTTACCCCAAACAAACTATCGGCAGACTAAAATTTTGCAGTGTGGGTAGTAGACCATTATGCATCATAAATATCTACATTTAATTATGTATCTAAATATACTAAATACCTACTAATATTTAAATAGCACATACCATATAAATAGTAATAAGTCACTGATTCCTGCATATCTACCACCACTTAATTTCACCCCTTCAAGCAAAAGGTAAAATAGTAAAATAGACGGACGAGCAATAATTAAATCCTTTGAGCGTTTCTAAGAGGATATAAATGTGAAAAAAGGAGAATTTAAGTGAACATCGTTAGGAAAGAACGTTAATTACCGGAACTTCCCTAGGATTAGAACATCGATGAGACTGAGAGATCTTACATTAATAAAGCAGTTTTAAAACTCAGTTAAGGCTCAGTTAAGTGCTGATGTAGTTTTAAAGGGTTTTGGTATAGTAACACTAAGCGCTTATGATACCTAAAACCGATCAATAAAAGGGTCAATTTTAACCTACTGCAAAAAAAGGAGGAGATTCTATATTATACAGTCGGAATCTATTATTTATTTAATCCATCCAGTGTCTTTGAACTCTATCGATCTATTTATAAATAAGCCGCTGACCATTTATGGTTTACTTGTTTCAGAAAGTTACTTATTTTAGAAAGTTTAATTAAGCCATATACTTCGATACAAACGTTATTTTATGGATATTTGATTCATAGTTCCAGGGCCGACTTGCACGTGTCTAGTTTTTATTCACCCATTTTGTTCTCTATATATTTTCTATGCTGACATTTTAATGCAGCAATTCAGTTTACCTTTTCCTTTTCAAACCAATGATTAGTAAGAAATAATAAAATTATAGAACATAAAAATATTCTTCGTTCTCTCGACCTCAACTAGGTAACATGCAATTATTGTAGCATTTTACCTTTTTATAACAATTATATCTGAATGTTCAATAAGAATACTATTCAAACGAAAAATATAAAAAAGTTCAAGCGAGAAACTTGTCGCAGGAAAGTCGCATATTTTTAACCGATTTTCAGAAGAGCAGGACGTTCTCTATTCATCTTTGTTTAAGTGGCCTAAACCAATTTGATAAGTTCATTTTTTTAGAATACTACCCATATTGTCCAATCGTCAATAAGGAGATCTTATAATACCTACTAACCCTAATAATATTAAAATGCGAAAGTAACTCTGTCTGTCTGTGATGCTTTCACGTCTAAACCACTAAACTGATTTTTATAAAATTTGGTACAGAGATAGAGTTGACCTTGAGAAAGAACATAGGAGTTTTTATCCCGGACTTTTGAAGAGTTCTTAAAAAAAGCGGCTGTTCAAAAGATGACATCTAGCACAATATTATTACTGCGTGGAATGTGTAGCAAAATCGAGCTTATACCTATGCACTATAAAATCTTTTAGCATGAAACCTACATTAAATCACCTACCGTAAAATCATACAACTATAGTCCTCTAAAACAACTATGGTCCATAGCCATACTTTGACATTTCGTGTTAATATTGGGTCGTCGAGAGGGCGATGAACGTCGAGAGGGCGATGAAGTACCTGGGACTCGTCCTCGACGGCCGGTGGAACTTCGTCGAGCATTTCCGACGTTTGGGCCCCAAACTGGAGAAGGCAGGTGCTGCATTCAAGCGGCTCCTGCCCAACCTGGGCGGCCCAAACGCCCCCTGCCGCAGACTCTACGCGGGAGTCATGCGGTCCATGGCCCTTTACGGGGCCCCGGTATGGGCACGTTCGGTACGGCCGCGGGCTGTACACTACCTGAACGTGCCCCAAAGGGTGATAGCCATTAGGCTAATCCGGGGGTACCGCACGATCTCCCGCGAAGCAGCTGGCCTACTTGCTGGACTGACACCGTGGGATCTGGAGGCGAGGGTCTTCTTGCGCCTGTACGACTGGCGCGAGGAGGCTCAGCGCCGGGGAGAAACCCCGTTGCCGCGGCAAGTTGTCGCGCAGCGGGCGGAGCTCCGGCGCGATCTCATGGTGGCCTGGAGGGAGCGACTGTCGCAACCCAGTGCAGGGCACGCCACCATCGTGGCGGTAAGTCCCCTCTTTGAGGAGTGGCTCGGGAGGAGTCACGGCGCCTTCACGTACCGCATGACGCAGGTCCTCACCGGACACGGTTGTTTCGGGAGGTACCTGCACCGCATCGGTCGTGAGGAGGCGCCCGGGTGTCACCATTGTGCGGACAGCCCCGAGGACACGGTGGACCACACAGTCCAGGTGTGTCCCGCATGGGAAGGGCACCGCCGGGTCCTCGTCGAGGCTTTAGGCGGCGGCGACCTCTCGCGTCCGGCCCTGGTTCAGGCCATGGTCCGGGGCGAGAGGGAATGGGATGCCGTCGCCTCCTTCTGTGAAGCGGTCATGCTCGAGAAGGAGGAGGCGGAACGCCAGAGAGTTCGCACCTCTCATCCCGGCCGCCGCGCTGGACCAGGTAGACACCATGGGCGCCGGGTGTCGCGAGATGACTCCCGGCCACCGTAGGCGTGGGTCTGTGGGCGGTGAGTTCGGGTGGCTCATCGTCCCTCTGTCTTTCTAGACGACAGACCCGTGTCGACGGCGCGCGTTGTTCCACGCGCTCCTCAAAGAGATGTCAGCAACCCCAGCGGGGCCCAGCAGGGCCAAGGCCTGCCGGGGCTGCGGGTTGTTCGAAAGAGATACCGCGGCCCTGGTACATAAAAGACCTGTGACGGAACACGACGGTTTTTAGTCAGTAAGAGTCTGACACTCCCTCTCCGCTGCTAACCCACAGCGGAAGGGGTCATTTGATGATTTTTGACGTCGTTAAAAAAAAAAAAAAAAAAAAAAAAAAAAAAAAAAAAAAAAAAAAATATTGGGTAAGAAACTCCATCTAGTATATTTTTTGGCAACAATTTGCTAGAATAGATTGTAGTCGTTATAATTTAGTGCAAATCCGATAGATGGCGAGTATGTGCAATCAATAACGAGCGGTGCCGAATGAACCTGTTTTTACGTGTTTACAAAACTCCGCTCACTTTTATTCAAAAAAATAAGTAAAAGTGGTTGCCCAGTCCTAAAACTTGTTTTTATCAAAAGGTAATATGTTTATTTTTATGATATTAGTGTTGTTTTTTACATCAGTTAATTATTTTAATATTTAGTCAAATTTATTCTAATTTTCATACTTTGCATACAACAATAGTCCAACGGTTTTTTGTTTTTTTCCATAATTAAAAACTAACTTTTGTTTTAGAATTGTATCAAGGATTTGAAAATAATGTCTAGGAAGAAGCCTGGAGTCAGATCTTACAAATTACAAAACCGCCTGCGCAAGACAAATTTCTTCTTAATGATTATGTCGCCGTAGAATACGAAGGAGAATTGTGGCCTGGTCAAATCCAAAAAATAGAGGAAGATGGATCATATGTTAAATGTATGGCTCGCTGTGGATTTACATGGAAATGGCCCGAAAAGACGACGTAATTTTTTATCCAATCACGGATATAAAATTTAAAATTCAGCCCCCAAAAAAACTCAGCACTAAAAGAGCACTTTTTCAAGTTGCTGAACTGGAGAGTAAGTGGGGAAATTGCAACAAAAAAATAGCAATACCTAGTGGATTTTTTAAATTTAAATTCTGATTTTATAGAATACTGATTAAATAACGTATGCTACGTAAATTATAAGTAAAAAAAAATATAACCGACTTCCCAAAACACTAAAAAGCAAAAAAAAACAAATTTTAGGTGCATCGGCCTAGAAGTCGGTGTCTAATGGATGCCCCTGAGTTAATTTTGCCACCGACTTCTAGGCCGATGCACCTAAAATTAGTTTTTTTTTTGCTTTTTAGTGTTTTGGGAAGTCGGTTATATTTTTTTGTAAAAAAGTTTTTTATTTTCAGCTTTTCAGTGAAACGAATAAGGTCACTATCCACATAACTGGAAAGTTCTCATTGATACGAAGAATATAAGCCCAAACACGAGGTAGTTTTCATTTTCAGTTGTCGAGTTCCCTCGACCTTCTCTGGTCTCCATCATCAGGTCAGCTCCAAACCTTCACTGTTGCAAAGGTCTCGTCAATACGAATAATATAAGCCCAAACACGAGGTAGTTTACAGACTCAGTTGTCGAGTTCCCTCGACCTTCTTTGGTCTCCATCATCAGGTCAGCTCCAAACCTTCACTGTTGAATAGTGCTATCAGACATACATATGAGTGTCAAGGTTTAACCCTATGTAAGCTTACAACTTTCGAAAGTTGCCCTCGATTTCTCAGGGTTCCCATCACCAGATCCCTGACCTGATGACTATGGGACCAACTGGCAGCTATTCCGCGTCGAACAAAAAAAGAATCACGTAAATCGGTCTATAAACCTCGGCGTAATCGATGTACATACATAGAAAAAAAAAAAAAAAAAAAAAACATACCGGCCGAATTGAGAACCTCCTCCTTTTTGGGAAGTCGGTTAAAAAGTGTTTTTTTTTGTGCCATAAAAGACTGTTCCTTACGATGTTGTTTGACTTACTTGAATAAATATAAATATAGTCGCATAAATCATTATTTTTAATGATATATCATATAAAAATACTAATACTATTTTTGTATTACTTTCAACTATAACCCAAGTTCAGTAAAGTACGGTTTTTTCTTGCATTTTCAACCTGGACTATAGTTGAAAACAGCGCATACAACAATGGTCCAAAATAAATATATTTAAAAAAAATGGTTTTGGTATAAAACCAGTTTATAACTTAATATTATATTAAAGTAAAAATACATTGACACACACAATGCCAGAAAAAAATACTTTGTGCGGTTAGAATTATTACTCTTACAGCGCGATAAAGATTAAACCCCTTAATTTTGGACCATATTTGTATGATTTTACGGTACCTGTATTAATTTCATTTGTAGGTATTGATTAGACTGTTCCACTAACAAGCGAATATTTCACGAGAAATATCTACCATCACATATCTTGTGCTATAATTTGCATATATGACAGATACCTCTGATAGATGGTTCAATACTAAATCACATACAGACACAGATATTTCATAGATCACTTGTAATATATTGCTCAGCTTCCATCTAAGTGCTAATAAATCATTCAAATCTAGTTTCCATGGAAATTCTTAGTGGGAATTCATGGGGAAATTATGAAGGAGCAGTTTAAGTTTGGTATAAAACATAGTTCAGTTTTAGTCGAGTATAATATTTTATAACTTTATTTAAAAACTTTTAGAACATACATTAGAACCTATATAGAATAATCTGAAAGAGAAATGTGATAAAATTATGCTTTTAAAAAATACAAATAATGTCCTTTATTATCTCGTTAACACACAAAACACTTGCAGCCAGGAAAACAGACCCCATACCTACGAACCGTAAACAGATACACTGCACGGCCGAAAAACTAACGCCACACAAATCCAACCTTTTCCAGCTAGTTTTTGTACCGCACTGACCGCTCCCAGCATCATGAACTAAGCACCAAATACTCGTATAACAAAGTTAACGAACCACGAATGGATGCAGGGGAATAACCCGAAATGTTGGATTGCAACAATCGCGCAAAACGCAGTAAATTTTGTCAAAGTGAGCAAGTTGATGACATAAGCGAGTGGCGATTTTTTTATTGTTCGTTTTTTGTTTTTAGGTCGTTTATTTAGTGATTGTATGTAGAGATCCACTTCAATATTTGATTGTCGTTTCCATTGGGAAATGTTTGTGTATGTTGCATGCATATGCATGAGCAGACATTTCCATTATAACGGTGGTGTAATTTGTTGGTCATATTGTTTCTGCCATAAAGCACAACAATATCTCACATCCATAATAGTACCAATAAAATCCATAAAAGTAACAATTACCAACTACAAAATTTACTTTTCATGTAGGTGCGCCCTGTGACTCCTGTATTTTCCTATAATACAGGAAAAAGTCACTAAGTAGGTATCAGTATAATTTATGACTTCATTAAAAATAAATATTATCCCAAACTAGATACATAAAACTTAACTTAGTTTTAGCCATATTTTTGGGAACAAATTGATAAAACTTCAACCCTTATATTGCTACCTGCAACAACAAAACCACGAACAACACTACACAAAACTTTTTCAACCGACCTTCTCCTAACCCCTCATTCTTCTGTGTTTTCTCCGGCCATTAAAAGCGCTAAAATTAGTTTCCTGGACTGACTTCCCCAATTAATACTGTCACTTATAACTTGTTCCGTTTGTAATACGGCACCCACCCTGCCATTTGTACAAAGTTGTACGGTAGAACTTCGAACGAATTATTCATTGCTGTAGCGGATAGGACAACCATGGCTGTGCTGCGTTTAGACCACGGAGTAAGGAAAGATGAGCAGAGATGCCATAAAGTTAGTAGGTCAGGCGCCTTCTTCTAGGTCAAATACGTACGGTGGGTATGACCAAAACGATCAGTTATGAGTGAACTAATGAGGCTTTTGGGTTTTTTGAGACATTGGTCAACGGTTTTTGGTGTTATAAAAATAAACAGGCGTATAAAGGCAAAATAGTAACATTCCTCGTCCCCCACTCACCCGCAGTTTGGCGCGCTACTTTCTTAAGCGATTTTCCGTTATGGCACCTCCACTAGTCATTTTGTTCTCCGTGGTTTAGACTGCCTTAATGATGAGCCTTTAAATGTTTATCGGTTACTAGTGTTCGCTCTATAGGTTTTGATGTGTCTATTCTGTCGTATTTTAAGGCTGAAGTGTTATTTTGTGTGTTCGATTTTGGTAGAGGAAACATGCAATTTTTTTTTTGGCTGCATCTAGAAGTGTCACAATAGATAAATGGCACGTATGACGTATAATATTTATTAATTAAAAACTGTTGTCTAGAAATTAACAATGATAGCATTTTTATGAGTAGGTACCCATCTGTTTAAGTACTATCTTAAAAGTGTAAAATGACAACATGAACCGGCTCAGATATAAAGATAAATGCCAAAATGAAATGGAACCCTTTCTATTAATTAACTGAGCTCTAAAATTATTTCCTAGAAAAACAGAACAGTCCTAAGAGGCTTTCTGTTTACTCACTAATGCCATTCTAGAATACTGAAGCTCAGTTTCTACGAAATAACTAGTGTATTTTAGACCTAATTGGCTCATTATAACAGGATAGGCTTGACATGACAGAGCTGAAAGCTGCCTTAAGCCACATCAAAGTAAATCAAAGGGCCTTTCGAAAAATTTTGAGTTTCAGGTAAATATAATCTTTTTTGTAACAAACTACTTGTATTTTGCCCGAAAAATATATACATACTACGCAGCAGCAACAAGCATTTAACTAAAGGTATATAAATAACAGAACTTATTAAATAGATGTTCTAACATCCTCGATGTCTAAGGCGTTAAGTCCGCCATTGTGCTGTTGTGCAAAAAGTATTAGATATAAATAAATAAATAAAACATTATTGATAGGTATGACTTTTTAACAAATATACCTACTTATGTTTTAAATAATGATTCAATTGATATAGTAATTTAAAACACAGATCTTTACCATTTTATTTTTAAACTTCGTTTGTAAAACGAAAAATCAAACAAATATCCATACTTAAATTACTACTCAAAAAGACTGTAGATTAGATCCTGTGCCACTACCATAAACAACTACAATCACAGTTTTTGGTCCCCAAACCAGAGCTACCAACTTGCCAACGCTTATCGCCAATACGCTTAAGTTTCCCCATATCATACGAAATACCGCAGTTACTGTATACCATACACGTATAATGTGTGTTACTTCGAACACCCAAGTTGGTCTAAGTACTTGTACACTATGACGTTATTTGAAATTACTTCGCTAAACTTAAACGTGCTAGGCTTTGATAAATTATGAAAAATATACCTCATATCTTTTCTAGGTAATAGACACAGTATGTATTATTTTTTTGCAGCATAAACATACCTATAATTTATCAGTATGGTTCATCAAAACTCATTTGCTCAACTATTTGAGTTGAAAATAAGAAAGAATTAGTGTAAATAGCAACGTCTCACCACTTTGTGTATTTCAATTAAAAGTGAAAATTTCAAAGAAAATATACATCATGTTAAAGCTAAGTTGACCAGAAAAGTAAACGTTCAGAATTACATACGACATGAAACCAAAGTTCCCATCAATGGAACACCAAATAAACTCCTATCAAACTTTATTCCAGAAAATCAAACATAACACCAACTTATCCCTTTTAACATAACTTACACCTAAACACGAAGAAACACTTCAAACTTCGAACATGATACAAAACACCAGTACTCTAGAGGTACGTTAATAAGGTAATATGATATCCCTATCCCTACTATACATGCGAAAGTAACTCTGTCTGTCTGTCTGTTTGTTACGCTTTCACGTCTAAACCATTTAACTGATTTTAATAAAATTTGGTACAGAGATAGAGTTGACCTTGAGAAAGAACATAGGATAGTTTTTATCCTGGACTTTTGAAGAATTCTCTTGGAAACGCGATATAACCGAACTCTACGCGGGTGAAACCGCGGGTGGAAGCGGGTAGTTATATAAATTGCGCCCGTTGCCGGACCAAGTTTAATAAGAAGCCACCTGTCTAGTTCGCCTTACTCTTAATTGCTGTTCAGCATTTTACCTGCAATATATTAGTGAACTTAGTTCTTAAGTTAAATGGTTTGATTAGGGAGTTGATTGCGTTGGTGGGAATGTTTTTTCATCATTTAAAACAGTTTAGTTTTCAGCAAGTTTGTCCGTTAAAATTAGGTAAAAGACTTCATAGATACTTATAATAAATCTGTAGAGAGGTCATTCTGTACATTAAATATATTTCCAAAATATCTATCAAGGAGTGATTAGTGATCGATACTGATGCCAAAAATGCAATCAGTAAAATTTTTGTCTGTCTGTCTGTCTGTCTGTCTTTCTGTCTGTCTGTATGTTCGTTATGGAAACAAAAACTACTTGACGGATTTTAACGAAACTTGGTACAATTCTTCTTTATACTCCTGGGCAGGTTATAGGATACTTTTCATCACGCTAAAATCAATAGGAGCAGAGAAGTGAAGGGAAACGTTGGTAAAACGGGAGAAGTTACTCCATTTTTTAAGCTTCCGTCGCGTGTGCAGCCTTAATTATTAATATTTAGTTCATATTTTGTATCTTTATAGGTGGAGTAGTAGTGGGTACGCATAGATTCAGATTCCTAATAGGAGGCTGGTGTTTATTGTTTCTTCCTTTCTTTGCACAAAGTCCCAATCTAACGCGGACGAAGTCGCTGGCAGAAGCTAGTCTATAATAATATAACAAAGAGGAATTTTTGAATTTTGTTGGTATCCTAAAGGCTCCGAAACTGCAGAAACTATATGAAAAATTATTTCATTGTTGAAAAGCTACACTCTTACCGAATAACATAGGCTTTATTTCGTCCCGGTACGGACAATGGACCACTCACTGACCCACAAACTGACCCACTTGACGCGGATGAAACCGTAGGAAAGGCTAGTAGAGTTATACATACTTACCAAAGCGCAAATCATACATACGTTTAAGAATATTAGCGTAATTAGGCATCAAATCCCAATGCTCAATCCATCTGAGATTTCATCTTATTCATATAACATATTATTATTCACAGAATCTCAGAAGACATTTTTTGACTTACGAAGTTCTGTCAGTCAAAACAAAAGCAGTAAATCCCCCTGTCTTCTTCTTGACTTCACTTTCTTCGCGAAGTAATATATCAAAAGTTTTTACGCACATTCTAGGATGCCTACTTTTGCTAGCATTATGATATTTACGCAGATGCTTACAAAAAATGGCTTGCTCCCGTCCGATATGATAAAAACGAGCAAGAAAGGAGAGGTTGTGGGGAATTAATAGTGACTAATAATGACTTTATCTGGTGGAGCGGTAAGATGACGCTTTTACTGTCACTATGATACAGGTAAGTAAGGAAAACGAATGTATTGGTATTACTTAAAAATGTAGGCCCCTAATCTTCTTCTAACTTTTCATATTGTTTTCGTATTGCCTGACGATACATGGTCATGGATGTTACCTTTGATTTTAGATTTTCTATTCTAGTTTTCACTATGTGACTATGCGACTTCTATAATTAAATATGCAAAGTTAAAAAAAAAGACAGCTAAAACATGAAACTATTACATTTGCATCTAATTTTCTGTAGATTTCCAAAATTCACTTATTTCTTCACCCCAACATTTTCCAAACTAAAAACCCGTAATAATTCCAGGACACTCAAAACTCAAAAGCGTCATTTTAGCGCTCCCACAATCAGATAGGTGGGTCACACGACAACGACAAATGTGGCAGTAAGTCACAGAGCCTCCCGAGATTTCTTATACACTGGTTATTACGAACATTGCCGCACCTTCCCCGCAAGGCTTCCTCTTACATTTTTATCTGCGATATTAAAGTAATTATTTAACCTGTGTTATGTAGCTGCATAGCTATTTTTAGCGATAAAATTTTACGTTAACGATTTTTATCTTCGAGATTATATCTCTTGGAAAATTTAAAATTCCACGGGGTAGTTGTTATATTTAATTTTATTTTTAAAGAAGTACTGTCTTTGCCAGAAATAAATTGTGTGCTGTTTTGAACCTCAAAACGCTTTCTTTGGGACAAGAGGTAGTAACAATTGATTAAGTACACCCAGAGTTTGCAATGTATTTAATGTAAAGACCTACTAAATATTACTTTATTCAATTTGAGGCTTTTAGAACTTTAGTTTCATAGCCAGTCTACGGTACATTTGATACATCTGCCTAGAAAATAGTAATTAGCTTTGTACGACATTAAGCATTTAGCGGAAATTTCTTTGCCACCAACATCTCAAACCGCACTTTCCATATCGATTCTGGAAATCGATATTTCCAATTGAAAAGCTCGATGTAAGGAATAGCCTGGTCGTTATCTGAGGGCATCTATCTTGTTCGAAACGTTGGGAAGCGATTTTTCCCTATGCCTCCGACATGGAACAAATTATCATTCAATTTATATCAGTCGGTCCTTTATCGGTCCCATTCCAGACGTTAATAAGAAAATTTTCTGGTGAATGTTTGATGGAGCTTTTTGCTTTTATATTTTTGGGGTGAAATAAATGGCTATGCATATGCATAGGTATAGTTGTTTTTATTTTCTTGCCTATGAAATGTTTTGTTTGAACATTGATGTGCAAACTGGCATTGAATATGGGATAGGGAATGAAATAATCATAATATGCTGTGTGTATTGTGTAAACTGTGGATACCACTATTGTATTGGGTCATACTGTAATGAAAGTGTGTATGTTTAATAAATAAATAAATGTTTTTTTTTTCTTGATTTAATGCACTGATCCAGGTAATGATGTATATTTTAATTAACTTATAATATTTATTTCTTAACAAAAATAAAATGCTGTCAAACTATATAATAGGTAATATGCTTTTAAAGCTAAAACATTTTTACGTGATCCCTCCCACTTTTACTTTAAAACTCAAAGTTAATTTCGAACAAAAATAAATCCAAAATTGTCTCCTACTAACCAAACTTACCAATCTAAAAACTGGACTAATCTCGTCTCCACAAAATAATTGCATTAGGTAATTTACATTCAAAAACTCTCCGAAAATACCGGAGAACATGATTAAGTAACCATAATTCGTCACCAGCTGCGTACAAGTGCGGTTATCAAATAAATTCTCATTTGCTGCCAGCAAGATATTGAAAAATTCAGGCATCTGGTAGCGACCCTTGATTTTATGTTATCTGTTTAAGGGACAGTTTTGTTGTTGCGACTAATTTACTTATTCTGCTCTAAGTTTAATTATAGCAACAAGAAACTGACTGTTATAGGTAATTTTATAATTCTCGGTTACAGAGAATAATGAGATTTATGTTATTTTAAGGCTGTATCCATTTTCCATTAATTTTCTTATGCAAAAAAAATCTATATCCCAAAAGATAAGATTACAAAGTTTTGACTAAGTAGTTTTTATTTAATAAACAATTAGGTAAATATTTCCAAATACACCACACTCCATGCGTTGCTACTTTAATACGAGCAAAATATCGCCAACATTTTTAACGTCAATCGCCGCAAGGCACCAGTAGAACCACACCTTAAAGCTATATCGTGATAAACTTTATTATTTTCATTAAGGGTAGGTGATTCAATTAAATTAGAGCTCAAAACGTTGCGCCACGCGTGCCTTATCATTAAAATTGCTAACTAAGGCACGTATACCTTTGTATTCTCAGTGCTAGGTCACTTTCCTTTAGAATTTAAGATTATCTACGTTGTAAATTAACTTTTAATTGGTAATTTTGTGTATTGGGTTTTGTTTACGCTTTTTATTTTATCAGCGAAGAATCTTAAGTAAGAATAGCAAAGTAGGTAGGAAACTTAAAATCTTTCTATCGGCACGCCAAAATAATCTATGGAATGTCATCTAAACGGTGATACGAAGGCTTGTAGCTGAATCTACAGATTAATGGATCGCTAACGCTTAAAGCAATTTATTATTTTGCTGCAAAAAAATTCAAAAAAACACTATGACAATGTTTCTGTTATGTAACAACAAGAAATATATCCCAAACAACATTTAAATGTTTCATACATAAAAACATATTACATTCAAACCAAGGGGCACGGTTCTCAAGTAATACTTTTCATACTTTTTGTCCGAGATTTATGTTAAAAAGTTCGTCCATTTCTCATTTTCCCCCCATACCCGTCTCTGACTGTGTGAACGATTATCATTCCCTTTTTTCTTAGCCGAAAAAAAAAAGTTTCTTTTGTCAGTTACATCCTACTGGTCCTTTTCAAAATAGGAACAATGAAACGTTCTACATTTAGACGTTATGTTTATTTGAATTTGTGTTCTTATTTCAAAAGTGTTTGATACTTTTTGCTGGTTCTTAATTTGAATTTATTTTCTTTGCAGACAACTGCAACTGCAACTTTGCAGACGACTTATACAACCTGTATTGTGGTCCTTACTAGTATCATTTCCTCCCCTCACTTTGGTGACATCGTGTAGGTTGCTGCCTCTCGAGGCTATAGGGAGGAAAAGTTATATTCCTCTTCTTAGGTAAAATAAGGTGACTTTGAAGGTTGGTCAATAAAAGATAAAAACAACAAAGATTTCATATTTTATTTCAACATCACTTCAAGTGTTAGTCATATAACGGCTGCCATCACAACCTACCCATACAAATATTTGTTCAAGTGTTCATAATTTTAAATAAATAATTCGACTAGGTTACTTTCGTTGTACGTATTCAAAGACTGGTAGTTACTTCATTATTCCTCAAATCTGGAACGTTAAGTGTAAAATGTCTATTACAGCTACATTCTATAGGACCTCCTAAATTACCTTTGGCAATACAAATATTTGGTGCTCGATATTTTTCATCTGTACTCTTTTTCTTACCTCTAGGTATTGAATGGGTTCCATATATTGATCTTATTCCTCCATAAGTGCTATTTTCTTGGTTCATAATATCGTTTTTGTTATAAATATTATAGGTCCTTTGATACAGATCGTTTCTGAAGAGTTCATCTTGATATTTTTTGTCCATTTCTTTGTTATACATGATAGTTGAGTAGTTGTTTTGTTCGGAACTGGTATCGTTTTCAGTGCTTAGAGTTTCGTTGATATATCGTTGTGACATCCATACGTATCTCGCCATGGGTTCTTCGGGACCCCATAACCGGGATGGGCGGAATGCTGATGATATTTTCTGAAATGGAATGAAGCAATTTCTCTTTATTTATTGTCTTAAGTATTTACTCTTGAATACAAAGGGTCAGGAATGTCTTGTACTTGATTGTCTATAAGGCATTAACAAACATAAATATGATATGCATTATGCATGATTTTCATACTTTCAATATCATCTGTCTGGCGTTTTTCCAACTATATTGAAGTCGTCTTCCAGTCTTTCCATACATAGCTAAGTACCAGTATTTTACGTGAAGCGACTGCCTATCTGATCTCCACAATTTAAGTACCCAGCTTACTCAATCTATGCTAATATTATAAAGAGGAAAACTTTGTTTGTTTGTTTGTTTGTTTGGTTGTAATGGATAAACTCAAAAACTACTGGACCGATTTTAAATATTCTTTCGCCATTAGAAAGCTATATTATCTGCGAGTAACATAGTCTATAATTTATCCTGGTGCGGGCAGTAGCTCCCACGGGACGCGGGTGAAACCGCGGGAAAACGGCTAGTATAAAATATAGTTACTAATTCAGTAACCATACTCACAGTAACTAAATTAAACTGCTCTTCTTTAGCCACAGCCACTGCTGCCAACATGACCATTATCACCAATATGACTGCAAAGACTGCCAACAAAGGCCACAGGGTCAACCCGTTGCCCCAGGACACCCGAAGTAGGGCCCTTAGCCACCACCCTGATACTCCTATAAAGAGGACCGGTGTCAACCACCAGGTGGCTATCCAGAAGTATGGGAGTTTTACCCCGGTGAGGAATTCGATGTCTACTGTGAGGTACGACCAACCTGGAATATGTGAAGCTTATGTTAGTCTTGACTTGGTATGCTGCTAACCCACAGCGGAAGGGGATCATTGGATGATTTTTGCCATCGATAAAAAAGTCTTGATTTGGTATGGACGTTAGTTCTACGCATGCATGGGTTGGTCCAAAAGATGACACACGAAGACACATCGCGATTTTTAGTGGTGGAGTTTGTACTATCCTGTATTACGACGAAAATATGATTACGAAGTAGCAATGACTGTTATGGTCGCTGCACACAGCGGGCGCGGCGCGACGGGACGGGACGGCGACGCGACGCTGAGCAGTAGTAATGTACTAGATATTACGGACGACATCACACAGCGCCGTCCCGCTCGGCGCGACGCGACGCGACGATTTAGTACATTGCGTCGCGTCGCCGTCCCGTCCCGCCGCGCCGCGCCCGCTGTGTGCAGAGACCATTAAAGTTCTGGAGATATTAGAAGTTAGTTATATAACTTTTGATTGATTTTTGTTATAAGGCATTGAATGGAAAGGATTTGAGTAACTTTATGAATAGCTAGACTATTATTTTTAACCCTTCAGCACTCACCATAAATAAAGACAAATCCAACAACCTCAACAGCAGAAGTGAACACCGCTAACATTGGTACTATCAGCTCATCGAGCATGGTGGCTACTTCCAACCCTCGAGCCAGTACAGCAACCGTGAGGGCTGTGCCCACAGCTGATGCTGCACAGGCGAAGATACGCCAGTTGTCTCCTGTCAGTCGTTGTAGTCTGTCGTACACTGGGTATAGGAGTATCAGCTGGAATGAAAAATGGTCCTTTTGTACGCATGGTTTGGTCCTTTTGGTGATGAAATATGAACTCAAACTTTTTTGACTTAAGGTTTAAGGTTCTTTGATTGGTTGAATTGAAATGGATATGAAGGTTTTTGATTAACAAAAAAAATATATTGGCATTATTGATGCAATAAAGTTTCGAAACTATGTTTTTTTAAGGAATAAATGTTATATTGTTAGAAAAAACTTGCTTACTCCAATACCAACTCTTTTGTCTAGGTCAAAACACGCTTTCCCAACTTTTAATTACAATGTAACCAATTTACGTACTCGTGTTAAAGATAAAAAACTTTGAAAATTACAAATTAGAATTAATATTCTAAAGTTAAATATTCTTGTAAAGTACTTGCCGCTTATTATGTTAAAGTTATGACCACGAGTTTGGATTAGACTGTTGATATTAATAACTTAAGTCAAATTATAGCTACCGCAGTCTTTGTATTGTAGCGTATATAACTTTTATCTATTCTAGAGATAAAACAAGACTTTTGTTATTAAAGATTTTTAGGAAATCATCCAAGTAATTATGATGGTCTTTAAGCCTTCAAAAAAATTGAGCTTGAATATACACAAGGTACCAATAAAAACTCCTCAAAAAAGAAGGGTCTGGACATCTTCATAGTAGGATTTTAAGGTCCAAAATAAGTCTTTAAACTACTTTGAAGTAAACGTTTCTTTGGACTTTCTTTGGATTACCTAACTGGAAAAAATCAAATACATACCACACTTATAATACCAGAAAAGAATACTACTCCAAATGCAAGCAGAGGCCACTCCTTATTCCTTCTCTCAGACACAGAAGATTGGTATATTAAGACTAGAATTGATATGAAACTGGTATCTTTTCTGCCATTACCGCCAATGGACTCCCAGAGTAACACCCAGAGCCAGCCAGAGAATATACTCGTCATTATTACTAGTGCTGAAGTCCTGAAATATATTGCACATCAGTTTTAATATAGTAATAACTTAATTACATTTACATATTCAATCAGGTCAGTAGTATGTTGAGATTGAATTTTATAGTAAGAACACTGGATAGGAAAAAAATCGTCAGTATCATTGGTGCTTTTACATATTATTCAAACGCATATGGCTTTAACATATAGCGCCAAAAAAATATATATTTAAGTCGTACTTTACGTAAATCGGTGCGACGAACATTAAGCCATGCAAGGCGTCAAACTGAGGCATTTATCAGGACTAAGTATGTTTTTCGCTAGCAATATTTGTAAATGTAGTGAAAACAGTAATAATCATATCACAACTTACATAACTGACCCACATTCGCACTGCAGTAACAAATAGAAGTAAACAAATCTTACCACCGAACATCAGAATGTCTGTAAACTGATCCGCCAGAGCTAGTCAAGTAACCGCTAACAACTTGAGTGGACATTAACGCTTGTACCAGCGAACTGTGCCAAATGTACGGCTGATACAGTGAAGTCCACTGCACGCAAGACTCGAACATTGAATCAAGAACTGTAGTCTTGCCAAGAAATAAGGACAGCACTATGGCGATAATTATTATGATTATTGCTATGATGGCCAGTGTTGATTTTAGGGTTTTGTAGAGGCGGTATAATCTGGAAATGAAAAGACATGTTTTTATAATTTGAAAGACATATGTATTCGGATTGAAGGACTAAAAAGTTTAGTTAAATGAAAGAAAAAAGAAAATAAATTTTATTGCGCAATAAAAGACGCATACACAAACTTAAAATATTTAAACCTCTGCGTCATTGTTGTACCTATAGTTAAAAAAAGATGTGTACAGTAGTGTATTTTTTTCTGTATATTTAAAATCTAACAGAGATTAAATAAATCGAACTGTACGTACTATCCATCAAACAGATTTTAGTTTTAAGCTCTGAATCTATTAATGTTTGTTAAAAGCATTTGATATCAAACAATCAATCGACAGGCGGAAAGTGTGTCCTATTTAATGAAAAACACTATCATTTTGACTGAATATTTTAGTTTTTAGATCACAGTGTTTTTACGTAAATATAGTACACGGATAGTGTTAATTGAATCGTTTGTTGTACGTAATATTTGCAACTGAAACATATTTACTACATTTTAGTTTGTCGACACTTAATTTAGTCCAATTTAAAACAGTTTGTAAACGCTTAAAATTAAATATTACATTTGTGTAATAATGATTCATGAATAATTAGCTTCCGCCCGCGGTTTCACCCACCTCTTGAAATAACTGCTTCCTTTAGCCGGACTATCCTAGGTCCTATTCCCGGGTCTGTGCTATCTCCCCGCTAATTTTCAGCTTAAGTAGTTCAGCCAAACTTGAGTTATAAGTAGTGTTATTAGCACGACTTTATCACTTTTTCAACGAATTTATTCTTAACAAAATTCTTTTTCTTTACAAACTTTTTACTTAGGGCTGAAAGATGTTTTTTTAAACGGCCTATAACAGATGAAGAACGAAATATGACTTGTAATAAGAGTATTATTACTCACAGAATAGGCACGAAGAACCATAGAAGAAATATTAAAATCGCCATTATGCCAAGATATTGAGGATATTCCGTGAACGGCGCCAAAAATGTTGAGCTGAAAGTTTTAATAACATCTGTTAGGATTATGTTTGATAGTAATGTGGTATTTTACCAAGTTCTAGATACCAAAATTGGGTAGTAACAATTAAGGTTGCATGAAAAACTATTGCCACATAATTTCTTATAGCCTAAGAAAATGGCAAATTACTTTTTTCCATATTTCCCTGATATCAGTTTTAGTACTAACTTTTTAATTAAAACAAATTTTTGGCTTCTTACGACTACTTTTCTTTCTATAACTAAGCTATATTTTTTTGAGCAAAAAGACCAGCAGTCGGAAAATTATTTTTCTGCTGAATATAAAGTTTCTTCCTCCTTCATTAAAATTGTAGTACTTATTTCATTAATTCCACCAGTAGTAATATTCATTTAATTTGAACAGTGATGATAACACAAATTGAAAGCGGTTTTCAACTACGAAAGTCAGTTGTATTATCAAAAAAGTCTTTAAAAGATACTATAAACCGGTAGGTTTTCGATTTAAAAAAAACTGGTTTTGTTAGAAAGATAACAAAAATCTAAAATAAGGTATTATTTTGGAAAGACAATGCTGTTCATAATGTTCATTATAAAATTGTAATAAAAGTTGAAAACAAGTACGAATAAATAGATAAGTAGCCGGTTTTGCTATCTGTACTTTTTACCTACTTTAAGTATCACTAGCCGTTTTCCCGCGATTTCACCCACGTCCCGTGGGAGCTACTGCCCGCACCGGGATAAAATATAGCCTATGTTACTCGCAGATAATATACCTAGCTCTCTAATGGTGAGAGAATATTTAAAATCGGTCCAGTAGTTTTTGAGTTTATCCATTACAACCAAACAAACAAACAAAGTTTCACTCTTTATAATATTAGTATAGATAGCATAGACTAGCTGTTTTCCCGCGATTTCACTTACGTCCCGCGAGAATGCATGGATAAAATATGTTTCTAACATTGTAAGAACGATTTAAAACGGTTCTGTAGTTCCACAGCCTGTAAGATACAAACAAACTAAAAAAAAAACTCTATCGATAATATGTTACTTACTTGAAACACTCGGTTGCATTCATTTTATTTTCATATCCGTGCTGAAAGGTAAAACAAAAATGGCTTTAATAAAATATAAAATCATAATTGCTTTATCTGACATGCTGCATTTTTAATCTTATTTTATTTTGCAAAAATATCGTATCTTTTTTCGTCATCATTGTATTGTATAACAAAAGAAATTCATATTCATACTTGAAGGCTCAGTGGACCATTATAATTGTTGAAGGTTTTTACCACTGAAACTAATAAGTTTAATCAAAAAGAGGAAAGATTCTTTACTGCAATCTTCTAAATGCAAAACATAATACGTGCATATATTTGGAGTCTCAACTAACTGTTTACCTCAAAACCCTCTCAAACATAAGCCTGTTTCCACATTTAGCTTTCCGCTTATTAAAATAGTCTTTTACAAAACATTTTACAGTACAAAGCGGCTTACCGGCGTTATATGCAGTTTAGTGCAATCCTTCAAAGGAAAGGACCCCTTGCCTATCCAAACGAGATAAGCAGTCGACAACGCTACATACGTCATGTAGTAAACACAGCAAATATATGACGTCATCACTTTTAAATGGCCGACACCTGGAAAAAACAAAAGGATTTATGAAGAGAATTAATTTTGATTTATTATACGCGGTAGCTATTTGTTTGAGTTCCGCGTGATTTGTTACAAACATAGTTCAAATGGATGGCGGGCGATAAAAATTGTTTAAAAGATTTTAAAATAAGATTCAGTTTCAGTCAGTAACGGTTGCTAAACGACCCTATTGAAAACCTCCTCTTTTGGAAAGTCGCTTATAACATATTATCGTTTTGGGAAAATTAATAAATAATAAAGAAGTCGTGGTAGCCTGGTGGGCAAAGAACCAACCTCTCGAGTATGAGGGTGCTGCGGGTTCGCAAGTACCGATGCAACTTTTCTAAGTTTGTATGTACTTTTTAAGTATACCTTAGACACCAATGTCTGTGTTTCGGATGGCATATTAAACTGTAGATCCCGGCTGTCATTGAACATTCGTCACGGGTAGTCAGAAGCCAGTAAGTCTGACACCAGTCTAACCAAGGGGTATTGGGTTGCCCGGGTAACTGGGTTGGGGGGGTCAAATATAGGGCAGTCACTCCTTGTAAAGCACTGGTACTCAGCTATATCCGATTAGACTGGGTCGGCTTCCAGTCCCAACATAGTTGTGAAAAAGGCTCGGAGGATGATGATGGGAAAATTAATAAAATATTCAGAATATTATTGAACATATAAGTTTAATTTTTTATATTACTCAAAGATAACAAAAAGTGCTGTGATGCGGACAAAAGGACCAACAATACCTATATGTTAAATAAGTAAAATATTACAAAACCTAATCTTTTTTGGGAAATCGGTTAAAAAAATGTCATCTCGAAACACTTAATAAAATATTCGGAACATCAATCTATACAGTTTGAAAATTCCATAAAGATGACAAAAAGGTACGTTCTGGGATGCGGACAAAAGGACCAACAATGTGACATATAACGTGGTAAGTTAATTACATAAAAAATACTGCATTACATACGTCAACAGTGTAATCGGATTCAAAAGCGAACACAACGCGGTTCTCGTTTATCTATTTGTTGGCATAACATGATACTTAGGTTTGCATACTTTATGTACTTTAGACTAGGTTGCCTATCTAAATATTCTAGTAGCTCGCGAATACAGAATCATATGATTAGATTATTCTTCTACATCTCACCTTTATCTTGTGATATTTTTGTGTAAGTTTAAACAGTTAGACGACTATTTTATGGTAGATAATACTAGCTTCCACCAGTAGATTCACCCGCTTCCTAAGGGAACTACATCTCACATCCAAATAAAAAGTAGCTTTCATGTTGTTTTATGTATAAACTATATCACTGCCAAGTTACATCAAAATCCGTACAGTCATTTACGCGTTAAGAAGTAGCACATACACACACACCCAAACTCTGATTTAAATTTCGATTCAATTATGTTAACTACAAAACATAAATTTTCGTATCAAAGGACCATAAAATTTATCCACTTCTTTACCAAGACAACCAAGTTATAGAAATACCTTCATTACCTCTTAAAATAGGCACAGCCCTCCACACTCCTACTGAATCCTGCTGACTCAACTGACCCATGGCCAGCTGCAGCAACGTGGTCGGCAACCCAGCAACCAGCAGCCAGGATGAGTAGACCACCAGGTATGGAACTGCTCCATGTCTAAACGCCTCTTTTGGCAGTCGGACTGAGTTGAACAGCGTCAGAGATATTGCTATGGTGCATAGCTGTGTTTTTATGAAGTCGCATACTGATTTCAGGTTCTGTAAAAAGAAAAGGATAGGTTTGTAATTTTGTAGAATAAGACATAAGGAAGAATTGTAATAACCTGCGTTAACTGGATTGTTTTGCTGGGATTCTTATTAGCCCAAGTCTACTGACAACGTCTGCGTCAGGACCGCCGTCACAAATCACCGATCCTCTCGAAATACATATAGAGAGTTGCTACCTAATTGCTACCAGCTAGTTAGCATACATAAGTTAATATGACAGGTAGACTATAGATAGCGCCTAACTCAAAAGTACTGTTTTGTATTGAACTGTTAACTTGCTAATCTATTTTTGTTAGGCGCAAAAACTCATTTTTTTCATATCTTTTTATCCACGGAATCGATGTTGTCTAAAATTTAATTCTGGAGGGTAGCAATTAGGTAGCAACTCTGGGTGAAAAAAAAAAACTTAATACTTTTGCGCCGTTTCTTCACACTGGGAAAAGTGACAGCCATCCTGATATCAGAATGGCTGTCACCTTAGGATGCTGAATATCTCCAAAACCACGAGGGTAGCAATTGGTAGCAACTAATGGTAGCTAGTAGCAATTAGGTAGCAACTCTCTATATGTATTTCGAGAGGATCGGTGATTTGTGATGCAGACCTGACAACGTCCATTATTTCTTAAAACAACTGGTAACTTTTTTTTAATTGGATTTGAATTTTTTGTTTAGCTATAACAGTGGTATTAAGAAAACTGACATGTATGTCGGTGGACTTGGGCATTAGCATGATTTGACCACAAAAGGGAATGCCTTTATTGTATTTGAATGTTTGTGTTTACATGACGTATATTTTTCGACATTATAGTTTGGTTGATCTTCAAAACAATGCTAACTATACTCTTCATGGGTCTTCATTCAAATATAAACTAGAAAATTACGTTTTGAATACGAAAATCATAATACATATTACATACATCAAGTTCTTAACATTATGATAACAATTGAACTTCCTCAGTAGCGCGTGCTAATTAGAGCAAAACCAATCTCTTTGACATCTCTAGCAGGCATATCTTTCTAATTAGTCAAATGCCATTATAATGGGCGCTCAGGTACGTTGTACTTTTACAGGGTTCTTTTGCTTCTTTGTGGTTTCAAAGAATATCCGTTTATGTTATAGGGCAAAAAAAAACTGAGTCGCGTAACATAAATATGTGGGTTAGGGGCTAGGTTAAGTATTATATATAACATTTTTATGAATATTTTAATATTTAAACTGTATTTTAAGGAATATAAACGTATCATGGCGGCTTCAATACCTTCTTCAGTGCAGTTCTCACCAAATTACTTTACGTCTCTGAAATTGGCTATAGTAGTCACTGTAGTGTTTTGTTTACACATTTCAATATGAAGTCATAGGTAACCAATTTAGGACAGTGTGTCAACCGATACGGACATTTATCAGCCTTCTAATTTACATTACTTAACTTTCAATCGCTTCACGTTAACTACCTACCTCAAAAAAAGACTTAAAGAACTTTACTTCTCTAGCAAAACAATTGCACAAACCCGGTTCTTCAGTCCACTGGTTCATCTGTCAGTTGGTCAGTAACACTGTAATGAGTCTCTCGTTTCATCATAGTTCCGATGACAGGTGATCGATTACGTGAGTGCATAGCTATGGGTTACGTAAGCGGGTTGGGTGACAAAAGATTGCCGATTTTTGAATAGGTTTTGGTCTGGGAGTCTAGAATAAAAGGGCCTAATTTTGATTACTAGGTCACAGACTGAATTTCAAAGGTACTAAAAAATTTAACTAAGACAATAAATAGGTTTTTTACTACGAATGTTCTAATACATATAGGTACTGAAAATATCTATACCAATATTATAAAGCTGAAGAGTTTGTTTGTTTGTTTGTTTGTTTGAACGCGCTAATCTCAGGAACTACTGGTCCGATTTGAAAATTTCGTTCAGTGTTAGATAGCCCATTTATCGAGGATGGCTATAGGCTACTTTTTATCCCGGTACGGGAAGTAGTTCCCACGGGATGCGGGTGAAACCGCTGGCAGAAGCTAGTTTAAGATATAACACAAAAATATATGCAGTAAACATAAAATAATATTAGGTACTAGCTTCTGCCAGCAAACAAACAAACTCTTTAGCTTTATAATATTAGTATAGATTTACTTTAAAATGGATTAATTTGCTAAATTGTAATAAAATGTAAACAATGCATTTTTGAAGGTAAATTGTGCAGTCTAGTAATAATAAACCGACAAAAGTGAAGAAATATTAAAAAATAAAGCAATTCTGCGCAACATTATCAAAAAACTACGTTTCATATTCTAAATGCATAAGAATGTTTCGTGTAATAGGTAACTACATACTGTCCAACGGATTAATAATAAAACTCATTTAATTAACTCAACCAAAACCGTTTTATTTTATTTACTTACTAAACTATTTAGGTATTATAACTGTACTATGATATTGTTACACTGTCAAGAAACACTCATTTTATTTATGGAATAGTCTAACGAAATCGTTAAGATTAAAAACTATTCATAAAAATATCACAAAAAAGTTGTTAGTACTTGATCAAAAAATGCACACTGCGTTCGCATTCGCGGTCAAGAGTCATAGAACTTCAACTCTTATTACATAACAATAAAATACATAATTGCCCCCAATAATTAGCTTTTCCGTTAACCACTGATTTATAGTACGTAGATACGTCGGATACCTTTCTATGTTTGAAAAACAGTGTAAATCGTCGGAACTGTACTACGTAACAATTTATTTTTCATCCCACCATCTCGGAAAGAGTAGTTTTACTCTTTGATATCTGAGCGCAAAAGCCGTTTTTATCCTCTAGAGCGGCAAAGTGATTTGAATTTAGAACATCGTGTGCAATACTCCATTTGTGACAATCTTGATAAGACTTTTCAAACAAATACATATTAAACAAATAAAATACTGCTTAAAATAATTATTCAATTAAATAAGTAATTTTTATTATTGTTATTACATAGATTTTTAACCTCGTTTCATTTTTAAACTGAGTTTTCAAATAAATGAACTTTAATAGGTACTTCTTTTTAATTTGATACTCATATTTGCGCGCCATTTTGTTTTTTTGCATTTAGTATTTTCCTCGATGAAGTGGGATGAAATTATTATTTTTTATTGTTTTGAGGTCGATTTTAAACCTCGTTACATTTTTAAACTGAGTTTTTTCATAAATAAATTTTAATAGGTCTTTTTAATTGCCATGTGTGATGTGCGTGCCATTTTCTTTTTTTGAGTTTAGAATTTTCCTCGATGAGGTGGAATGAAAAGTTACGTGTTGCACTCGAGTGCAAAGATTTTTCACCTTGTGCTCTTTTGATTCCCTCGCTATCGCTCAGGATTCTAATTATTGAAACACTCGCTACGCTCGTGTTTCAATTTTAGAATCCTTCGCTTGCTCGGTCATCAAAATTGAGCCCGCGGTTAAAAAGCAACTTTGCACTCTTGTATAACAAATAACTATTGTTTTTGTTCGAAGTACTAAGTAGCAGTGATGGTTTTTCTTTTGTTTTCTTTTAATACCAACTTGGAATGTAAGTCGAGTGTTTTATAGAACTGATTCGTGGTATGTTCGTGGTTAATTCCATAACTAGCTTTTGCCAGCGGTTCCACCCGCGTCCCTTGGAAATCACCCAGATGGAAATTAGCCCTAAATAATCGTCAGTAAATGGGCTATCTAGCACAGATTTTTTTTTTATTTAGGACCAGTTGAATCAAAGCAAAAGGTTTTTGATTCATAAATACCTATTACAGGTGCATAATAAACGCCAAGCTAGTTGCGCGGTTCCAAAGAGTGGGTCTTATGGCGAAGAATCGGTAAGAAACTCCATAGACACACTTCTTAGAATAGTAGGTTCATTCATGTAAGAATGCTGTAAATACGCCATTTATTACAAACATGTAGATTGTTTAAGTTGCTTTCAAGCTGACAACCAGCATTATTTATTGTTCTGTAATAACCACTTATTATTATTACTCATTTCATTCGATATATTGCTTATAGTAATTACAGCATCGTATTTATTTAAATTAAAAGATAGACACGCCAACATGTGAGTACACGCTCATATTTCATGATTTCTTGAAGAATAAAAAAATAAAGGTATACTTCTAGATAATCTATACTTCGACACTAGTATAAGAAAAGAGAAAACTTTTTTTTGTTCGTATTATACCCTAAAGGCTCCCAAACTACGGACTCAATTTAAATGAAGAATTGTAGATGTTTAACGATGACATAAAATACACTCAATTAATTGTTGAAATTTCATATAGAAAAGGCAGCCCCCGACGGTTATTCCTATATAATTGGGTTAAGTCGGGGGTTTTGAGTTATTTTATTATTTTTCAATAAGATTTTTACCGTCGGGGGTTTTTTCAAAATTTTTAATTTTGCTTAATTTTATTTCAGACTTTTTAGAGAACATATACGAATTATAGTCTATATAATATGTTATTGCAATATTATTTTGCACCGATATTGTAGCGCCCTCTAGTGAGTTACAGGCGTAATTTTTATTATTTGGGAACATTAAGCACGTACACATTGCTGATGAAAACAGAATTGTAATCGGACGTTTTGATTATATTGTAACATTGTTTGGCACTAATATTGTGGCGCCCCCTAGTGATTAATAGCCATGACACCTATCTAAGAACATGAACTCATCGAACACAAAACCGTTATTGAAAACCGCATCAAAATCGGATCATTAGTTTAGAAGGTAGGTGGGAACATTACTTTGCTGTTTGCACTAATATTGTGGCGCCCCCTAGTGAGTTACAGCCATGACACCTATCTAAGAACATGAACTCATTGAACACAAAAACGTTATTGAAAACCGCATCAAAATCGGATCATTAGCTTAGAAGGTAGGTGGGAACATTCCTTTGCTGTTTGGACTAATATTGTGGCGCCCCCTAGTGAGTTACAGCCATGACACCTGTCTAAGAACATGAACTCATCAAACACAAACCCTTTATTGAAAACCGCATCAAAATCGGATCATTAGTTTAGAAGGTAGGTGGGAACATTACTTTGCTCTTTTGCACTAATATTGTGGCGCCCCCTAGTGAGTTACAGCCATGACACCTATCTAAGAACATGAACTCATTGAACACAAAAACGTTATTGAAAACCGCATCAAAATCGGATCATTAGCTTAGAAGGTAGGTGGGAACATTCCTTTGCTGTTTGGACTAATATTGTGGCGCCCCCTAGTGAGTTACAGCCATGACACCTATCTAAGAACATGAACTCATCAAACACAAACCCTTTATTGAAAACCGCACCTAAATCAGATCATTAGTATAGAAGATATGTGGGAACATTACTTTGCTGTTTGGACTAATATTGTGGCGCCCCCTAGTGAGTTACAGCCATGACACCTATCTAAGAACATGAACTCATCGAACACAAACCCTTTATTGAAAACCGCATCAAAATCAGATCATTAGTTTAGAAGATATGTGGGAACATTACTTTGCACAAACGCACACACAAACACACAAACACACAAACACACAAACGGCTGTAACTCACTAGGGGGCGCCACAATATTAGTCCAAACAGCAAAGGAATGTTCCCACCTACCTTCTAAGCTTATGATCCGATTTTGATGCGGTTTTCAATAACGTTTTTTACCCACGACGGAACGGAGCAGGTATATGCGTTTGGGGTGAGAGATGTGCGTTTGTGTGTTTGTGTGTTTGTGTGTTTGTGTGTTTGTGTGTGCGTTTGTGCAAAGTAATGTTCCCACCTATCTTCTAAACTAATGATCTGATTTTGATGCGGTTTTCAATAACAGATTTGCGTTCAACGTGTTCATGTTCTTAGATAGGTGTCATGGCTGTAACTCACTAGGGGGCGCCACAATATTAGTGCAAACAGCAAAGTAATGTTCCCACCTACTTTCTAAACTAATGATCCGATTTTGATGTGGTTTTCAATAACAGATTTGCGTTCAACGTGTTCATGTTCTTAGATAGGTGTCATGGCTGTAACTCACTAGGGGGCGCCACAATATTAGTGCAAACAGCAAAGTAATGTTCCCACCTACCTTCTAAACTAATGATCTGATTTTGATGCGGTTTTCAATAACAGATTTGCGTTCAACGTGTTCATGTTCTTAGATAGGTGTCATGGCTGTAACTCACTAGGGGGCGCCACAATATTAGTGCAAACAGCAAAGTAATGTTCCCACCTACCTTCTAAACTAATGATCCGATTTTGATGTGGTTTTCAATAACAGATTTGCGTTCAACGTGTTCATGTTCTTAGATAGGTGTCATGGCTGTAACTCACTAGGGGGCGCCACAATATTAGTGCAAACAGCAAAGTAATGTTCCCACCTACCTTCTAAACTAATGATCCGATTTTGATGTGGTTTTCAATAACAGATTTGCGTTCAACGTGTTCATGTTCTTAGATAGGTGTCATGGCTGTAACTCACTAGGGGGCGCCACAATATTAGTGCAAACAGCAAAGTAATGTTCCCACCTACCTTCTAAACTAATGATCCGATTTTGATGTGGTTTTCAATAACAGATTTGCGTTCAACGTGTTCATGTTCTTAGATAGGTGTCATGGCTATTAATCACTAGGGGGCGCCACAATATTAGTGCCAAACAATGTTACAATATAATCAAAACGTCCGATTACAATTCTGTTTTCATCAGCAATGTGTACGTGCTTAATGCATGTTCCCAAATAATAAAAATTACGCCTGTAACTCACTAGAGGTCGCTACAATATCGGTGCAAAATAATATTGCAATAACATATTATATAGACTATAATTCGTATATGTTCTCTAAAAAGTCTGAAATAAAATTAAGCAAAATTAAAAATTTTGAAAAAACCCCCGACGGTAAAAATCTTATTGAAAAATAATAAAATAACTCAAAACCCCCGACTTAACCCAATTATATAGGAATAACCGTCGGGGGCTGCCTTTTCTATATGAAATTTCAACAATTAATTGAGTGTATTTTATGTCATCGTTAAACATCTACAATTCTTCAATAATTGTATTCACGACACTAGAATCCTTTAGCTGGTTTAATGGCAGCTCCCGACGGATATTCCTATATAATTGGGTTAAGTCGGGGGTTTTGAGTTATTTTATTATTTTTCAATAAGATTTTTACCGTCGGGGGTTTTTTCAAAATTTTTAATTTTTGTGTTCAATGAGTTCATGTTCTTAGATAGGTGTCATGGCTGTAACTCACTAGGGGGCGCCACAATATTAGTGCAAAAGAGCAAAGTAATGTTCCCACATACCTTCTAAACTAATGATCCGATTTTGATGCGGTTTTCAATAACGGTTTTGTGTTCGATGAGTTCATGTTCTTAGATAGGTGTCATGGCTATTAATCACTAGGGGGCGCCACAATATTAGTGCCAAACAATGTTAAAATATAATCAAAACGTCCGATTACAATTCTGTTTTCATCAGCAATGTGTACGTGCTTAATGCATGTTCCCAAATAATAAAAATTACGCCTGTAACTCACTAGAGGGCGCTACAATATCGGTGCAAAATAATATTGCAATAACATATTATATAGACTATAATTCGTATATGTTCTCTAAAAAGTCTGAAATAAAATTAAGCAAAATTAAAAATTTTGAAAAAACCCCCGACGGTAAAAATCTTATTGAAAAATAATAAAATAACTCAAAACCCCCGACTTAACCCAATTATATAGGAATAACCGTCGGGGGCTGCCTTTTCTATATGAAATTTCAACAATTAATTGAGTGTATTTTATGTCATCGTTAAACATCTACAATTCTTCAATAATTGTATTCACGATACTAGAATCCTTTAGCTGGTTTAATGGCAGCTCCCGACGGATATTCCTATATAATTGGGTTAAGTCGGGGGTTTTGAGTTATTTTATTATTTTTCAATAAGATTTTTACCGTCGGGGGTTTTTTCAAAATTTTTTCCTTCACTCTCATAACCCGTTGGGACGGCAACCCGACACGACCGGAAAGAGATCAGGCGCAGGACCGACATTTACGTGCTCTAACAAAGCGATTTCGGCCCGACTCGGGAATCGAACCCGAGACCTCGAGCACAGCAGCCGCGCTTGCGACCACTCAGATCAACGAGGCAGTCAAGTCGAGGAATAATGAAATACCTATTATAGAGAAAAAATGCATACAATTTTCATTATCATATACGCAGATAACAGTAGACATATAAATGATCATTGTTGAATGTTATTACACTACTTGAGCTATGTGCTAGTACTATAACTGCCATTAAACCAAAACATTATTGTTAATACTAAGTCGTCTACTATAACAATATTTTCATACTGAATTACTATCATTTATGATGTATACTTTGAGTTTGTATGTAGTGTAAGTCAAAACATTAATTCATATGTGACTAATTTATTAGGTACTTGCGTATCTCATCATATCACATTAAAATTAATTACGTTAATATACTGGTAAATATATGTCAATTAGCACAAAGAATATTAATAGCAGAATTAAATAAAAATATGAACAATATAATAGCTACACGAGTTAATCTATCTTAAGGTCAAGCAACACTTCGCACAGTCACAGCCAGTTTCTTCATCAATAGTAAAAGCCAAAGTAATGTCATAAAGCTAAAGTAACAGTCGAATTCGTTTTTCACGATTCTATCTATTAGTTTTGCTGTTACTTTAGCCTTGAAAAAACGAATTTGATCGTTACTTTTACTTTATGAAATTACTTTGGATTTTACTTTTGATGAAGAAACTAGCTGTTAGTCTGTGGATGTGTGATCTTGTCAAAACGATGGGTGTTGTATTTCGAAAGGTAGGTCTAATAGGTGATGATGTCATTTAAGAATCTGACAACCAGGCTTATCAAAGGTTTTCCCTAGTAACCAGGTTGAGGAGGTCAGATAGGCTGGTATTCTGTTGCGTTCGGTTTGACTCAGAGCCGAACCTATCAAGTTTGGAAAAGGCTAGGTAGATGATGATACGATGATGCAAAAATAAATGTTAATAAATCGCAGAAACGTTAAGTGGTAAGAGGAACTAAGTTCCTTCATTGGTTTCAGCGTAAATCATTATGCGTTACCTACTACACAGAAGTCGTTCACACTTCGCGTTTTCATTGTTGTCATTCACAACTGAAGAATACAACACAAAAGTAAGAGGAATGCAAACAAAAATATCCGTTACTATGCTACTAAACAATACATTCTTTATATTGACAATGTTTTAAGTTTTCATAATGTTTTCACATTCTCAGATTGTAGGCGCTTTGTGTGATTGTCGGTTTGAGAAGTGAACTTTAATTATAAGTGTGAAATTGCTAGATTTTGCAGGTATATCGTACTAAACTATGTATAGTGATAATATTTAGACCATTATTTTTATAATGATGAAATATATTAATACTGTATGCTATTACTTAATACAAATTCTTATGAAACACAAAAATACGTGACTCGACAAAATTTTTGAGAACTTTCAATTTCTTTCATAGATACGTAGTTTTAGTCAGAGTATTTATATTGACGTTAGTACATAAAATATGTATATACTTTGTGCATAGTACAATAAATGTTGTATGACTGCAATTTTTCCATGACAACTTATTGTTTTACAAAAAATACCTATCTACCTAGTAATTACCTCACATACCTATAGATTCTTCAACCAACGATGTTATTAATGAAGTATAACATCATAGTTATAAAAATAATTATTACACAGGCTTTGCAATAATTTATTAACACTCAGAATAATGTGTTTCAAAAGTAGGTACTGCAATATAGGTGTAAGTTCTACTTGGCCATCTGGATGTTCAGATCACGAAACGGTAGATAAAGAACAAAATCTAGATTGGCATAGGTTGGTCTCCAACACATCGGAAAATGAGGAACAAATCGTAAACATAGGATACGGGTGAAACTGCTGGCAGGTCTATTGAATATTCAAGTAAAATATACGTTACCTTAACGCAGACCATTAAGGTAATCAAACAACATATCCCAAGATAAATTATATCTTTACATTATATCACATTAACAGTTATTTTCCTAACATTAATTACGTGCATTACTTAGTCATTTGGAATAGTTAGGAAATAAAAAGTAATGCTCTAATGGTTAGAGAGTGAAAAGACTGTGCACGCGATTCATTCGACAATCACTCATTAGTATAGACCGTCGATGATTTACTGCTTTCTGCTATAATGTTTTCGCGCACATTTTCTTATGTAAGTTTGTTTAGTACTACGTCATTGTAGTCTAGTTATTGGCAGTTTTGACCTTTGATTGAAGATAGTAGGTAATAAAGTAGACACCGTTCGATATTGTTCTGGCTTGATCGCGATTGTTGCGCTTACCACGATTGGACTGTCAATAGATGATTGGTCGTGAGTCAGACATGCTTTGGAAAGAATGTTAAGATGTAAGTTCTGACTGACAGTCAGGAGCACTAACGGCTTATTTTGTCCTGATCACCCAGGTGATACGCACTGAGGTGGTTTGGAATAAACCGCAGTAGTATAATAGTAGTCCATGCAAAAACTAATAATATATCTACTTACAGTCTGCTAATTTTATATCTATTTTTTCTATAAGTAGTAATATAACGAGTAGAAAGAGGCAAAGTAGGTCATGTTTAAGAGGATCTCTGGATCCACTGAATCGATTTAGATTTTACCAATGAGAAATCTTGATTGTCCACCCTAAATAAGTTTAAGTTGAACTTAAAAGTAAATCAAAATCAAAATCAAAAGTGTTTTTGACGACTTTAAAATGCACGTGTAACGAAGAAAAATTATGTTAAAAAGTCTTCAAAATTGAATGGCGTTTCGGTACTCGGTCGATAAGCTGTTTTCTTATCTGGTGAGGGAAGTAATCCCCCCAGGACGCGGGTGAAGCCCCAAGACACACCTAGTATAAGATAAAGATGTAATTCATTATAAGCACGTAGAAAATAATCTCCAGAGCTAGCATTGCAATTGAAAAAATGTATATTTTGGAAATACCAAATTACCCTGGAGTGTTGTGTGTTATTTTTCATCCCGGAAATATACAAATCCCATGGGAACTTGAATATAGCATTGATGAAACTTTCTCATCGTTCCGTTTACATAGAAAAATAAATAAATGACTTTGTTGAGTTGAAATGAGTTATTTTGATGCAATGTATTTAAGAATTGTAAATTAATTAATTTTAATATTATTCACTAACTGGTTATTAATTAGCGATAAAAATAAAACCATGCGAATATTTACATTTAATGTACCTACAGGTAGTTTCGAGATGACCATGACTTTGATAAATCATGAAAGAAATAAACAATAAGTGTAAATTCACACCGTATGATGTAATTACTAGCTTTATGTCTGGCATTATAAAAAAATAAAAATAGAACTTAAACATCTTCTAGAGTTTCTTATGACAAAAGAAATAACATAGATTAAATTATCCTAACGGGATGAATAAAATATGTTATAATTCCATTGCCATGAAGGCATTAATTTTTATTTGCATTGCCAGTGTACTTATTGGCATTAAATACTTTTATATTGATATTACTAGAGCTGCTGTATACCACCACCACTTTTGATTAATTATAGCATACCTAATGGAAAATTTAGCAATTTTACACACGTTTTTGTACCAAAATCTCATTAATCTAACCGCAAGGTCAAATTTAAGCAAGAAGCTACTTCGTACATCTTAAAAATAAGTCATATAATGAATTTTTGATGGAGTTAGAATGAAAATATAATCGTCTTAACTCATCTTGGCCGTGGTGGTAAGAAAATACGGACCTTGGGGAATAAGGAATTGTGAGAACAAAAACATGACACATCCTTTACAAGATGCGTAAAGTATATTATTGTGGTTCTATTGTATTACGAGTTAAGTAAGTTACGACCTATATTACACACATAAGTACCTACATACCCTCGTCCTTAACCTCTGAAAAATATATTATTTTTTCGATTTTTTTATTTCGTCTTTAGGAGGATTATATCGCAAAGAACATCCTAAACTTATCTTCCTCTTGATAACTTTGTGTTTTACACTAACAGGTTTTCAGTCAAGTCTTCACATGAGTTACCACCCATAACATATGCTTATGAATAGCTTACCATAGGACTAAACGACCATGTATGAAAGATGTCCCGATATTTATTTATTTAGATATATTAATAAAGAATTTTTATTTACATATTTACATGACGTAAAAATAAACTTATTTATACATATATACAACTAAAAACAATTATAAAATGGCATCAAAAAAACTCCTCATCGCTGCCCACCGGGAGTGTACCCAAGAGGCTGGCAGCATTGCCACGTTGGATGGCAATGCTTTATTTTTGACCAAAATAAAAACCAGCCTTTGGGTCACTTGAAGTGTCAGAAAGTCGCTTTGCCATATCTTTAAAATGCAGATGAGCACTTGGATCCCACGGCCCGAGGGTTTCAACCCCAAACGGCTCAAAGGTATAGTTACCAACCAGGGTTCTATATTTGCGCCGTTTGGGGTTCTCTTTAGATATATTAGATGTTTTATCTCACGTAAGCGGGTAAGCCGTTTGTTTGTGTAAATGCCCATGAACTTGCCTTTCTATGAATCAGTGTATTCAGCTCTCTTGAGTTCACCTATGTACTATTCAGTTTTTGTCAACGGACGGAGTTGAAAATAAACCGGCCAAGTGCGAGTCGGACTCGCGCACCGAGGGTTCCGTACAAATCCTGTATAGATAAAAAGTGAGTCTCGGGCCAACCGTTCAGTTTAGAACAATCATAGTTATGGTAATTTCGTGAGAGTCAAGATAGTTAATATTTTTTATTTTATAATATAACTAAAATAGTAGGCCAGTACCTTGTAAAAGTTATTTTATTAAAGTTATTTATATATTATTTATATACAACATTTTATAGTCATCTTTCAGAAATTTGATTGAAAATAACTAATTATGTCTTAAAGGTCATTGGGCATACCTGACCCGCTTTGTAAAAAGTGGCGGACATGAATCAAAGTAGTTTTAAATTGTGGAGAATGGTATGACGTTTCTTTGAATATAAATATTTTATTAAAATTCCATGGACACGAATGTCCAGGATTGTTTGAAAAATATAAAAGACAAGCAGTTTCAGAGGATTGTACAGGTGGCAATGCTAGTTTTTATTGTTAAAGACTTTTCATAAAGAAGGAAGATGCCAATTCGGATGACCAGGATCTGATGAAGATCTGGAAACCCTGAGAAATCGAGGGCAACTCTTGAATATTGTAGGGTACTGGTAAACAGTGAAGGTTTGGAGCTGATTTGATTATGGAGACTACAGAGAGTCGAGGGAACTCCTGAACGGTATGTTATAACTACCACGTGCTTGGGCTTATTTTATTCGTATTGGCGAAGACTTTCCACATAGATAGGTTTGACTGCCATTGTGGGATTGATAGCAAAGATCAGATATAGTTATGGGAACTCCTTTACAATTTATAACGTAACCTTGTGTTGGAGCTTATTTTAGGTGATGAGAATTCACTACTAACTTGGGTTAAAGCAGCCATTGCAGGAATGGGATCTTTTATTTTTGAGGGATTAATCACCTAACGAGCCCCAGTTTCTGGTTTTTTTCGAAACCGCCTGACGACTTGTAGCTGTCGAATTGTAACAACGACTTCTAGAGAGTAGGATTCGGGTCTGCTGGCTTTACGTTTCTAGAGCCTTGACAAAAGTGTAATTCTGTCCCTTTCTTGGTTTTATAAAATCGGCTTTATTTTATTTTCTAGCATTTTGCACACAAATCTAACTTCAAACATATAAAAAAGCAACAAGAAAACAAAAGCAAGAAATAAATTAAAAAGATGTTAGGTGCATCGGTCTAGAAGTCGGTGTTTAGAGGATGCATCTATATTTATTTAACCACCGAGATCTAGACCGATGCATATAAACAGTTTTCTTGTTGTTTTTAGAAGTGTGAAGTGAAAAGTTCTCGTCAATACGAATAATATAAGCCCAAACACGACGTAACTAAAACATACCGTTAGGGAGTTCTCTCGACTTTCTCACGTCTCCATCATCAGGTAAGCTCTAAACATTCACCGTTTGATAGTATCACCAGACATACATCTGAGAATCAATAATTAAATTAATCCTATGCATGCCTACAATTTCTGATAGTTGCCCTCGATTTCTCAGGATTTCCATCATCAGACCCTGACCTGATGACAATGGAAATAAACGGTGAGTATACTCTTTCACTACAAAGAAATGATTTCTCAAATCCGTCAAACGTGGTCGTTTAAATTCCCCATTGAAATGAGGAAAATATTTGATGTTTACACCTGATTTGCTCTAGATTCCCATGGTTCACATTGATGCGACTAATGCCATAGTAAATCAGAGCCTTTATCATTATACTGTGCTATATTTCGTTCGTATCCGCCGTGGGTATGGTTTCCATACTAAGGTGCCCAATGACCTTTGAATGATTTAAAATTTTTCACAGTTTAGAGGCAATTATATTTAAGAAGTGTTTGATATGAATTTCACTTTTTATTCAAAACTTTAATATTTCTACGCGTTCATGTGAAAATGGGTAGGTAGTAAGTTTATAATAATTAATAAAATATTTTATGTCATGTAAGCAAAAATAATATTTTTATATTTTATGTCACTTCAAATTTATCATTTTCGCAATTTTTCCTTTATCTGTACTACATAACGTTGCTTCGTGCCGAATTTCAAGATTCTGAGTTCACGGGAAGTACCTTGTAGGTTTTGATTCCCTAGCGTGTGACGGAAATTCGTCTAAGGTTTCGGTAAAACTGCTGTATCTTTTGATCGCTTTAACTTAGAAGTTTGATTTTTTCATTGCTTAAAGGGACAATAGACCTAGGTATTTGGTATAAATTTCAATGTGTCGAGAATTTGTTGAAAATATCGACATAATCGGTTGTATCTTTTGATTGGCTTGGCTTAGAAGTTTGATATTTTCACAGCTTAAAGGGGCAATAGACTCGAGTATTTCATGTGAATTTCAGCTTGATACGTCCACGCGTTCTTAAGATAAAGGGTCTTGACAGACAGACAGACAGACAGACGGACAACAAAGTGATCCTATAAGGGTTCCGTTTTTTCCTTTCGAGGTACGGAACCCTAAAAATGAAGGTTTATGTTTTTGCGTCAGTTTTTATTAAAATATTTATCAAAGGTAACAAAAATACTCACGAAGACGCAATTTAATTATTTTAAGAAAAAAACATTTTTACGACAGTTTATCTTTTGCTAGCAATTTTCTCGCTATTTCACCGCGTCCCGAGAAAATCGCCTATATTTATGCACATAAAGTCAACAAGACATGTATTGTCCAAGAGTGCTATTATAAAAAAATCATCAATCATTGTTTTTGAGATTCAACAAAACAAAAAAACATGCACATAAGGCCAGATACACACACACATAGACTTCATTCAGTGATAAAAAAAGATCTACTTATATGAAGATGTGTAAATGTGTGTTCAGCAGAATATGCTAACTGATATATATTAGTTCTTATACTAATATGACTGTGTGAAGGGCATAAGGATGTTACTTGAATGAAGATCTTACAAATGTATAGATTTATTTTATTAGGGTTCCGTACCTTTTTTTTTTTTTTTTTTTTTTTTTTTAGCGACGTAAAATCATCAAATGACCCCTCCCGCTGTGGGTTAGCAGCGGTGAGGGAGTGTCAGACTCTTACTGACTAAAATCGTCGTGTTCCGTCATAGGCCTTTTATGTACCAGGGCCGCGGTATCTCTTTCGAACAACCCGCAGCCCCGGCAGGCCTTGGCCCTGCTGGGCCCCGCTGGGGTTGCTGACATCTCTTTGAGGAGCGCGTGGAACAACGCGCGCCGTCGACACGGGTCTGTCGTCTAGAAAGACAGAGGGACGATGAGCCACCCGAACTCACCGCCCACAGACCCACGCCTACGGTGGCCGGGAGTCATCTCGTGACACCCGGCGCCCATGGTGTCTACCTGGTCCAGCGCGGCGGCCGGGATGAGAGGTGCGAACCCTCTGGCGTTCCGCCTCCTCCTTCTCGAGCATGACCGCTTCGCAGAAGGAGGCGACGGCATCCCATTCCCTCTCGCCCCGGACCATGGCCTGAACCAAGGCCGGACGCGAGAGGTCGCCGCCGCCCAAAGCCTCGACGAGGACCCGGCGGTGCCCCTCCCATGCGGGGCACACCTGGACTGTGTGGTCCGCCGTGTCCTCGGGGCTGTCCGCACAATGGTGACACCCGGGCGCCTCCTCACGACCGATGCGGTGCAGGTACCTCCCGAAACAACCGTGTCCGGTGAGGACCTGCGTCATGCGGTACGTGAGGGCGCCGTGACTCCTCCCGAGCCACTCCTCAAAGAGGGGACTTACCGCCACGATGGTGGCGTGCCCTGCACTGGGTTGCGACAGTCGCTCCCTCCAGGCCACCATGAGATCGCGCCGGAGCTCCGCCCGCTGCGCGACAACTTGCCGCGGCAACGGGGTTTCTCCCCGGCGCTGAGCCTCCTCGCGCCAGTCGTACAGGCGCAAGAAGACCCTCGCCTCCAGATCCCACGGTGGCAGTCCAGCAAGTAGGCCAGCTGCTTCGCGGGAGATCGTGCGGTACCCCCGGATTAGCCTAATGGCTATCACCCTTTGGGGCACGTTCAGGTAGTGTACAGCCCGCGGCCGTACCGAACGTGCCCATACCGGGGCCCCGTAAAGGGCCATGGACCGCATGACCCCCGCGTAAAGTCTGCGGCAGGGGGCGTTTGGGCCGCCCAGGTTGGGCAGGAGCCGCTTGAATGCAGCACCTGCCTTCTCCAGTTTGGGGCCCAAACGTCGGAAATGCTCGACGAAGTTCCACCGGCCGTCGAGGACGAGTCCCAGGTATTTCATCGCCCCCTCGACGCCGATGGTAACCCCCCCCACCGTGACTTGGGAGCCTGAAGGTGGCGCGTTCCGAAGCCCATGAAAGCACATGGCCTCGGATTTGTGCAAGGCCACCTCCAGTCCCAGCAGCTGGATCCTCTCGATGACTATCGCAACCCCGCGCGTCATTAAGTCGGCCGCCTCCTGGTGCGACCTCCCTTGTGCCAGAACCAGCGTGTCGTCAGCGTAGCAGACCACGCTGACGCCGCTAGGGAGGTCGGCGCGCAGCACCCAGTCGTAGCCGATGTTCCACAAGAGCGGCCCCAGTACCGACCCCTGCGGAACACCGCACGACATCTCTCGCCGGTTCCATTCCCCGTTGTGACCAGGGTAAATGATGGACCTATCCGACAGATAGGCCTCGACCACGCGACGAAGGTAGGTCGGCACCCGGTGATACCGGAGTGCCTCCCTGATGCAACTCCAGGGAAGGGTGTTGAAGGCGTTGGCGATGTCAAGAGACACCGCCAAGACGACCCCCCCCCGGGACACAGCATCCCCCGTCGTGAGAGCTCTCACGCGCATGATGGCGTCCACCGTTGAGCGCCCCTTGCGGAAACCGAACTGGTGGTCCGCAAGGTCCGGCCCTATCCCCCCAAGGTGCGCGACGAGGCGGTGTGCGACAACTCGCTCAAAGAGCTTGCCCACCTCGTCGAGCAACACGATGGGCCGGTATGCGGACGGAGAGTCCGCAGGGCGAGGGTTCCGTACCTCAAAAGGAAAAAACGGAACCCTTATAGGATCACTTTGTTGTCCGTCTGTCTGTCTGTCTGTCTGTCAAGACCCTTTATCTCAAGAACGCGTAGACGTATCAAGCTGAAATTCACATGAAATACTCAAGTCTGATGTCCCTTTAAGCTGTGAAAATATCAAACTTCTAAGCCAAGCCAATCAAAAGATACAGCCGATTATGTCGATATTTTCAACAAATTTTCGACACTCGCAAAGGAATCAAAACCTACAGGATACTTCCCGTAAACTCACAATCTTGAAATTTGGCATGAAGCATTGTCATATAATGCAAATATAGGAAAAATTGCGAAAATCAATTTTTTTTAGTTATATAATATAATAAAAATATTTTAATAAAATGAAATTTACTACCTTTTTTCTCACGAACGAATAAAGGTATCAAATTGAAATTTATACCAAATACCAAGGTCTATTGTCTCTTTCAGTAGTGAAAAAATCAAACTTCTAAGTTAACGCGATCAAAAGATACAGCAGTTATACCGACACCTTAGACGAATTTCAGTCACACGCTAGGGAATCAAAACCTACAAGGTACTTCCCGTGAACTCAGAATCTTGAAATTCGGCACGAAGCAACGTTACATAGTACAGATAAAGGAAAAATTGCGAAAATGATAAATTTGAAATTTGAAGTTACATAAAATATTATTTTTGCTTACATAACATAAAATATTTTTTTATTATTTATAAACTTACTACTTCCCTTTTTTTGCACATGAACGCGTAGAGATATTAAAGTTGAAATTCATATCAAACACTTCTTAAATCTAATAGCCTCTAAACTGTGAAAAATTCTAAATCATTGGGCACCTTAGTATGGAAACCATACCCACGGCGGACACGAACGAAATATAGCATAGTATAATGATATAAGGCTCTGATGTACTATGGCGTTGGTCGCATCAACGTGAGCCATGGGAATCTGGAGAAAATCATGTTTAAACATCAAATATTTTCCCCACTTCAATGGTGAATTTAAACGACCAAATGGGATGGATACGAGTAATTATTTCTTTATAAGGAAACACGTGGTAGTTGCAGCATACTGTTCAGGAGTTCCCTCGATACTCTTTGGTCTCCATATTCAAATCAGCTCCAAAACTTCACTGTTTCGCAATTCCCTCAAAAATACACCCGCATGTCTGGTTTTGACTTGATGCGTGCCTACAATATTCGAGAGTTGCCCTCGATTTCTCGAGGTTTCCAGATCCTCATGAGGTCCTGGTCATCCGAATTGAGATCTTCCTTCTTTTTGAAAAGTATTTTAACAATAAGAACTGTAATTGTGACCTGTACACGAAATTTCCATAACTGTGAATACTGTGATTGTTCTAAACTGAACGGTTTGCGCGAGAGTCACTTTTTATCTATACAGGATTTGTACGGAACCCTCGGTGCGCGAGCCCGACTCGCACTTGGCCGGTTTTTATTTTTATTCTAACTTTCCTATAGAATCTAAGGAATTCTATTCCATAAGGAATAAGCAGTGCCTTTGTTAAGGATATTACACTACGATATTAATAGATAGGATACTAGATTATTCTATTTTTTCTTGTCAACAGTTAAATAAATAGATTGTGGAAGTAAGATCGATATTCGACATTGATAAAACTTTCATGCAGGAAGGTACCTTCACTTACTCCTAAAGAGGTGGCCCAAAAAATTTTGACAGAACATGCACTACATACAATGTTACATAAAAAATAACTTTACACAAATAAATCGCTATTAGGTAACACAAAATAAGTATGTAGATTCTTGCAGGTTGCTGCATATCTAGGCAAACTGAGCAAACGGTGATAGATCGTTAAACATGGTCTTAGTTATGTATTTTATTGACATACTTACTTCTAAACCTACTTAATATGTTTCATATTTTCAACTTAGGGTGTCAACAAACAAATGTTCAAAAGGTGAGTCACGGGAATTTAATTCAGAAACGGAGACCATTATTTTTTGCAATATTTACGAGCTAACTAGACAGTTAATTTACAGTCTGCTATTGTAATATCGTGTCATAGTAGTTTTCATTGAATGGCTAAACGCTAAACACAGCTATAAATACAAAATTAACATCACTATATACAAACAGAAACGTATAATCGGCTTCTCTGCGTTACGACAAAGTCCTTGTCCTAGAAACGGTTTTCAAAGAAAAACGCTCTATTCTATAATATTTTACACTTTTTTTTGCAAACATTTTTTTTTACAACTTCTCGTAAACCTGACAATTTATAAGTCACTTCGTAAACATAAAACAAGGTCAAATGTAAGTATGAAAAGAGATATTACCCAGCTAGATTTAGAAGTCCGTCCTATGCATGATTTGCCTCTAACACAATGGAAATCACCACACGGTCGGGTCACCACTGCCATATAAAAATTAATTTAATTATTAAATGAATTTAGAACACGATCGCGCGCATGCGCTTTGCACGTAACACTGAACTCAGTCGGAAGGTGCGCTCGAGTGATGCGCAATGGTATCGATAATATTATTATAGTGACGAGGTGTTTGTGACTAACGTTTCCTTTTTATTGAGTTGTTAATTGTAATGGGTCACGGTTTGATATTAATATACAATAATGATATAAAAAATTGCGGAACCTAGTGTTTTTTTATGTCTAACAATACTGTTTGTATTTTTTCTATCAAAGTACCTAACATTATTTTATCAACTACTTTACTTAAAAATATAAATACATGTTTTTGAACAATATGTCTTTAATATTTTTTTATGTTTACAATTTACCTTTTTAAAATGTATAGCAACAAAAAATTGTTACAAACTAACACTAAGTATTTTTTTTTAAATATAGGTAGGTATATATAAAAAAATAAATAGTCCCCTAAGCTATCGACAATTCCCATCACTAGCCATGTCAGAGCATGCCACGGTACACCGCGCACAACACTACTCAGTTATGGAAATTAACTTCGGACTGGTAAAAATAAAAACACGGAGCAATTACCATCGATATGGTCACTGCACATCACTATATCTTGAAAGGGTCTTATATTGTTAAATTAGCAGTGTAAGAAACTTTCGGTCTACTTCCGTATAAGAAATTATTAAATAAAAATATTGATTAATTTATGCAGCTCGTTCAATAATACGGATCAGCATGGCAATCCAACGAGGTAATGCCGCCAGCCTCTTGGGTACTGAATGAATGGGGATGAATTTTTTGACGCTTTTTAGTTGTATTTTTTTTTCGGTTTACTAGCATAGTTTTTATGTGTATTGTAAATATGTAAATTACTTTTATTTTCATTAATTAATAAATCTTAAAAACAGAAATAAAAAAATAAATTGATTTTCACTCAATGTATGTATGTCTGTGCTTACTGTAGAAATTACTTTGTGAAACCCAGAAGGTAACCAGGTAGCCTATACGCATCCTTCAGTTCAATATTAGTCAAATCATATTGATTTCTGACACTTACGCGAATATTAGACATTTAAATAAAACAAAACTACTTTTACGGATTTTATCGCGGTTATATTAATATTATTTAATCCCGACGTCGATGCTGTAAAGAATCCGAAACGTCGGGATTAAATAATATTAATATAACCGCGATAAAATCCGTAAAAGTAGTTTTGTTTTATTTAAATTAGTCAAATCATTTAAAGAATACAATTTGTGAAGTATCATATTTTTACACAAACCTCCATTTAGGCTGAAAATGGCTTTATTCTGATAATAATAGTAATGCTTTTGACACAATATCAGACCCACTAATTACTGAAATTAGTTCAGGAGTTCCTGATTAATTTGTGGGCCGCATAATGAGTACACCTAATTAAATCATACACAAGTTCAATGATCCCAAAAATTATCACATATTTTTGGTATGTATATGTGTACTTACAAGTTATAATATGTTACTACTACTGTTGTAACTTTTCGCAAAAATGTGAAATCAATAACAAAGAAGACCCGAAGAATTGGATTTATGGCATAAATCATATTTATTCTACTAACATAGATTTAACTTACTGTAACAGTTTAAGGTAAAATATCTATGGGTCAATGTTGACTGAAAATAATTTACCTACACTTGTTAGAGGATAACGGAAGCCGATCCCAAAATGCTAGTCGGATGATGCGAGGATACCGTGATTCAAAAGTGTGCCAATTTTAAGTAAACTGATAACGATTTAATATGACTACGTAAACAGAGGTTAGTCAAGTGGTGTGATAAAAATATAAATTACACTACACTACCACAGGATGATGATCATACAAAACCTTGAAAACACTATCATCTTTAGTCATGCTCCTCTCTAATTATAAGAGTTACCGATGACCTCACGTATCTGCATACACACAGTTATTTTATGGCAATTAAATATTTTTGATGTAAACGTTGTTTTTTTTTATGAATGATGGATAAACACTACCTACCGATTTTTGGGTAATCGAAGAATCTTTAGGGTGCGTCCACATCTGGCGAATGCGCCGCGAATGCGCAGCACGCGAGCCGATCGCGAGCTGTCCGCGAGCTGCGCGCGTGCATTTTTGTTCGTGCGCCGCTTCTGCGCCGCTCGCGCGCAGTTCGCGCGCGACCTAAGCGCCGCTCGCGCGCAGTTCGCGCGCGACCTAAGCGCCGCACGCGATCAGCGCGCAGGCGGCGCGAACCACGCGCGGCGAACGAATGATTATCCCTATGACAGTTCGTTAGTGCTTAACATTGCAGTGACGTCCTGCCACAACAAATCCTTTACAGGCCCATTAAAAATTCGAAAAAATCATAATTGTGTACCTACATTTTTAAATTTAAAAAATAATATTAACTAATTATTATTAGTAATATAATAGCTAATGATGCAGCAATTATATTAAAAACACTAGTGTCGTCTGACATCTTCGATAGTACTGAGCCATTAAACGGAACAGTAAGCGCTAGAACTGAGTGCGCGCAGATCGCGCGCTGCTCGCGCGCAGATCGCGCGCTGCTCGCGCGCCGCTCGCGCGCTCTATACGAGCCTTGCGTGAGTTGCGCTAAAGAGGCGCACCGAACTATTGCAGTGACTGCACGCGCGCAGCTCGCGGACAGCTCGCGATCGGCTCGCGTGCTGCGCATTCGCCAGATGTGGACGCACCCTTACATTCCATTTTGCAATTAAACTGCAATCAACAAATTGAAAACGAATTCCTATATCAACCACCTCATTAGGTTTTAAGTTTGTTAATAATTAATAAAAATAATTCAACTCTTTTTGATTCAAATGTAGATGCAAAACGTTTCTTGTTTTAATATAGTATGCACGAAATTTGTATTATCCAACATGAATGTTAATTCTCCTGATTATTACGGAAGCGTACCTACTCTTATTTTTTTATTGCCTTAAGGCGATTATCACACTGCCCCGCATGATGCAGCGTAGTGCGTGGATGCGTTTTTTTCCGTTGTATGGAAATATCTCCGTTTGTATGGAAAACACGCATAGTCCAACACACTGAAAATGCATCCACGCGCGTTCATGCGGATCACGCACATACATGCGGAGAAACACGCACCCCCGCGCGTAGGTGCGGGGCGAGACGCAAGGTATGGCACACTGAATCCCGCAGTGACGCGCGTGATTTTGAATGGGCGTGACGTGTATGTTTGAAAATGGAACTCGATGAGAGCCGTCGTGCGTGAATTAACAAAACGCACCTACGCGCGTGAGTGCGTGAAAAACCCGCACGATGATGCAGATCTGCACTCCCGCAGGAACGCGCGTAGGTGCGTCGACACGCAAGATGCAGCGTGATGCGGGGCAGTGTGAAGATCCCCTAAGAGTAGTTCACTGTAAACTTTCAGTCGGCCGATAGTTTGTTTGGGCTCATAAATCAGTATGAAGATGAATGGTAGTACGCACATTACGAAGATCAATGGTCTTACTACAAAAACTTGAACATGTGTCAAACACTCGTCTAAAAAAAGTGTGGCTGCAAAATGGACCTTAATTCAACATCATAATCTGTCATTTTTTTAGACAAGTGTTAAACTGACGTTTAAAAGTTTTTGTGGTAAGACGGCAAGTATTTAGCCAAGTTTAAGTCGTGGTGGCCTAGTGGGTAAAGGACCATAGCCTCTCAAGTATGAGGGCGCGGGTTCGATCCCAGGTCAGGCAAGTACCAATGCAACTTTTCTAAGTTTGTATGTACTTTCTAAGTATATCTTAGACACCATTTACTGTGTTTCGGATGGCACGTTAAACTGTAGGTCCCGGCTGTCATTGAACATCCTTGGCAGTCGTTACGGGTAGTCAGAAGCCAGTAAGTCTGACACCAGTCTAACCAAGGGGTATCGGGTTGCCCGGGACTGGAAGCCGACCCCAACATGGTTGGGAAAAAGGCTTGGAGGATGATGACGGCAAGTATTTAGCCGGTCCCAGACCAACTGAAAACTTTGATTGGAATCAAGCACAAATCATAGTTTTCAGTCGAACCAAGATTTAAATTCAAAAGACGACAATTTTTTTCTCCACCATCATCGTCAACTGTCGGCCGACTTTTAGTCTGCAGTGTGCATTCTTAGTCAAAACATTTTTGCCATTTTATGATAGTAGCCGTAGTTAAGTACATTAAGACGGGGCTATGGCTCAATTTCCTGTTGCATTATGACGGAAAACATAGATTTATTATAGGCATTTTAGCGTCATGGTCATTTGAGCTCGCTACTTAGAACAAGTTCCTATATGAAGCCTTGACGTATATTTACGTTTACGTTATAGGTAGATTAAAATGGACTTCTTAGTATAAGTTTTTATTGGACTCCATTAAAAACAATGATGGAAAATAAAGCGAAGCATTTAACTTTGGAATAGACGATCATTGCGATGATCAATAAAGTAAAATAATTAATGGGATTTTTCTTAATGATCCCAGCACTGTATTATTGAGAATGTCTATCTAATAGATCGCTTTGAAGGAATACAAAAATATATAACGTTTTCATGAATAAAATATTATGTTAGGCAATATTTTTGTTTTCGTAAAATAATTTACCTCAGCAGGTAAAAAAAGGCCATTACATTAAATAATATAATAGTGACTAAAATTTTATTCACTGGTTTTTCTCATGTTTGTTGTTTTAAATTTAACTGTGGTCGACGTAGCGTTTTTTAATTTGTGGGAACATTGACCGCCGACAGAGTTGAGGGACTCAAGAAATATTAGTTAATTCTGCGCAATTTAATTGATATAAAGTCTGAATTTTAGACTTCATAATATCTTCAAGCTGCAGGGAGAGCAGTATTGCGGTTCAAGACAATCTTTTTATCATGCTTGCCCCTGTTATTTCTTAAACCTTAAACAGCATGTAAATCGGTACAACCAAACGATGATATCGCGCACAAATGTTTTTTGTTTTGGTTTTATAGTAGGTACTGTCCATTAGTGTCCATATCTTGTGTTGAAAATCAGATGTTGTCATCATTACTATAAGAAAGATGAGGCGTTACTATAACAAAGATGAGGCCTATGACCCATCCTCCGGGCCTTTTCCCAACTATGTTGGGGTCGGCTTCCAGTCTAACCGGATTCAGCTGAGTACCAGTGCTTTACAAGAAGCGACTGCCTATCTGACCTCCTCAACCCAGTTACCCGGGCAACCCGGTACCCCTTGGTTAGACTGGTGTCAGACTTACTGGCTTCTGACCCGTAACGACTGCCAAGGATGTTCAATGACAGCCGGAACCTACAGTTTAACGTGCCATCCGAAACACAGTCATTGGTGTCTAAGATATACTTATAAAGTACATACAAACTTAGAAAAGTTGCATTGGTACTTGCCTGACCTGGAATCGAACCCGCGCCCTCATACTCGAGAGGTTGGTTCTTTGCCCACTAGGCCACCACGACTCTCCTATGACCCAAGATTACTTATATTATAGGCTCATCACGTACATTATTATTTGTCATTATCTATACTTATGTCTTGTTTAAAATACAACTTTCACTGATGGCCATCCAGGAGGCTTATGGCGTTTTATGGTATCTTACGTGGTGATGATAGCGGCTATGTATCCTTATGGATTATCTATATATATAAAAATAAAACCCGTTTTCCGTTGTCACGACATAACATGAAAACGGCTTGACCGATTTGGCTGTAAATTAGAGGGACGGTAACTTAGACCCGGTAGAAGGTTTTAGGATAGGTTTTGGTCACCATCCGGCTACGGGACGCGGGTGAAACCGCGGGCGAAAGTTAGTATTATATATTTGTTGATTGAAAGGGTAAATACATTTAAGTATTTTTAATAACAATTATTAAATCTCATTATTTCTTCACCTGGATTTTGCTGGATAACTTAGAAACAAAGTAAGTATAAGCTTTGGTTTGATCTCACGAGGGTCTTACTTTTCTCTTGGTATTTATTTTCAGCACATATTCAATACGCTCATGCTTTATCATAATATATTTTTCGAACCTGTATAGTGGCAGTGCATCTTTGTACCTTACATTGAACTTAAACCTCGATAAAATGGATTAATACACCTTACACATTCCTATACATTATCTCAAGTCCATACAAACGAAGTCGTAGGCTGAAGATAATTTGCATTACATAATACTGTAGGTACGAGAGTATAAAGACATTGATATTGTCTAAAGCTACTCATTAGTGAAGTAACAACAGGTTCTGTCTTGTCCTAGATTTGCTTGTTAATAATGTATTATTGTTTGAGACACTTAAGGGTTTATTATTAGGTTAGAACTATTAATTATGTTTACTTAGGTGCAATGCTACTTAAATGGTTTTTCTTTCGTTGAAAATGGCTTAATATTTGGTGATCAATTTGAGGGTGTATTCTGATATGCAAACTCAATTATCAAGCATATTTTCTAGCATTAATTTTGTTTGAATATTCCAAATCGTAAGAACCTTAAGGGAATACATCTCATATTCAGCTATAACTTGTTCAAAAAGTCTATAGAAATTGGCTGATAGTGTCATTTGCAAATCTTTATCTTAGGACGTAATATTTCTGTAATCTCCTTACCGACCTTAAAAATCCTCTTGCCTCCATAATAATGTTAGAGATTAAAATGACAAAACATAGCCAGCACTTATCGATATAATTTACAACTCCATAGATTCCCAGACCCCTTCCACTCAGGCGAGGTCGGAGTACCGCTGGGCCTTTTTAGTGGGTATACCGGGAACGTCTTTACCGGGGAGTCCCACATACCCCTCTCTCGTCCCCCGACGGGAAGGGGATGCGTAATAGCATTTTTAGCCCAGCGACAAAAAAAAAAAAAAAAAAAAAAAAAAAAAAAAAAAAAAAAAAAAAAAAAAAAAAAAAAAAAAAAAAGGAACTCACATACACACAATGTTTTACAGTAGAACTAAAACATAATAGATGATTTGCTACTGTTTTGAGTGTCTCATAATATTGTTGTCATTATCATCGTTGTGTGATTAGTGGTGACAAGTGTGAATGAGTGAACGGTCAGACATTTACGGTCACTCATTAGGAATCTTCTTCTGATTGTATAAAACTTAGTCAACGAACAAAGAACTTGACCACACTTAGGGATCATTTAAGATCAATGTTAACAGATGTGAAATTTATTTTAAGACGAGACTCCACAGGTGAACACAATTGTTTCTTCTGGTCTACTCTCTTCAGCAACAAATTGCCTGCGACCATTTCTAAAATGTTTAAAATGCTACCTTTTTGCGCAAATATTCGTAGTAGAGTAGTTGACTTGCAGTGATGCGTACTGGTATTTTTTAGTATGCCAATAATTTTGTCGAATTTTACGATTACGACATTCTATCTAGGATAAAATATCAGTTGTTAAACTTCAATAATTGTAATTAATACTTTTTATTGCTTGTGAAGCAAGTAAAGTATTTTTCCGTTTCCTTTAAAGTGGCTATTTGCTTATTGACAAACAATATAATTCCTTACATTATTTCCAAATCATTGTAGACACATTCACATTGTGTACAACATTTGTTCAAAACAAAGAAACAAACGCTATAAATATTTACTGACAGGATTTTCAGAACGTAAACGAGCGCGTTTGCGTTTGAACATTTTTTTGAAGGCAAAGATAACACAATAGATTCGGCAAACAGTAACCGCGTGAGTCACAAATAAAATATAACGTGGTGTGTAATGCTATGTTAATCATCTGTGCAAATGTTTGCGTCGTAAAATGTGTACTTGCTGAAAAGATTTTGTTCCTGTATTCTGTAACATGGTTATTTTGAAGTGAGAATGGGTAGTTATGATTTGATTATTAGGTATATCAGTAACATTTTAATTTGTTACCAATATAATTTATCAACCAATAAGTATGGTGAAATGTTTAGACATTTTTTGTAAGTGAGATTTCGGCAAAGATAGGCATTAATGGCGTATCTATTACTATCCCCTTTTTTATACTAGATTGATACAACTCTGTACTCCAAGATACGGTATTATATCTGTTACTGTTACAGCCTTTTTATCGTCCCACTGCTGGGCACAGGCCTCCTCTCACACGGAGAAGGATTGAGCATTAATCAATAAAGTATAAATTCAATAGAAACATTTAAACTTAGACATACATATTAACACCTATTTAAAACAATAACTGAAGCCAGACAATTTGTATTCGTCATGATTAATAGTTTTTTCTTTCATTCTTTGTAAAATCGATAACAATAGCATTGTAAGCGATGTTTCTAATCGCAAATAAATTGGTGATGACGTGGGTACTTGAAAACGTCTTGTTTCCGCATAGTAGCTTGAATAATAAGTTATTATCATCATCATTTCAGCTATTGGATGTCCACTGTTAAACGCAGGCCTTCCTCCATTGATTTCCAAAAGAAACATCCACCCCGATATCCTCTTCTTTTTTGGGAAGTCGGTTAAAAAGACCGGTTGGATGTGGCCTGCGTCTTGCACACATACTTATGAAAGAATAGTCAGTACCAAATTATGTAATGAACATGGATTTCAAAAAATATATCATTGACTCATTTACCTATCAGTAGAGTAGAACCTTAAATAAGGGTCCGTTCAGATAGACCGGTCCTTTTGTCAATGACAAAAGCAGTGCGCATGCAAAAATAAACCTTACTTCAAATACTAAGTACTCAATTTTCTACGTAATTTGCTCTGCTCTCCGACCCGGTCTATCTGAACGGACCCTTAATTGTAAAGTCAATGACGAAGAATAAAACTATGACCTGAGGAACAGTGAGCTAATGGAATGTTGAAGCTGTAAACTATCGAGTCAGCGAGTTATCTGTGTTATTCACTATTCTTATATATCTCTGTAGAAATATGAAGAGTGTAGAGTGAACATGAATTGTAGGTAACAAATACAAATTATAGTTGGTTAAAAATAAATTTCGTACTTCGTAAAGTATAACAAAAATGTCACAGTCTGAATTAGAGTATCTATGGCACTTTATCAGGTGTATAATTGTAATAAATATTTGATAAAACCAGCTAAGGTACCCACGCCAAACTGAAGAACCCTGCGCAGTCCCTTTGCACAGTTCCATCCACCTGAACTAGAAATAATACTATCAAACAGATAATGACTCGTACATTAATAAGGTTTGTTCACTAGGGTGGGCGATGGACCGTTCATATGTCTAGGAAGGTGGCGAGACAATTCAGCCGTGGAGTATAAATGTGAATAATTATCACGGATTAAAGAAAGGTAAGCGGAGATGCCATAATGCTGGCAGGTCAGGCGCCTTCTCCTAGGTAAAATTCGTACGGTGGACATGACCAAAACGATCAGTTACGAGTGAACTAATGAAGCGATCTGATTCTTTAAGAGCTCTTTCTACGATTGTTGGTATTACGAAAATGGGCGAGGTCCAAACAAGGCGTATAAGGGCGAAAACAGTAACGTTTCTCGTCCCCCGCTCACCCGCATTTTGGCGATTTTCCGTTATGGCACCTTCGCTAGTCAATTTGTTCTCCGTGATAATTATTCATCCGCCTACACTTTTACTAAGGTCGGCTTCTAAACTAGAAACGGATTTGTGTTCATATTTCATGTGAAGTCAGTCCTACTTTATTTCAACAACCTGTTGTTTCTCTAGCAAAAACCCTAAAATGAAACAAATAGAATAAAAATCACTTCTTTTGGGATCGGATAGATTTTGGTAAACTATTCTAAGTTTCGAGTACAATATAAGTGAAGTGTGTATGTGTAAACAGTAAAATGTATGTACAGATACTAAAGTCATTGAAGATTATGGCAATAATCAACTGCAGTTATTTTGGGAAATTAACTAAAAATAAGGCTTATTAATTACTAGCTTCTGTCAGCAGTTTCTTTCACGACCCGTTGAATCTTTCTGAAACAATACAGAATTTTTCAAATTAGATCAATAGTTCCTGAGATAACCGCATTCAAGCGAACAAACCAACGCATCGTAATGTTAGTCTAGACGACGTTATCCCGTACAGTAAATTATATTAAATATTAGGTATCATTTACTAATACATTTTACAAGCTCTCAAAGCGTGTCCACAATCAACATATTACAATATAAAATACATAACCTTCAACAAATGCACTTGGATAAGAACTAAAATGGTTCAATCAAGCTCTTTTCCTTGCATGACACTAAGTTATAATGCTAAAAGTCCAGTCTAAGTACTAAGCACAAAGAAATTTAAAAGCTTAGTCTAAGTTATTATCGACTAAGAGCGCGCACACACTACGAACTTATAGTCGGCCAATAGTTGGTTTTTGTGCTCATAAACCAGTGAAGTCTGGTACCGAACAAATACCTGATCGTTATTACGTGTGTACTTTCATTCATCTTTATTCTTAAACTTTTTTAATTCAATTAATACAAACTTTTTTAATTTTAAGTTGGTAAACGCAAACAGATAAAATTACTTTCTTCAACTAAAAATGTACAAACTAGAATTAAAAAAAAATCATTTTCATACTGATTTATGAGTCCAAATTAACTATCGGCCGACTAAAAGTTTGCCGTATGCGTGCGCTCTTAGAGGTAATATACACGCGATACCGTAAAGTATAACGTCGTGGTGGCCTAGTGGGCAAAGAACCAACCTCTCGAGTATGAGGGCGCGGGTTCGATTCCAGGTCAGGCAAGTACCAATGCAACTTTTCTAAGTTTGTATGTACTTTCTAAGTATATCTTAGACACCAATGACTGTGTTTCGGATGGCACGTTAAACTGTAGGTCCCGGCTGTCATTGAACATCCTTGGCAGTCGTTACGGGTAGTCAGAAGCCAGTAAGTCTGACACCAGTCTAACTAAGGGGTATCGGGTTGCCCGGGTAACTGGGTTGAGGAGGTCAGATAGGCAGTCGCTTCTTGTAAAGCACTGGTACTCAGCTGAATCCGGTTAGACTGGAAGCCGACCCCAACATAGTTTGGGAAAAAGGCTCGGAGGATGATGACTTCGTAAAGTATAACGAAAATTTCACAGTCTGAATTAGAGTATCTATGGCGCTTTATCAGGTGTATAATTGTAATAAATATTTGATAAAACCAGCTAAGGTACCCACGCCAAACTGAAGAACCCTGCGCAGTCCCTTTGCACAGTTCCATCCACCTAAACTAGAAATAATACTATCAAACAGAAAGACGCGTACATTAATAAGGTTTGTTCACTAGGGTGGGCGATGGACCGTTCATATGTCTAGGAAGGTGGCGAGACAATTCAGCCGTGGAGTATAAATGTGAATAATTATCACGGATTAAAGAAAGGTAAGCGGAGATGCCATAATGCTGGCAGGTCAGGCGCCTTCTCCTAGGTAAAATTCGTACGGTGGACATGACCAAAACGATCAGTTACGAGTGAACTAATGAAGCGATCTGATTCTTTAAGAGCTCTTTCTACGATTGTTGGTATTACGAAAATGGGCGAGGTCCAAACAAGGCGTATAAGGGCGAAAACAGTAACGTTTCTCGTCCCCCGCTCACCCGCATTTTGGCGATTTTCCGTTATGGCACCTTCGCTAGTCAATTTGTTCTCCGTGATAATTATTCATCCGCCTACACTTTTACTAAGGTCGGCTTCTAAACTAGAAACGGATTTGTGTTCATATTTCATGTGAAGTCAGTCCTACTTTATTTCAACAACCTGTTGTTTCTCTAGCAAAAACCCTAAAATGAAACAAATAGAATAAAAATCACTTCTTTTGGGATCGGATAGATTTTGGTAAACTATTCTAAGTTTCGAGTACAATATAAGTGAAGTGTGTATGTGTAAACAGTAAAATGTATGTACAGATACTAAAGTCATTGAAGATTATGGCAATAATCAACTGCAGTTATTTTGGGAAATTAACTAAAAATAAGGCTTATTAATTACTAGCTTCTGTCAGCAGTTTCTTTCACGACCCGTTGAATCTTTCTGAAACAATACAGAATTTTTCAAATTAGATCAATAGTTCCTGAGATAACCGCATTCAAGCGAACAAACCAACGCATCGTAATGTTAGTCTAGACGACGTTATCCCGTACAGTTAATTATATTAAATATTAGGTATCATTTACTAATACATTTTACAAGCTCTCAAAGCGTGTCCACAATCAACATATTACAATATAAAATACATAACCTTCAACAAATGCACTTGGATAAGAACTAAAATGGTTCAATCAAGCTCTTTTCCTTGCATGACACTAAGTTATAATGCTAAAAGTCCAGTCTAAGTACTAAGCACAAAGAAAGGACAATGCTATTCTTTGTATGGAAGTTGGGCTCAAGAGTTGTCCACGGTAACTGCATAGTGTATTATGTTCCATAGGCTTATAATAGGTCCCAGAACGAAATATTTTGAAATCTATCCCAGGAGTCCTGAGAAAAACTGGTTTGACTCTTATTCAATATTACGAAAAATATGCTTACGAACTCTTAACTATTCCACTTTTATTATCTTAATTGAAATGCATTATAATATTAATCGACAAATACGAGGTATTGAACGAGAATTTTTTTTACCGACTTCAAAAAATGGAGGAGTTTCTCAGTTACTTTGTATTCTTTTTACGTTTGTACGTGCATAACTCCGTCGTTTACCAACCGATTTAAACAATCATTTTATTGTTTGAAAGGATTTACTTTCCAAATGGTTCCTTTGTTATTCGGTCCAGGGTCTGGTGATAGAAACCTTAAAACAATAGCGAACTCTCGGAAATTGTAAACACATATCGAATAAAAACTTGTCATTCGGGTATATATCTCCGACACCACAAAACAGTGGAGGTTAAAACCTGACCTGACGATGGAGACGACAGTGAGACGAGGGAACTCCTCAACGGTATCTATTTACTACCTCGTGTTCGAGCTTATTTTATTCGTCTTGACAAGATTTTTCCATTGCCATTACGGATATTAATTGCATGACGCTACACGAACTTAGGACTGATTGTGGTAGATAGAGACTGAAAAGCAAGAGAAACAACAATTTCCTTTAAACGACTATTCCTGTTTTTTTTATCCTATTAACAGTGAAACCACTAACTATCTGAATGTTATTTCAAGAAAAGAGGTTGTTAGGTTTGTGGCTGCTTAAAATGGCTAGCTAACAATGGCTGGTTAACATTAGAACCGGTTTTTCTCGGGACCTCTGCGACCGATTTCCAAAATATTTGGATTTCGTGATAACAGTGAAGTAAAGAACCTATTCTAACCATTCCCACTACTGGGCAACTGGCTTGGGCTTTATAAAGTGACTGTTCAAGTTTAACATTTGAACCAATTTTTTTCGGGACCTCTGGGAGCGATTTCCAAAATATTTGGATTCCGCGTTAAGAGTGAAGTAAAGAAACTATTTTAACCATTCCCACTACAGGGCAAATGGCTCAGGCTTTGTAAAGTGACTATCTATGGAGAACATTTGAACCGATTTTTCTCGGGACCTCTGGGACCGATTTGAAAAATATTTGGATTCCGTGTTAAGAGTGAAGTAAAGAACCTATTTTAACCATTCCCACTACTGAGCAAATGGCTTGGGCTTTATAAAGTGACTGTTCAAGTTTGACATTAGAACCGGTTTTTCTCGAGACCTCTGGGACCGATTTCAAAAATTTTTGAATTCCATGTTAAGAGTGAAGTAAAGAACCTATTTTAACCATTCCCACTACAGGGCAAATGGCTCAGGCTTTGTAAAGTGACTATCTATGGAGAACATTTGAACCGATTTTTCTCGGGACCTCTGGGACCGATTTGAAAAATATTTGGATTCCGTCTTAAGAGTGAAGTAAAGAACCTATTTTAATCATTCCCACTACTGAGCAAATGGCTTGGGCTTTATAAAGTGACTGTTCAAGTTTGACATTAGAACCGGTTTTTCTCGAGACCTCTGGGACCGATTTCAAAAATGTTTGGATTCCGTGTTAAGAGTGAAGTAAAGAACCTATTTTAACCATTCCCACTACTGAGCAAATGGCTTGGGCTTTATAAAGTGACTGTTCAAGTTTAACATTAGAACCGGTTTTTCTCGGGACCTCTGGGACCGATTTCCAAAATATTTGGATTTAGTGTTAACAGTGCAGTAAAGAATCTATTTCGACCACTTTCACTACTGGGCAAATGGCTCAGGCTTTGTTAAGTGACTATCTATGGAGAACATTTGAACCGGTTTTTCTCGGGACCTCTGGGACCGATTTCAAAAATATTTGAATTACGTGTTCAGAGTGCACTATGGAACCCCCTGGAACTACTCCTACTGCTGGGCAAACTTTGAGCCCAGACCCTGGCATTGTCCTTTAAAAGCTTAGTCTAAGTTATTATCGACTAAGAGCGCGCACACACTACGAACTTATAGTCGGCCAATAGTTGGTTTTTGTGCTCATAAACCAGTGAAGTCTGGTACCGAACAAATACCTCGCCTATACCTATTAACATTGTCGGATGTGAAAATCGGCAACTTTACAAGAGAGCAGGTCAAAGTTTGAAATGCAGATTTTTTTTTTATTTTACGACATACGTTTACAGAAATGTACTGGATTTTAATACATGTTTATGAGCGTAAGTATATGGCAATAAATTGTTGTTATTGTTTTTTTAAGTATGATAAAAGTCAGAAATGACTATTTTAATAGTACCAAATGAAATATTTTTTGTCGGATCTACCACATATGACAATGTTACGGGTACAAAGTAAATGACTATTTGTGGGAAGTGCCACTTACGGCAATATTACATGCGCAAATTTATTGATTATTTGAAGGAAGTGCCATATACGTCATTGTTTATCTTACATCCTAGACCATAATATGTCGTATCTTAAGTCAAAATACAAAAAAAAAAAGCAATATTTATTTAAAAAATCAAAACAAGACTCTAGGAGCATACAAATAAAATGGCTAAACTTACATAGCCTATAAACAACAAAAAGCTTATAAAATTAATATCATTATAAAAACTCCAGGAGTATAAAAAATAAAACACCTAGTCATACACAGCCTTAAATAAAACTACAACTTCCATTCGTTATTAATTAATAAAAATGTCCAAAAGAATAAAACTAGATTATTACCCTTAAACAAAAATCTTTTAAAATTACAAATTCTACGAAAATAATTAGAAAACAGCCTGATCTACATGGTTTTGCACCAAAAGATAGAATATAAATTGAAAAAAAAAATAATGTGATTGTAGGAGAATAAAAAGCAAAATCGAACGAACTAACATAATATACCTTCTTAATCTTAAAAATTTACTTAAAATCGTAACGTACGTTTATCTAATATATAAAATTCTCGTGTCACAGTTTTCGTTCCCATACTCCTCCGAAACGGCTTGACCGATTCTCATGAAATTTTGTGAGCGTATTGAATAGGTCTGAGAATCGGCCAACATCTATTTTTCATCCCCCTAAATGTTAGGGGTAGTCCACCCCTGATTCCCGGGACGGGAGTGATTAGACAAAAACCAACTTACGGAATGCCGCAGAACCACAAAAGTAAAGTACTAGGACAGCAGAATTTACCGGAGTATAAGTATACCAATAACGAAATTTCGATGCAACTGCTCACCATGTACCAGGGTAGCATAACTTATATGAGTATACCAATACCGAGTGTAGACGCTACTGCTCACCATGTACCAGGGCGGCAAAAAATACACCGGGACGCGGGTGAAACCGCGGGGAACGGCTAGTTTTTTTATAAAAAAAGCTAATTAAATTAATTGCTAAACTCGCTCAACCTATTAATCAGTCTTAAAGTGTATTATTTTTTTATTAAGTGCTAATTTAACAATGGCAATTATTGATCACATTTTAATATATAGGAACAAAATCATCGATCAGTCTTATAGGAGTAACATCATTAATTAATCATCATCATCAATGTCATCAAGCGGCTCCTGGACATTTTCATCAAACAAATGACAATGAGCGTTTTGGCCTACCTCTCCTCTAGCATTAAGTGATATATCAATAGAAAGCTTGTGTTATGTAGAGTATTTTCTTATATAGCGGCGATTGTCATTTGTTAGTATTTAGGGAGTTAGAACGTGGTTAGTGAAATAATAACTATGTCTAAAATCAGCTATAGCTTCTAAAGTACTGACAATTTGCTAGAGGTATTGTACGAAATGTTGTATTTAAAAAGGCCTTTCCAGTAAATTTAATTTATTAGTAGAGAAGAGATTTATAAACTGAGATTTAGAAACACCTATCGATAATATAATCTAAAATAAGCTCTAGCTTCTGAAGTACTTATAATTCGTTGGAGGTATGTTCATACGAAATGTTCTATTTAAAAAGGCCTTTCCAGTGATATATAATCCATTCCTAGAGAATGTATCTCAGAACTTGAAACTAACTTTCGATAATATTATCTAAAATAAGCTCTAACTTCTAAAGTACTTGTAATTCGTTGGAGGTATGCTCATACGAAATGTTCAATTTAAAAAGGCCTTTCCAGTGATATATAATTCATTACTAGAGAAGAAATCTCAGAACTTGAAACTAACTATCGATAATATTAACTAATATAAGCTCTAACTTCTCAAGTACTAAGATTGGTAAGCAGTATGTTAGTGCAAAATGTAACGCTTGAAAAGACCTTTCAAAAGATGTATGACTTATTACTAGAGGGGGAGTAGACCAACATCCAAACATTTCGCCCATTGTCCTTTGGTAAAAGTTGTGTTATTTCTCTGGAATTATATTACTTTGACACAAGTTCATTAAATCTTTATATTTATTACGACTGATAGAGAGTTCCCCATCATAAGCCTGTTTGATTTGAAATTCACGAGACAACCTTTCAGTATTTCGGTTACCAGATCTTAACACTTTTATAGTTTTAGGTTCATCTTCAAAATTATACTTATATTCAATCCTATCATAGTGTTGTCCTCGATGAGGTGGGATGAAGTTACGTGTTGCACTCGAGTGCAAAGAATTTTCACCTTGTGCTCTTTTGATTCCCTCGCTATCGTTCAGGATTCTAATTATTGAAACATTCGCTACGCTCGTGTTTCAATTTTAGAATCCTTCGCTTGCTCGGTCATCAAAATTGAGCCCGCGGTTAAAAAGCAACTTTGCACTCTTGTATAACAAATAACTATTATGTATTAGTCTCTTCTTGCCTTTGTCGCCTTTATAAGTAGACTGGCGTGTTTGTTTATTTTTAACAGTGGATGTATACACACTTGAAAAAGAAGTTACAGAAGGTGTGGGTAAGTTTACATATAAGTCGTCGTTGGTCAAAATTGGTGGGTTTTCATTTTCTGGGTATCCGATACAAAAAACGTTATCGTTAATTTCATTAGAGGATGGGGACGGCATTGGAGTTTTTGATGTTATTTCATGATCGATGTTAATTTCAAAATGAGTCGATGGCAACGCAGTGGGTTCAATGTTTTCTGTTGTAGAAGCAATGGATTCAATAGGTTCTGTTATCGATGCATTAGGTTCAATATTTTCTATTGTCGAAATATCTTCATTAAAAACATCACCAATCAATTCATTCAATTTAATCAATTTATTTTGGAAACCACTTGGCAATGGAGATTCTCTATTATCTGAAAAAATAATAGACAATGACTGAAATATAAATAATAATTCAAAATTTAGACTAGAAATATACAAATAAAGTTCATTCCCATGTATACCTTGCAATGTAAAAATTATATTGGATAATAGAAAAAAAACAGTTTAGGTTAAAAAAGCGACTAAATGCATTTTTATAACAGCAATATAAAAAAAATCAATAAATAATATACCACAACCAACACAATTTATTTATCGGTAAACAATTAATAAAGCAATATATACCACATCCCACAAAAACTTTAAAAACAAATACCGTTAACAAAGTTATAAGTAACACGTCCAACAAATTGCGCATACCATAAAACAACCAACAAAGTCGGATCTGGTACTATCGACGTACTGGTCCTCACAAAATACGATTAACAATGTCGATTGTGACACATCCTACTATTTTAACCGACCTATTAAACATTCAATAAATAATAAAGTAAAAATAAATAAGTTTATTCTTGAACAATTATTACATGTTCAAAAAGCTTTATTAGTAATAAAATAATAATTAATATGTACCTGTTTCTTCATCTGCATCGATTGAGGTTAAAATATTTAAATTCATATTCTGGTTTTTATCCACACATTCTCCCGTTTCCCTAGTAGCCAGTTTTACTAAGCGTGCGGACCTAGTAAACATTGTTCTTAATTATGAAGAACAAAAAGCGATAATTAGTTTTATTTTGTAAGGACTAAATAAAACTAAAACACGCAGCGTGCATTTGCCCATGTAACATGGTCCGTACTGGCACAACCGCACGCGCAATCACCTCGCGCACCCCGTAAACGTTGTCGCGAGTTTATATCCGACATTGTTACCTGGCGATCGTAACATATATGACAATGTTAACGTGGCTTATTTAAAAAATACGCGTAATTTTTTTTTTTGGGTTGCAGCTATTAAAAGGAAATACATTTTAGGAGCGTTTCATGAAATAAAAAGAAAATGCCAAAAATGCATATCCGACAATGTTAATAGGGAGAGGCGACCTGATCGTTATTACGTGTGTACTTTCATTCATCTTTATTCTTAAACTTTTTTAATTCAATTAATACAAACTTTTTTAATTTTAAGTTGGTAAACGCAAACAGATAAAATTACTTTCTTCAACTAAAAATGTACAAACTAGAATTAAAAAAAAATCATTTTCATACTGATTTATGAGTCCAAATTAACTATCGGCCGACTAAAAGTTTGCCGTATGCGTGCGCTCTTAGAGGTAATATACACGCGATACCTGTATTACTTTGCTATAATTTGCTGTATTTTAATGCTTTTATGGAATTAACTTCAAGTTGCACATTAATTGGTGCAGTTTATTTTATTTATATATTATAGTAATTAAGCGAATAGACTGTTCTGATGGAGAATAAGGGTAGTATAGTTCGTAGTGATTGAAGTTCTGTGTACTTATGTGCTATCCAGATACAAGGGTGTGTTGTTTTGTGTAGAAGTAATTTAATTCTAAGATTATATGTAGATAAGATTTAAAGATTACCTCATACGAAAACAAAATACCTACTGTTAACAGTGTTTACATTTCTCAAGAGACAGCTCAAGACTATCAGATATTTTTGAAAGTATTTGTCAACTAAAACTAAACATGTACGCAACTAATAGTTTTAACACAGACATGTTTTTCTCAATAGTCGATTCTATTTCAAGACGTAAGAAAACTACCGAAAAAATCTCACAATACAGGTACACAAATTACAATAATGTCATCAATCCTCGTGACCCCAATGACCCCGGTGACCCCGTCACGGTCGAGCACAAGTCGACCTCGGAATCTCCCGTGACACACCATGACCATTGAACCGACTTCCCCTTAGATAGACGTTTTTAGAAGGTTATACGCCCTTTTTGCTTGTTACTAATCTATTAGTTTGATAATTTGGCATCAAATTATTTTTTAATGAGATGGAAAAGGTATAAAAACAACGGTTGGCAATTTTTCTTGGATTTATGCGTTTAAATTACATACAAGGTGTTGATTTGCATTTGTGCCATACTTCAGGAGGAGGTCATAAAATACGTAAATAATCGATTGGAATTACAGAAGACGGGAAATAGCCAATATGCACTGTTTTTTTTGTCATTGTAATGTCGTAGTATTTCAGAAGTAATCCAATTTTATGAATGAAAATGAATAATCGTTGCGTTTGCTTTGTGTTTGCATTTGTGTGAGGGCGCAGCACGGTTTTAAGGCCAGTAACACACGCGCCAAGTTTAAATACGGCTAGATGACATTGACGGAAAACCGAAAAAAAAAATAAAAAAAAATGATGTACCAATTTTTTTGTTGATTTGGGTCGAGAATCATTAGCATAATTACGTCCTTGAATATGGCACGGATGCAAATCAACAGCTTGTAGTTGGTTTTTATGACCAATGCTGCACTATGAACTTGTAAACTTCAGCTACTACGATACTTCTTTGAAAATACAGGCATTTGATATACCTGTGTATTTGAAGTTAAATTTCAAGCTTAAAAATCAAAACATTTTAAAATTCTTCAGCATCCTAAACGGTAACAATGTGAACAACGACCCAAAACCTGTTTCGAATTTCAAAAAACTTTTACGAGCAATGCACCGCTTCTTAACACCTCGCTGCAAAGCGTAGAAAGAAACGCTCATTACCAATTCCCGACACAAACCATAAATCCTTCATACGTCGATACACAAGAAACATAGCGAGCAGTTTTAAAAAAAATCACCCCAACTAACGTCCTGAGAAAGTAAAGCACACACCTGAATACAAATTTTATAACGTTGACTCACGACAAGCTTCCAATCCAATCGGAAACTTTCCTTAGGGGGATAACCCTTGGATTTAATCCATTGGTAATACGAAAATTGATGTAAAAGCCTTAGCCGCACCGTTCCTGAACACGAGGTCCCACCATCCATACAAAGTGTACAGCACAGAAAGATTTTCAGATTTTCTTGGAGAATCACTGCTTCGACACGGCTCGTGCCAAAATGTGGCGTGTTACGAACCCAAAAAGGTTTCAATTCAATTGGTTTACGAGATTATTGGGAGCAATTCCGTTCAGAAAGAAGTATGGGACGTGACCGGAATGTTGAGAGTCGGGGCCAAACGTGGACGCTGGAGGGGTCCTATCGACAGTTTATTTACCTTTTATAAAAAAATCTACGGCTAGAGTGGCGTTTAAATATTCATAAATTGTTTTTTAGTTTCGGGGTCTTTAGTAAATTGCGTAATTATGTTTATTTGGTACATTTGGCTTCTTTGAATGGCGCTAGTTAATCCTTATAAGTGTGGCATAGAGCCCCCGAGGCAGTTTTATTTAGTAACAAAAGCAAAAAGTAAAGTAAACAAAATGAAAAGTATACGTACCATGTGTATAAGATTTTCGGAATGTATCTAAACACAAGTACCATTAACAGAATTGTGATTAGTCTTTTATTATCGTGTCTTTGCTTTTCCATCTAACTATACTAATATTATAAAGCTGAAGAGTTTGTTTGTTTGTTTGAACGCGCTAATCTCAGGAACTACTGGTTCGATTTGAAAATTTCTTTCAGTGTTAGATAGCCCATTTATTGAGGAAGGCTATAGGCTACTTTTTATCTCGGTACGGGAAGTAGTTTCCACGGGATGCGGGTGAAACCGCTAGCAGAAGCTAGTCTATACTAATATTATAAAGCTGAAGAGTTTGTTTGTTTGAACGCGCTAATCTCAGGAACTACTGGTCCGATTTGAAAATTTATTTCAGTGTTAGATAGCCCATTTATCGAGGAAGGCTATAGGCTACTTTTTATCCCGGTACGGGAAGTAGTTCCCACGGGATGCGGTTGAAACTGCTGGCAGAAGCTAGTAAGTAATAAAATTAACAAATTGCACCTGTTGCAGTCTCTTCTAACTCATACAAACTTACGTATCTGCGCTAACTTACTGTCGAATCGACTTCTCTATTTCAGGCATTTAAAAAACAAGCTTCATAACCTTATTAACAACCCACCGCACAGGAAACACTATTTATGTAAAATGAATAAAGCTCTCCGGATTTTAGTTTCGACCGGACATCCGGTTTCCGGTTGTTCGGCCAAATGTCTGTTGCATCTCCGATTTATATTAAAATGTCTATATTAAATTATGATGTGTGTAGCAATGTAGACAAACGGAAACAATGAAAGACTGAAGTTTATGTCAATTACTAACCGACTTAAAAAAAAGGAGGTTGACAGTTTGATCTGTATATGTTTGTGGACAATTATCTCAAGTCGTCGTTGTCTATTTTTCAGGATAGTATTCGTCTGAATTATGAAAAAAAGAAATATTTTAGAAATTCTTTAGGTTTAAAAGTTAAGTCATTAAATCATAATTATTTTTTAGTTTTTTATTTTTTATTTTTACTATCTTACAGTATTTTTTCCCGCAAATAAATGAGATTTGCCGTCCAGTTTTTAACTGACCAATATCAAATTAAAAAATAAGTCACATCGGTATATTATCCAAATTCTCATACTACGTAAATGGAAAAAATGTATGAAAAAAGCTTCCTATCCAAAAATTTCCCATGAGTGCAATTTTCAACGATTAGGAGGGAAGTAGCATCGTTCAACTTATCTACATAAATATTGTACGTGTGCATACACCCTTAGTTAAACGATAAACGTTACGTGTCCCCTTTGTCTTATATTACGTCTTTATGCGGAAAATATCAAATCTATTATGATAATACTTTGTGAAGCTTTTGAAAAAAAAGCTGGGCTTTTATTGTACCGGGATAAATGACAAGACACAAAGGTCCAAGTTTACCGACAGCATAGACGTTAGTTTCTTGAACCATTACTTTATTTGAATTGATTATGAACAATTTTCAAAGTAAACAATTGCTCAAGGATAAAGGAACGTCTATGCTGTCAGTGAAAATTTTCCTTATTAATTATAACTTATTTTCTAAAGTAAACGCTAGTCTTCATTACCAAACTTGTGCTAATCCCTTTGCACAAAACAGGCAACCTCACGAAAATGAAGTTCAAACCTGCAAACCCACCTTACTCCCAACCAAACCAAGGTAATTCGAAGAACGCCGGAGCAATTCCGATTTGATTTATCATTGTTCTTGGCCGATAAATCAGGGGTACAATAGGGCTCCAGGCGCTTGGTGAACGTGGAAAGTTCTATTAATTCTCCTTAGAACAATCCCGAAGTTACCCCACAATAGAGTTTAGGACAATACGTCTCAAACGTGAGATGCTATCACATGATAGTACGCAGTTTCGGGATCAATAATTGTTAATAGGTTTGCAGTTGTTTGAGTTTATTTATGGGGTCTTAAAAGCTTTTGTTGGACACTTGGTTAACTTTAAGACGTATGGGTATAATGGTACTGGTTGAAAGTGATTTCAATGTGCTTCTTATTTTTTTAAATAAATTCCAAGGTCTCTTTTACCCATCACTTTTATTCCAAGGGTTAATCTTGTGTCACAAAAGGTAACTTAATACATATGATTTCTTAAATTATATTTCTACTAGCTGTTGCCCGCAACTTCGTCTGCGTGGGCAATATAGAATAGTCAATTATTACGTATGGTGCGTAAGTAATTTTCACAGGAAATAGCTATAATCTATGTCTATATGCTTTGACTCTGACAAAGCTGTCATTTGTACATTTTCTGCAGCTGCTGCGACTAAGCAGAAGCCAGAAAGTCTGTCAGTCTTACCATGGATATCGTCTTGTGTAGTTGACTGGATTGAAGATAGATAGATAGGTAGTCGCTCCAAGCAAAATATTGGTACTCAAACAGATTCGGTGACTGGAAGCCCAACACCAACATAGTTGGGGAATAGCTGGATGGATGATAAAATGAGTCATCATCATCAGCAGGCGCATAGGGTAGGATAGTTTCACTACTGGGGAGAAACACTTGTATGACTTGTATGAATTGGGGATTTTCTGTGCACTTACTTACTATGGTAAGGCTGACCCCACATTAGGCGTGCGCGATCCTCGGGCGTGTGAGTAGCTCGGGCGTCGCGAGCGCGCTGCGTGAAAGTCCCGCTAAACGCCTTAGCAGTTAAACGTCAAGTCGAGCGCGCTGCAAATGCCGCAGGGCAGCAAAACGCGACGCTCACGCAGCGTGCTCGCGACGCACGCGCTACTCACACGCCCGAGGATCGCGCACGCCTAATGTGGGGTTAGGTCTAAACCGGGAGGGACTCCACCGAAATGTTTGCATTAGTTCACGAATAGGCAAAATGTACGTATCTGTGAGAGTCCACTTCATGAGTTCGTACTTGAAACCTGCAGTTTTGCCAAGATTTTCAAAATGTACGCTCGCAATTTGTCATTTCTTGGTGGAGCCAGCAAATCAAAAGAAACAGAAGTGTTGTATACTGTGCGTCACTACCGCTCACCGGGAAAGTTTCGCTCTTGCGGAGGACGTTTATATACCATATTTTGTGTCACACGTAAACAGGACGACAGTAAGTATCCACCGAAACACTTTCAAAGATCTGATGAACGAACAAATCAGACCTGAGTTGGTCACCTGGGGCCAATCAGAGCTCTATGAAGCGATCATACGCTTTGGCTCTTACTGTTATTGAGGTTTCTGAAAATGTATTCACCTCATTCAACGATGAATGTAATTCTGATGGTACTATTAAGAACACTTGCTTAGCGCAAAAGCTGACGATGGCAGGCCGACTCTTTTGACTTCTCGAATAGGATACCATTGGTTTTTGTGCAATGCACACCTGCAATGCATGCTGGATTAGGATAGGATATAGGTGGATAGGATTTGCAGCAGAGAACAATTCTGTCTTTGTAATTGAATGACATCAAACGTAGTTTTATATAAAAGGTGTTTTTTTAGATTTGGCTCGGGTCTTACTGAGACTGTTCGTAATCGTGAACAGTGTATTTGCGATCAGAAGTTGAAAGTAAGCATGTCTCTGGTATGCGACGCGTAATTTGTACGTTTCCAGACGCATAAAGCATTTTACGTGTGTATGGTATTAAATCGAGAAAGCTCCTATTTCTTATCTGCACTTTGTATCTGGGCTTGTTTTTAAAGCTACAGAAGCCTACATTACCTGCCTCACGCTTAGCAGCGCTTGCGAGAGATAGATCTTCCTTTCTTCTAGGATTAAGTTTACATATTTTGCATCAGAAAAAATAATTAAGGTCTACTTAATACTACTCACTCAAAGTAATTTGTTTTAAGGCCACCACATTAGTGGAAGATAAGCTAAACTATTTTTATGAAAAAATCCTGATATGAACTCCATCTGTAACTTTAAATGATAATTAATTGTTCCACTAAAGTCATCATTTTTGACATAATGTTCAAAAAATAATTTAGATGGCACCGTTTTAAATTTGGCTGAGAACTATTAATTTTCCTTTCATCAAGGTAATAATTATAGTTGGATTTTGATGTGGTACGGCAAACTGACAAACACTATTGAAATGTCTATCGAAAAATTACACTACGTGTTAAAATATGGTGAATTACGGAAAATACACAACTCCATCTGTTGAAATAATAATCCTCTATAAAGAATGTATGGTAATTAATTGTCATTTACCACCTCACTCTTTTGACAAATTTGATGTATTTTTACCACAGATGGAGCTACTTTAACCTTGGCTAAACAAAATTTTCATATTTTTTTTTCTTCCGAAGTTACTTATAAAGGTGTGATTTTCTGTGTAAAGATTAATAATAGGCCGAACAACTAATATAAGTACAACATTCAAATGTACAGTTTTGATAAACAGATTGCGTGTCGTAATATTTTACATCTTGAATTCACAAAATTAATCATATCTTTTGATAGAGTGAATCGATTTCGATGAAACAAAAACTAAGTAATACCCCAAGTTACGTAGAATTTTTGTATATAAGCATTATCTGCATTGAATTCGTAGATTTTACGTGAATCCCGAACAAACAAACAGATAAACAGACAAACAGACAAACAGACAAACAGACAAACAGACAAACAGACAAACAGACAAACAGACAAAAATGATGGAAATGGGTTCTGTTAGTTATCCTTTAACATGCCGGCTATTTTTTTTGTCAATTTCTTCAATGTACAAAAATTACTTTTCTACAGATTTATTATATGTATAGATTGAGTTATTTAAAAAAAAATACACAAGTAAGTACTTATTTAGATTTAAATCTCTCGGATTTGAGTATGGTACTCACACAGTACCTTTATAAACTGCAATATTGTCAAGCTACTACTAACCCAAAATGTTTAAGAAACAAACTGACAGCAAAAAGGGACTTAACCCTTCAATAATCCTACCCAAACCATGGGGCTTCAACCTGTCATTACAGACTGAAACGTTAAAAAAACAATGCACTCTCACAATAAATCACCAAGTCTCGGTCAATACTGAACATTGATTGATGTACTTTGCCATCCAATCTGCTAATAGCTCCGACCTCAATCAAATACAGACAAGGGATTCTTCTACTCACGTTAACCCTTATAATGGAGTTTCAACTTTTTGAAGTTTGTTTTAGAATATTTTGTTTGGTTTGGGTATTGTTTTGGTTAGTAGTTTATGGAAATTGGAAACTGCAGTTAAAAAAAAAATGAGTAAGGTTTTTTCTAGTAAACTATATATTTATATACTCATTTTCTAACTGCTGAACTGGAGACATCAACCAACAAATACCATCTCTGTTTCGCCTTAAAAAGAGTGATGATTGACCTGAGCCAATATTATAAATGCGAAAGAAGCTCTGTCTGTCAGTTTATCACACTTTCAAGCCAAAACTTCTAAACTAAATAAAGATGAAATTAGGAAAACAGATAATCTAGACATTTGAAAGGACATAGGCTACTTTTTACTGAGTCCGCGACCTAAGGACACCACGGACACGACAGGCGAAGGATCACAATCCTGTACCACTGGCCTAAATCTGTCATCACTACCACTGTGATATATGACGTAACGAATACTTAATACTGATTGATAGCTCTCCACGCGAATGATGACGTAAGCAGTGACGTATGTACACACGCTATTGTCACATTAGTATGTCTCACGCATTGTTGTGGCATGGCTTGTTCTAATTAGTTGCTATAATTATATGTACTGTACTTTGTCGGCTTGTTACCATTTACTCCAAACCCATTGTTTTCTGTTAGCAAAGTTTTCATACATTTCTTATACTTGGGTCCAAAATTTTGTAGAACGAAATAAATAAATTAAAATATATCTTCAAATTCCTTTCACATGGCTCTAAAAGATTTTGTGTATCGTCAGCAAAATGTTAAAATTGCAACTCGATACTACGTTAGTATAACAAAAAAAAACTTTGTTTTCGTTCGGAAACAAGTTTGATGATAATAGATGTGCGATAATCATTAAAGTCATAAAGCACATGAGGTCATTAAAGTAAAACGAAAAAGTGTAATTTGTGTTAGTGTCTTTATTTTATTCTAATTGATTAAGTTAACGTCCCTGTATTTCTGTGCTGTCTTTACTTAAAATCTTTTGGGTAAAGTTTGTATTATTTTTAAAGTTTTTTTTTTCACTTTAGACCCATCATCCTCCTCTTCCGAGCTTTTTCTCAACTATGTTAGGGATACTTTTTCCAACTAGGTTAAGGATACCGTTCTCAACTTTGGATCCGTTGGGAAGGAATTTGTGGAGCAAGTGGGAACAAGCCCTGTACATTGTGGACAGATTTGCCAGTTATGTGTACTTGTATGTATGCATAATTGCAGGTGTCGGGAGGGTAATTAATTGTGGGATGTCTATTAATTATATATGTAAGTACGTATTTGGTTACATACCGTGTCATCGCTTATGTGGAATTCGTGTCTTCGTTAAGTCTGTGCTTAGATTGGTCAGCTGCATTTGGTCAGCTGCATTAGGATGACAATTTACATAACCGTTATGGTGCTAGAAACTGCTGTATATCCATGAAGACAATTCAGGCCTTTTCACAACTATGTTAAGGTCCTAGTCGAATCGAATGCAGCTGGATACCAAAGTTTTACATGGAGAAACTGCTTGTCCGATCCCCCTCAACGTTACCCAGTCAACCCAATATACCTTTTTAAGCCCGGTTGTCATACCTTTCAGCTTCTTAGGAACCCCTTAATAATCATACAAACACGAGAAACTAAAAACTAACTTACTACATAATCCTATGATCCAAATTAAAGTTTAAGTAAAACACGATAATAAAGAAGGACATTCACAACAAATCCTACTCCTTGTAAGTCAAATAAAGCAGTAAACTTAACACGAACTTTAGCCTACGCGCACACTACAGACTAAACAGTCGGCCAACTGTTGGACCGACAGTTTTCTTTCTAGAAAATCATGAATACAATCATAGTTTTAATCAGCCTGACACCGGACAAATACCTGATAGTTATTATGTGTGTACTGCAATTCATCTTCATTCTGATTTATGAGCCCAGACCAACTAGCGGCCGTTACAGCATCCATGGTCACAGGCAGACTAAGGTGTTGGTCGTTTTGATAAGTTACAAACAGCTATACCTACCCTACATTTTGTTGATACATAAAATCCGTAAAAGTAGTTTTATTTAACTGTCTAATACTCGCGTAAATGTCAGAAATCAAAAACAATCGGCCGACTAAAAGTGTATCATGTGCGCGTGTTCTCAGTGCTAACGAATAACCATTATTTAAACATAGATCCTTGCTCACAAGCCGACGATTTAATACAAAGGTCACATGTTAAGACTGGCATTATGAGACAAAAAGCAGTACTCTATGTGTCTTATCTTAGGCGAACATTCGCACTTAACGTTTTGACACTTCGCACTGGAATAGACGCAAAAAGGTTAATTTCTTGTGTTCCCGTGGTTTTTTTTTATTGTTTCAAAGTTTTTTTGTGTTATTTATTGTTTGTAAACAAAGTATTTTATTGTATTCGATGGCAGCATTTTCATATCCAAATATTTAGTCGTGCCATTTTATATAAGTTTAGACTGAAGAGTTTATTTATTTGTTTGGATCGATCGAACTACTGGATCGATAAAAAATATTTCAGTGTAAGATAGCTCATTTATTGAAGTCGGTTAATAGCTATTTTATCCGGATATGCGGAGTAGTGCCCTCGGGACACGTGTAAAACCTCCGGCAGAAGCTAGTAACCCATAATTACTCGGGACTCGGGACTTATAATTGGTTACATTAAAGACATGGCAACACCTCAATTAGTCCCATAAGGGTATAGTTACCATCCATTATGCATGCCACTTCCATATTCCTTGATCTACGTCATCGTTTTTAGTCGAAGGGGTAAATTTCGTCTAATTAATCTCAGCTTAAATACTCCACTTTATAACGCATGAACTTCTAAGTAGGGTGCCAAAGTTTCTAATTACTCCCTACGTGTAAAAGATAAATATTTCACGACTTGATGATGTATTAGAAATTTCGAGTTGTGTGTGAGTTTTATTGGTGAAACATGATGAATTTAAAGTTGTTTGACTTTGTGTCATGTTTGATAAGTATTTAATATTAAACATGGCTGTAACACAGCTTATAACTACACAAATTTATATATAATCGTCTCCTGCCTCCCGAGCCTTTTCCCAACTACGTTGGGGTTGGCTCGGCTGAGTACCAGTGTTCTTACAAGGAGCGATTGCCTATCTGACCTCCTCAACCCAGTTACCCGGGCAAGCCGACCCCAACATAGTTAGGAAAAGCCCAAACAGATAATGCGGTAATACAGCTTAAACCTAAGTAGTCGTGGTGGCCTAGCGGGTAAAGAACCAACCTCTCGAGTATGAGGGTGTGGGTTCGATTTCAGGTCAGGCAAGTACCAATGCAACTTTTCTATGTTTGTATGTACTTTCTAAGTAATCTTAGACACCAATGGCTGATAAAAAGGTGAAGGAAAACATCTTGAGGAAACCTGGACTATATATATAGTCTGAAATCACCAACCCGCATTGAGCAAGCGTGGTGATTAATGCTCAATCCTTCTCCGTGTGAGAGGAGGCCTGTGCCCAGCAGTGGGACGATAAAAAAAGGCTGTAACAACAGCTTAAACCTATATAAAAATTACATACAAACTTCTCTTTACAGTTAAGTTGTTCTGTGAGGGAGAATATATAAAACCATGTAATCATCTAATAAAAGTCAGTATTTACTCATCAATCGTCGTGTCATTTACTCTCGAACCTTAACACAAATACGCCATCCGTACATGGCGACCCTGCCAGCGCAGTAAGTGCGAGACGCGATGTTTACATATCTTTGACCAAATTGGGACACTTAGCTTCACAATGCAGTGCATCAAATGCAATCTTTGTTCGGGACTTGCAATTATCACTACGTTCTTACTTTATCTTGAAATATCTTTGAATAATCTGAAAAATGGGCTCCACTAACACCAAGGAAGAAGTAATAGTACCCCAGAACGCAGCAGGAGGTAATAACAGCGCGGACATCCGTCAGCTGGCTGTGCACGCCAGTTCGACCAACATCATCTTGTTGGTGTTATTGCTAATAATATCATTGGCGTTTTTGTATGGTGTCTTCATCCTATATAGAAGATGTCATCGGCGATGGATGGCTGATGAGATAAGGCGAGACAGATTACGATTCTCGCTATGGAGAAGAAGAGAAGATAGAGAAAGGGATCCGAGAGACCAGCCGGAGGCGAGACGTTACAGGAAAGGGACTGAGGACATCATTTGAGTTACGAGGCGGAGAAAATATCAGTACAGTGAAAATACCAGTGCGTGATAATTTCGTGTTGTTTTGTAGTGCGCGGAAATGTCGTGTATTGTGTAGTGCACCGTAAATATGTATTCTACGTTATTTTAAAGGACATAGTTAAGGGTAAAGTATATAATCATAGATGTAATGATCACTTAAATGTATGCATATGATAGTACATAATTTTATAACCATGCTATAAATAATATATCTTAATGGAAGAAAACTTAAGGGGCTTATATGACAGTCTGTTTGAAATAAGAAAATACTTAATTAAGATTGGTCCAGAGAGACGAAAGGGTAATATTGTTGTAGTTAAGTTGAAGGAAGCGGAAAAAATAGTAAGTGAATATAATCTATTTTTAGAATATTATGCTTCAGCCAAAAAATCTTTAAGTACAACTGAATGTTCAGTCATTCATGATATATGTGCTAGTTTTGATAAATTATATAAACAAGTTTTCGATTTGTGCTCAGAGAGACCCTGTGTATCAGTAAAAATGGCAGAGACTTCTAAGTTTGATCTTAAAGTTGCGTTAAATTTATTGCCAGTTTGTAAAGATGATGAGGCTAGTATACGACAGTTTATTGAAAGCGTAGAATACTATAAATCCGAATTAGACGTAAGCTCGCAGGCAAAGTTGTTAAATTTTGTGTTAAAAAGTAGACTTTCCCCAGCCGCGAAACTGAAGTTATCTTCATCCTACCCTAATATTAATGAGTTTATAGCAGACATGAAAACACAATTATTGCCCAAAAAATGTGCTACTGCAATTCAACGTAGGCTTCAAAATTTTAAACAAAATAATTTATCCATCGACGAGTTCGGTAAACAGATAACGGAAATGTTTGTCGAATTAACAATTTCGCAATCGGATGGCAACGATGCAAGTTTTAAAGTCCTAAAACCCCTAAATGAAAAGCAGGCCATTAAGTATTTTGCAGACGGGTTAAGAAATCGCCGTCTAAGCACGATAATTTCTGCCCAAAAATTTACGTCACTAAAAGACGCCATACAATCAGCTGTAGACGAGGACGTCACAACTCCATCGACTTCCAATGAAATTTTAACCCTAAATTACAGAGGCAGATCATTACACAATAGGACACATCGTGGTGGCCGCCCCTCGTTTGCGGGGAGAGGACGCGGACGAGTTAGCTATCAACCGACTACTCGGTACGGTGATCAGACTCAGGTACGGAGAGGACCACAGGCGAACGGGCGCAGGGCTACTGGGACATTCCACGGAAACAGAGGTAGGTCCAATTTTTATTCACCAAGGTACCAGCGTTCGCATTATTCGCAAATACATACTTTGAGTAACTCAGACTCGCAGCAAAGTTCGAATACCACGGAGAATGAACAAGAAGAAAACCAGTTTTTTCGGGACTGATAACATTATTTTATCATGTAATAGTGTAGGCTACGTGAATATTAAATCTCGTGATAATTATTCTTATAACTTGTTAGTTGACACCGGTGCATCCATTTCAGCCATTAAATATAAACATGTGCACGAGCAAAACATTCCGATCCATATCGAGAAAAGTTTTGTAAATGGAATTGGAGGCAAAGTCCAGGCAATAGGATACGTTTATCTGAACTTTGTTATTGGAAATCATACTCTCAACCATAAATTCTTTGTTTTTAAATCATTGCCATGTAAGGGCAGTGGTATTCTAGGGCAGGACTTTTTAAGTAAGTATAAATCAGTGTTAAATTTTGGCAACCGGACTTTGTTACTATGGAATAACAATTTAAAGATATCTTTACCTTTGGTGATGACGAATAATAATATAACTATACCGGCGAGATCAGAGTCGATTCACTTTATTCCGGTATCTGAGACTGATGAATGTTTAGTCAATGCAACAGAACTGCAAGAAGGGGTCTTTATTGCCAGTAGTCTAGTTAAGCCCACAAATGGATTAATACCCATTCGCGTTTTAAATACGTCCGAGTCTGACTTAGTTTTAAATTCTATACAACCTACTCTTTATAAAGCGAGTGAATATGATATATGTTCGTTTCATGAAACCACTAATAACGCTGATCGTGTTAAGAAAGTATTTTCTTTATTATCGCTTAAACATTTAAATAAGGAAGAACAATTATCAATCGAATCCATTTGCGCGAAATATTCGGACATATTTTTTCTTCCGGGTGATAAGTTAGGTACTACGAGTTTATATGAACACACAATAACTTTGAAACCGAATGTAGCCCCCGTATATGTCAAGCCCTACAGATTGCCGCATGCTCAGAAAGCTGAATTAAAGAAACAGGTGGATAATTTACTGGAGCAAGGAATTATTGAACCTTGTTCTAGTGAATGGTCTAGCCCAGTTGTTTTAGTGCCGAAAAAATCTGACTCTAACGGAGAAAAGAAATGGCGGTTAGTCATAGACTACCGTAAACTTAATAACTGCATATCGGACGATAAATTCCCTCTGCCCAACATTTCTGACATATTAGATTCCCTGTCTGGATGCATTTACTACACGCATTTAGATTTGAACCAAGGTTTTTTTAATGTAGGACTTGAGAAAAGCTGTAGAAAATATACATCATTTTGTGCGGACGGTCAATACCAGATGACTAGGATGCCTATGGGGCTCAAGACCAGCCCGAGTTCATTTTCGCGTATGATGACGATAGCAATGGCCGGGTTATCATATGACAAGTGCCTAGTGTACCTTGACGACTTAATATGTATGGGGCGCAGCCTTTCAGATCACAATAAAAATTTAATACAAATATTTGAAAAGTTACGCAGCGCAAATCTAAAGTTAAATCCTTCAAAATGCGATTTCCTTAAGAAGGAAATTCTATATTTGGGCCATGTGGTGTCAGGCAATGGTATATTGCCCGACCCAGACAAAATTAAGGTTATAGAAAATTACCCAGTTCCCAAAAGTACGGATGACGTTAAGCGTTTTGTTGCCTTCGCGAACTATTACAGAAAGTTCATAGCAGATTTTGCAAACAAAACATACTTTTTAAATTGTTTATGTAGGAAAAATTCAAAATTTGTTTGGGACAAAAATTGCCAAAAATCATTTGAAAGTATTAAACAAAGTATTATGTCACCTCCAATTCTACAGTACCCAGATTTTTCGGAACAGAATAAATTCATTGTGCAAACTGACGCTTCTGGGTATGCAATTGGTGCTGTTTTATGTAATTCAGATGGCCGGCCTGTAGCATATGCTAGTAGAAGTCTCAATAAAGCGGAAATGAACTATCCCACTATAGAAAAAGAGCTCCTAGCTGTGGTTTGGGCCGTAAAATACTTCAGACCCTACCTATACGGTCGGACATTTATAATTCGTACTGATCATAAACCCCTAGTGTACTTATTTAATTTAAAAGATCCCTCTAGCAGACTGTTCAAATTTAGACTTATTTTAGAAGAATATGATTACGTAATCGAATATGTGAAAGGAAAGGAGAATGCAGCTGCAGATGCATTGTCCAGAATAAAAGTGACTTCAAAGGAACTGAAAGAAATGAATGAATGCTTGCATGCCATGGTCATGACGCGCGCTCAAAAGAGACAGCTAGACGCTGCTCCTTCGGATGATATGTTGCCCACCGACGATTGGCCTGATCAACCAAGAGTTGTGGAAACCCATATCAAGCCGAAAGACGCAGTAGAGCTACGATTTACTGACATTAGTAATTTAAATAAACTTCGAAGTGATAATTTAATAACATTTGAAAGTAATTTATTATTCTATGTTGCGCAACAGAAGACAATATTTATAAAGCCAGCGTCTCAATCACAAATTACGCGAGCCGAATTTGCGAGAGACCTGAGCGATTTTTGTGAAAAAGTTAATATTGTTGAAGTATATTTTATTAAAAATCAAAATAACTACGTATTTGTAGAAAAACTAACAAGTGAAATAAAAAAGTGTAATAACTGGAAAGGGCCTAGATTATATATCTTACAAGACGTCGAAAGAGTAGAAAGCAAGGATGATAGGAAAGTGATACTAAATGACTTTCATCTTTTGCCCACGAGTGGCCACGCGGGCATGAGAAGAATGTTAACTAACATTAAAAAATATTATTTTTGGCCTGGCTTAGAAACTGATGTCCAAAATTTTGTTAAAAAATGCCCCCAATGTCAAAAGCATAAGTATACGTTTCAGGTGAAAGAGCCCATGACAATTACGTCAACAGCTCATTCGGCCTTTGATAAAATCTTTTTAGATATAGTAGGACCACTAGATAAAGACAGTTATGATTATACTTACATCCTTACATTACAGTGTGAGCTATCAAAGTATGTATGTGCCTATCCCCTAATCACTAAAACATCAGCTGAAGTAGCTCGTACCTTTGTGAATAATTTTATATTACAGCATGGCGTACCACGGGAAATAGCTACCGACAGAGGTGCAGAGTTTATGTCTGAAACCATTGAACAGGTTTGCAAATTACTTAATATTAAAAAATTAAATTCAACTGCGTATCATCACCAAAGCATCGGAGCGCTAGAAAATACCCACAAAAGCCTCGGCGCCTATTTGCGAATCCAAACCGAAGAAAAACCTGAGTTGTGGAGTACTTGGTTACCATTCTGGTGCTTTGCTTATAATACGACAGTTCACACTTCAACAAAATTCACACCCTTCGAGCTTGTTTATGGTAAAAGGTGTAATTTGCCAAATAATTTGTTAAAACGTGTAGAACCTCTTTACAATTACGATAGCTACCCACTGGAACTTAAATACCGGCTTCAGGTTTCCCAAACAGAAGCGCGAAAAAATTTAGTTACTAGTAAAGTAGACCGAAAAAGTAGATATGACAGGTATGTTAACCCTGTACGCTATAAGCCTAATGACAAAATCTTAATTAAAAACGAAACTGGCAATAAACTTAAACAACTGTACTCTGGACCATATACTGTAATTAGAGATTTGTCACCCAATGTAGAAGTCGAAATAAAAGGTAAAACAGACATCGTACACAAAAACAGAACCAAATTGTTTTATGTTTAAAACTACTTAATGTTTAGTATCTATTTTTAGCCTGTATTGATAAATGTGTTGTGACGCATACAGTATCAAATTGCTTAGGTCAGTCCGTAGACTCAGTGGTAAGCGGAGACGGACCGCTGTCGCGAGACTGTAGGTTCGAGTTTGAAATGTACTGCAATGTATGTGTTAATCGTATGTCTAATTACTTATATATTAACTTGTGTTTATATTCTAATGTTATGTACGAGAGGAGTACACATCGTTTTAATACTTATATAAATTGTACTCAATAAATTAAGGTCATATATTGTGTATTTTAGTAATAAAATAAAATGTATTTTTTATTTTATTTTTGTAATATGGGGGAGATGTGAGGGAGAATATATAAAACCATGTAATCATCTAATAAAAGTCAGTATTTACTCATCAATCGTCGTGTCATTTACTCTCGAACCTTAACACAAATACGCCATCCGTACAGTTCTCTTGAGACCAAGGCAAAAACAGGGATCAGGTTTGTAGCCTATAGATTCATTACTAAGACTCCAGGACATAGATTAGCCCGCAGACAGACGACAGCTTAACTCAAAGGCTTCAGGTGTTAATGGGTGAATATTTCATTTCGAGCAGATATTGATGTTTTAAAGATAGTCAAATAATCGAGTCCTATTATGTTCTTTATACGTTTTTATAAAAGTGTGCCATGATAATAAAGGAAATTTAGCAGAGGGACAGTAATTAGACATTTAGTTTTGAAGATATTGACGTTTATTTTTTTTACAGGAACGGTAATGAGAATTTATAGTTATGGCAATTAGATATCAAATAATGGTAATGAGGTAGACAAAATGGTAATTAGAAATAAAATAAAAGTTTAGTTAATCATATTTTTATTGCACCAATAATTAAATCAGACTTTCGCAGGAACTGTAGTTTATAATTAATAACATACATTGAACACAATATTAATAATAAATCAAACTGAAACAAAAAAATAACGTGCTACAGCACTTCCAAATATAAGTAATTCACCCGCATCCCGTGGGAACTACTTCCCGTACCGGGATAAAAAGTAAACTATAGCCTTCCTCGATAAATGGGCTATCTAAAACTGAAAGAAATTTTCAAATCGGACCAGTAGTTCCTGAGATTAGCGCGTTCAAACAAACAAACTCTTCAGCTTTATAATATTAGTATAGATACACATTAAAAATTACCCAATCAGTTCAACATGCTACGCCTACATGCCTACGTCTCGGCGCTCCCACTGGGGCTCCACATCGCTGTTAGTGCGGCGAATCTGTGGACTGCTTTGGGCACCATGGTCTTTCCTGTAGCAAAAGTGCTGGTCGCATGGCACGACACGCCAGCATAAATGACATTATCCGTCGTGCTCTTGTCACCGCCGCCGGAGTGCCAGCCGTTTTAGAACCCAAGGGCTTAGCACGCGACGATGGCAAAAGACCAGACGGGATGTCTATAATGCCTTGGAAGATGGGAAGGTCTTTGGTGTGGGACGCAACCTGCGTCGACACCCTTGCACCTTCCCACCTTCCCACTACCGCGAGCTGTGTCGGTGCAGCTGCTGCAGCCGCGGAAAACCTCAAACGGCACAAATATGTAAACCTCACCGGCAATTGCATTTTTGAACCGTTTGGGGTTGAAACCTTGGGACCATGGGGCCCAAATGCCCACAGACTCTTTCGAGAAATCAGTAAGCGGTTAGTGGAGTCCACTCGTGACCAAAATGCTGGCCTATACTTCGGCCAAAGGATATGCATTGCCATCCAGCGTGGCAATGCAGCCAGCCCTTTGGGCATGAGCCCCGCTGACAGCGATGCGGATGAATTTTTTGATACTTAGTTTTAATATTCCCCCCTTTATTATTTTAGTATTAATTAATGTAATCATAGATATAATAAGAATCACTTCAAATCAAATATTATAAAAATCTTTCAAAAGAACGGATCATAAACAATCTTCTTAGTCTTTTGTAACATTATGTACCTTATTCTTCTTTAATCCTACCACAGCAGATATGGTTCTTCAACTGGAGCTGTTGAATCTTCTACTACTGCTACTTCAGCCTCTTCTGCTTCAATATATTCTTCACAATTTTAATATTTTCACATCTTTTTCTACGAGCTGTTTTTGCTTTTTCTAGTATTTCTTCTCTTGTTTTCTTTTTTCGAGGCATTATGTATCTAAAAAAATATCACATTCAAACTCAAAATATAGTTGTAACAAGATAAGTTATAATAAATGTGCAGGTACTTGAAAGATTTTTAATATTGGTTCACGAGATACGAAGGCTATTCATTACAAACAAACAAGTAAATGTTTCTTCTTTTTGATGTTAGTGCAGCTAATGTACTTTTGTGTCTATATGGAATTGCTTTCTTTATTTCTTTAAAATTTATTATTATATGTACCTATATCATTACCGTTCGTCCATTCTAATTACCATTTGTACAAAAAAGAACGGTAATCAACGGTAATTAGAAGAATGGCAATTAGATTTACAACTATTTTCGATCGTAGTCGTTATTTGGAACAGGAATAGACTTTTTAAGTTTACCAATATCACGAGACACTTATACTGTATACACCTAATAAACAATTATTAGAAAAATATAAATATTCTACCTTTTGTAACTCGAATGGTATGTAGAAATATTTTGAACCACTTCACTTTTTTGATAGAAGAACTCTAATTTACGCAGCTATAATCGTTCTTTAACGCGTGCGCCTGGCTCGGGGGCAGAGCATAGACTGCCCCAAATATTGTATATTGAGCACGATGCACAGTGGCGGTTAAAAATTTAAAATTTTTGATCGAACATATCGTCGAATGGTAATTATGGGGACCTGAAAGGACACTTTTCAAAGTGTTAAAAGCCCCCTTGAAATAGTTCTTTCATAAACAATAAATTATTTCTGTATAGATTAACTATCCTAATATCCAAAAAAGTTAGAAAAGATACGTTCTTCAAACACAGCTTTTATCAGGATGTCTCAATCAAGAAAAATCTGGTAGAAGGGACACAGATGGTAATTAGATTTTAGGTTTTATTTATTTTTATTTAGAGGTTTCCTAATTAAAATTAATTAATCCAAAGGTTGCGCCTAAAAGAACGCAGAGTTATCTATAAAAAAACTATACCGAAATAATATTCTTTCAACGTTTTATATATTCTTTACTATCCGACATCGAATATGCACGAAATGAAATATTCGCCCTAATACGTCACTCAATGGATGCTGATTACGTCATAAGATTACTAATCTGCCTTCCTGCTCTCCTGGTACCGACAGCCAATATCCGATCTAAATCTGAGCTGGATTTAATGTGATACTAATTATTTTATTGAAGACTAGCCGTTTTCTCGCGGTTTGACTGGGATAAAATATAGCCTATGTTACTTGCAGATAATATAGCTTTCTAATGGTGAAAGAATATTTAAAATCGGTCCAGTAGTTTTTGAGTTTATCTATTACAACCAACCAAACAAACAAAGTTTTCCTCTTTATAATATTAGTATAGATTAGATTTTTTGGATTAGATATTTATTAGATGGAAGTGAAATTACTTTATATTTTTTAAGTCTAGAGAAGACATAGCTCTATCTATTTTCTTTATGTCCCTAGTTAACATTACATCCTGCCAGGGTGCACCTCACGATCTTCAAGAGTGAACGCTGCTCTGATACACAAATATGAAGAGTATATTAGTTAGTTTAAATCTGGCAATAGGCGCAGTGAGAAAGGTCATCTGACTTTTTTCCACCTCGAAAAATGCTAAAATAAAGAAATTTCATTTCATAAACAAAGTTCTAATGAGCAAGCATGTTACTCTATCTCAAACGCCTGATAAACATATCATAATAAAACGATCATTCAAGCTACAGTGGCAAGACCGCAAAATCATTAAATTACGTTCACTATTTACAACAAGCTAATGTCCAAACTAACCAGACATTGTAAACATTCACTTAATTAATACTTCGACTTCGATATTCCACCCCATTATTGCAACAAGCCCGATATAAGCCTCTTATTTATTGATTCTAAAACTACCCTCTAAAAAGGGGTCATCATCCTCCGAGCCTTTTTCCCAATCCTGTTGGGGTCGGCTTCCAGTCTAACCGGATTCAGCTGAGTACCAGTGCTTTACAAGAAGCGACTGCCTATCTGACCTCCTCAACCCAGTTCCCCGGGCAACCCGATACCCCTTGGTTAGACTGGTGTCAGACTTACTGGCTTCTGACTACCCGTAACGACTGTCAAGGATGTTCAATGACAGCCGGGACCTACAGTTTAACGTGCCATCCGAAACACAGTCAATGGTGTCTAAGATATACTTAGAAAGTACATACAAACTTAGAAAAGTTGCATTGGTACTTGCCTGACTTGGGATCGAACCCGCGCCCTCATACTTGAGAGGTTGGTCCTTTACCCACTAGGCCACCACGACTATACCCTCTAAAAAGGGGTGATATATTATAATGATGAGCAAGGGGGAAATCATTGAGGGATTCAAGAGCTCTCGCATTTTCGGTATCCTCTCTAATTAATGGGAATCCTTAGAAATTATTTCGCTTGTTACTCTATTTTGTGCTGTTCGTGTATTATTCATGAATTGTGGAGACATTGTTGAGACATCATTATGTAAATTAACTTTAGGATTTTTTTGGCTTTAAATCTACATTAAGGAAATAAGTGACTGTCTGCTTAACTAACAGTGTAAAAAGAAATGTTTGAGCAAGATCATAGTTAAAATACCCAGTCAGTACTTTTCACAGAGCTCTGCATTTCAAAAGTTAGCTGCATAGTTAGTGACTTCCCATAGTTAAAATGTAGTAACAAAACACTACACGGGTGCGTGAGGCGTCAATTGCTTGTCTATATGTGGCAAAGTTATTTAAGTACATCTCTAAATGTATAAGCAGAGAGTTGCTTTATGGAAAATATATTTGTGATTACATTTTACCTTAATTCCATGATCAAATACTAGTACAACCCAAGCAGTAACATAATACCCCCGCAGACCTAAGTTCGATCACCTCCCGCCCCCATTCAGGCAAATTATTGCTAATTATAAATAAGCCCACAAAATTAATAACGTTTGCAAGAAGCACGTTGCCTATAGATAACTAGTATTAATAACCGAGGCGGTGAATTCATATAATTTCCACTCAGTGTTTGTTAGAAACCTTGTTAAGAGAGCACCACAAGGTAGACGGTGTAAATTTCACCAACTACCCTATGTTGTTGGGCCATGAAGGTGTAAAGATTGAAGATGGCATAATTATTTATGAAGATGTGTTTTACTTTTTGCCTAGTATTTTGGTCACTAACAGCCAATTTCTTCATCAAAAGTAAAATCCAAAGTAAAAATCAAAGTAATGTCTAAAGTAAAAGTAACGGTCAAATTAGCTTTTTCTATTAGTTTTGCTGTCACTTTAGCCTTGAAAAAACGAATTTGACCGTTACTTTTACTTTAGACATTACTTTGACTTTTATGTTTGACTAGCTTCTGCCAGCGGTTTCACCCGCATCCCGTGGGAACTACTTCCCGTACCGGGATAAAAAGTAGCCTATAGCCTTCCTCGATAAATGGGCTATCTAACACTGGAAGAAATTACCAGTAGTTCCTGAGATTAGCGCGTTCAAACAAACAAACAAACAAACTCTTCAGCTTTATAATATTAGTATAGATGAAGAAACTGGCCGTATGAGAGTTAAATTCTCATTATAGTACAACTAAGAAACGTGGATGCTATGTGCTATGTATATTGCATCAGCTATGTATATTGTCAAACGGAAGCAGCTGAGTACTAGCGTTTTACATGGAGCGACTGCCTATCTGACCACTTCAACCCACACAGGTACCCTGGCAATCCGAAAACCCTTGGTAAGACAGGTTGTCAGACTTTCTGACTTCTGACTTCCCGTAACATGGAGGAAGGAAAGATGAGCGTAGATGCCATAAAGGTAGGTCAGGCTCCGTTACTACATTTTCCCTGAAATACTTAAAGTTTTGACCAGTCTATAATCTTATAGTTTTCTTAATATCCAACCAAACCGCTACCTCTTCCCTCCCCGCTGCTTTCGACGCCTCAGTGTCCATAAGCGCTGTCTAATAAATTAGCCTGACGCTATTGTGTGGGCTCACTTACTGGCAGACTTATTTACCTGAATGTTGTGCTAGCCAGAATTCAGACGACATCATTCCACTCGGCATCAGTCCAACTAGATAGGCTTCCATGTTCTGAGGAGTAAGACTGCGCTAAATTTGTGAAGCTTTAGCAGCGAAATTGGTTCCCTGTGGTTCCCAGTGAGTCAGTCTGAATGAATGGGTGTTCGAATCATGTGTGTCGTGTTATTCATAAATTAAATATTTAAAAGATTTTGGACCTTTCTTTCCTATTTATCTTTAATTTCAATGTCTTAAGGAATTTGCTAGAGAAATCTGGAAAATTGATTGCAAAAAGTGTTGTCATGTTTTGTTTATACACAGAAAAGTTTTAGTTCAATACCACCATTTTATTTGACTTATAGTCGCACAACATATCTTAATAAAGACGTAAGCCTTCAATCAGTGCCCGAAAAATACAAGCAGAAGCCGTAGCCGTAGTACATAGACTGCTCTTACTGTGACTAATCTAGAAATTAAGCCTTCACGTGTTAAACCTTATATAACTTAATCTCTTTTTCGTCAGTGGGTAAGTTTGAACTACACAGAGTTTAGGCATACATGAGTAAACTTTGGCCGCGTTTACAGAAAACTTTTGATATTACCCCAAGTTTTAGCAGTTGGTGTATTAGCTAAATTTGGTGTTGGCCGTTGCTAAAATCTGGTCTCAGCTGTGTGCTAACTTTGTTTATAGAAACGCCAGCTAGTTTCTAAACTTTTTGCTTGAAACACAATAATTAGGGATACAAATTGATTAATGTTCTACTTTTTTATTATTAGTTACAATATAATAAGTAGTTATAAGCTTATTTTAATTTGTAAAGACTGTTACGTAACTAGAATTTATATATTATGATCTTTTTAATTTAATTTCAAAACAGCCATTTACGAAAATGCAACTCAAAAACAAACAAACATCCGAATTAAGAACTTTTTTGGGTCGGTTGAAAATGCACACATAGTGAATGTTTGTTAAATTTTCATTTCGTGACAATGTACCAACGAAAACTAAAACCAAAACTAAACAACGGCTAATACAAAACAATCAGCACATTACACTAACCACGTTAAGTGAGAGCTTTTCATAATTATGTACAAACAAGACGTAGAGAACTTCGTGTCATCTCGGCAAACTTCGGGAGCGCTCGGCAAATTGAAGCAATTTGGTCTTTCCAGTCGCGTTTCGCAGATCTCATTGAACAAATACTACTTGGCCTTGTGTGATCTAATCGGCTGGTTTTGAACTTGAAATAAATATCTAATTAAAATTTTGATTTCGCAATTGCGGATTTATTTACTTGCTTTGATCTAGAAGTTCTAGGTTTCGTATTGGTTTTCAGTCTGTAACTTTTCTTTTACGTCTGAGTTTAGTATTTAGATTTGTCGAATCATGAGTCGCTTAATAATTATTATTTGAGAAGTAATAAATACTGGATTTTATATCTTCTTGCAGCACTGAAATTACAATTTTTATTTCGCATTGCAATTAACCAAAGCGACGCGAACAACTCAATTCATATCATATTCGCCCAAAGGAGAGAAAATTACACCAGAAAAACAAAAATAAACCAGTCAAAAGCCCGTACAGTTGCACAAATATGTAGATTAAGTTCACTCCGACAAAATAAAAACGGCAATTGCGAGAAGAAAATTTGCAGCGAGGGGGGTACGAGGGTACCGCTAGCAAATCCCCCATGTGACCACTCGACGGGATATAACCCGGGGAATATACCCAAAAATATACCAACGAATACTGGCTAGCGATACTCTTTATCCCGGGATTAAATTTTGCAGAGGACCGGGTTCTCGACGGCTAGATGGTCTCAACTGAACAGATAAAAACGGGCTTGGGGTGGCCCGTCGACTTTATTTGGACATTTTTTTCTTATTGAAGATTATGCTTGCAAAATTCGTACTTTGTTTGATTTATTTTGTGTGGCTGTGTAGAGCTGGGCTTTAAAGTATGGCAAAGTATAAATTAAAGGCGAAAGAATGTCTATTTTTTTAGAAGAAACTGCTGATTTGTAGGTTTATTTTTGACATTGGGACTTGTGAAACATTGTGAAAATGCTTTATTCTCAACTATGCTGAGCTTAGCTTTTACTTTCAACAGATGCAGTTGAAGAAAAAAAAACAAAGAAAGCAGACTGCCTATCTGAACTTTTCCATCTAGATACAGTCAGCTGTCAGACTGTTTGTACTTGACTGAAGAGAATATATGTTCTAACCACAGTCGGGACACAACAATGAACGAAACAACTGTACGGCTATTGTGTAGTGTAGAAATAAAATTAAGATAAAATATCGTAATCATCTCAAAGGACCAAAAACGGACAATATGTGGACTTTATTTCCATATCAGACTTGTTATTAAAATTTACGTCAGAGAAAAGTTGCAAACAATCTCATTGTAACAAGTTTTAGCTCGGGTCCTGATATTGACATCAAAATATCCCTAAAAGAGGGTTGACAATGATTAGGGCGTGATAACATCTATAACAATACCCAACCCCACTGGGTTTAATAAGGTTTATTATCTAAATTATCTACGAATATGTTACACACGCACCTAGTTGGGATGGGGCGAGATTGACTTTTGCGAAAGCGCGGATGAGAAGGTTGATGATATTTCTGTCATATAAGACAAGCTTATTATAGGAATTATATATTGCTACATGTTAAAAAAATAAAATGATTGACAAACATTTCTGATACAAAAATGAAAAATAAAATCAAAAAAGCTACGAAATAACTTTTTCATTTGCTCCATTTTTTATTATTGTCGCACATAAAATATAAACCAACTTTTTTGAATACAAACCCCAACAACATATTTCAATAAATCAAAAAACTTCGCAAAACATTGACAATAAACAGAAATCACGCAAATATCGAACAATATGAAAACAAATATAACTTGACCTTACTGTCCAGTAAATTTAAACTTATTTTCATAGAAAAAGGGGTACCCCAACATTTATTATGGCGATAAATTTTAAAGAACATTATTTACACAAAGCCCCGTAGACGTTAAAGACCATTTTCGAAGGCGCACCGAGCGAAAACGATTTGTGTTACAATGAATTTATGCTTTAGGTAGACCATAACGACCTCTGAGTTTCAAATGAACAAATGTTTCGATTTTAGAAGACATATTGTTTTGTTTAAATTGGCCTGCTGTGTGCGGAAGTTTTTGGGTACATACATTATTATATCCTGGACGTATCGCATAAAATATTAGGGGAAATAAAAAAATAACAGGCAACTACTCTGTTATTGACAACTCAATGAAAAATGTTCACTTCAAATTTTAATAAGAAAATGGCGTCCCTTAATTTCTTGGACTTAAACCAAGCTAGCCTCAAGCCAAAATCTTGATTACACAAAGCTCAACTTTGACCAAGTTAATAACAAAAAAACAAATCACAGTATTGTTTCTTCGACTAAAAATAAGAGCTTAAGGACCAAAAATACATTCAACAATTTTAAGAATACATTGAACAATTTTAAGAATACATTCAACAGTTTTAAGTAGGTAAGGCGTACTTAAGATGAAATTTCAACGTAAAATGTACTTACAATTGTTTTACGCTAAACATTCAATTCAAGGCATCTGAAGACCGATTATCCTCTAGACTGGGGACTTTATAAAATGACGGCGCACTCACGCCCTCTCGTCGCCACTCAATGGTTATTTACGGCAATTTCCATCTTCAAGGAAAATGTGGAATATTGCTTAACTTGTTCCATTGTGAATGGGGTATTATAATTATAGACTGAAATTAAACTGAGTATTGAACAATGTAATTATCTACAATTATAGCATACTTTAAAAAATCATTTTGTAACTTTACAAAGTATGAAGATTGTTAAAAATACGTAGGTTGTAATGTAAATAGCTGAAATCTGATTTCAACCCTATAATGTGTCACGAAGCCATTTATATTCTAGAAACAAATATTTTTATTTTTGAAAATAATGTTTTCAAAAAATTTCACATAATATCTCTAGTTTTATATAAAAATACATAACCCGTGCGTTAAGAAACTATACAAGAATAATTTTAGCTCTCTTCTAAGAATTTTATCGTGGTAAAATTTCTAGCTGTTCCTTTGTGATGTGAAACACTAAAATAACTGAGAATTTTGATATTCCTCCGTAATGTTTTTGTTTTAGCTAGAAATGTGTAATATGAAGACGAATATTACGAGAAAATACATTTTGAAGTAGGTTTAGTAGCTAGTTATTTATTTAGTCACAAAGTATACTGAAATTAGAAAATACTCCATATATTGATAGATGTTTTATTCTAGAACCGCTTAATATAAATAAAAACTAAACTAATACCCAGTTTAGTTAGAATGACGAACCTACAAAGAGGAGGCCAAGCAGAATGTGCCTATCAATCAAAATGATAATATATTTGGCTACATCCAGACTGTGAAATCAAAATCTGGGACAACTAACCTCCAAAATTAGTATTATATTGAGGTCATTCCAAAGCAGATAAAAATCTACCTCATCATCTCTAAGAATCTTTTGATGATAAATCTTTGGCACAAAATGGTTGATTATATTTTTATCATCATGTAGAAATTTAATAGGTATATATCCAAACTATAGATCATGTATTGCTCTGAAGCGCCATAAAAATAACTAAATTTTTATGTATTTTTTGTATATTGATAGCAAAGGAGCAGACGATATAATATTATGCTTTTACGAAATAACGAAGTCCCATACAAAGACTCTCAAAGCCAGATTAAACTGTGAGTTTGAATTGAGTCTACCTCTAAAAAATCATTTCTAGGAATTCATTCATGCTTAAAAAATATAATAATAATGCTTAAATAATAGTCGTAGTGGCCTAGTGGATAAAGAACCAGCCTCTCAAGTATGAGGGCGCGAGTTCGATTCCAGGTCAGGCAAGTACCAATGCAACTTTTCTAAGTTGGTATGTACTTTCTAAGTATACTATATCTTAGACACCAATGACTGTGTTTCGGATGGCACGTTAAACTGTAGGTCCCGGCTGTCATTGAACATCCTTGGCAGTCGTTACGGGTAGTCAGAAGCCAGTAATTCTGACACCAGTCTAACCAAGGGGTATTGGGTTGCCCGGGTAACTGGGTTGAGGAGGTCAGATAAGCAGTCGCTTCTTGTAAAACACTGGTACTCAGCTGAATCCGGTTAGACTGGAAGCCGACCCCAACATAGTTGGGAAAAGGCTCGGAGGATGATGAATACATGCTTAAAAAAATATATTGGAACATAAAATATAAAATATTGATACTGCACGACTATTTACCTCATCGAATTTGAACAGAACTATTTCATATTTGCCAATAGGTATTTATTTTCGTATTGGGTATGAATTTGGATAGAAATAGATATCGGCTAGTGAACCAAGAAACGCAAGAGGTGAATGCCTGAATGGCATCCGTCATGCATTTTTAGTTCGATATTTTGAACACTTGTCCTGCATTTTTTCTTCCTGTCTGATTTTTGAAAAGATATGAGAGATTGACGGGAATACTTGGCACCATTTGGTACCTACTATGCACTTATACATAATATGCTACCTAAACCTAATATAAAGACTTCAAATAAAAAAATCAGGAAACTTCTTGACGTACCTGTATAAAATGTATTTTTGTCTACAGCTCCATTTATCTCCAAGTTAATAATTATATTATATCAATTCTGGTTCCGCCATTGTCCAGTGAAAGCGTAAGATACAAACAAAAACACACATTCACATGTAGAAATTAGTTTAGTAGGTCTATATTAAATATACCTTCTACCCATATTTATGAACTCATAACGTGTTTGTGACACCTCCGTCTAATTTCTACAATCCCATATGATAATAATCTACACGGAGGAGTGTGCCTACGTCACTCATTTGAAATTGAGTGTCGTTTGGCCTCCCGCCAAAACGGCCCACTGTTACAAATCAGTAGGTACGTTGACAAAAATGTATCGCACATATACTGGGCTTAAATCTAGCATCTAGACAGAAATAAAAACGGCGCTTATGTTTTGTCAGGTTGAAGAATATTGTCTGGGATTGTTTTTGAAAAGTGGTGGTGGCCTAGTGGGTAAAGGACCAACCTCTCAAGTATGAGGGCGCGGGTTCGATTCCAGGTCAGGCAAGTACCAATGCAACTTTTCTAAGTTTGTATGTACTTTCTAAGTATATCTTAGACACCATTGACTGTGTTTCGGATGGCACGTTAAACTGTAGGTCCCGGCTGTCATTGAACATCCTTGACAGTCGTTACGGGTAGTCAGAAGCCAGTAAGTCTGACACCAGTCTAACTAAGGGGTATCGGGTTGCCCGGGAAACTGGGTTGAGGAGGTCAGATAGGCAGTCGCTTCTTGTAAAGCACTGGTACTCAGCTGAATCCGGTTAGACTGGAAGCCGACCCCAACAGGATTGGGAAAAAGGCTCGGAGGATGATGTTTTTGAAAAGTGTTCGTTAAATTATTGTTAGTGAAAGTTTTGGTAGGAAACTTAGTATTTTAAAAGCAAAGTTATGCATGTTTCTATAATTGTATACAATGGTTTTACATCTCTTGTAAATCATGAGAGTCTATTGCCATAAATCAGATGCAAAACTTAACTTTACACTAAGCTAAACCACATCCTAAAAAGTCACCACTTTTCGCAAGACTAGATTGTGAATCTTGAATTTCATGTTTAGCTGTAGCGTTGCAGTCACAATAAGGCGCCACATTATGTTGCACAATACTTAATTATGTCATATTGTGATTAACCTACCAAACAACAAACTTGCCGTTATTTTTATTTTCATTCAAAAATAACCCCCTTCATTTGCAAACCAGACAAATGACCTGTCAATGAACACAAAATGCGCTGTGATAGAAATAATTTCGTTTCCAAGCAAAGCTTGCACGTACTTTACAATTCTAACTGAAGTATTTATCAATCGAGATTGCTGGCCATGTGCCAACAGGATGTTGTTTCTCCTGATCGCTGTGTCCCGTCTCCCGATCGTTTTTCAACCACCCTGTGTTTCCTCTAAAATAATGTGTTTCGGAAAAAATATTGGAGGGCTTTTTCTATGGGTTGTGTGTAGGAAGTGATTACTCGACAAATAGTAGGACATGACACTAGGTTCGGGATTATTTTCTGGCAGAGTAAAGTTCAGAGACCTATAATGTTTCAATTTTTAGGGCTCAATTCATAAAAATGACTTCTTTCGCTATAGACAGGACTGTACGGGAAGCTTATTTAAATGCAGTCAAGTTCCATTTGTTTTGAATTCAAGTAGCAGCTTTCCAAATAACCGGCACCTCACGTTTAGTACCAACATTTGTTCAATAGTGAGTGAAAATATGAACGGTTAAATAGTAAATTATGTTTAATAGTGTGATAACAAATATTATTGATATCAATGAGATAGACATCCAAATGCCAATCTGCTTAATATTATGTTTATTTCAAAAGTTTAGGTTTATAGAGTGGTATTAAAAATAGCAGAGTTTTTCCTGAAACCATAGCTTTTGTAGTGAATTAACCCTAACATGGCACAATTTATTTCCGTACCTACAAAGAAAAGAGTATTTAAAGCGTGACAATATCAAACTTTTCTTCTAAACTGTGACAGCAGACAACCTAAAATCATATATTCACCGTCTATTACGAAACCAAACATGCAGCTTAGAGTCATAAGTACACTCACATGCAGCTAACAGTCATAGGTACAGTCACATGCAAGATCGTAAAGTATTCCCAAGATATGCAAATGGCAAGTTCACAGATAGTTTATGTCATAATTTCCATCTACAACGGGTTTGGCTCTAACGATGAATCAGTGTTTGTATGTATGAGCTTACATTGTGTCTATACAGAATTTATACAGACTAGTGTAAATGGTTAAGACTGATTTTTCAATAGTAAGTAAATTAGTCAACGCGACCAACTAAACAGATATTATGTTTATAAAAAGATTTTGGTAATATACGTAAAAAATGTACAATCGTTGTTTTATTTCCGTAAATACTTTTACATGAGACTAAGTAATCTGAATTTTCAATATCAAAAAAGCAAATAAAACAGCTTTATTTTCAGTTGATATTGAACGTTAATGCAAATAGCTGTCCTATGTCGCAAACATTAAATATTGTCCCATACATAATACTCGTATATATATTGAGGACAAAGAATTCTATGTTTAAGTGTTGTAATGTTTTAGGTAAATAGTGTAATATTTTGTATTTGTATACAAAATGTTTGTGTCACTAACAGATAATTATGAGCTTTAAAACTGAATTTGCATATGAAATGACAGTAACAGCGATAGAATTTTAGCTAAAACATCTGATAGATATAACATTTTTTTTTTTCCAGGTGGTAATTTCAACATGTTGGAGTGAGGAATAAAAACTGGTGCTGCGGGACTGTTTGAAAGAGTTGGCTCTGGCACACAAAGGGCTCCATAAGGAACAGAGGTGAGTTTTAGCCAGTAAAAATGTCTGACACTTCCTCCCGCTACTCAAGTGAACGGGTCATCATCATCATCATCATCATCGTCATCAGCCTATTGCAGTCCACTGCTGGACATAGGCCTCTCCAAGTGCACGCCACTGAGATCGATTTTCGGCTGCTCGCATCCAGCTCCGGGTCATTTGATGATTTTAGATTGACCGAAAGGTTAGCGTGCAAAGTCCGACCACCAGTCTTTGGCTTTAGGAGTAAAGGTAGGTAGTCGCTCCATGTAAAACACTGGTCCTCAGCTGCATCCATTTGGACTGGAAGCCGACCCCAACATGGTTGGGAAAAAGTTTAGCAGATGCATGGTGATGATGGTAGCGAGCAAACAATAGCATTTTTAACCGACTTCCCAAAAAGGAGGAGGTTCTCAATTCGGCCGGTATGTTTTTTTTTTTTTTTTTTTTTTTTTCTATGTATGTACATCGATTACTCCGAGGTTTATAGACCGATTTGCGTGATTCTTTTTTTGTTCGACGCGAAATAGCTGCCAGTTGGTCCCATAGTCATCAGGTCAGGATCTGATGATGGAAACCCTGAGAAATCGAGGGCAATCTTCGAAAGTTGTAGGCATACATAGTGTAAAAACTTGGCACTCAGGTGTATGCCTGAAAGTACTATTAAACAGTGAAGGTTTGGAGCTGACCTGATGATGGAGACCAGAGAAGCTCGAGGGAACTCGACAACTGAATATGTAAACTACCTCGTGTTTGGGCTTATATTATTTGTATTGACGAGACCTTTGCAACAGTGAAGGTTTGGAGCTGACCTGATGATGGAGACCAGAGAGGTTCGAGGGAACTCGACAACTGAATATGTAAACTACCTCGTGTTTGGGCTTATATTATTTGTATTGACGAGACCTTTGCAACAATGAAGGTTTGGAGCTGACCTGATGATGGAGACCAGAGAAGGTCGAGGGGACTCGACAACTGAATATGTAAAATACCTCGTATTTGGGCTTATATTCTTTGTATTGATGAGAACTTTCCACTTATATGGATAGTGACAACTATTCGTATCACTGAAAAGCAGTAAATAAAAACTTTTTTACAAAAAAATTAAACCGACTTCCAAAAACACTAAAAAGCAAAAAAAAACTAATTTTAGGTGCATCGGCCTACAAGTCGGTGGCAAAATTAACTTAGTAACATCCATTAGACACCGACTTCTGTTAGTTTAGTTTTTTTTTGCTTTTTAGTGTTTTTGGAAGTCGGTTTAATTTTTTGTAAAAAAGTTTTTTCCAGCAAGGGAAACATGAAAATCTAATAATCACATTCGCAAAACACATGCAACAGCTACCATTTGCAACGATCATAATCACAGATTAAACCAAGGTTATATTTTTTATTTCCAGCTCCAGATAGTTTCCGAGATGCCAGTTATAAAGTGACCATGCACCAACACACTTTTGGCAGTTAGCCAGAACTGCAGAACAAAATATTGAAGCAATATAGGCTAAATATGAATGAATTATTTACAGAGTAATAGCCCGTAACGACATAAGCAAATGACCTAGTTTTATGTGTATATTTAATTGAACATACGTGTTAATTAATTAGATAATATTGTGGAATCCTTGTTCTTCTTAACTTATATTGTAAAGAGGAAAACTTTGCATTTTTTTTGTTTGTTGATAATGGATAAATTTAAGAACTACTGGACCGATTTTAAAAATTCTTTCACTGTGGGAAAGCTACATGTTTCCCGAGTAACAGGCTGTATTTTGTCCCGGAACAGGTAGTAGTTCCCACGTAGACATGACGTGTTTAAGTTAGATAGGCTGTAATTTCATTAAAAATACTGGTATTTAGTTGAATTCACTTAGATTATAAGTATAAAGTGGGGAAGGTATAGGCAAATCCTGCTCTTACCAAGACTTATTTAAAAAAAAAATATTGTAATTATCAACATTTTTATGCGGCTTAAAAATCTTATTTTGCTAAATCTTTACAGTTTCTTTCAACAAATATATTTGAACGTAACATTCATTCTTTCCTATCTAATATCTACAGTAGCCAAGGTGTTTGTCATCAGAAGTCTATAGATTGCAATATTGGCTATGTTGTAGAATAGACCACAAGCTATTGCGGTGGCTTATAACCGCACGCAGGGAGTCCTCATTGTCATTGTTTGCTTAACCAGCTGTTGCTCCTGACTTTACCTGCACCATGAGAGTTCCACATAGCTCTTACAGTTGTCAATATTGCTGATTTTCTAGGTTTGATTAAGTTTACTAGGTTTAATTTAGATTACTAAGTATATGGTTCATAGATCGTTTTCATTTGTCGTGAGCCTTTTTTTAAACTATTAGGGTCTATTCATTTTTTTAGGGTCGTTTCATCTTAAAGATAGATAAGATAAAAATATGTATTTGTTTATTTAAAAATTGTACAGTTTTCATCGTTTTTTTTTTATTTCTGACACAGACTATGGACAAAAAGGCAAAATTACTTTTGCATATTATGCCTAATATTAGGTAAGTAAGTTCTCCATACTTACTTCCTAGAAGTTCCCACAAAAGCATGTTACTAGGCTAATAAAATTGACTGGCAATAGAAGCATATGAATTTAAAAGCCGACATGCTACTTCGACGAATCCTTTCAATACTTTTTGACCTTTTACTTGTCGTAGCTTTCAACAAACGCTCTGCCGTACGTCGACTCAATCCAGGGAATTTCATATATTGCTGTGAACTTTGTACTACATTTGAAGTTGAAGTTTCTGTTATTTTTTTTTTCTTTGAGTAATAAATGTCGCTATAAAATAAAGATACAATCGGGATACATGACATAATAACTTATCATTTTTTTTTTATATACCTAATTAGTTAAAAATGTAACATTCCAATTACTGACGACACCAGTGCAAGGAGCGACTGCCTGTTTTACCTCCTCAACCCTGTTACCCGGGCAACCCAATATCCCTTGATAAGACGGCTTGTCAGGCTTTCTGGCTTCGAATTATTTGTAACGACTGATAATTATTTCTTTCTCAAATAAAATCCAGTAACAGATTCAATATAATATTAATACCTAACCATACCACATTCACATCTTCATTTTCTGTGTCATCGCATGCCCTACAAACATGTACGTCTTACTTATCGATGCTCATTGTTAGAAGCCCGTAGAATGCAACTAGCAGCTCTATTTATAGAATTATATCGATACTCGACTCGCACAACCCTTTGTTTCAAACGGACAGTCGTTCGATATGACCATTGTATTGAAGGTTGCTTCAAATAAAGAAATGGGAACTAATAAGCATAATAATCATAATGAGCTTTCGTTTTTGAATTTGAATCGGTATTGTTTGTGACAACTAAAGTCTGGATGTTCTCCAATTTGCTCGTTGTTAGAATTAATTGAATTTACACTGTTGTTTGCTGGTGCATTTTTCTTGCAGTGTTCTGAATTTAAATGCAGATTGTTTTTGTGAAAGAGTGCCAATTCGTAGTGATTAAAAACAACATCACTACTTTCTTACTTCTACTTCTCTACTACTGCATTCGGTTTTTAGAGTGTAAAAACGTGCTCGTATTTTACAATCCAAGGTATTTTCTATGTCCTATAAAACGCATTCACGCATGAATAAAATAATATGATCACGAATAAAATACGGTTCAAAGAGACCCTAATTGCTAGTCCTGCACTTAAGCTCCACCATTAACTTGACAAAGATTTATGATTAATCGATAAAAAAATAAACAAGTCTGTCGCACCTAATACCAAATGATTTATAGTAAAACTTTTAACATAGACTGTCATATTAATGATTGTTCCTCCCCTCACGAAACTTACAGCAATTATATCGAAACTAGTCAGGTCGATAAGACATGTAAAAGTAAATTCCGAGCCAACGTCCACTGCCGTATCAATTATTTAAGGCCGTCTATCGATTTGGTCATTTGCTTTTAGCTACCTTTGTAAAGCTAGGGGTACACCGACGGAACATAATTATGTGGACGAGTTTTGCTTTGTTTGCGGGGACGAAAAATTGGAGTGTGCACCCAGCTTAAAAATGTCTTCCTCAATTTTTGGCATGTGTTAAAAGATTATTTTGGGTGTGCAAACGTGGCGTTGTTTTTGTTTTTTGAGACTGTTTTGCTCGACGAGACAGACAGATATGTCATCCATTTCGTTGGTACAAGCTCACCTTCAGTTGTTTGGGTTTAAGTCCTTTGTAATAGACTAGGGAAGTATAAGTTTGTAGAGCAGAATACGAGGTAAAAACCGATAAAAATTCTGAACTATACATTTTTACCAGTTATACCTCTAAATATCAAGCTTTAAGGTTGTTGGGGACTGGACGTGATGTAGCCATTCCCAGATCGATCACAATTAATCAAAGATCGATCAACAAAAAATGGTTATGAAAGTTGGTATGGAATTGTTATTATTAAAAAAATATATATGATAGTGGTGTCCTTAATTTTCTATCACAGTTAGGTATAAGGTACATACAATTTTTCTAAGCATATTTGAAAAATGTAGTATTTTATTGTCATTTATAATAAATGAACTGCTTATTGTTAACCCAATATTGGGTAATAATGCCTCTTTTGTTGTTTTTTATTGTTGTAGAGATAATGTGCTCTTCGCGTGTCTGTATGTCCCTTTATTTTCAACAGGAGCTTTTGAAATTGACCCTTTTTGATGTATGTCATATTATTTTTTATTGTCCAAGTTTTGTAAATAAAAAAAAATAATGGTCATGTTAAAAGGTTGTAAAACTATGATTAAATATGTATAAGTTGAGTTTGGGTGTAGTATCTTTTTCTTAGAATATTGTAGATACTTATAAATAAAAATGTTTGCATAAAAAGTTTTTTATTAATTGATAGTAATAAAAAACTTTTTTTCAACAATTAATATTTACGTCTAAACAAATACATTATAAAAAGTTTTAAAATTTACTAAGCACCACCAAAACCTATACAAATTATTATAAAACCCAGACGTTTATGTATCAAAGAAAACTTCCCACAAAAAAAAACAAATCTTAATAACCTAATTCAATAAATCTGATAATATAAAAAAAAAACATCAAATCTATTCACCCAAACGCCGACAGTCGCGTCATAGCCAAACCAAAATAGCATCATCATTTCTAAAATCAAAAATCCGACGCCGTCCATACATTAGTCGCATCGATGCGCTATGAAAATAAATTGTTTATATATGTATATGTACAAGAAAATACGGTCACTCAGTTGTCAGTTAGTTGCGGGAAAGAGGGCCGGACGCCCGGTGCTCATGAAATAAAATTGTTTTTCCCGCGTACGCGACGCAACACGTGGCAGGAAAACTTTGGTAACAATTCGACTGATTAGCAAAAGTTTTCAACGGGTTTCGTACTAATTACGTGGTGTGTTATAGTGCAAATTGTGTGTGTGTGTGTGTACTTGTACATGTTTATCTGATCTAAACGGTGAGTTCGGAGTGTTATGCTAATTTTTATTATTGTTTTTTGTAGCTTTCACTGTGTTATGTAGTTTTATTGATGTTATGTGTTAGTAGTTTTTAGAGCGATATTTGTTCTTAATTCGTTCATTATTGACGGTAATAATATTTTTATATTAGAATGTGGGTAGTAGAATTGTCAGTGATGTAATATAAAAAGTGGATCAACGTTTTTGATAGTTCAGAAGTTAGGCTCGAGTTCTAGTTAAACAGTTATCGTTAGTAAGTTTTGATAGGGAATCGTGTAAGTTCAGAATGTTTTTATGCGATAGGTGATGTGACTTTTATATGAAAAGGTTATGAATGAGTATTTTATTGAGTGAATTGTTCACAAGTTAATTTGAAGTATTACAATTTTTTGACGTACATTTAGAGCAGCGGGGTAACGTAATTAGTTTTTTTTTATAGTTTTATAAAATATTAATTAATTAATAAGTGACCCTCTATTGACCTGTAAAACTTAAAACGGCGTATCTAATGCATACTTACATAGTTATAAAGGAGAATACATACTATACTCGTGCATAATAAATTTAATTATTTTGACCTACTTACAACACAATAAAACTTAAAGCACTGTCTCATGATAAATATTTGATTTGTAGTTAGTTGGAAGATATTAATAAGCTTAAGCTGGATTCCCAAAAGAAGTGTCCTAAGGACACTTAGTGAAATCAAGTATTACGGTGTTTATGGTCAATTATTATCAAAGTGTAGTTATCATAGTAATATCTAAAACAAAATCATGGCCTTTCCTGAATTTAAGTTAAAATTATTTATAACATAACCTTTTATTGAAACAAAATTTGAAGGTTGGTTATCAATATTTTAAAAAAAAGTCGTGGTGGCCTAGTGGGTAAAGGACCAACCTCTCAAGTATGAGGACGCAGGTTCGATTCCAGGTCAGGCAAGTACCAATGCAACTTTTCTAAGATTGTATGTACTTTCTAAGTATATCTTAGACACCATTGACTGTGTTTCGGATGGCACGTTAAACTGTAGGTCCCGGCTGTCATTGAACATCCTTGGCAGACGTTACGGGTAGTCAGAAGCCAGTAAGTCTGACACCAGTCTAACCAAGGGGTATCGGGTTGCCCGGGTAACTGGGTTGAGGAGGTCAGATAGGCAGTCGCTTCTTGTAAAGCACTGGTACTCAGCTGAATCCGGTTAGACTGGAAGCCGACCCCAACATAGTTGGGAAAAAGGCTCGGAGGATGGTTATCAATATTTCAGGGAAATCGACCCAAAATTATCAAGGTTAACTTCCTACTATGGATCTGTTATTTAGTTAGTGGTTACACCAGATGTTGTATAGTGATATTTGTATACGGTTCTTCAAACCATACAGACAGAATTGTGTTGCTGGGGAGTTTATTCCACCACTTCTTCTTCCCAGCAAAAACACATAGGAAGTGGTGAAGTGCGGGCGTTTTGGGGGCTGTCTTTTGTAAATTTGACGTTCGAAAAGTGCTGATTTTCAGCCTACTTTGAATAAATGACTTTTGATTTTGATTTTGTTAAATTTCTGAACTAACTTTCAGTACCTATTAGATACCAATTTATTGATGAATTCTATAGGTTACATTTTGTTCAAGCGCGCTAAGGAGCTCGCATGGATCGTAGGTAAGCCGCTAATGGAAGCTAGTGTACCTAGGATCAGGTACTCCAAGCATCCATGTTTTTCTAAGTGTGTTTTAAGCACAACTTGCTCAACAACCTTTATGATGACAACTTGAAATTGCATAGGTTTCTCGTCACATAACTTAACCGCTCTGAAGACTGCCATTGTATGCCTTGCGCATGCGCAATAGATTTTTATTCATACAGTTTGGCTCTCACTCAACCACTTGTATCCAACTTCAAACCAGTAAAGTTACATTAATAGCGCTGTACTACGTCAACAGAACCTTACCTGCTATATCAACATAACTCATGAAAACTGTTATTAAGCCTCCTTTAAAATATTCATATACCAAACACAATAAATACATACTTCATAGACACAGTTGCGTCGTCACATGTACATTTTCCCGCGCAAACCTGCAAGTGAGTCCTAAGTGGGCCATTATGGCGGCATTACATTAAAACTATTGACTATTCATAATACTAATTTTCCTTCCAGCCATTTGTTTTCACTTAAATAGTAGTTTATGGATGTGTAATTATATGTGGTAGTTGGTTCAAGTTTTCTTCTGCTTTGTCGATTTGGAAATATAAACATAATAATAAACTTTGAATTCAATATGTATTTAGGATATCTTCAAAACAGTTATTTTATTTAATATTGTAACAATCATAGTTTGTACTCCATGCTTTATTCCAAAAAAAAATTATAAGTATTACAAATTAGTACATGTATAACATCACTGGAATGACATTCGAGTTTATGAACTGTAAATTATTAAAATTTTGTATTTATAGCTTATTTAACTTTTTTCAATCATAATTTTATCAAATATCTTGTCATAACTAACAATATTTCTCTCAATTTTTATGCATCATAAAAATTAATAAATTTATCTATTTTAACAATTACAGCTCACTTTGTCAATCTTTAGGCCCATGTCTTCTGTTGACTTTGGCAGAAAACCTCACCTAATCTAATGAATGAAAACTGCGTCATTTATTTCCAGTAATTAGTCGGTGACTAAACTGTTTGTCATAACGATTCGTATCGTCGAATATAATTTCATGAATTTTCGATCTTTCATAAGGTTAAGCAATTAGGCGCGAGTCAGTCCGTGGTCCATCGTGTCATGAAGCATTCTTCCGCGTTTCGGGAGACTTGACAAACTTGTTGGTCTCGGCCCATACCTGACGCTGGTAAATTTTTAGCAGTCGTTACGAGAAAGTACACCGTGTATTGGTGGTTCCGGGTAGATTCTGAGGTAGGAACCTGAACAGATGCCCATTCTATCTTACTTGTATCCAAAATTATTATGAGCCTGTCTGGTCTGGACGACCGAGATCCGCCAGACATAATTATGCGGTGCGCAAGATATAATTAAGTGGTGCATAAGCGTACGCGCAAACACTGTGCACTCCCTTTTTACCCACGACGGAACGGAGCAGGTATATGCGTTTGGGGTGAGAGATGTGCGTTTGTGTGTTTGTGTGTTTGTGTGTTTGTGTGTTTGTGTGTTTGTGTGTTTGTGTGTTTGTGTGTTTGTGTGTGCGTTTGTGCAAAGTAATGTTCCCACCTATCTTCTAAACTAATGATCTGATTTTGATGCGGTTTTCAATAACAGATTTGCGTTCAACGTGTTCATGTTCTTAGATAGGTGTCATGGCTGTAACTCACTAGGGGGCGCCACAATATTAGTGCAAACAGCAAAGTAATGTTCCCACCTACCTTCTAAACTAATGATCCGATTTTGATGTGGTTTTCAATAACAGATTTGCGTTCAACGTGTTCATGTTCTTAGATAGGTGTCATGGCTGTAACTCACTAGGGGGCGCCACAATATTAGTGCAAACAGCAAAGTAATGTTCCCACCTACCTTCTAAACTAATGATCTGATTTTGATGCGGTTTTCAATAACAGATTTGCGTTCAACGTGTTCATGTTCTTAGATAGGTGTAATGGCTGTAACTCACTAGGGGGCGCCACAATATTAGTGCAAACAGCAAAGTAATGTTCCCACCTACCTTCTAAACTAATGATCCGATTTTGATGTGGTTTTCAATAACAGATTTGCGTTCAACGTGTTCATGTTCTTAGATAGGTGTCATGGCTGTAACTCACTAGGGGGCGCCACAATATTAGTGCAAACAGCAAAGTAATGTTCCCACCTACCTTCTAAACTAATGATCCGATTTTGATGTGGTTTTCAATAACAGATTTGCGTTCAACGTGTTCATGTTCTTAGATAGGTGTCATGGCTGTAACTCACTAGGGGGCGCCACAATATTAGTGCAAAACAGCAAAGTAATGTTCCCACCTACCTTCTAAACTAATGATCCGATTTTGATGTGGTTTTCAATAACAGATTTGCGTTCAACGTGTTCATGTTCTTAGATAGGTGTCATGGCTATTAATCACTAGGGGGCGCCACAATATTAGTGCCAAACAATGTTACAATATAATCAAAACGTCCGATTACAATTCTGTTTTCATCAGCAATGTGTACGTGCTTAATGCATGTTCCCAAATAATAAAAATTACGCCTGTAACTCACTAGAGGTCGCTACAATATCGGTGCAAAATAATATTGCAATAACATATTATATAGATATAGACTATAATTCGTATATGTTCTCTAAAAAGTCTGAAATAAAATTAAGCAAAATTAAAAATTTTGAAAAAACCCCCGACGGTAAAAATCTTATTGAAAAATAATAAAATAACTCAAAACCCCCGACTTAACCCAATTATATAGGAATAACCGTCGGGGGCTGCCTTTTCTATATGAAATTTCAACAATTAATTGAGTGTATTTTATGTCATCGTTAAACATCTACAATTCTTCAATAATTGTATTCACGACACTAGAATCCTTTAGCTGGTTTAATGGCAGCTCCCGACGGATATTCCTATATAATTGGGTTAAGTCGGGGGTTTTGAGTTATTTTATTATTTTTCAATAAGATTTTTACCGTCGGGGGTTTTTTCAAAATTTTTAATTTTCCCTCATGCCGTTGGAACGGCAATCCGATATGACAGGAGAACTTTCCGTACTCCCTGATTTTGAATCAAGTAGAATCAATAAATTAACAGTATGAATATGCTTATGCAAAAAACCAATATGCAAGCTCCATTAGCAAGACTACCCGACCTGTGGGTTATCGTCGCCCGTCACATAGGTCAACGCATTTCTGTCGTGGCCGTCTATCTTTATCTTTATTCCTTGATCGCTGGTCATGTTATATCATACGAAACATTTGTTTATTACATATTGATAAGTAACTGGTGATATTGATGAAGTTGATATCGAGTATGTACTTGTTCTTGTAAGTGTGCGTAAAGTCAAAAAATAAAATTATTGTGAGTCATATTATAAGCATATCTATGTACTACACGGCATAGAGGTATAAACAGCTGAAGTATTTTTTTATTTTTACCCACGACGGAACGGAGCAGGTATATGCGTTTGGGGTGAGAGATGTGCGTTTGTGTGTTTGTGTGTTTGTGTGTGCGTTTGTGCAAAGTAATGTTCCCACCTATCTTCTAAACTAATGATCTGATTTTGATGCGGTTTTCAATAACAGATTTGCGTTCAACGTGTTCATGTTCTTAGATAGGTGTCATGGCTGTAACTCACTAGGGGGCGCCACAATATTAGTGCAAACAGCAAAGTAATGTTCCCACCTACCTTCTAAACTAATGATCCGATTTTGATGTGGTTTTCAATAACAGATTTGCGTTCAACGTGTTCATGTTCTTAGATAGGTGTCATGGCTGTAACTCACTAGGGGGCGCCACAATATTAGTGCAAACAGCAAAGTAATGTTCCCACCTACCTTCTAAACTAATGATCTGATTTTGATGCGGTTTTCAATAACAGATTTGCGTTCAACGTGTTCATGTTCTTAGATAGGTGTCATGGCTGTAACTCACTAGGGGGCGCCACAATATTAGTGCAAACAGCAAAGTAATGTTCCCACCTACCTTCTAAACTAATGATCCGATTTTGATGTGGTTTTCAATAACAGATTTGCGTTCAACGTGTTCATGTTCTTAGATAGGTGTCATGGCTGTAACTCACTAGGGGGCGCCACAATATTAGTGCAAACAGCAAAGTAATGTTCCCACCTACCTTCTAAACTAATGATCCGATTTTGATGTGGTTTTCAATAACAGATTTGCGTTCAACGTGTTCATGTTCTTAGATAGGTGTCATGGCTGTAACTCACTAGGGGGCGCCACAATATTAGTGCAAACAGCAAAGTAATGTTCCCACCTACCTTCTAAACTAATGATCCGATTTTGATGTGGTTTTCAATAACAGATTTGCGTTCAACGTGTTCATGTTCTTAGATAGGTGTCATGGCTATTAATCACTAGGGGGCGCCACAATATTAGTGCCAAACAATGTTACAATATAATCAAAACGTCCGATTACAATTCTGTTTTCATCAGCAATGTGTACGTGCTTAATGCATGTTCCCAAATAATAAAAATTACGCCTGTAACTCACTAGAGGTCGCTACAATATCGGTGCAAAATAATATTGCAATAACATATTATATAGACTATAATTCGTATATGTTCTCTAAAAAGTCTGAAATAAAATTAAGCAAAATTAAAAATTTTGAAAAAACCCCCGACGGTAAAAATCTTATTGAAAAATAATAAAATAACTCAAAACCCCCGACTTAACCCAATTATATAGGAATAACCGTCGGGGGCTGCCTTTTCTATATGAAATTTCAACAATTAATTGAGTGTATTTTATGTCATCGTTAAACATCTACAATTCTTCAATAATTGTATTCACGACACTAGAATCCTTTAGCTGGTTTAATGGCAGCTCCCGACGGATATTCCTATATAATTGGGTTAAGTCGGGGGTTTTGAGTTATTTTATTATTTTTCAATAAGATTTTTACCGTCGGGGGTTTTTTCAAAATTTTTAATTTTGCTTAATTTTATTTCAGACTTTTTCGTTTAAACGTACTAATCAAAGAAACTGCTGTCCCAATTTGTTATTTTTTACAACTTTTACTCAGGTGCGCGAAGTATGTAGTTCTGGTAGAAATTTGGCTAATGAAAATTTTATATAAGTAAATTAGAATTTAACCAGATATTCAGTGTTCTGGATGCGTTAAATAAACAGATGTATCGTCACTTCCCCAGACAGTCTTAATGCACCGAGCATAAATCCTACACTAATAAATTAGACGTAGACCACATTAAAAACCGGAGTTTGAAAAAGTAGTCAACGAAGTAAATGCAGAAATTTCAGATCACAAACATTTTTTTCTTAGAAAATTATTTTAATCTTATAAATAGGTTGCGGTCACATTGAAAACAATGCAATTTGAAAAACACCTGCTTCTATAATTTTCTTTGAAAAATTGTGTTTTTTTTTTGTCACCTCAAGTCTTAAAGAGATAATTTCGTAACAAAAACTGGAATTAGTTGAGATGCATTTTAATTAAAACGATTCAGTAAGTGACCGAATTGTTGGCTGTGTACCAAATTCTTAATCCTGTGGGTTTCAAAACATTGTTGAAAGCATAAATATAAATACTGAATGTATAGTGCGAAAACACATTGAACTTGTATAACGAAAGTTCAATGAATCTTAGCACTTCATTATTGTTTTTCGTAATAACCCTTTAGCCTATACAAGGCACTTTTTTATTGTTTAACAAACGGCCTTTTCTCTGAAAACATGTGATAACTTTGAAAATTAAACTTATATGCTGTCGATGAACTTGAGCATTTTTGTTGTAAAATCATCATTAGTATATATATTATACTAGCTTCTGCTAGCGGTTTCACCCGCATCCCGTGGGAACTACTTCTCGTACCGGGATAGAAAGTAGCCTATAGCCTTCCTCGATAAATGGGTTATCTAACACTGAAAGAAATTTTCAATTCGGACCAGTAGTTCTTGAGATTAGCGCGTTCAAACAAACAAACAAACAAACAAACTCTTCAGCTTTATAATATTAGTATAGATTTTAAACTGCCTTAACACAGCTTTAGTTAAAAATCTCATCATCATCATCTCAACCATAGGACGTCCACTGCTGAACATAGGCTTCCCCCTTATATAAAAATCTATAACACACTTTCTTTAAATAAATGAAAGAATGTGCATAAATAATTTACCCTTAAGAATTTTCTCTCAAAAACTTTCAAGGATGAGTAATACTCTCCACGTGGCTAAGGTCATTGAACCTCGGTCTGCTAATTACAATAATTCACTTAACAGCAATGAAATAGTTCAATCCAATCCCAACTTTGTGTCTTCTTGAAATTTTCCACAAATTAAAAGCTGGCCTGAATTCTGTAAGTTTCACGAACTTTAGCTGGTATTCCGCCAAGCAAATCAAGTTTTCTGTGAAGACAATATTCATTCAAGATGGTTGTTCTACGATTTTCCTCACAGGAATTAATATTTCTCTTTTTTTGGTTCTTCTAATGGTTATTAAATGTTCATTTCATTTATTAGTCATTCAGATAAAAATCATTGAGGCATTTCCTTTTCTTTCAACTGCAGACTAATTTTATCTTATACATGCCAAAATTAATTAAGACTCTTTAAGTATGATGCAAAAATAAGAAAAAAAAAACTAGTTGACAGCTGCTTGTCGAGGTTATTCACCTCTAGTGTAGTTCACGCCTCAGAAGTTTGATTTCCTTTTGACTCTTTGCGCATTTGTTCTTACATATATTTACAGGAAGCCTTGCTTGTCCTCAGTTGGGTACTATTGACTTCATAATAGTAAAAAATATACGAACAAAACACTATACTGTATTAACTTGAGGTGTAAAATGGCTAATATTTTTAAAGTTTCTTATTTTTTTACAAAAAAATAATTCAAGGTACCCACGACTTTCAAGACATCTTTAAATTACCAAACAAATAGGAAACAACCGAAATTCAACATGTTTACTTCAACAACGAAAGTCAATGCAATAAACTCGTATCTTTACAACTACACAATTACACTATATTGCAGATTTACCAACCAAACGGTGCACAGAAGAAAATAAAATGCGTACGTAGGTAGCGACCTCGAGAAGTGTAATTATTTCGGGCGTGCAACGTTCCCGGTGCACGATAGTTCTGTCACCAGCCGCACGGTTATAAAATCTTTTATAAACAATAACGTTCTTTTTGATACACGTGGAGGTATTAGACTTTGTAAGTAATGACATATGACGTAATGAGCCAGAAAATAATACAGCTTATATCATCATCATCCTCCTGCCCTTATCCCAATTTTATTTGGGGTCGGCGCAGCATGTTTTCTTCTTCCATACTCTTCTATCTGCCGTCATCTCACAAGTAACATTCTTTCTTACCATATCTACTTTCACACAATCCATCCATCGTTTCTTTGGTCTTCCTCTTCCCCTATATCCGTCCACGTTCATACTCATCACCTTCCTCACAACATGACTCTCATTCCTCCGCATCACATGCCCATACCACGACAGCCGGTTTCCACGCAGTTTTTCTGATACCGGCGCTACTTTCAAACTTCCTCTTATATACTCATTCCTCACTCTATCCATTCGCGTAACTCCACACATACCTCTTAACATTCTCATATCTATAACAATTAAATTGAAGGGTTATTTAATCTTATTTTTAACTTACTTCTTTTTGCGTGAGCTGTGGTAAAGAGGAATAGTTTCAAAGTTTTCTCGAATTCTCTTAAAGCAATCACTTAATAGCTACTTCTGAATAACAGTCAGGGATACTGACTTTCCATATCTACCTCCGACTTCTGAAAACCTCGACTGAGGCCCTATCTAGGTATTGAATCCAAGACCTCGTGCATAGCAATCATACTTGCGATCGCTAGCCCAACCGCAGTTTTTTACTGTAATTCTTTCAAAAAAGTCTTAAAGATTTTTATACCTATTTAGTAGATAAACAACCTCACATTACATTACATACCCATCCAATTTTCAGGCAACCTCGATTACAGAAAACCTTTCCATCTGTGAACACTGCTATCACTAATCCGGTTATCTAGAACTGGTTCATGAGTTTAACGCCTAGTTTAGCTCGACTACAGTAAAGCCTAACGACCCGTTACACAATACATATATGAGTCACTTGTGTACTAGAGTGGTGTTTTGTTACTGAATTTGTGAGACGAGATGTTTTGGGTTGTTTTTTGGTGATAAGGATAAATAATAAGATACTAATTATTTTTATTAAATGCTTAGGCAAAGACATACATTTTATCATTGACTAGCTTCTGCCAGCGGTTTCACCCGCATCCCGTGGGAACTAATTCCCGTACCGGGATAAAAAGTAGCCTATAGCCTCCCTCGATAAATGGGCTATCTAACACTGAAAGAAATTTTCAAATCGGACCGGTAGTTCCTGAGATTAGCGCGTTCAAACAAACAAACAAACAAACTCTTCAGCTTTATAATATTAGTATAGATTAAGTTAAATGGGCACACGTTATGATAGATCGCGCGGTTTCTCTGGCGTCCTGAAGGATACACTTCCCGTAACTGGGTAATACCTTTAAGTACCTTTTACTAGGTTTAGGCTACCTCGATAATTAATTTAAATCACCTGAGTGATGTGACTACTACTAATGCCTCCAAATTCTCGTTGACATCAGGGAGTGTTTACGTACCCAAAGGGTAAAACGGGACCCTATTGTTTTCGCTCCTCTGTCCGTCCGTCCGTCCGTCCGTCTGTCACCAGGCTGTATCTCATGAACCGTGATAGTTAGAGAATTGAAATTTTCACAGATGATCTATTTCTGTTGCCGCTAGAACAACAAATACTGAAAACTAGAATAAAATAAATATTTCGGGGGGCTCTCATACAACTAACGTGATTTTTTGCTCAGTTTTGCTCGATATCCATAAATATATATATATATATAGATTATTAGTTTGGATGGTACGGAACCCTACGTGCGCGAGTCCGACTCGCACTTGGCCGGTTTTTTTTTTATATTCATACTTAATTACATTTTGGATACTACATAAGAAAGCTCGTCATAAAATGAATTAAAGTTTGTTTACAAACAAAGTCTAGCATTGTTTTATCAGTGCAGGAAGGAGCTCGTCTCCATATGATTTGCTGGACATATTAACGACCAGTATTATTTAAGTATCAATATTATTACTTACTATGTAATAAATCGGTTCCTTAGTATCTGGGAATTTAATATACCTACATAAACAGTGTTCCTTGTTGGCACTAGGTCAGTGTATCTTTTGTTGAATCGTTTATCTGGTGTGCGGACTTCTGTACTTGTATGTTTAGTTTTTTTTTTTTTACATTTAGCCAAAAACAAAATGGTAAATAACTTTTTTTCATTTGGCAATTTATGTAGGTAGGTATAAGGTATAATATGGCATATTCATGGTTATTTAAAAAAATAATAATAATAGTTATTTTTGCGTTACGCCTGTAGGAAATTTTAATTTATATCTACTGAAGATTATTAATTCATAATTTTTATTTCCTTACTTAAAAATATATTAATCCAATCCCAAAAGATAAGCAATTACTCAAAATATATATTAATAGCATCACCTGAGAGGGATTTGACCAAGTTTTTGCTTTCCTAAACTTGTTCGCCCCTTAGCCCAGTATCTTTCGATCCAAATAAATTAATCCCAAGACAGTGACAACAAGAAACTTCAAAATACAGAATCCTCCATTTACCCTTCCTACGAAAATGGAGGCAGCAAAAACAATGGCGTGAAATACAGGTCTGTTTTTGTTTTATCGATCCCAAAATACAGTGAGAGGCCAAAAAACTGACCCAGCTGTTGTTCTAATAAATCCCAATAAATGTAAGAGGTGTGCACATAAATCTTGGAGCCAGTATATAAGTGAAACAATTCACAAATGCACCGTGTTACGAGTGAAATTTTGGTAAGTATATATTTTGGATCGACTCCAAAACAATTAGTGCAGTTTGTGCTGTACCTCCAGGGCTGCTGAAGTCTCTGATTTAGTTGTTCCGTACAGATTTATGTGGGTGGATGGTGAAAGATTTATTTGTGAGGAATTCAGGTTTGCAGAAAATACAAACTTTTCGGTTTGAAGTTTATTATTAAGCAATTTTCAAAATTCGATTCAATGTTAGGTTTAAGAACCCAGAAATGGAAAGTGATACTACATCAGTTTATGTTTTTCGTTTTCTCATGTAAAAGTGATAATTTTCTTGTACTTCTTACACAATATTTTTACCCATATTTCTTACACCAAAGTTTAAAAATAAACGAGGCATTAAAAACAGTTTTAGTACTTGACAGCCCTAAGCACCCGCCAACGGCTTGGCGAATTGAGGGAAACGCCTCCAAATGCATTTAGTGCAGTCTAGTTGAGCATTTTAACACTTGATTTAACTACAGGCTTATTATTGTTTTGGACGGAATAAACATGGTCATGCATATTGAGAAGATGGGAACTTAACATGGACGTTTAACACTGGATGTGGATGTGGTGATGTGCGAAGAAAATATTAAAATCTCAAAAATATGCAAAATATACTACACCACAGTTAGTTCTCATTGATCATATCGGTAATAAGATATCCTTAATACATTATGCTGCAAAGCAAATATTGTTATTTCAATAATGATATTGATTGCTCTATCAACTAAATTCATTCCTCGTATGGAAAGTAGTATTTCTTTCTAGCAGTAATTTTTTTTTTAAACTCTAATAAAAAAATATATAGAAAAGATACCAACACATAACCCGCTATGAGTATCAAATAAGACTCTATCCCCACCAAACCACTAAAAATAAATATAAACCAAACAGCACTTCACTTACTATTTTTCCTACCCAATGTGACGTCAAGTAAGTGTAAATATCATTTCTATTACCACGTCGTAACCCAAAATGTGCTGCACTTAGAGTGTGTTCATCTAATAGGTCTTTGGAGACATATTGGAGCTCACGGTCTATTGTACACTTACCGACTATTGCCTTCTGAATAAACAAAAACAACCATTACGGGTTGGGTTCCGCAAAATCGTGTGAGAGCGAAAAAGTCAATTTTCTAAGATTTTCCGGCTTTGTTTATATTTTTTGTTGTCCATGATTTAATAAATACAATCTGATAATTACACAAAAAGATATTAATTCGTTATTACATTATTTTTTTTTGTTACTGTTACTGTTACAGCCTTTTTATCGTCCCACTGCTGGGCACAGGTCTCCTCTCACACGGAGAAGGATTAAGCGTTAATCACCACGCTTGCTCAATGCGGGTTGGTGATTTCAGACTTTATAGTCCAGGTTTCCTCAAGATGTTTTCCTTCACCTTTTTATCAGCCATTGGTGTCTAAGATTTACCTAGAAAGTACATACAAACTTAGAAAAGTTGCATCGGTACTTGCCTGACCTGGAATCGAACCCACACCCTCATACTCGAGAGGTTGGTTCTTTACCCACTAGGCCACCACGACTTTTTTTTGTAACTCATTGTAATTATAAGAGCTCTCGTTAAATAACTTTGCTTCTTCGAAGTTGGCTACTATAACTTCACAATAATTAAAATGTACGAACAAAATACGACCGCATTGTTTCGTGCAAGTTAATAGTTGTCAGTGCAATAAAATCAAGATTTTATATCGGGTGTGTCGTTCACAATAACATTAAATGAAATGCGTTAATATACTGGTTAATATATGTCGATTAACACAAAGAAAAAAGAAAAATACGTAAAAATAAAAAAATAAATTTTTCAAACAAAGTAAATAGAATAAAAATGTGCGAAAATTAGAACACCATATAAAAGTCAGTCATTACAAACAACTGAAATTCTCCCTTGAAAACTGACAGCTGTCAACTGATCAAAACATTCGATACTCCTGCTTTACACATGATGTTGTAAATTATAAAAACGAAAAATGACTCCTGTGATTAAACCACTGAATGGATTAGGTTTTTTTTATTACAATTCGCCATAGAATATCATAAAGTATATGCGATAGGATTTAATGTGATTGCGAACGACACACCCTGTATAAGAATAGATACATACAACTTACGTATATCTGTTGTCTACTTTGCGTCACAGTGAAATAGATTTTTTGTCTCAATTAAATATAACCCAAGGCATCCAGGAATAGTCTAGCGTTCTATTTGTGAAAGCGTTTATATAAATAGAAAAGCAATATTAGACTTTATTGTTAATGATACAGAAGCAATTTCACCTTGTTTTTCTATAAAAATAGTCAGTAATAATATTGATTTTGTATTGTCAGAAGTGATCTAAATTCTCTGGTAGTTTTTTCAAATACACAAAAACGTTATGATGACGTCACTTGTAGGTGTGGCCCTCAGTAAAAATAAAGACTACAAAAATATCTAATGATTAATCTTTTGTTCAAATAAAATTATGTCTTCAACAACATCATTAAACCTGTCACCGAGCACATTATTGTCGTTAATTTCATCTTACATAAGCAAATTTCTATCATAGTGAGCATTCCACGAATCGCTGCCAACTAAAAATATGTTATAATCTTAAAAAAATATCATTTGGCAGTTTTATGAGCGGTGTACATTCTCATTAGAAACGTTACGTTAGTTATTGATACAGAATGTGACATACATACATACTGATATGAGTATATGAATGGGCTTGCACCCATTTAGTTGGCAACCAGCCGATTCATATTTGGTGTCGAGTATTTCCGATTGTGTATGGTTGAAGAGGTTTTGTTTTTAATTTAATAATAGTAGATATGCTATGTCCAGCAGTGGACTGCGATAGGCTGATGATGATGATGAATAGTAGATAACTCGCGGATTTAAATGGGGACTACTTTGTGACTTATTTCACAACTGGGATATCAAAGACCGAAAATATAAAAGGAAGCGCAATATCCGTGCCTATTCTTGTTATAGTATGCACTGCAGGTTTGCAAATTTAAAGACATATGTTTTTTAATCTTCCTGAGTTCCTGAGTTTCTTGATTCTTAGGTTGATTCTTCTTATCAAGGCTGCAGATTTAATCACTACACAAAGTCCTAAGCGCTGAGATTTTGCACACAGTTTTGTCACATCAACTTTCAGACTGTTGCTTGATGAGAGTTTTTGAAAACTCTGCCTACTCGACACCATACCCGAGACCCGATGCACTAGAACAGCTGGAGCCAATTAAGGCATCAATACAATGTTATAGACTATTTTTTATGTTTAAAAGTGCTTAGAAATATTTACACCTGTAAATAAATCAATAATGTCATCAACTAATTCTATAGAGTGGCATATATGCCACTCTCTGACATCGTATTAGCGTCAATTTATTCGCGTGCTCGCACACTGCGGATTAAACTATCTATCTAGACACACGGCAGTGTGTCCGCCAAGTTCGAGCAAAAAAAGCGACACACCGGCCGTGGGTTATATTACACGAACCATTTCGGGCCAAATTCGACCCCCCTGTAACTCAAAATCTATTTTATTTACGCATATCAAATTTCTAGTATCTGTTGAGACCCCCTCACTTATCTAAAATACAAAATTTCATTAAAATACCTATTGTAGGTCTTGAGATATTGACGTCAGAAAATCGCTATTTTTACTATACACTGATTCACTGATTCACTGATTCACTGACTCACTCATCAAAAACCTAGACCACTTCCAATGGTCGTATTGACTTGAAATTTGGCATGGAGGTAGGTCTTTATGTTAAGGTAAAGGAAAAAATCTGAAAATGGCCAAGTGTGAGTCGGTTTCAAAATAATGAAGGTGTTTTATACCAGGTGTAAATTTATACCCCTAAGGAACTAAAGCGACCTAAATTTATCTATATTTATATAATATATCTTCGAATGGTACAAAGGTTTGTATTTAGTCAAAGTAAAGTAAAAATCTGAAAACGGCCAAGTGTGTCACTTTCGAAAATAACGAATGTGTAACTTTGATCCACGAACATAATATATGATAACATGTCATGTCAGTCAGTTGGTAAATGTAGTCCATTTAGTTAATCTAGTAAAAAAAAAAAAAGTCATGGTGGCCTACTGGGTAAAGGACCAACCTCTCAAGTACAAGGGCGCGGGTTCGATCCCAGGTCAGGCAAGTACTAATGCAACTTTTCTAAGTTTGTATGTACTTTCTAAGTATATCTTAGACACCATTGGCTGTGTTTCGGATGGCACGTTAAACTGTAGGTCCCGGCTGTCATTGAACATCCTTGGCAGTCGTTACGGGTAGTTACAAGCCAGTAAGTCTGACACCAGTCTAACCAAGGGGTATCGGGTTGCCCGGGTAACTGGGTTGAGGAGGTCAGATAGGCAGTCGCTTCTTGTAAAGCACTGGTACTCAGCTGAATCCGGTTAGACTGGAAGCCGACCCCAACATTGTTGGGAAAAAGGCTCGGAGGATGATTAGTTAATCTAGTTCATTTCTTTGTAAGAAACATAGTGCATATTAAAAAATCTAAAAGATAGTATAAATGAGACATTTCTTTAACTAACTTCATCATAAGAAAAAAATAAAATAAACAACCTTACAAAAATAAATGAAATCCCACCCAAAACAAAAATGTGAAAGACTGCCAAGTTCGATAATATGGGAATGCTTCGCCTATAAAAGAAGTGAGATCTGAATAAGTACCAAGTTCCATACACATACCTCAGTTAAAAATAGTTACTTTTTAATGATGTTACTTGGCAAGTTTTAATAGAAAATTAAATACTTGATTCATTGCGTTTAGTAGGTTTATAACAAGGTGTATGAAAACTTGCCAAGTGACATCATTAAAAAGTAACTATTTTTAACTGAGGTATGTGTATGGAACTTGGTACTTATTCAGATCTCACTTCTTTTATAGGCGAAGCATTCCCATATTATCGAACTTGGCAGTCTTTCACATTTTTGTTTTGGGTGGGATCTATCTAAACAGTCGGCAGTGTGCGTATTTTTGTGTGTGTGTTTTTTTTAAACAAAATCCTGGATTCCAATCAAAGATTTCTGTCGGTCTTATACCGGTTGTTACGTGAGTACTACTATTCACCTACCTCGTTTGTCTAGCTATCGCAAGCGGCTGCTAAGGACGAGGTCTCGGGTTTGATTCTTGAGTTGGGCCGGAATCGCTTTAAAAACTTCCACAAAGCAGCCCTGAGCCTGGAAGTTGGTGACTGATACACTCGTGCATCGGAAAGCACGTTAATGTCAGTCCTGCGCCTGATCTCTCTTCGGTCGTGTCGGTCTGCCGTCCCATCGGGCTATGAGAGTGAAGGAATAGTGAGTGCACCTGTGTCTGCACAAATGCTTGTGCATTAAAACATGTCCTGCGCTGCTGGCTGATCTCCTTACATGAGAATAGTCGCCGTAGCTAGTAATTGGCTGGGAGGACATCACTACCATTTAATCAAGTCGGCCGACTAAAGTTTCTAGTATGCTCGTACTATAAGCATAAATGTTCAAATGCATTGATTTGCAGTGCGTTGACCTGATACTATTTCGGCCTGCGATATTAATTACTCTGTTGTGTTCATTGTGAATGGGTATGTCGTACTTGTAGCAATGTATCATTATGTTTTGAGTTAATTAGTACGTGTGAATAGATTTTGATGTATCGATTTCGTTGTTTGTTTCTGAGAATTTTGTGTTGGCTGTTTTGTAGGGTGTCATAATCGGTGTTAGGCGTTCAGGATTGAAATGTTTCATTTCTAATATTATTTTGGTGGCAGTTTTTGAGTGAATTTGTGAATTACTTTTGATTGTGTCAGGTTTTTGGTACTTAATAATATCTACAATTGGTCGGCGAACTTTTTAAGGCCATCTCTTTTGCTGATCTTTTGTCATATTATAAGCTTCTTAAATTGTCGTCGATTTTTTACATTAGGTATTTTACATAAAAAATTTCAAGAGAAAGTAATCACAATACTTATTCACATATTGGCTCAAAATTATCACTTCACACAATTTATCCCCCTTGTTTAGGATCGTTGACACTACACAAAACATATTGTTACATAAACTGATAATGTGTAGCTAGAGCTTTATGTTGGCCCATTCATAACTATTCTAAAGCTCTTTGTTCTCAATGATTCATTGACACGTACTTTATATAGTGAATGGGCTCGTCTTATTAAAACATTAATCAGTTGCCTGTTATGTTTTGGCGTGAATAGTGAACGTTGGTAGTGGGATGGTAAAATGTGAGTACTGGTTGTGGTAGTCTAGCTAGTTTATGTTATAGTTTTGGTACTGCCTCGTTGGTCTAGTGGTCGCAAGCGCGGCTGCTGTGCTCGAGGTCTCAGGTTCAATTCCTGGGTCGGGCCGAAATCGCTTTGTGGGTTTTCTTAAACTTTCTCAAAGCAGCCCGTAGTCTGGAAGTTGGTGATTGATTCACGCATGCATCGGAGAGCACGTTAATGTCGGTCCTGCGCCTGATCTCTTTCCAGTCGTGTCGAATTGCCGTCCCATCGGGTTATGAGAGTGAAGGAATAGGGAGTGCACCTGTGTCTGCGCAAATGCTCGTGCACTATAATTATGTCCTGCGCAGCTGGCTGATCTCCTTAAATGAGAACAGCTGCCGTGGCTGAAACCGGCCGTGGACGCCGCCATTATTGATTTTCAATACAATTGTAAAATTTTGAAGCAGAAAAACCCTTTCTATTAAGACAGAATTATTGTGCTAAAAAACTCTTCGTCTAAGAAACTAGCTGATTCCCCGCGTCCCGAAGGAACGCTTCTCGTACCAGGATAACAATGTTACTATGGGATAGATTACCATTCCAACAGTGTAAGAATTTTTCAAACCGATTCAGTAGTTTCGGAGCTCGGGTACATGAGGAAGGAAAGACATTTTGTTTTCCATGGTACAAATAAACAACAAAATAAAAATTGTTTCCTCTCTATTATATTGCTTCCTAGTACCTATGGAAAGTGTTCTAATTTTAATGATTTATTCTCGTCAGTTATTGCAGTGCATGCTTGGCAGCCAATCATAATGCTGCACAGTAATTCATGTGGCCAGTGACATGCGGCGCTTTGGGACATGTTTAGGATGCGTTTAAACTAGTTAATGTTCATGCTGATCTGATTAGTAAATTCGAAAAAAGAACGAAAAAATGCCCTGTGTTTGTTTACATTAAAATAAGTTGATAGGGAAAAAAATGCTTCGAAAGAATAACTTCGTTTTTTATTTGTGTAGTCTAAACGCACCTTTAGTTACAAGAATAATTTAAATCTGATGTGTTCTATTTAATTGGTCTCTTCCTTTCTTATTAAGGGTTGCATTTTAAAATTAAATTATAATTAGTTAAAGAGACAGTGATTGTTTATTTGTCACGATTTGATAGAGAAACTGATTTATGTAGATGTTTAGTATGGAACACCCTGGGCTGGAGGCGAGCACTAAATGGTAGCTGCGTAAAGCACCACTACACGGGAAACTGACGCGGGTTATACCATAAGAAACAAATCTTTCTTATTTTGTTCTAGCTACGTTTCTAGCACATTGACCAATATTGTGACCATATTTTACTTTATAAATACTGACGTCTTACTAACGGCTCTAAGCTATAATAAGTCTTGAACTTAACTAAACTTTGGTGCACATTCAACAAAAATCTACCACCCGCCGGTCCCATACTACCAATCTTAATTCCGAAAAGAATCACCAAGTTACCAATACATAACAATAATACATAGAAGCCAATAACAAATTACCATAGGTATCGTAGACAAGTGTGTCGGTCGATACGAACCGGTCAATAGTTGATGAGGTCGACAGTTACTTGGATACGGCGGTACAATACGCGTATTGACCCGGCTATTACTGGAATGAGGTTTTTATAGTGAGCGATACGATCTCGGGTCGGTATCGTGTCGGAGGAGGTGCGTTGGTTTAAAATTGTAGCATTTTTTAATTGCTGATACAAATTGGGTATTTTTGTTTGGTCGCTGAATAATTATGTCGGCCTGTGGTACCGTAGCCTTTAAACATATGAACCAATTTTGTTGCGTTGTTTTTAAAGTATTGTAATTGATAGTTTTTGGTCCCCTCCATGATTCCTGAAGCCTATCGGCAGATTACTGACGTTTGAGCATTTCAGGTTATTTTTTTTTTGAAGAAAATAAAATAGTAAAAAGGCTAATGATGATGATAGTGACGTTATATACACTGTTTGGATAAGACATAATAACTTAGTCTTTCATAACGCTCGAAATGCTTACACTACGAAAAACAACCATTATTATAATAAAACACTCGAAAATGTCAACAATTGAAATGCCGAAAACTAATTCTCAAAATAAAATACTTACCATAATACATTTCGTGTGAAAAATACAAGAATAAAGTAATTCCTTTAACAAGAAATATGTAGTAAATGGATAACCTGATTGAATTATATTTCAATGTTGATCCTCTCAGCTGATGAATTCTATGAAATTCAATAGAATAGGGATTGGCGTTCCATTTAATGTTGTTCTAAATTCAACCTTATAACTCAAGATACTAAAAGTACGCTCTTTTTATTACATACGATCACGACACGACTACGATCCGACAAGCACATTAGTGTATAAGATTTTTAAAATCTTTACTAATATTATAATTGCTACTGTTCTGTTTGTCACGATTTCATACCAAAGCTACATAACCGATTAAAATATTTAAATAAATAATAATAAATAAAAACATTGTTTATTGCACAAGAATTGAACATGCACTATAACATAAAAACTTTTTCAACATGTTTCATCGCAAAGGTAAATGCAGTGTTGACGTGAACTCTGGTACCCATGTTAAGATTTAACTTGTGTTATGGGTACCATGGTATTTGGAACACAGATAGTCTAGAGCGTGACTGAATAAGATAGGCTATATTTTATTCCAGTAAAAGAAGTAGTTTTCACGCGGAACGCGGGAAGCAGCCAGTATATTCTTGGACCAGTGGCATTTGAAAAAAGAAACTCATATTTCTTCTTATTAATAAATTCATTAAATAAGGCTTAATAAAAAATGTTGACATAATCTCTACCTACATACATGACAAAATTTCATCCTGAAGACGTTACCTATAAGCCTGTCTTTACTGCCTGCACATTAAAATTTGAAACAGTTCTGAATTATGACAGGCATGCATGAGTTACACCGGCCCAGCATGTCGATGTCGGCCGCATTACAACCTCTCAATAATTCACTCAGTAGACAGCAGACTTGCAACTGGTCTAAAGTTACATGCTTTTTTCAGTTATTTTAATCCAATTTTTTAAAACTGTAATAACCATGAGGGATAAAATACATATCTATGCTAATATTATAAAGAGAAAAACTTTGTTTTATCTATACTAATATTATAAAGCTAAAGAGTTTGTTTGTTTGTTTGTTTGTTTGAACGCGCTAATCTCAGGAACTACTGGTCCGATTTGAAAATTTCTTTCAGTGTTAGATAGCCCATTTATCGAGGAAGGCTATAAGCTACTTTTTATCCCGATACGGGAAGTAGTTCCCATGGGATGCGGGTGAAACCGCTGGCAGAAGCTAGTATTAAATAAAAAAAAGCCGCAAATATTTTTAGGACAGAATATTTTTAGTCGGTTAATCAAAACCCCCCAAGTTTTTTTGTTAAATGATCATCAATTTTAGGAAGCTGATTTTTACTTGTATTATCTATACTAATATTATAAAGCTGAAGAGTTTGTTTGTTTGTTTGTTTGAACGCGCTAACCTCAGGAACTACTAGTCCGATTTGAAAAATTCTTTCATTGTTAGATAGCCCATTTATCGAGGAAGGCTATAGGCTACTTTTTATCCCAGTACGGGAAGTAGTTCCCACGGGATGCGGCTGAAACCGCTGGCAGAAGCTAGTATTATATATAGTTAACAATTTAAATACCTAGAATGGTTTACAAACGCATTTCATTTGTTTTGGCAAATCAAATAAAAATGTATTTGTTGAAAACATAAAGCAAAACCATTTACCACTCTTAATTTTAACTCCAATTTAAAATCTCTGTTCTTGGAAATTCATCAACAAACAATATTTAATGGACTAGAAAATCACCAAAGGGATCTGCTAAAAGCCAACGTTTTTCCTATTTATAAAATGAGTACGTTTAAACGTTTCAAAGTAAAGAAATTATATTACATACACAATCAGTTTTGTTAGAGTGATTCCCCTTAAGTATACTGTCTCGATATTATTTATTCATGAACAATTTGCGATGCAATCAGGTCAGGTAGAAGGGTAGGCGCACTCAAATAGCGAAGCTAAATTACGCTTTTAAAACACTGTTTTTCTAAAAGTGTCATTATGTAGTTACGTGACAGCATTTAGAAACAATTCTCACTCGAATTGGAATAGATAAGTATCTCCCACATGTTTTGTCATCCCCATAATGTCTACAATGAACGCTCAGAGTAAGGTAGATGAGTCATAATGGGGAAGGGATACTAAGACTAATTGTGTTAAGAGAACCTTTTACAAAATTGATATAATTATGAAGAGGTAGCCGTTTTTTCACGGATTCACCCGCGTACCGAGGGAACTACTGGCCGTACCGGGATAAAATATAACCTACTAGCTTCCGCTCGCGGCTCCGCCCGCGTGGTGTGTTGATAAAAAGAAGCCTGTGTTAATCCAGGGTCCATCCAGTATCACCTACCTACATACCATCCTCCTCTTTATTACAGTAGTATATGTACAGATGAGTAAATATTTATAGTATTCGCATAGCTCATCTGCTACTGCTGACGGTACCCAAATCTTTCACAATGTCGAAACACGATTTGACTTTGACAAAATACGATTATAAACTTCATGGTTCGTTTTAGCATTTTTATAAAGATGGGTAGGTTCGATTTGCATTCCGTGCGCTGAAAAAAATTGCCTCTTTTTATTTAGCCCCGATCATGGAGAACAAAATGACTAGCGGAGATGTCATAACGTAAAATCTCATATGAAAGTAACGCGATGTAGATCCAACCTTACACGCCTTCTGTGGACGCCTGCCCATTATTTTCGAAATAAAATCACCAATCAATCAAGAACAATTTTGGTTTTGATCTGAAAAGGTACTCGAACGTCCCGTTAGTTCTTGTAACTAATCACGACTACTGTAACTTGCTTGACCTACAAGAACGCGCCTGACCTATCTTCCTTATGGCATCTCCGCTATCTTTCCTTCCTCTGTGGTCCCAATATTCACGTACTGCTGAAAATCTGTTGAGAGGATTAGCTTCAGTATTGAAAACATGAATGTATTTTTTTCTTTTTGGTTGAATATTTAGTGGTATTTTCTGAGGTTTGCGTGCAAAAGAATTTTACAGTTTTGGGGTAAAATACTTTTCGTATCATTCACATTTTATCTCTTGTGATGAACGTCGATTAATTTGAGATCAAAATTAATAAAATTTATAATTTAACAATAGCATAAGTAAACCTAAGTAGTCGTCAAGTTTAGTATCTGAAGCTAGAAAATAAAACGACCAAAAAGTTCCAATCTAAAGTTCTGAAATTATATAAAACCTTTTTGGATCAAAATGCGTACTGGCCACAAACGATCAAACATCAAAAATCAGTAAAACACTTTGACTTTTTTCTTGTCATTATTTTTTTCTCAGTTGTGAGACAAATGGCCGAGCAATGTGACTAAAATTTTAGTTATTACATATTTTGTGTTGTGTGTTTTTTTTATATATTTTATGTAGTCTTTTTTTGATTTCGATTTTTATCTTTGATTTTGTACGAAATTTTTAGTGTTTGACACGTCGCGTTGTATTCTTATAGAATTTACCGTGACTCACGACCCTATCAAGCGGTCGAATTTGCCATCTTTACAACGTATTTTTGATTTAAGAGGTAAGCAGAATCACTTTTTTTGGACCTTGTAGAATAGATGATTTTTGAGGAGTGGGTACACTTCTCAGTGACAGCTATTTGGAAATGGTCGCTAATCATGTTAACGTCACGTATATTTTCTGCCTCGTTGTTCTAATAGTCACATAGTGCTTGGGGTCTTCGGTTCAGTTCCCGGGTCGGGCCGGAATAGCTTTGTGGGTTTTCAGAAATTTTGCCAAGGCAGAATTGCAAGCGCTACTACTATACCGAGACACTGGCGAATGTCAAAAATAGTTGTTAGTATTATGCGGAAGACAATTTATTAGATAAACATTGCATGACAGTATAAGAGCTCTTGTATACGGCATGTTTATTTGCACCTACGGTGAACGGCCTTGTCTACATGTAGATCCATATTACCGTAATTTTCCCAGAAAAATCGTGCCGTGTACAAGAGATATAATTCTATCATGTCATTCTGTTAAGGAAGGTTCCCTTCCCTTGTTAATATAGTTTACCTAAATTTAGCACATAAATAAATCTAAACATAGGCTGGGAAACCTGCCTTGTCTTTGTGGGTTTCGAACTGATTAAGAGTAGTCTAAAATAACGAAATCAAAGGAATAATTAATGATCACTGATATTTTAGTAAGGAACTAAGTTCCCTTATGTATTCACAATTTATGTCCTTTATATAATATAAGGTTTTATATAACTACAGCAGCAGAACGGTTATGTCTCAACCTTCATGTGACATACGGACATTTCGTTTGATCAGCATTTTATTGAAGGAAAAAAACTGACTTAGTTTTTATAAATAAGGTTTAGGTACACTATATTTACAAGCGTAATTTAATTTACTAAAAAAAATACTATATACAAAACACAAACACATATATAAAAAAACATCGTTTAGACATCGAAGTATTCCTCCGCATCACTGGCCTCCGGAAACGTGCCTAGAAGACTGGCTGCATTGCCACGTTTAGGTTTAGGTTCAATCTGCAACCCTCTATGCTTTTAAAATTATCTGGATCTTAGGCGAATGGTTGATGGTTGGAGAATAGAAAAATTGATGGAATTCTAATTTTCTATCGCCATTACAACTTTTGCATAGAACAATTTTACTAATGACACAATTAAGTAATTCCCCAATTTTATAATATTTTTATTATTTCTAGCCTTATATTTTTAATATGTAATGGTTATTACAAAAATGTCTGTGTGTCGCACCATATAAGTCTCATTGGGGATTTTAATCGGCTTACCGCTTCGGCGTAGCAGCATTCAGTCGAAAAAGCTTCCTACTTGAGTATTATTACTAACTCTCATTTTAAAATATTTTAAAAGGTAAACCCATTAATGAGGTATTTTGGGAGAAATACCTTAAGTATGTAATTAAAGGTATTTTATTTATTCAGATTTACCAAACGGATCTCTTAGGAAACGTAAATTACTCAATAACTTTATTGCATACCATAATGTGTACAAGGTTGGGTAAAATTAAAAGAAACAATTATGGACCCTGTCGGGCACAGCAAAGTTAGTTTTTAGAGGAGAGGACGAAGAGCGCTTTTTAAACTTAATAATATTGAAATAAAGGAAGAAAATCTGGTATTTATATATTTATGTAGGTATTATTTCGGTGTAGATTTATTTTCGTTCTACTTTTTTATTATTAATTACATTTATATTCGTTTATTAACCCCCGACGCAAAAACGACGGGGTGTTATAAGTTTGACGTGTGTGTGTGTGTGTGTGTGTGTGTGTGTGTGGGTGTATGTGGCATCGTAGCTCCCAAACGGATGATCCGATTGTAATGCGGTTTTTTTTGTTTGAAAGGAATGTCATTCGGGAGTGTTCTTAGCTATGTTTGGTGGAAATCGGTTCAGGTCTTCAAGGTCATCAGCTCGTTTGTAAGGTGTGATAGGAATGTTACACGTTTGGTTTACTTGCAAGCATATGTGGGATCTGAAATTTGAAACACTAATGTCTTCTGGAACCACTGAGCTGGTCTGCTGTAAGGGCACGAAGATAGGAGACGTAACCCTGAACTGCCTTTTAGTAAACCCATCGAGTTTGGGCTCGTTGAATTTGTCTTGACGAGTTCTCTTCATGTTTCTAATTGACGAGAACCTGATGCTGGAAATGGGATGTGGCGGATGAAACCCTGGAATGCCGGAATGAAACGGATAAACCGATTTATATTTTTGCTGAAAATGTAGAATGACCAAAGGTTAATCTTTATTGTTTCTCAATCTGTGCAATTCTCCCACAGCCAGTTTTTGTCATGAGGATTATTAAACAGCTTCCTTTGGCCGAGATCGCCTATAGCGACCCCATCTTAAAATAAAATAAATTAAATGAAGGAAAAATTAAGCTCCTTCAAAAAGCATGAAATAAAATTAAATTATAAATTTAAAAAAACCCCCGACCCAAAAAAAGTACGCAATTATTATGACAAAAGGTTAAAAACGCTAAACCCTATAAAAAGCAGAAAATAACTTTTAACACTTCGTAAGTACCAACTAAAGCATGTCAGACTAAACTAAATTTTGACGTGTCGGGGGACCGCGTTTTACCTTCAAAAATACTTACATAAATCAAATGATAGGTACCTACCTAATTACAACATTTGTATATAAAAAGAACACGAATCTTAATTAGATAATTAGAGCGGTCCCCCGACACGTCAAAATTTAGTTTAGTCTGACATGCTTTAGTTGGTACTTACGAAGTGTTAAAAGTTATTTTCTGCTTTTTATAGGGTTTAGCGTTTTTAACCTTTTGTCATAATAATTGCGTACTTTTTTTGGGTCGGGGGTTTTTTTAAATTTATAATTTAATTTTTTCATATATTATTAATTTATATTAAGTATATATATTCTATTCTATTATGTATTAATCGTTATTAATTATTTTCTATATTTATTTATAAACTAGCTTTCGCCCGCGGTTTCACCCGCGTCCCGTAGCCGGATGGTGACAAAAACTATCCTAAAACCTTCTCCCGGGTCTAAGTTACCTCCCCTCTAATTTTCAGCCAGTTTTATACCAGTTATCCCCAGTTACCCTAGTTTCCCTAGTTGGTTTTTATATTTGAAGTATTCGCCAATTGTGTAGTAGCTTTTATCTAAGAGAAATCTTTTTTTTTAATATTACATTTTTAATATTACAAAACATACTTAATTACCTAAATAAGAAATCGAATAATAGTTTCCAAGCAAAAGACATAATACGACGACGCCTTGAAATTCATAGTTTCAGTAATTAAAGTTTCAGTTACAGTTCTAATTAAAATAAAATTAATTTTAGTAGTTATTAAAGGTACTTAAATAGTTAAGACAATAGGGGACTATTCTAGAAAGTCAGATTAGACTCTGAAACACAATAACAGTTTTAAGCATGAATTTATAACTTTAAAATCTCTTTGTGATGGTAATATAATTGTAAAGATTATCTCTCGTTATTTCGTTTAATTTATTGTCTCTACGCGTTCATTAAAATTAGAACTTTACTTTTACCGTTCATATTTAATGGTGTCTGCACACAGCTGGCGCGGCGCGACGGGACGGGACGGCGACGCGACGCTGAGCAGTTGTAATGTACTAGATATTACGGACGATATCACACAGAGCCGTCCCGCTCGGCGCGACGCGACGCGACGATCTAGTACATTGTGTCGCGTCGCCGTCCCGTCCCGCCGCGCCGCGCCCGCTGTGTGCAGAGACCATTAAAGTTTATGTGCCTACCGTATCGAATTTTCATTTAGTAGCAAATACTGTAACTTTTTCCTACTAACATAAATCATTATGGATTAAAGTTAATGCGATTTGTTGTGTACTTTATAAACAACAGTTAAAATAAGTAGACACGAATGATTTTCAATACTTTTTTATTTCTAACTAGCTGTTTTCCTGCAGTTTTACACACTTCATACGTCCAGCTTGTCAAAAATGACATAATTTTTAAAATCAGTTTAGCAGTTTCGGATCTTTCACTGTTCAAACAACCAAAAAGATTATACATAATTTGTATGTATAAAATTAATGTTATAGACACAGAAAATATACATTATCTCTATTCAACCACGTAAATCATAACAACTCAAAAAGCGAACTAAAATTTTTCCACATTTTTATTTCGACTACGTGAGTACACCTTCTACTAGCGACAACTCGCGATGAATCAACAACGCACTTAGCATTCAGTCGGTACTCTAACAATAATTACTACGATTGTTGCACAGACTTTAACTTTTCAAAACGCCGTCAAACTTTTTACCAAGGATAAATCAAAATAAAAAATCACCCTTTATATATGCTAGTAATATATTGCAATCACTAAAAACCTATTAAAATAAATATAGTCCTCAAACCAATTCTTTAAGCACCCGTTTTTTTTTTTTTTTTGCAAAAGAGTGTATAAAGAGGTAAACTTTATTGTTTATTTGTTTGTTTGAATCGCATAGGCTCCGCAACCACCGATTAAAATGATCTCCATCAAATGACTAACATAAATACTCAAAAAGTGAACTAAAAATTTCCACATTTCTACCTTCCTGTACTTGCGACAGCTCGCGATGAATCAACAACGCACTTAGAGGTATAATTCTGTCGATACTCCTACGATAATTACTACGATTGTTGCACAGATACACGGACGGGGAAACTTGTGAGTGTCTGAGGTTAATGCCTTTTGAAAATAACATCAAAACTTTTCAAAATGCTATCAAAATGTTTACCAAGAATTAGTCCAACATAAGGTTATCAAAAGCAAAAATCACTCTTTACATGCCAGTCATAGGTGTAATTCCAGTCACTCAAAACTTATTAAAATAAATATCGTTCTTAAAACCAATTTTCTGTTATGTGCCCGTTTCTTGCAAAAAAGTGTTTATAAAGAGGAAAGGATTTGATTATTTAAGTATTTATTTGAATCGAATAGGCTCCGGAAATACTGGACTGATTTAAATTATCGCCTATCTATCAAATCACTAAATTTTTCCACATTTTTTATTTTCACTACGTAACTACACCTCCCACAACTCGCGATGAATCAACAACGCACTTATCATTCTGTCGGTACTCCTACGATAATTACTACGATTGTTGCACAGATAGACGGACGGGGAAACTTGTGAGTGTCTGAGGTTAATGCCTTTTGAAAATAACATCAAAACTTTTCAAAATGCTATCAAAATGTTTACCAAGAATTAGTCCAACATAAGGTTATCAAAAGCAAAAATCACTCTTTACATGCCAGTCATAGGTGTAATTCCAGTCACTCAAAACTTATTAAAATAAATATCGTTCTTAAAACCAATTTTCTGTTATGTGCCCGTTTCTTGCAAAAAAGTGTAGGTATATAAAGAGGAAAGGATTTGATTATTTAAGTATTTATTTGAATCGAATAGGCTCCGGAAATACTGGATTGATTTAAACTATCAACTATCTATCAAATCACTACATTTTTCCACGTTTTTTTTTCACTACGTAACTACACCTCCCACAACTCGCGATGAATCAACAACGCTCTTATCATTCTGTCGGTACTCCTACGATAATTACTACGATTGTTGCACAGACAGACGCACGGGGAAACTTGTGAACGTCTGAGGGGATGGATAGACAAAATGATGCTTAAGTATAGTGGGTAGCGTGTTTTATGTTTTTTGAAATGGTTTTGGCTTTGTTTTGGAGGGGTTTTGATTTTTTCATTCTATTTTTGATGGGTTATTGAAAGAATCGCGTATGAAAAAGGGTGAATTTATGAAGAAGTAACCTAGTTAGGATTGTTAGGCCGTCACATTTTGATTCAGATTTTTAACACAAGAAGAGTTTTCAGGCTATTACAGAGAACGTAAAAACATATAGTCGAAGTACCTCCTTCTTTTCGTAAAGTAGGTTTAAAACTAGCTCAAACAATATTTAAATTCATTCACAAAAACTAGGTCTGTAGTACACAGTCTTAAAGTTGAACGTCGCTTACAAACAGTAAAAGCTAAGCTGTGGACACACTGTCAATCACAGACAATGATTTTCGACGTTATGTCGACGCCAATCAACATTATGTTGACGAAACTGCACGTTGACAATATGTAACCCTGCGTTCACTGTGCTGGACACGTGACGCACGTTGATTACGATGTGGGTGACAGATGTGTGTCGTTTCGAGGAAGCTATGGGTGACGAATTGTTTGGTCAGAATTGTGCTAAGTTAGACTTTGAATCGGAATAGCTACCTGATTTATTTTTTAACTTTTTGTGGTAAAACATTTTTGCCTTTTGAGACTGTAATTACTTTAAAAGACGAAAAGTACACGACCTCTTATAAGCTTTTCTCAATAAGTTTTTTTATATCTTTAATTGGTTGATATATAAAGTACCCATACAGGGTTTCATTAATTTAAAGATGAAAGTGGGGCTAAGGTTTCTTACTTATTTCTTTAAGACAATTTTTGATGTGATCGCCTTTTGAATGCTTGTTTATATAACCTTTACTTTTGTTTCAAATGTCAGGCTTTATAGCCTCAGATTTTATGCGTCAATAAATCCAAACTAAGCCATTATACCGGTTCATATCAAAACAATAACATAACAAAGGCGTTTAGGCACATAAACTGTCAGTCTGTACCAAAACTTTCAATACATAAACACCTATTCTCGTAAACATAGTCATAACATACAAAAGGATATCTTACACCCATCAATGGACCACAAATCAGGGGTTCAATCATAGTTTAAATACATTCTCTTGTAAACAGTTGTGAAGCTACGTACTAACGCTCGTAACAAATACTCACACACGCATGTGCTCGATGCACGACACTCAGTATTGACAGCACTGGTAGCGCCGGTTAAAGCTCGTAAAGCTCGTAGACGCATATACGTGTGAGTGACATTTTTTACCTTCACAACTCATCTCCCGAGCTTTTCCCAACTATGTTGGGGTCAGCTGCCAGTCTAACCGGGTCCTTAGCACAGTTTAAATATATGTAGAGCAGTTCGGAAACTACGAACAAACGTTCGAAACGGGCTCACTCACACAAACATGCACACCGACGAGGCTCCGGGGGGATCTCGCGGTGCTCTCAGTAACGCGTGTCAAGACGAGTGGTCGCGTTTAATTTATTTTTTTTCCGAAAATGTCGCGAGCGAACGATTTATTTATTGTTATTGTTATACTTATCATCTTTATTATTCGATTTAAGGCCGCGATCATAATTAATTATATTTTAACTGTGATGCGGCGGTTATAAGGATATTTAAAGCCGATAGTGTAATAGTTGTAGAAAACGTAAATCCAAGATGGCGGCTGTAACAGGTATCATTTTTTTCGTCATGGGTGTCATTTTCATGGTATTTGAGGGTGCTAAAAACGATAGTGCAGTCAAAACGTGAATCCAAGATGGCGGCTGCATCAGGTATCATTTTTTTCGTCATGGATGTCATTTACATGGTATTTGAGGGTGCTAAAAACGATAGTGCAGTCAAAACGTGCATCCAAGATGGCGGCTGCAACAGGTATCATTTTTTTCGTCATGGGTGTCATATCCATGGTATTTGAGGGTGCTAAAAACGATACTGCAGTCAAAACGTGAATCCAAGATGGCGGCTGCAACGGGTATCATTTTTTTCGTCATGGGTGTCAAATTCATGGTATTTGAGGGTGCTAAAAACGATACTGCAGTCAAAACGTGAATCCAAGATGGCGGCTGCAACAGGTATCATTTTTTTCGTCAGGGGTGTCATATTAATGGTATTTGAAGGTGCTTAAAACGATAGTGCAGTCAAAACGTAAAACCGAGATGGCGGCTGTAACAGGTATCATTTTTTTCGTCATGGGTGTCATTTTCATGGTATTGGAGGGTGCTAAAAACGATAGTGCAGTCAAAACGTGAATCCAAGATGGCGGCTGCATCAGGTATCATTTTTTTCGTCATGGATGTCATTTACATGGTATTTGAGGGTGCTAAAAACGATAGTGCAGTCAAAACGTGAATCCAAGATGGCGGCTGCATCAGGTATCATTTTTTTCGTCATGGATGTCATTTACATGGTATTTGAGGGTGCTTTAAACGATAATGCAGTCAAAACGTGAATCCAAGATGGCGGTTGCATCAGGTATCATTTTTTTCGTCAGGGGTGTCATATTCATGGTATTTGCGAGTGCTTAAAACGATAGTGCAGTCAAAACGTAAAACCAAAATGGCGGCTGTAACAGGTATCATTTTTTCGTCATGGGTGTCATTTTCATGGTATTTGAGGGTTCTAAAAACGATAGTGCAATCAAAACATGAATCCAAGATGGCGGCTGCAACAGTTATAATTTTTTTCATCATGGGTATCATTTTCCTGGTTTTTGAGGGTGCTTAAAACGATAGTGCAGTCAAAATTTAATAATAAATAAACAAAGAATTTCGAACGTGCCGTAGCAGCCGAAAATATTTTTCTGTTAATAATTTGTAGATATAAATGAACAATAGGTATTTTTTATGTAATGGGTTTTTAAATATTATACCTACTCCAGCTGTTTAGGTAGTTATCTAAAGACTTTTAATTTAAAAAACTCAGTTTATGAATAAAGAACAGCTAAAAATAAGTGTAAATACAATAACAACAATTACTTAATCAATTGGAAGATTATTTTAAGCAGTAGTTTATTTGTTTGATAATTACGTATTTGTGTAAAAAGTCCTTGAGCCTTGTCTGCGCGCAATCGCGCGCGAGGTGGTGCGGCGACAACCGCGCGCCCGCTCCAACTAACGCCCGAAACATTTTCGTCCAAACTCGGCTCGCTTACTCCCGCCAAAACTTGCAAAGGTTACGCCACCGTAATTATAAAAGTTACAGATCTAATATAAAGCTATAATTTAGTAATAACAAGTTGTTGTATAAATATTATATGTTTTTCGTGTTCAAACGATCGTTTAGTGCTGAGATTAACCAAAGCCATGAAATTACCTACCTATTTAAATTGTATTGTAAGCTAGTTAGGTAGTTAATTAAATTCGATAATTGATCACTACAGAACAAAAAAGTAAAAAAAAAAACAACACCAATATCCTTAAAAGTGACAGCCCTATTGCTTCAACGGAGCGTAGGTAGTTATGTCCGCAAACAGGCTTAGTTTCCATACTGTCCATATCTTTACCGTGTCCTTAGTAAGACTGGTGTAAGACTTACTAGCTTCTGACTACCCATAACGACTGACAAGAAATAGAAAAGTTGCATTGGTACTTGCCTGACCTGAACACGAACCCACACACTCATACTTGAGAGGTTAGTTCACTACCCATTAGGCCACCACAACTCTTCACAGCTGTACATCTCTATTCTATGCTACAATGAACAAAAAGGGGTCCCAAATTGTGAACAATAACTGATCCCGTTGAACATTTCACAATGACGTACGTTGGGCGGCGGTGGTTTTAATTTCACGTCGGCAATTGTGCTCTAACGAGGCAGATGAACTAGAAGCGCTGACAGTCGCGAGCGCCAATTCTGGCAGTGTGACGGATTGGGTGATGAGCGGAGCGGGAGAGATAGCGGGTTGATAAAAAAAAATCAAGAGACATTGTGTCTTGTTTTTTTGTCCAGTGCGAAAGCCTCTCTTGCCTAGTTCCACCTGTCTCTGTATAAAACCATCCGAGGCCATTCTTTGGATATGAATTCGTCGCGCAATCTACCTCTCGTCAAAATATATTATTTTTATGTCACTGCAGTTCTGTATTTGAATTGCTGGATTAGCCATGCCATATGCTATACCTCCCTAAATTCGGAGGTAAGGTACTTTAAAGATGATACCTCGAATTTTGCTGCTGATCTTTCATTTCAAAAACTTCTATACAAAATAAAATTATCGAGATGTTCAGATGTTTAGTTATATTATGTATTTTTCCATAATATGAGTCATTCAACGTTTTCCAAAAAAACACCAGTTCCGCGTCACTAAAAACGCCCCCCAAAAAGAGTGAAATGTGCGGTTCGTAGCGTTTCAGCCAAACTCAACTTTTCTCGTTAGCACGGGGGTGAAACCGCCTTAGTCTTGCGTTTTATTCATTATTTGATCTCCACTGAGCATCTGTCATCAGTTTTCGTTCTTGCTATAGTATGACGGCTGATGATAATTACAAATGCTTTAAGGGACAGAGAGAACAAAATGATTAGCGGAGGTGCCATAATGAACAATCGCTGAAGAAAGAAGCGCGCCAAACCTTACTATTTTCGCCTTTTTCTTTGGACAAATGATTGGATTTTTTTTAAACCAAAAAATCGTTGACAGACGTTTTGAGACGTCTGTCAACGATTGCGATTTCACTTGTGACTGATCGTTTTGGTCATGTCCACCGTACGTATTTGACCTAGAAGAAGGCGCCTGACCTACCTGCGTTATGTCATCTCTGCTCATCTTTCATTAGTCTGTGTTCTAGGGACATGTATTTGACGCCTTGACAAGCGACATGATGTTAAATTAAAATTTTGTCGCGTCATTATACGTGCGTTGGTTGTAATTAAATGTTTTGGGTATGCATGCTATGCCTAACGAGTGCTTGACAACAATTACATTTTTGAAGTGATAGATTGTAATTCTGCAATTCTGTGTGTTGTTTATTTAATTGGGTTGGTGTAGTTAGTTGCTTTTTGATGTTTGGTAGGATCAGAAAGTCAGTATCGCTAAAGTTTTCAATTGTTATATTTTCTTATGTTTCAGGTCTTATAAAGTCGGCAAGCTGGCGCACATAAGTGAGTATAATTTTAAAAAATGTTACATCAATCTGAGTAATGTTAATTTCAGATGTTTTGTACAGAAGAGTTCAGAAAAGATTTTATACTCTCCTCGACTTTTGATATTCGCGGTTATTGAAAATAACATTAACCTTAATTACAGACACAAAGTAAACATCAACTTTAAGATATTTTAATTTCTCTCCCTTGTAAAATCTAACTTACCACAGTAAACACGTAACAAAAACATTTTCGAAAACATTACCATACACTTATAACCTTCGTGCCGATCGAATGCCTCCGGAGAAAGTTTTAATTCATTCGAATAAAAATTTCTAAGTTGAACCGAAAACTTTGTTTTGGGCCACGTCGCGAAGTAATTTATAAAACGTAATACCTACCCCAGATATTAAAGTCGAATACTATTTTGCATAAAGTTGTGAAAAAGGGGAACCACCTGTGTATAAGTAGCTGTTATGGGCCGCCCGAGGAAATCAAACCCGTGCTTTTAAGTTTGGATCAGTGCTACTCAAAGTTTTATTAGACTTGATTAAAAATAAAGAGTAGCCTCAACTGCATACAACTACCTACTTAAGGATGACGATAAAAAACGATATTTAGGAAAGTGTAAAGTATTTTGTCAGTTATTTTTCATGACGTACTTCAGTGCACATAATATTATAAACACAATCAGGCACATACATCTATACTAATACTATAAAGAGGAAAACTTTGTTCGTTTTTTTGTTTGGTTGTAATGGATAAACTCAAAAACTACTGAACCGATTTAAAATATTCTTTCACCATTAGAAAGCTATATTATCTGCGAGTAACATAGGCTATATTTTATCCCGGTGCGGTCAGTAGCTCCGACGGGACGCGGGTGAAACCGCGTTAAAACGGCTAGTATTAAATTCACCACAAAAATATTCTAGTACCTACTATAACACAAACCAATCTTTCATATGATAATACTACCGTCCTAAGAAACAGTTTGAGTACCTCAGACTTGGCGATACTGTTGCGAATGAAAAAAGTTGAAACGCACCCCCACTAAGAAATTCTCGCGACATTCTATAAAAAAACACGCGGATTCCGTTATTCTAAGCCTCTTATATTCTTAACGCGAACGTGCCGCGGAAATGCCGAAATATACTAACCTTTTTTTACTGGCTCGACGAAATGTAATTTTGCCTCTAACTTTTCACTTAGGTGGCAAACTCAGCAGATGGGAATGTAAGTTTGGTTATTTTGAGAACTTTTTTGGAGTACATCCAAATATACCTTCGTGTATAACCAACCAAGATGGTTCAGTAAACTCGGTAGTGTAAAACCAGGGATGAAATCTTGTGTCTCAAATCTCAAAAAGTCGTGGTGGCCTAGTGGGCAAAGAACCAACCTCTCAAGTATGAGGGCGCGGGTTCGATTCCAGGTCAGGCAAGTACCAGTGCAACTTTTCTAAGTTTGTATGTACTTTCTAAGTATATCTTAGACACCAATGACTGTGTTTCGAATGGCACGTTAAACTACCAGTATCGGGTTGCCCGGGTAACTGGGTTGAGGAGGTCAGATTCGCTTCTTGTAAAGCACTGGTCCTCAGCTGAATCCGGTCAGACTGGAAGCCGACCCCAATATAATTGGGAAAAAGGCTCGGAGGATCCAAATATACCTTCGTGTATAACCAACCAAGATGGTTCAGTAAACTCGGTAGTGTAAAACCAGGGATGAAATCTTAACCCCCTTTTAGTCTGTATATCATATCATAATAATGCTTACCACCCCAGCTTTCCAGATATTTATGATGGGTTATGCAATATTGCTTTAAAATGTTAATATTTTTTTAATAAAAGCCCGCCTAGATGTTTATACGTTTTAATAAAGTTTCGTTTTAAAATATTGGCTTCATTGCGCTATGCATTAAAGCGTGTGAGATTTAAAGTTCTTTTTTTATTATTTATGTTTTTATCTAGTGACTTGTTCTGTTGAGTTTAGTGTTTAAAAAATTGCATAGATACTGCAAATAGATTGCAGTTCAAAAGGCCAGCAAGAAAATTGAATAAGCAAATGCTTAAAATAAAATACTACTCAGGAAAAATCAATTAACTATTTCCCTTTGAATACACGGTCGAAACTTAGTTTAAATAATTACTTGAACGCTTGAAATGGTCAAAAAGAAACTATTAAACGATTCCCACGGAACTTGGGCGAACGTTTCAGATGTCGGTTTTCAGGAATTCATAATTAAATTTCAGTAGCAAGTGAAAATTTTGTGATTTCATTACTGGGGACGATGAATTCATTATTCAGTTCTTGGGTCGGTCAAATCTGAGACGGAAAGGGGTAATACTAAAACGTACAGATGACAGCTTTATCGTAGTAAATAAGCTCGTGTTAAATGTTGTCATTCAGCAAAATATCGTGCATGTAGAACTTACCTCAATTTAAAATCTGGAATCACCAATCGGCCTTGAGCGAGCGTGGTAACCAAAGCTTCTTTGTACAATACTTAGAACAATACTTTTGATACTTAAGCTCAATTTTGTTCACATCCCAAATAAAACTTTGGTCATATTACCTCTAGGTACAATAGACAGCATACTCTACCATACACATAAATAGAAAAAGTATGTAAACAGCAATCAATAGCTGTGAAGTTTTTGAGTTAGCACGCATACAAGTTTTCTTGCTCTTATAGTTTGTACCTACTACATACGTAACGCAAGAAATGACTAAAAGTTTTCGTAGGCCTTTAACGATTTCAATATCAGATTTCCTTTATGTAACATTTAAGCGATAATTTTTGATAACGTTGCAGGTCTCCTAGTAAGCATGATTTCATTTCAACTGCCTTTATAAATATTAACCTATACATAAAAAAAAGTTTTTATATAAGTTACTGAGGAAAAAAATATTGCCAATCAAATAAAAATCACCTTGTAGATACAACCAGGGCAGTTTTGAAAGAATCTTTAATCCGCTGATCTTCCCTTCTTTTTATAGTACAAAAAGTATCGAAATTATAGATTTCCAGGTATTTCCAATTACGTTAATAATCTCTCATCATAAAAAGCTGAAGTTTCATGATGATATGCGCTCAGTTTTTTCCCCACTTCAAGGAATTAACTCAACAAATTCACGCGTACAGTCAACAAAAAAGTCGTAAAGTACAGCCACGTCTATAAATGCCAGATGAAATTCTGCACCTTTATTTATTTGCGGGAAACATTTGCCAGACTTTACCGGCTTTACTACGAGTGCTCGAGTATTATCCACCAAATTGTATTAAGCTCGATGTTTCGAGGTTTTATTTTATCGCCATTTTTGGTAACTGGCTTAAGATTTTTTTTTGAGCTGTCTAATTACTTTTTTTCTAATTTTGTTTTAAATTGCTACAAGTAAATTAAAGTAAGAAATGACAGATTTGATGTTCGCAACGAATGGTGGCGAAATAAAAACAGCGCAGACCAATTAGTTCAACAACAGCAAAAAAAATCAAAACAGTATACTTTATTCCACAAACGTCTAATCAAAAGTACTAAAGCACGAAAGCCAAGCTTTAGATCATCATAGCAAACAAAAAATGATCAGACAACACAAAGTCGATCCGTAGTTCTTAGTACGGCAAGCAGAGGTCGCAATAAAATTGCAACTTGCAATCGCAATCTCCAGGGATTGCCGAGAACAATCAATCCCAAGCTGGAACGTAATTTACTTTTGCCGCCTTGTAAATAAGAATCAAACATGGACGGAACATTTGAGCTTAGAGCCCCGGGGCACGAGCGAAATGAGCGACTCTGAAAAAGAACGCGAGTCATTTTGAATTTACAATCAAGTGTTGAAAGGATGTCTTTGTTCAATGTTTTAGTGTGATATTGTAAGAAGAAAACTAATGTAATAATTGATAATTTTAGTTCTTGTAATTAAGAATCAAACATGGACGGAACATTTGAGCTTAGAGCCCCGGGGCACGAGCGAAATGAGCGACTCTGAAAAAGAACGCGAGTCATTTTGAATTTACAATCAAGTGTTGAAAGGATGTTTTTGTTCAATGTTTTAGTGTGATATTGTAAGAAGAAAACTAATGTAATAATTGATAATTTTAGTTCTTGTAATTAAGAATCAATCATGGACGGAACATTTGAGCTTAGAGCCCCGGGGCACGAGCGAAATGAGCGACTCTGAAAAAGAACGCGAGTCATTTTGAATTTACAATCAAGTGTTGAAAGGATGTTTTTGTTCAATGTTTTAGTGTGATATTGTAAGAAGAAAACTAATGTAATAATTGATAATTTTAGTTCTTGTAAATAAGAATCAAACATGGACGGGAACATTTGAGCTTAGAACCCCGGGGCACGAGCGAAATGAGCGACTATGAAAAAGAACGCCAGTTATTTTGAATTTACAATCAAGTGTTAAAAGGATGGATTGTTGAATGTTTAGCTTGATATTCTATTAAATAAACTTACAATACATTATTAATATAAAGGGTTAATTTTATTAAGTTGTATTAGTGTTGTACCTTGTGTTAATAATGTTTTGTTTCAGTCAGAAAGTCTTTAAATAAGCGCGTGTCAACGTAACAGGGTTCTACGCATATTAGTCCGAAATCTACCTATTCTTACAGTACGCTTTTTAAATTTTATTTTATCCTTTTTACAAAAACTACGCTCCATTACGTAGCCCTTTAAATTAACTTTTGTTTTGTTAAATTCTCAAAATAAATACAACATTTCCCTCCTTTTGCTTGTTACGCTTACAACCCGAAATAAAAAGTAAAAACAGTTGGAGGAGAAAAAAATAACAAATAAAAATAAAATTGTAGTAGTGACGTATTTTTGCCGTGTTAAACAAAACATAGCATTGTTTCTCTCAAAGTTGACTCTTGGGTAAACATAGCGTGTTTGGGTCAAGTTTTCTTTTGCTAGGCTTGGGTGTCTTTTGTTGAACACTGCTTCACGTTTTCAAAAGTTTTGTCGTCCGTTTTAGAAAGTTTATTTCTGTACCTCCGAGGATTTGTCACGTTTTTTTCTTATTTTTAGATGGGGATACAATTTTGTACTTGTGATTTTTTTTTACATACGTGTCATTGACGAGACCTTTTTACATAATACCTGACTAATGACAAGTACATTCAATGTTGTCTGACGAATTTTTAACCCCAGACTACACAGTAGAAGTCTTCGCGTTTATTTTTAAAAGCAAAAATAAATTAACCCCGCTGCAGTACTCGACTGTACTATAAACAAGCGGCTGCTTCATTACTTACTTCGAAGCACGGAGTAAGGAAAAATGAGCGGAGATGCCATAATGCAGGTAGGCACCTTCTTCTAACTCAAATTCGTACTGTGGGACATGACCAAAACGATCAGGTTACTTTGAGACAGTTGAGACAGTTGTCAACGATTTTTGCTATTACAAAACAATGATCGGGTCCAAAAAAGGCGTATAAGGGCGAAAACTGTAACGTTCCTCGTCCCCCGCACACCCGCATTTTAGCGCGCTACTTTCTTAGGCAATTTTCCAGTACCACCGCTAGTTATTTTGTTCTCCATGCCTCGAAGCCTTAGGAAGTACAGTCGGGCGCAACGGGGTGAAGCCATACTGGGTAGAACGCCGTAATGGCTAATAGTCGTTGCGGGTCGGTCAATGCTTTTGCAAAATTGTTTTTATACGTCGGTATTGCGGTGAGTTCTCGCGTTGCGTTTCTTCTACGTTGTGGATGTTGTTGAGATTGTAAGATGTAGAGGGAGCAAGAGTTAGTTCCGGAGAGAAGGCAAAATTTTGTTCGTGGAATATCACATCTAGAAGATTATTTTTGAACTCATCCAGCTATAAATAATGCATTATTTTGGATATAGGTAGATAGAAAGCATTTTGATATTGTAATTCTAGGATTAAAATATTTATTTCAACCAACTTCCCAAAAAGGAGGCTCTCAATTCCGAAGGTTGTTGTTGTTTAATAGTTTTTTAGAGAAGAAAAAGCTGCCATTGCTGAACTTTAGTTACTTTTCTAATGTCTACTAAATACAACATCAGCCATAGAGTACTCATGCACTACTTTCCTATCCAATCACCAATAGCCCATCAATATAATGTCATGAAATACTCGGCTTAACACTAAAGGTTCACTATTAATAGATCCCTCGCTATACGATAATAGTTAACGGCTATTGCTTCAGCCTGTCATTCCATTGCAACTTGGAATTCCTTAGTTATATAGGTACAGGTCAGTTGTAAGGGATGGGATACACGTGACAAGATTGCGAAAAAAAAATTATTATTACTACATAAATATCGTGATATGATGCAGTCAGGTTGTCGTGGTGGCCTAGTGGGTAAAAGGACCAGCCTCTCAAGTATGAGGGCGCGGGTTCGATCCCAGGTCAGGCAAGTACCAATGCAACTTTTCTAAGTTTGTATGTACTTTCTAAGTATATCTTAGACACCATTGACTGTGTTTCGGATGGCACGTTAAACTGTAGGTCCCGGCTGTCATCGAACATCCTTGGCAGTCGTTACGGGTAGTCAGAAGCCAGTAAGTCTGACACCAGTCTAACCAAGGGGTATCGGGTTGCCCGGGTAACTGGGTTGAGGAGGTCAGATAGGCAGTCGCTTCTTGTAAAGCACTGGTACTCAGCTGAATCCGGTTAGACTGGAAGCCGACCCCAACATAGCTGGGAAAAAGGCTCGGAGGATGATGATGCAGTCAGGTTACATTGAAGAACTTTAGTAATTTTCATATAAGGAGAATTCCTTTATTTATGTTTAAATTGAATTTTATTTAAGGAATGCCCTCTTAAATAAAAAATAATAAAGTTCTTTAATTACCTAAACAGTTGTAATTGTAATACATTACAATTAAACCTACCTTTAAACAATGACTATCATATCATTTATTGCATTCCATAATGTACATTTATTTTCCAATATAAAATAATAGAGGTAGTCACAATTATGGACCCTGATGGGCACAGCAAAATAGTTAGAAGAGAGGAAGGCGTTTAATGTAATAATTTGAGCAGTTGTATAATGCTTCGACTGGTAGCTGGAAATTTAAAATCCGATACCAGTTAAAGCATTCATCTTAAGCCCTTTTTACTATTTTTGGAAAGCTTATTTATTCTTCTTATTACTTTTCGTGGTAAAATGCATTTTTCACAATTCAATTTTCAATAAAAGGAAAAATTGATATTGTTGTGAATATTTTATTGCGGTTTCTGAGAATCATCTGCGTGCAATTTTTCGTTAACCAAAAATAAAAGAATTACTAAATATTACAATTTGCATTCGTTACAATCACAACTCGTAGGTATTCGGAATAATTTCGTGAATCCGCCGCACGTGTATCCTAAGCCTAATATTTACGGCACCAAAGTACATTTGCAATAATCGTAATAATATTGTAGGTTTAGGTATCTACAGATAGATTTTTTATTTGTGTTCTTACTGCTTATTGAGAACAAGCAATTGATAAACAAGTCTATTGAATCACAATTCGAGCGAAGTTTGTTGACAAGACTATTAAATTATGAGGTTCTGGGATAGGAAATTGCTTTCATAAGAAGATTGAAATAGATATTTTGAAATAAGTTTTACATACGGATTTAATTATTGGACAGAACTACTATAATCGTTGTTTTTGTGGCTTTTTTTTTAACGACGTCAAAAATCATCAAATTACCCCCTCCCGCTGTGGGTTAGCAGCAGTGAGGGAGTGTCAGACTCTTACTGATAACTCTTTCGATCAATCCTGCTTGAGTTGCTACTGGGCAAGATGATTTCAAATAATAAGTTCAAACAGTTACAAATCATCTAATATCCTTTTACAGAACAAGCAGAAATTAATAGGTAAAGTATAGGGTTTTTATGCGAATGGACACACTGGTTCACTGGCAACAGTAATCACCAAACAACAAATTAACCCTTTGTATTTGCTTGTTTTATATTCATTTCGAATTTCCCTCCATCAAATAATGACAAAAGGGATATTGCATCGACGGAATTACACCTAATATCTCTGTACAAACAAATGGTGCACCCCAAAACTTAGACCAATTAACCAACTGGACCTGCCATCAGCATAAATAAGTCTTTATGCAAAAAAATCTGTCAAATTACGCGCTCTTAGGCGACGAGGCAACCAATTGTGATAGCTCAATCATGCATTTCCGTTCACATCGTTACCTGATAATATTGACAAACACGAGCATAAACCTTGCACAAATATGTGGAAATACCGATTTTTTGTGCAGTGACTGACAGAATTGTCAACTGCACCAAAAAACAGTCAGACAATACACAAGAGTATAGGCGACGCTCTCATCTGTGGGCACAGAAGCAGAACACATGCGGAAAAAAAGCTAGTAGCCGTTGCAGATTTATTTCGTCTGTATAGTCTGTAAGGCACGGCATCTCCAGTTGGTTCTCTTATCTAAAGCCAAAAATGATGTGGGGAAACTTTTTGGAGCGTTGGCCACCCCAAACGCGACGTCAAAGTGACGGCTCGTATGATTGATTGCGTCATTTTTTGTCTCACTCGAGCAGTTTATTGAAATTGATGGCTTTCTCACCAAGAACAGACCATAGACATTCGATCAGTAATTGTTCCAATTTTGAATGTTATCGTTTTTTTTTACTTTTTTCTTTGTTTGAACAATTATAATTATTCGTGTAATTAAGTGTTGTCTGTTGTTCTGGTTTTCACACTTGAATGTGCTTTAATTGGATTTAGATACTCTGTTACAATTTGATGGATTCTAGATTCTTATGACAATCTTCTTATATTTCCTGTTTTCCTGAAGACTCCCAAACTATGAATCAGGATGCAGCTAGAGTTGTACATAAGACAACACTTATTTTTTCCATTATAACCACAAAATTCATTTGCAAATCCGCAGTCATAATGAGCAATAATTTAAATAATATTTAAATACGATACAAATGAATACATGACAAGTATCTTCCATTAAAATGTAATAAAGAATCTGCAGGCTTCAGTCGGATGCCATTACATATTGGAGCCCAATTATTCAGAGTTCGGATCAATACGTACAATTATTTATTGACGACTGTGTTGCATCTTTCAACGTTAACAAGCAGGGAAATAATCATTGAGTGTGTAGTACGTGTAGTGTCCATAAAAGTAGCAGCGTGTGTAAATAATTCATATTTACCACTATATTTACCTACCACTGGACCGGCTATTCCGTACGTTTGACAGCAATTTTTTTGTGCCCATTTGAAGCGCCAATATCGTCTAAGCGAGTGTCCACAGAACTAATTTTGACGTAGAATTTCAAATGGCTGTGAGAGAAGTGTTTGTTCATTGGTTCACTGTAAAATAATTTTAGTACCACGGACGCTCGCTACGTCTAACAGCGCCAAAATGGCGATTATCAAACGGGCACAAAAGCACGTTGACAGCAGCCGGTCTAGTGGTAAATATAGAGGTCAGTGCTTTTCTTTCATGAAACTTAGGTAAATCTTATCTCTCCATTATTTATCGAGATGGGCAAGCTTTTATAATAGTCACATGCTGATATTTTACAATTGCCATTTTGTTTGAGCGAACTCAATTAGCTAACCCATAGAGTGACGACGTCTTTAGATTAAGTTGACGAAAAAAAAAAATTATTATTTACATTTTTTTCTTTAAAAAAGATACTTCTGCCAAATTACAAACCAAAACTCAACAACCATTTAATTTTCAACCACGTCATTTACAAATTCAACGGACAGCATCGCAATTGCAAATATAAAGAAAACTTTTTTATTTCTATAATAAAACGGACCTCCAGCTAAGACTAGCTAATTAGTCTGATAAATAAACACTAATTAAAACTGTAAATAAAATATCGCCTCTTGTTTATCTTGATACGCTGTTTGCAATGTAATTTTTACTTTGGCGATTTAAAAAGAAGACTTTTAAGGACAGTTTTATAGATAAAGATTTTAAACGATCCTTATTGAAGAAAATTTTGCTTTACCTCTTGATGGTTTGGAATATCTGGAAATCAATTATTTTTTTTATTTCTCTCAAAGTTTTGTACACCTCGGAATAATGACAGAGGAAAATAAAATAAACTCTAACTCTAATTTGAGACAATTATGAGGTACATATGAACATACAAATAAACTAACGTAAAATTGGAAAAAGCCAATTACCAATCTTCTGGTCAAACGGGCTCCACTGATGTTTTTCAAAACCTGAAACATCAAGAAAATCTTTACAGAAAATTCTACTACAACTGCCTACTAGGTATATATTTTTTATGAATAGCAAAAAATACAAAACAATGTAACATGGGGTCACGCTAGATTTTCGGAACGTAATTCACTTGATACTATTCAATTTGACGGTATATTTTTGAATCAATTTGCCGGTTGAGTTACCATGTTTGGTTCATAGAGTGACTTGTTCGTGCGTATAGGTTTTTAGGGTACCGTACTCGAAGGGTGATAAAGGGACCTTGTTATTAATCTTCTGTCGGTTTGCCTTTGTCTTTTAGCTATGTTAGCTTACGAACAATTTCTGGAGAGATTTTTTAGAGAGATATTAGCAATGTTGGTTGTACATTACTATTAGGCTTATTAAACCCTCCGGCTAAGCTAAATATTATTTTCTTTAGAGTTGATCAACAGTACAATGTATGATACCAAGCTCACAACCTCCTGACCGCGAGACCGTCCCTTAGCCATTAGGCTATTGTTGCTTCTAATTTGAATGTGTATTCCTCATTCCTAAAAAATATGTAACGTAAGTTTGCAAGTCGTACCCTTCAATGTGTCATTCAACAATTTTTTATGCAAGTACGGAACCTTTCGTATGCAAGAGCGAGTCTCACTTGACCAGATTTTTTTATATATCAAGTTTAGCGGTCTACGTTGCCTAAAGTCATTTAGATTTGGCCTTTTTAAGTTGAAGAGGGTAGTTTCGCTAATATTTTTGTGGCTTGAAGGGTATTTAATCGAGTGTGCGATCTGGAGCTGAAGGTTTCATAATCGATCGTTTGAAATATATTTCTTGTAGACTTTGTCTTGTACTTAAGTCCTTATAATATTGTGATGTTGCTCTACTCTGACATAGCCTAAACGTAATTGGGATAATATATTGGTGTACCTAATGTTTACATTCATTTTCGGGTGATCATTGAATTTACATTTTTTTATGCAAGTACGGAACCTTTCGTATGCAATTTTTTATGCAAGTACGGAACCTTTCTTATGCAAGAGCGAGTCTCACTCGACCAGATTTTTTTATATATCAAGTTTAGCGGTCTACGTTGCCTAAAGTCATTTAGATTTGGCCTTTTTAAGTTGAAGAGGGTAGTTTCGCTAATATTTTTGTGGCTTGAAGGGTATTTAATCGAGTGTGCGATCTGGAGCTGAAGGTTTCATAATCGATCGTTTGAAATATATTTCTTGTAGACTTTGTCTTGTACTTAAGTCCTTATAATATTGTGATGTTGCTCTACTCTGACATAGCCTAAACGTAATTGGGATAATATATTGGTGTACCTAATGTTTACATTCATTTTCGGGTGATCATTGAATTTACATTATTCATTTGAAGTTGAAGAAAATAACAATAATAAAAAAATATATATAAAAAAATAGATGGCCGATATTGGGCACAGGGTCCCAGAGACAGAAACCTCCTCACGATACGCGCCGTAACAAGGAGTACTGGCTTTATTTTTTATATTTTCAAATGTTTTTTTATTCTTTTATTTAATATTTAAAAATGTAAGAAATATGTTTAGTAACCAATAAATGAACAAAATAAAAAAATCTTTCAATTTACTTCATGCCACACGTTTTTAATATTAAAGATTGGATTTCAATATCACCGTAAGTAAGATTATTTGCTGCAGATAGTAGTTTTTTAGCCAATACCATATTGACTATTGACAGGGCACCCTCGCCCAACCCTCACGTAACATCAGAGGGTTGGTACAAATCAATACGCCTTTGGAAATTTTAAACGGCCGTTACCAAGGATTTTTGAAGGGTAGATGGCACAACATAATAGATAGGGTGTACGCGCCGGTATTAACCGGTTTGGAACTGGTTTGAACTGCTTTAAACTTGATTAGTGAAGACATTTTGATGTTACACTCGTTTGTATCGTCAAGATGACGATAAAATACCGGCTGTTTGTAAAGGGGGTGAAAAGATTGAGTGTATGGCTTATCTTTTCGCTCTTTCGCTTTAGGGGTTTTTAATAAAATGATAAGCAGAATAAATGGTTTGTCAATGGTGTTTGAAAGTCATTGAAATGGGAAGGGGTGATTTTTCTTTTAAGGTTGTTATAGTAAAGGTAACAAGAAACGTGAAGGTAGCTTCCGTTTTGTGAACATGGCTTTATACTTCAATAAAATTGACAAAAACTCTATCATTACCACCCTGCACTAAAGAATTCTTCTGCAATTAAATACATAAAATGACTTTAGTTTACTTTCTAAAAGGCAAAGTACATAACATTTCTATTTCATCTGTATATAAAAATTACAAAATTGTATAAAAAATTCCTATAAAATATAAACAAAGCTTATTGAAATCCCTAATCTACATTAATTTTCCACAATCCGAGTAGTTAACAATTAATAAGAAGTAATGTATTATGGTGGACAAATTAATAATCATCCTTTGGAGGGTTTCACAATGCTGTGGGTCAGATTCTTTCGCTATAAGTAGCGTTAGCATATTCAATGACTCTCAAACCCTCATTTCTGTTCCTATTTTTTTTTTTGCTATATATTTATTTTTTTCAATTATATCAATGTTCACTTGGTATTAATCAAGTAGTAATTTACAATACATATTTTTTTTTTACTTTATATTAAAATATTTTTTTTTATAAAAAATACATTATTTTTAAGATATGATTAAGACACTTAACGTTTCATATAATGCTCTATCAATAATGACATATAATTCATATTTAATAACATTCTTGATCCTAACAATTTAGATATAGTATCCAATAAAAACAGTGGTCAAGTTTGCAACAGATAAAATTTCGGCGACAGTCGTAAAAAGAGACATAATTCATCGAAATCCGTCTTTACTGCGCGCTACGATGACATAATAAATTTCAAAAATTCGATAATAATTTCTTGAAATTGCTTATACCAAAAGCCTCTGCGTCTTTTGAAATTTGCATTTTATTTTTTTTATAGCAGAACTGTTTTTATTGTGGGACCATTCGAGCATAATATAAACTGGAATAATTTAAATTTAAGTCTAATATTTATTTATTTTATTTACAAAAGTTTACTCAAGAAAACTAATTTAATGCATCATACAAACGTATAAGTATTGTTCAGTTATTTTACAATCAAAATTAATTATTAAAAAAAATGGACATCAAGCAGTAACTCAATTTTATTTGCCAACTGTACTCGCAGTACGGAAACATGAATAGACCATCCCTATAGAACTGAATTCTATACGTTCATACGATATTGGAATTCTATGACAAAGGATTGGTCAACCTTTTTAGGGATACCAATACCGTAATATCTATGACTGAGTATCCATAAAACTATTGTGTAACAAATGATAAGGCCGGAGTAGATTTTTGTATGAGCAAAAAAATATTGATAGGCCGGATCATTTCTTTGCGGAATAAAAGGTTCTTATTCTTTAAGGCTAACCATGTCTTTTTGGTATTTCTACTATCGTATAATTGGGTCAGGAAAATTTTAATAACCCGGTTTCTTACAATGGGAAAAACTATTAGATACACTCTAGGAATTACCCCATCCGAACCCAAGCTTCAAGTACCTTGATTGTGGATTTCATTTTTCTACCTCTATAAGCCTGACCGACTTACAAATGACCGACTACTACTTTCATAAGCTAAAAATATCTACCTACTTACACACAAAACAATTTTCCCAAAAATCAACAAACACAAACTACCAAAAATTCTTCGCATTAAATTGCCAAGACGTACACAAATTCTCACCTCCAACACGATACGATAATACCTGTCAGCCGGCACGTCAAATCGTTTCACGTAACGTCACCAGGATTGCAGGGCTTACTCACGACACAACCAATTAAAAAATATTTGTTAGGGCTTACAGCTGTCTAAAAAAATGTATGTTATAACTTTTGAAATGAACGATATTCACAAGTTACCCACAAAACAATTTCACTAACAGAAACTCCCGAAAATCCCCCCATTAAATTGCCAAGACATACACAAATTCTCACCTCTGGCACGATACGATAATACCTGTCAGCCGACACGTCAAGGCATTTCACGTAACGTCACCAGGATTGCAGGGCTTACTCATGACACAACCAATTAGAAGATATGTATTAGGGCTTAGAGCTGCCCTCGAATACTAATTACGTCGAGCGATGGTTTTCAATTCGCGTGAATTATTGCCAATTTAACGGGCCAATCGAATTTTCGCTGTTGTGTTCTGCGTAAAGTTTGTTTTTGAATTGTTTTGTTCGAGAGTGGTAGATTAATTAATTTTGATATTTTCTTTGTTTTGTAATAAATATAGAAGTGGTTAAAATGTCTATTAATATGACTAAGAAAACTCTTATAAACATAAATGTACAAATGTATACCATAAATGAGTATTTTTTAAGTTCCTCAATTTTCTTGTATTGCTATGTAATATTGTGGCTGCTCTAGCTGTTTTCTCGCGGTATACTCCGATGTTTCTCGGGAATAGTGTATTTTTCCAACAATGAAAGATTTTTCAAATCGGTTCAGTAATATCAAAGCCTTTACGGTAGGTACAAGCAAACAAACAAAACAATGTTTCCTTTGTATTAATATAATGATATGCCTATTAAATCTCTACTTGACGTGCGTAATAATTATACGCATGATATTTATAATACGTGTAACAGATTCTTCGTAACGATCCAATGCAATCCATGGGCTTTATATGGGAACGCTTATAATTTGTTCTGCCATGTTATTCACAATATGAATTATGTTTGTTTCAGACGAAATGTACTTGATGCCAGGAACCCAATTAGGTATTCATTAATGTTTATTTATTATGTTCTGTAGTGTTAGTGCTTTATAATAAAAGTGGTGTAAGTTGATGAATATTTCGGAAAATATGTCATGTGTTGTGATTTGAGAATTTTATATGTAAATGTATGTAGTTTATTAGTTACAAGTAGTGTTTCTTTGATTTCTTTTGTAACTTTTATGATGACAAGGTAAAGTGGAACATATTTTAGATGATATCTGATAGAGTAGTGGAAGTTATTTGTAAACAACTTTGTTTGTCGTTGACACGAGAAAGTTTCAGAGTGAATAGAAAAAATAGCTTTTTTACAGAATTTATGTCCTGGTACTTAATCTACCGACTAAATTAATGTGTCTACAAATATTCTAGATTTTCACAAATATGATTGTCGCCATAAACATTTTATGCTTCAACCTTTCAAGCTTCATAAACACGACGATCAAATATTCTGCCATTTTATGAAACCAAATACTAAGAAAATCATTTGGTTCAAAATTTTATGATGTCATTATGAAATCTACTAGCATAAAGTCGAAAGCTGATTCAGAATAGAGTAAAATCATTTTCTTGAAGTTTGTTAAATAAATCGTGTTCTTCACTTTTGGACTAAAGGTTTCTTTGGATTTTTTTGATCATTTGTGGATTATGTGATTCAAAGGAGTATTTCTCAGTAATCACTTTTAATCGGGATTATAATATATGTATGGTATGAAGTTTCTTTTGCTCATTAATTAACACAGTAAAAAAATGCGTTCCAACTCTAAAGACTTCTTCATCACCATCATATTAGCCAATTGCCGTCCACTGCTGAACGTAGGCCTTCTCAAAGAAACGCCTAAAGACTTACTGAGATATATTATTTCAATCGAATCCACGGCCATAATTTTCTACCACAAAAAACTGTCTTTTACCACCAAACTCAAGAATTACCAAATAAATTACAAAAGAAATGACGTTCCATCTTAGGCGAGCAGTATATTCCATAGTCAGGTCACGATGCTCCGGAGCAATGATTACAGTTCCCGTCGTCTTTATGCTAATGTAACTGTTGGAAATTCACTTTTGCGTTGATTTTTTTCTTCGCAGTCGGTCTGTTTTGAGGGTGTGAATTGCGTGGTGGCATGGAAATATAGATTAAGCTGATGATTCACGGTTTAGTTTATCATTGTTTTTCCAAAGTTTTTCAAAATTGTATTTTCTGTTTAGTTACTTTTCTTTAATCCTTCTCTTCGTGAGAGGAGGCCTGTGCTCGGCAGGGGGAAGATGAAAATCTGATGATGATGACAGTAACTTTATCTACGACTACTATTAAGTGAGCTGCAGGTTTGATTAGTTAATAAGACCTAGTGTGAAAGTTTTGAAAACTCACTAGAGTTACTGACAGTTTTTAATATGGAATTGTTACAACACTGCTTCATCACGACAACAGTTTTATTTTTAAAAGTCTCCTCTTTTACATGCAATTCTATTTCCTAACACCTACAATTTTTTTTTAGAACAAAGTTTAGTCGCCACCGCTTTTCGAAGGTCCGTGATTGTGGTGGCAGAATTTAAAAATTTGGGGGACACAGTAGGGTGTGTATTGAATACGGATAGGGAACTTACACTTTCTTTTAGACATTTTGGGATATAAACGTTCTGTGTTCAGTTTGGGGTAGTAAACTGGAAAAAGGAAGTTTAATCTTGTTTATGAGCGAACGTTCTAATTTAATTTTTAGTTCTGCAACGTTTTTTCAATCAGAACTTTTTGCTATGTTATGTTTTGGGCTTGTATACATCAATCTGTACTGCAATTTATGGAGATTGATTTGTACTCATATATATACTAGCGATACCCTCGGTTTTACCCATGTCCTAATTCCCGCAGCTGGATAAAATATAATTATGACATAAATAACGTGGCTTTCTAGTGGCAGAAATTTTTACTTCGGTTCCGTATATGCAGATGTTACTTACCCCTAAAATGTCACAAGCTCAAGCAAGAAAAAAGAATTTTCTGATACTTTTTTCTAACTTTATAGAATATGGTGCAAAGATATATAAACCAACAATTATTAGCTAGCTCTTCTTATCAAACGTAGCAGAAGCGAGGTACCGACAAGTTCTCCCCCGAAACACGAATGATTGACACTTCTGTCAGACACATTATTCCGCTCATCAAGTCGAGATGTATTTACCTGTCGTTATTTTCCGAGACTTTGCTGCATTATATGAGGGGTTTCCCTCTTCTTTTTGTGGCAAATATATTTTGTAGGAAGATAATCTTTTCTTAGTTTCTGAAAAGGTTCCTGCTATCAATGAAATAATGCACTAAGGACTTTTTAACTTCTTTTTTTGTTAGCTTGATGTTTAACTATGTCATAAGATCTAGTATAATTTTCCCAAAGCCCAACACCTTTGTCATGGATTTGTAACCACTGCTAGTACGTACTGCTACTGTGTAACATTCAGAAACTTCGACATCACTCAGAAACTTTTACATATGGTGTTCGTTGACCTTGAAAAGGCATATGACTGAGTACCTCGTGAGGTTTTGTGGTGGGCCCCTAAGGAGAAAGGTATACCAGGGAAGTATGTGCAGTTGATTCGAGCGATGTACGGCAGATGCAGTACACAAGCCCGGTCTACAGCCGGCACTACCACCAGTTTCAGTGTAGGCGTTGGCTTACATCAGAAACGACTTCTGAATTAGAATACACATTTATCAGTAAGGTACAAATAGGATTAGTATACCCACTTATATCCTCAAAACTACAACACTTCTCTAAATCTCAATCATACCAGATCACAGGCAAATCTCATCATATACTAACATCAACTTATCTTTACGAAAAATCCACCAAAATCCACCAAGATCGTAAAATAATGCAGTCGACATAAAAAGATTAACAGCTCTCCCGTATTGTGTTCTAGACAGGGGATCAAGAAATATAGCTGGGATAGCAAACCCTTAAGTATAGTGCGGAACTAACCTAGCGTTAGGTAGACATATTTTTGCACTTGAATTCTTTGTGGAATTTAGGTTGTTTTTTTAAGAGATTTTTTTAATAATACTGTCCAATCTTTAACCAATAAGAAGTGATGAACATGAATGAAATGTTTAATATTTAGTAGTTTCATAGAAATTGCGATCACTTATAAAAGCAGTGACCCAAAAAATAGTGATCGCAATTTATGGAAAACCATTAAAAACAAAATCATTGTTTTTCTTATACTGATGCCACACAATAACAACCAATTTCTAAGAGCCGAAAAACTGTCGCACCGTTTACATATTATTATTCCCTATCCAAAACACACTCATCTTTCACCTTTATTACGATTTATGAATCTATTCCGACACCCCAATAAAAATCATTTTCTCGTAATCTCGGCCCGCCTTCGCTCCCAAACAAATAATCTTCATATGTCCTAATGTCACTATAATACGTTGTAGGGGAACCCATTTGGTCCCATAATAAACATGCTTTAGGCCGCGAACAGACGAGAGTGATGCAAATGGCTTTGTTTTCGTGAATATCCGATAGGTTTGCAAAAATATCAGCTGTCGATTGGGTGGTTGTGTATTTAAAGATTCAGTCGATTTTGTGGTTGTCAGTGTTAATTTAGGCTAGTATTTAAAACATGGAAAACATGACTCAACTGATGTTAAGGGACCTATATCACAACAAGAAATGAAACTATGAAGCTACCTTGTGGTATACCTTGTACCGGCAGTTAAAATAGTACATTTCAACTGTCGTTTGTTATTTTCCGGGAGTTGATCAACTACCTAGAAAATTGATCAACTTACGAGTCTTGTTATTCTCCGGTGACATTAAGGTAACTTTATAATCACATATTGGTATTCAGAAAATGTAACCAAGTCTTACTTTTTAATAAATCAAGCATCAGTTCCTCCCTACCCTATTTATTTTGCATCACCGCTGTCATTGTCTACCCGCGTTCTCTAAAATGCTCGCCACGTTGGAGCCTACAAATTATTTTGTTCGCAAATTATCCCCTAAATTGTCAATTGGCAATTTTTCGAGTTGACGCGAACGTCGTTACAAAAGTTATCCGTGCCACACTGCTTTGCAATTTATAAAAGGGGCACATTTCACTTGAAAGGAAATTTCTTTGAAAGCGGTGTGAAAAAATACAATTTTACCAAGAAAATGTACGAGTATTTGGAAAGTTTTCCATGCCACGGATACAAGGCTGCCGTAATTTTGTAGGTATGATGGGTACGTGTAAGTCGAGTTTGTAAAGTCATTTTTGTTAAGAAATAAATGACAATGTATGATGAGAAAATGGCCGATTTATTTGTCAATACAATACAATATAAATGTAATTGATTACTCGTCTTTTTGTAATATCGAATGAAAAAACGTTACGACTTCACTCCACTTCCACTTCCAAATATAATAAATTGATTGAAATGGCTGACTTACGTTTCGATAATAAAAATAAAAGCCTTTGTTAAATATGAAATACCTAGAATGTGCGTCGTATATAGAAATGGCTTTTGTAATTTTATTACTTGACCGTTTTGGCCGATATGGGTTTTTGCGAATAAGTGACTTTAATAAGTAGCATTTAACGTACATAATACAAAGAACATTAGTTGTTAGACTCTAGCAGCCAGCGAAAAAAACTTATATCGTTGTGTCAGCTTCCATCAAAATCCAACTAGTAATTTTTATTGCGTGAAATAGTTTCTACATATATCCATATACATACCTACATCTCTAAATTATCCAAGAAAACTAAATTAAACTTTAATTTACTAACTCAGTCAAACAAATCGCATCTAATCATCTATTCAAACAAATATTTAACAGAATTTCTATAAACACAAACAAATTAAATAAAGTTTTTCGCAAATAATGTTACATAGTTTATAATCAATTTATTCAGTAAACAAATTAAATCTACAATAGATGATTAAACAAACGAATGAGATCTACAAAACTACTAGAACGATAATGAGTTTTCGACTGTAAACGATTTTGCATAGCTCCTGAATATTGCCCATTAACAGGCTCAGTCGATACCTAAATGGATTAGTAGCTAATATTTTACAAGAAACTAGCAATAAACTTAGTCATAGTGACCTAGTGGGAAAAGAACCAACCTCTCAAGTTTGAGTGTGTGTTCAATTCCAGGTCAGACAAGTACCAATGCAAATTTTCTAAGTTTGTATGTACATTCTAAGTATATCTTGGACACCAATGACCGTGTTTTTGAAGGCACGATAAACTGTAGTAGGTCCCGGCTCTCATTGAACATCTATGGCAGTCGTTACGGATAGTCAGAAGCCAGTTAGTCTGACAACCAGTCTTACCTAGGGGTTTTGGGTTGCGGGGTTAACCGGGTTGAGGAGGTCAGATAGGCAGGATATCCCGCCTTGTAAAACACTGGTACCTACTAGCTGCATCCGGTTAAACTGTCAGATAGGCAATGCTTGTAAAACAGAAGTACTAAGCTGACCCCAAAATAATTGTGAAAAATCTGGCAGGTGATGATTATATAGAGGTCTTTAAACAAGAAACTACTAAGACAAATAGACTAAAATATTGATTAAAGAAGCCTGTTCTCTTGAACGCTTAAGTAATAACTTCATGTCAGAATGAAGAGAAAATAAATTTCGCGAACGTCATTATTCATCGACAGTGTATATTATGGATGAAATTGATGGGGCCATTAAGTCGAAATTTAAAGGAACGTTTGAATAATTTGCCTGGAAATGCTTAGAATCTTTTGTGTGAGTGACAAATTAATTATTGTTTATTTATAATGTTTAATAGCATTTATGATTGCTTCAAAAGTTGATCATTGATTAAATTTCATAAGTAAGTCGAGCTTTGAATTAGTAAAAAAATTACTGAGAGCAGTGCTTTAAATTTCCAGACCCAAATAAGCTAGAATCTAGGTTTAATCTAAAGTACTTATATAGTTTATACTGATTATCTATTAATAATAGCCTGATCTTTAACAGAATTAAGTGCTCTTGACCTTGTAGTAAATCTTAGGCCTAATCTCTGAGTCTCGAGGTAAAAAATCCTTTTTATTATCTGAAATGTTATTAGGGTGAATGTCGAATTATCTAGGTCCTACAGGGTATGATAGATTATCTCATTTTTATGTAAGCGCACCGTGAAGATTTAATGTAAGAAAAAATATTGAAGTTGTTATGAATCTAATGCATAGTTCTTTTTAATTTGGATGAATTTTTCAGTTACAAACTGATCAAAACTGGTCAAAATTCTATTAGGTGCATTTCTGGAGTTTTTTCATTGGTCAACTTTCAACCGTATCTAATGAATCAAGGTAAATTATTAAGCCAATCAAGTTTGTAAATGTCAATTAATTTTATAGATTATAGGAACCATATATTCCAGATTTGAAAGATTATTCCATAAAAAGAACAAAACATGCACATTTTTAAGACTAAACAATACCCCTAAAACATCACCCTACAAAGCTAAACTCAAACAATAAACTGCATTACTTTCACGAAATAAAAATGTGCCCTTTTAAAAGCTTTTCTCTCATAAACAGGCCATACATTCGTCCTATAAATAAAGTACTTTTTCAGGCAGAAGTTCAGTAGGCCATTTCCCATGGGTCCCTCGAATGAGAGAAACGTCTGTAGCCACGGAGTAAGGAAAGATGAACGGAGATGCCAGGTAGGTCAGGCGCCTTCTCCTAGGTCAAATTTGTACAGTGGGCATGACCAAAACGACAGTTACGAGTCAACTAACGAGACGTTCGGGTTATTTAAGACATCTGTCAACGATTTTCGGAATAACAAAAAAATGGCTAGTCCAAAGAAGGGTGAAAACAGGAACGTTCCTCGTCCCCCGCTCACCCGCATTTTGGCGAGGTACTTAGGCGATTTTCTGTTATGGCACCTCCGCTAGTAATTTTGTTCTCTATGGCTGTAGCCCATTTAGCAACAAAAGTATGTTGCGAATACCTCCTTCCCTAAGGACTGAATTAGAAGTGACTGTCGCCAGAAATTGGGGATTGTCATAAAATTGGCAGGTCGGTGGTCTGTGGTTTTCTTTTTGAGTTCGATTTTTATTTGTTTGTGATTTTGGGTGAATTGGTTAGTTGAGACTAGATTTTCAATGTTATGTTCATAAGTGGGGAACATATATCTTTACTAATATAAAAAGTATGGAAGTAGGTCTGACAGCTCGTCTTTGAAGCCATAACCGATTTAAATAGAAATTGGTTAACATAGCCTAAGAAAAAAAACATATGTATATTGGTTTATCCAGATGCGGGAAGTATGTCGTTGTCCCAGAGCCCAGATAAATAAAAAAATAGTTTATTTGGAGCATATTACCCAATATCTCAACACCAAATAACAATACCTACTTATCCACGGGCCTCATTTTATATGACAGTCAGAACCAACAACTTAACATGTTCTCCGCTACACAGAGGTCGCCACTTACCAACTTATAATAACAAAATACCTGTATACTTACTTAGAAGAAACTTTTCCACTAACTTGGTTATTGGCTTAACTTTGTTTACATAAAGTGTAAGTTAAGCTGGCTTTAACAACAACACGAAAAATCTTTGTCGTTCCTTATTTGTAAAAGTTTTGTAAACAACTAATTATATTGGGACTTTTTTGGCGTGAGTTTACCTGTTTTTTTATGGATCTTAAGCCAATGTAACTGGATTTACCTAAGCTTGTTCTAACTTGCTGTTTTAATGGATAAAAACAATTTGCGTGAAAAATAACAAAAACGTAACGTTAAAATCACAAATAATAATTATAATCTTTTGCAGGAAAACCACTAAAATTCTTATAAGGCAACAAAGTATACGTGAGAAAATGAGTTTTATCACAGTTCAAAAAAACTCATCCAGTATAAACTGACCTTTAGTATTTCCAAGTCCAATCGAAACAAAATGACGAAATACCATTTACCTTAAAAAATAGTCAAACATAAACAAAGACGCTCTCATATTTTTGCCTGTACCCATCACTTTCACTCTTGTGATCCCACGAGGCATTTATCACAAGCATTTCGCGCCTGCCAGAAATTTCTTAAACACTTCACAATATAACGAAACAGAGTCAAAACGGTCGCTTGTCAACGGGACCATTACTCATAGAAATAAGCAATCATCTGGAGCACCCCTTTTTAATTATGCAAAATCTGTGCCATTCATTAACCCCCCCCTCCTGTTTCTTCCCCCCCCCCTCCATTATCTCTGAGGAATGGACAAAATTATTTACTGGGAAATTATGAAAAATATCTAAGATGGATTGCGCAATCTGTTTCAATTTTTGAAGAGTGGTGGCGGTTTGGCATTTGTTGCGGTGGCGTTGCGGATTTTTGAATTGGGCAGGTGAGGGTTGGGGAAGAATTTTTGACGATGTTTTTGGTTTTAAATTAAAAAGGAAAATTAAATTATGTAAGCTACGATTATATTATACCTAGTAATTTGTAATATTAACTAATTGCTCCACAAATAGCTTTATCAAATGCCATTTAATCTTCTAAACATAAACAGAATTTATTAGCCTAATATAATAACTCCCACTACTTTGGACTATTATTGCTATTGCCTAAGAATGTCTAAAATGAGGTATTTCCCCCAAGTGACTAACAAATCTTCGTGAAAACCAGCTATATTAAATATCTCCAGCGATAACGTAACTACGTAAAATATAGCAGCATAATGGTACCACTTATTTCTATTTATTCAAGGAAATATGTATAGTCCTACTCTTGAAGATTTTTTTATTATTTACTCAACGCAATATTGTCCTACTGTTGAAGTTTTTTCGCTCTTGAGTATGTTAACAAAGATAACATGAATAAGAAATTCTGATTCTTCTATCGCCGTGTCATGAAAGTAAAGAAGATGGATCAAAATTGCCCCACGTCCTATAACAATGTGACGTATCTCAAAAAAAAGATAAAAATGTTATAAAAAATATGGCATACCCTCTAATTTTTTTTTTTTACACCTTCATACGAAAAAAATGCTTTAAAAATTGTTCAGGCGCTGTTATGAAAACATCGTTCATAGGACTATTTATGGACTATTTTATTATTTTTTTTTTTTGTTTGATACGGTATACCTCACAGGTGGTCCCATAATCATCAGGTCACGATTTGATGATGGAAACCCTGAGAAATCGAGGGCAACCTTCGAAAGTTGTAGGCATGCGCAGGATAAAAACTTTACTATCAGGTGTATGTCTTATAACAATATGCAACAGTGAAGGTTTGGAGCTGACCTGATGATGGAGACGAAAGAAGGTCGAGAGAACTCGACAACCGAGTATGTAAACTACCTCGTGTTTGGGCTTATATTATCTGTATTGAATAGACCTTAGCAACAGTGAAGGTTTGAAGCTGACTTAATGATCGAGACCAGAGAAGAGCGAGGGAACTCGACAACTGAATATGTGAACTACCTCGTGTTTGGGGTTATATTATTCGTATTGATGAGAACTTTCCACTTATGCGGATAGTGACAACTGTGCTTGTCACTGAAAAGCCAAAAATAAATAATAAACTTTTTACAATAAAATAATACCGACTCCCAAAAACACTGAATAGCAAAAAAAAATACTATTCTTAGGAGCATCGGCTAGAAGTCGGTGGGGAAATAAACTTAGTTACATCCATTAGACACCGACTTCTGAGGTAGTTTACATATTTTGTTGTCGAGTTCCCTCGATCTTCTCTGGTCTCCATCATCGGGTCAGCTTCAAACCTTCACTGTTGCAAAGGTCTATTCAATACAAATAATATAAGCCCAAACACGAGGTAGTTTGCATATTCAGTTGTCGAGTTCCCTCGACCTTCTTTCGTCTCCATCATCAGGTCAGCTCCGAATCTTCACTGTTGTATAGTGTTATAAGACATACACCTTATTGTCAAGTTTTTATCCTGCGCATGCCTACAACTTTCAAAAGTTGCCCTAGATTTCTCAGGGTTTCCATCATCAGATCCTGACCTGATGATTATGGGACTACCTGTGAGGTATACCCTATCAAACAAAAAAATAATTTTATAAAATAGTCCATAAATAGTCCTATGAACGATCTTTTCATAACAGCGCCTGAACAATTTTTAAAGCATTTTTTTCGTATGAAGGTGTAAAAAAAAATGATTAGAGAGTATGCCATCTTTTTTTAAACATTTTTATCTTTTTTTTGAGATACGTCACATTGTTATAGGACGTGGGGCAATTTTGTATGGATTGTGATCCGTCTTCTTTACTAGATACCCACAATATAACCTAAAATCATCTTTCATTTTTCAGATATTTATGTTATGGACCATGTGATTAATTCGGGCATTATTTATAATGCCCGAGCATTATGAATAATGTCTAGCTTTATCGGGCCAAGTGATTAATAACTATCTTAACTTCATTATTTATCACATTGCACGGGCATTATTATATTGCTACATGACAGTTGGGCAATTTGATAATAAAGCTATATTTTATGCGGTGCGAGGGTGGCAGTTGTTCTAATAAATAAATTCTGTTACTTGCTACATATTTTATGATTATTGTTTCGAAAATTATATGTTCTTTTTTAATGGGAAATTTTAAGTCTAACCACAAAATTATTTATTGGACAATTGTCATCTAATTTACTTACTCGGCATCGTTTTTCTTGATCTCATTTTTCTTGGCTCGTTTTTTTTTATGGTAGAATTTAATTTGGATTCAAAACATTGTATTAAAAATTGAAATCAGTGACGAAAACGAATCGCTGCAAACCCGACTTCACGTAGTCTTGTCTGCCCTACCCCTAGAGTGCAATTCAAAACCGCGTAGGCGCGGAGGGTCAAGGCGGCCTGTGAGCTGAGGCGCAGGTAGTTTTAACGCTTGCCGCCGCGGTGGTGAGCGTGAAAACCATCTGCGACGGTAAGCTCGCATGGTACCGCCGGAGCCCCGCAGCGCCGGAGCCGTGACAAAAGCCATGCTTGCTGCATGTTGCATGCTATTAATATTTAGTTTAAGTTAAATGTCAATAACAATAAAAAAAATGAAATTAAATATGTTTATATTACTTTGCCCAAAAGGTCACGGGCAATATGTATAGTGCCCGGTCAATTTGATTATTTGAATAATTATTATCAAATTGCACTCTCATATTGGGCATTTTTCATAATGACCGGGCATTATGTATAATGCCCAATTTATCACTTGGTCCATAACATTTATATTCTTTGCCACAAGTCACCTCTACATAAGTAGAAATAGAGTCCTTAGTCCTTTGTAGAAAGAATTAAATAAAAATCTGTCAATCACAAAAATTCAAATACACCTAAAATCCACCTAAAAGATCACAAAATTAACTTCACACCAACAAAATAGTCTATCACCATCCGATTATCAATTCAACCCGTTATCTAGTGGGATGTCAATATTCATTTAGTGGTTCGGCCACAGTGTGCGCGTGATTTGTACCTCCCCCCTCACCGCCGAAAGGAGGGCACGTGGTTCGAATACGGAATCGCGACGAAATTCGTCGAGGGCCACCAATTGATGTCGAAAATCGTTTGCGATATTAATAATTCGCCATCCGTCTCCGTAGATTTCGCTTTGATTTATATGGTGATGGGTGTGCGTTTGTTTTGTTGACGAAAAATGGAGAAATGGCCTGTCCAGGGATGACAGTGAAGAGTTTCGATTTTTCTGTTTTTTTTTTAAATGATACTATTCTGTCGGCGGTTTTATTAGCTAGTATTTATTTTTCATAGACATATTATTAATTAAATTCAACACAAAAACAACCTTTTTTTTGTAGTTTATGCTAATAAACGTAAACGAACTTCGCGTACAAATTTTTTACTTAGTACTATTATACGAGGGCTGCCTTTTAAGTTGTGTCGTTTGAAATAAGTATAGACAATCCAATAGGTTATTACTGTTTATTGTTTTTTTAAGAATACTTAGGGATATTTGATGCACTTTTGCATGCGTTCAAACCAGTTTTTAAATATTTATGCCATTCCAAAGTGGGGGTAGTCAAAACGGCCTATTTGCAAGCGTCAACAGCTTCTTCAGGTGTGCTGAAAGGTAGACCACGACGAATTTGTTTAATTTTGGGGAATGTAATAAAATAGTTAGAAGCTTAAGTAAGGGCTGTCAGGTGGATGATCCAAAATTTCAACATTTTGGGAATTCAAAAACGTATTTGTTTGGCGGGCGGTGTGCGAACTTGCACTGTCATGGTGCAGGATCATTCGACGTCTTGAATTATTTTTTCTAAATTTGGTGATGACTTGTGGCAAACAAATAGTGGTATACTAGTCAGCGGTAACCGTTTTGCAATATTCTAGTACAATAGTGGCGAGGTGGCCACCCTTTGCCACAAACGAGGCAAACATTTTTTTTTTAAGTGATTCTTGAACGATCGACTCCGGTCCGTTTTGGCTCGTCTTGGAAGACCCAGACAGCTGACTGCTGCTTGGAATATGGATCACAAGCATATATCCAAGACTCGTTACCCCTGACTATATCATAGACATGCTTTGACACTCCTCGGTTAAATCGCTGCGGAGTTTTGCGACACCAACTTACACGGGCTGTTTGTTGGTCGTCGCTAAGCAAATGGGGTATCCAACGAGAGATCAACTTTTTTACGCCAAGTTCTTCGTGCAGAATTTTTTGGATAATGGTCCCTGAAATGCTCACGGATGCCTCTATTTCACAGTATGTTTCAAATCGGTCTGCGAGAATTAGCTACCGCACGGCGTCGATATTATCTTTCGTCATGGCGTTTTTTGGACGACCTTCACTTGGCTTGTCACTGAGGCTAGAGTTGCCACGTTGAAATCCTAAATATTAGCGTTCTATGGTCCTAAGGCATGGTGCTACATCATTAAATACAGAACTAATCTCTTCAAAGCACTAAAGTCGCGACAACCCCCTTTTAAAGTTCTAGAAAATTATCGCTCGCAAATTTTCCTTAGACATTTCCATTTTTACAACCGACCTGCCACGTTTGAATGGACGATACAATAAAACTATTCGACCAATTTAAAAACATTCTCTTGTTTTCGAATTCTAAATTCAAGAAGATGTAAGTGGCATATACAGTCATGGACACGTAATTAAAGACACTGTTGGAATCTTAACTTACCGGGGCATTTCATCTGTATTTCTTTTTTCAGATTGCCATTGGAACTTTCTTTTCTATTTTAAAATATTTAAGAAGGCATTGTGAAATGTTAAAACTAATGACTATGTTTAATAATCCCCCGCCCCTAGTTTTTTTTCGCTTTATCTGAATCTCGGGCGGTACGATCCATAACGAAGCCTGGCCATCTAATTAAAGACACTCCATTTGCTCAGAGGAAGAAATAGTTAGGAGTAGGAGAAATAGGAGTTACCTTTCTACAACAACATTCCCTACACTATAATTAAACATTGCAATAATGTTAATATGTGGTTTATTTCATTTTACCTCAATAACAGTACGACATCCCTGAACGAGCAAGCGGTCCGTTTTGTAGAAGTCGCTAAGGGGATTTTCTTCCATGCTTAATTAAAATCTGTGTAAAATTGATCGATGTTCCATGTATGACTTATTGCCATGGTATTTTTCGCCTATTACCAGTTTTTGTTTCATTGGATTTGCAATAGGCCAAACCAAAGCCGCCATAAGTTGCCCGATCGAAGAGTCATTTTTACTACCCTAGCAGTGTTTTTCAGAGCTTTTCTAATTTGGAAAGTCCTAATGACCGGTAAATTATGCTTAGCTTATAACGATATGCTTGTTTATGAAATATTATAGTACTTCAATTCGCCTATTTTTAATAATACCTTTCTGAAGGGTCTTACACTAAACAGTGGCGACCAGCCCCGCACTATAACATTTTCGCTTCCTACGTTTGAGAACTTTCTTGGTGTACTTTGGTTCCATCATATGTTTTGGAAGTGACTAAACTCAATTATTTTTTTAGAATTCTTCAAATCCCTTTGTTTTATCAGATAAAAAAAAACATTTTTCAATACTTGTTCAGAGCAACTTTCACTTTTGATAGAAAACGCCAACTATAGTATGGACATGCGGTGCCTTTCCAAAAGTAACATTTTCCAATACACATGCACTACAGGTTTTCCCGACCCGGCTGTTATCTTAAATTTCTGCAGACACAATTTTCGTCCTTTTAGCATCAAATGACTCCGAAAAAACAGTACCGAATAATATTAATGGTTTTCTATTTTAGTTATAACACTACTGTGAGGTCTGTTTGCGGTTAAGTTTTCCTTGGCGTCGGTTTTCAGTATTGTTCTCAAACCTTGACTTTTTTACTGCCATTAACAAGGCATCTTTAATAATAATTTTATTACCATGTCCTTATTACAGTTCAAGTGGTATGAATGAATCCGCATGACAAAACTTTATTTAAAAAAGCCTAAAACATTTTACTTACCAGAATTTTTGTTTTAGTCGTATTGATTGGACTAAAATAAAAAATGTTAATGAAGGGAACCTAAATTATTACGTAGTTTGAGTTCTCATAAATATTTTTTACTCACTTAAAAAAAAGTATGGTGACTTTTCTGTCTTTCGTTTTTTTTTCTTAACTAGGCATTTACTGTCTTTAATTAGCTGACCAGCCAAGTATCCGCTACAAAAGTTAGTGTTCAGTTCCCATAAAGCATTATATCTAAAGTATTAAAGACAGTAAATATTTTTTGTCCTTAATTAAAAGAACACAATGTAATGTTTGTTTTAATAATAATTACATTACATTTTATGCCGTGCTTAAGCTCATGTCAGTACCATAACTATTTATTTCACTTCGAGTCGGGGGGGCGTCTTTAATTACGTGTCCATGACTGTATATATTTTTTTAATAATCGCGGGAAGTTAGCAAACGACAGAACTTAAAAGGCAGCCTTACGTATTCATACTATATTCATGAGAAGTTGTAGGTTAACCAAATTTTCTATCTTATTCCCAAAATCTAATACAAATGTCTAACAAGTTCTTTATATTTTCAGATTTTTCTCAGTACATGGGCGACATGGATATACAAGACTACAAGGCAATGGCCGGTGGAACTGACAGGTGAGTTGCATTTTAACTTATAGTTAGTTAATAATATAGGTGTTTCAATTCAATTCGCGAATTGATAACCCTGTTTATATACAAATGTCGCCATTTAGCAACATTATAAGACTTCTAACCCGATGATTTTATTTCTTTTAGAACTAAACAAATACGATTTTTTTTTCTTTTGATTAAGTTTAAAATGCATTCACAAAGTTGCTTTAAAAAAAACATAATCTTAAATAGAAAACTTAAGTTTCTTGTAAAATATTTTGCACCCTTTCAAAGGTGGTTTTAAATAAGCCTATTAAAATGCAACACTTGTCAAAAATCAAATTTATTCTTGAACCTTATTTCCATATTACACTCCATTCAATTTTATTTTCACAGCATGTATTAATCCAAAAAATATTCCTGACCTTTTTAACACCAATAGAAAAAATGCATTTTAATAAAATATTTTTCTCAAACCAAAAAAAAGTATAACAATGAACCTGTCGACAATAACACTTCAATCAAAATGAGAGGTTGTGAAAAAAAATATTTTAAAAAAAGGAGCTCTTTGACATATGCTTGCCAGGTTTCAAGGACCCTCCAATCTGTTTCTATTCATTCACGGGAGTCATCCATCTTGTTTCTTTTTTTTTGTGTATCCCTTGCCGGGCGTTCGTCAAAGTGCAATATCATCAAATCACTGGGAAAGAAGTTTTCATGATTTTGAGGGGTGCAGGGAGTGAGGGGATGAAATATTACAACGAGAAAGGTTCGTTTCGGAAAGGACAAGTTGGTCATGCCTGTGATGTAGATATAGATGAAGTTAGGGTGAGCTATTGATATAGCTTCTGTTTTACCATTATTTGTAAAGAAGACATGACAAGTTCCGAAATGATACTCCACCTTTTTGGGAAGGCGGGTTAAAAAGTGCAAAAAGCTTTAGCAATCCATATTTTCTTTATAATTATTCCGATATAATATGTTACACAGATGGTATATTTTACAAGATGGATAAAGTATGTACCAAGTTAGGGTACAGCATGATTGAGAGTTATGTTGTAGCTAATTTCTTAAATTAAATATTATTGTATACAACGAAAGTATTCATTATATAAATTATCACACTGCACCTATATGAGGACAAAATATGAGCAACCAGAAATAGCTTTCTTACCACACTGAGCTTGATTTTTCATATTTAAAATCTGAAACTGGACAAAAAAGATTACTCACATGCAATATTGCATCTTACAAATAAATATTATAGCTTTCAATACAGCACATACATATCGCTTTTAGTGGCGTCTTGTGTCGAGTCACTCAGGGCGTATTTCATGCTACGTCGACTCACGAAATGATATTGTCGGGAATATGATTCGTGTAACAAATGTATTATGTGCTTCGACCTTTGAGAAGCCGGTTCGGTTCCCGTTTGATGCAACCTGTTTATTTATTCAGTTGGTACTGTAAACTATTTTGTTTGTGCAGTTGTTGAGTGAATTTTCGGTTCGGGATGTGGAGTAGTTTGATTTTCAAATTTCAATATTAGGCAAATATGATATAGTAGGAAAATGATGTCACGTGTTCTTTACAAACTTACAAACAACTTCAATTATGCACGGCAGAATTGTACCCATTCAAGATGCTTCCTGAGAGTCATGTGGTCTGAAAACATTTGGGTTTCTTGGATACAACATTAAAATAATATATAATCTACTATAGATTTTTAGCAGTTCATCTTTTATGTAAGTCTTAAAGTTCTCAAAAGGTAACAGCATTTTAAAGCCATACAGTACTTTATCAAGATACTTCCAACATCTATGACATCGTAATGCAACTGACAGTCGTAACACTCTTATCAAAACATAAACACGATCTCACATAATGTGTTACTTATAGAAATACTGAAGCCATTCCGAGACGTTATAAAAGTTTTAGTGAACGTAGCTACTCGTAGCCGCGTAGCTGACGGCCGCCATTAGGGCTACGCCGTAGCACGCTGTTGTAGCCTTCTCTTAACATAAAGTAGACAGACACTGAGTGAAGATTTTAACCGTTAACTTTGGTAGGAGTGATTTTTTACGTAGACATTTTATGGTACCTTAAATATCAAGGTAAAAAAATCTGACTTCGATTCCATGCAACTTTTCTAAGTTTGTATGTACTTTCTAAGTATATCTTGAACACCAATGACTAGGACAAGGTGGACAGACGACCTTATAAAGGTCGCCGGAAGACGCTGGATGCAAGTCGCCTCCAACAGGTATCTGTGGAGATCTAAGGGGGATGCCTATGTTCAGCAGTGGGCGTCCTATGGCTGAGATGATGATGATGATGATGATGATGATGACCAATGACTATGTTTCGGAGGGCAAGTTAAGCTTTAGGTCCCGGTCAACAACAGTTGAACATCCTTGGCAGTAGTCGTAACCCAGTAAGTCTAACACCACCAATCTAACCAAGGCGTGTCGGGTTGCCCGGGTAACAGGGTCGAGGAGGTCAGATAAGCAGTCGCTCCTTGTAAAACGCTAGTACTCAGCCGCATCCGGTTAGACTGTACAGCGGACCCCAACATAGTTGGGGAATAGGCTCGGGAGATGATGATTAAATGTCAAGGTTAAAACTCAAACAGTTATTTCAAATTGCTCTAAAAATATACATCAGAATAACAGCCTTTTATTTTCCCACTCCTGGGCACAGGCCTCTCAGACATAGAAGGATTGAGCGTTCACCATCACGCTTGTTCACTATGGGGTTCCTGATGGACGCCTTCGTGTGTAAACGTGCGGCCAGTGTGACGCATCTGCCCCTCAGCTCTAATATTATACGAGTATATTGTTTATATGGTTGTTAAGTAATGAGGGATAAGCGATTACATTAAAAAAATGTTAGAATCAACCACTAAAGCTTTTTTGTCATATTTGTTTTTTTTTTCTCTATTCCCGTGATGACTTAGACTGTTATTTAAGAAAACTTAATTATTTCATTGATCATCTTCGTTGTCCTCCGGTAGTGTGCCCTACAGACTGGCAGCATTGCCACGTTAGATGGCAATGCTTAATTGTTGGGCAACATAGAAAATAGGCTTTGAGGGTTTCGTTTTATAATGCAGGACAAATTGTTCACTTTCTATCTTCTACTTAAACATTATCAGCCTTCAGAAACTTCAGTTACTATGGTTAGCAAAAAAAACGTAATATAAACTTCTTCAAGCTTAATAATATGATGTGTGATGGGTGTTGATTGACAAATTGTAAGCATCTTGAGAAAGGTATTATCTTATACTAGCTTCTGCCAGCGATTTCACCCGCATCCCGTGGGAACTACTTCCCTTACCGGGATAAAAAGTAGCCTATAGCCTTCCTCGATAAATGGGCTAACACTGAAAGAAATTTTCAACTCGGACCAGTACTTCCTGAGATTAGCGCGTTCAAACAAACAAACAAACTCTTCAGCTTTATAATATTAGTATAGATACCCAAGTTAAATTCTATACTTACTAGACGGCAAATTGGATTCGTATCTATACTAATATTATAAAGCTGAAGAGTTTGTTTGTTTGTTTGTTTGTTTGAACGCGCTAATCTCAGGAACTACTGGTCCGATTTGAAAAATTCTTTCAGTGTTAGATAGCCCATTTATCGAGGAAGGCTATAGGCTACTTTTTATCCGGGTCCGTACCGAGGTTCCCACGGGATGCGGGTGAAACCGCTGGCAGAAGCTAGTCAAAAAATATTTCTAAACGCCTTACCTTGTAACTTACACCAGATATTAATACTCCGCTCCAATGTAGGTAACTTCATGCGTAAGATCATTGTTCGCTGGCCTATTAATCAGAAAGCCGCTTCTACAATATTTTGTATAAATAGCTATTTGATCTATGTACTAAATATTGCTTTCTTTAACGACGTTTTATATACTAGAATATAGCGCAAATAATGTGGTTACTGAACTATTGAGCTTTTATATAATAAACGAAGTTAATAATGGAAATATTTGCCATCGTTGGGAAAATTCTTCGTATAATAATTTTGGAGTCTTAACACAGCTATATTAATGTCACTCGAATTCTATGGTAAATTCGAGGAAAAGAAGAGTAGTGGGTGTATTTTGGACTTAAATGTTTTGACAATAATTTGATGTAAAAAAAAAACATACGCAAAGAAAGAACACCATCCACCTAAACAATAGTATTGTAGTAGTATTTTTGTTTTTGTGTGAATCGAGTTTAGAAATATACGTTTAGCTATGTTGATTTTCTTTCCAATCAACGAAAACAACATTCTAAATCAGACAGCTACAAAAACATCAACAGCGGACTTCAAAAGCCAGACGGCTAGACTTGAATACTATAAGATTGCGAAAGTCGAGTACCAGGCGCCCATCAATAACAGAAACTATCTTTAGCCAAGCCAAGGATGCACTGGATCGATAACCAATCAGCTGCTCTCCACGGCCGCTAGAATTACCTGCCCCTGATTAGGTGTTCGCGATCTCTGTAACTACACCAGACGGTCAATAAACCGGTGGGAGGGGGGGTTCTCTTAATATTTTCCCCCCTGATAACTGTGAGGTGTTAAGTTTTATGGCCTTCTGTGTAGTGTTTTGACGGGGTAGGGTTTTAACACTGTTGTTATTTTCTATTCAGAAGTTATTTATTGTGATTGTGCGATGAGTGTTTTTGTTCTCAAACTATCACATAAACAAACAAATACAATCAACGCTTCTTAGGACATTCTGCGTATTTATACTGCGTACATGATGTTCATATACCTACGAGTATCATCAGATCATAATACATGAGTGTTTCTTTTTCCGCTTTCCATAGGCGTCTTGTGGCTGTTGTTGTGCATATGTTACAGCCAAAGTAATAAGTCTGGATATTATGTATATTATCTAGCCATTATTTATAATAGATAGATAGAATATTCATAATTGTACACCAAAACAAACATAGACAAGGACATTACAAAGAAATACGTGTGAGTACAACAGGTAATGTCTACTCAATTTAGATAAAGTGATAATTGACACAGAATTAATCACATTAACTAGAAATTTTATATAATATCTTCAAAGTCTTGGATAATGTAATAAAACAAGTAGGTATAGTAGGTAGTACATTATAATTTTATGATTACTAACTAAAGTGTCTGCTAGCCCACCTTAATACAATTCTAAAAGACTAGTTAGCCTAGTGCAGGGCACGCCACAATAGTGGCGAAAAGTCCCCTCTTTGAGGTGTGGCTCAGGCCTCTGTACGGACTGTCCAGAGGACATGGTGAACCACCACCACCAGCCTGGGAACGGCACTACCATGTCCTTGACGAGGCAATTTGCAGCGGCGACCTCTCGTGCCGCCATGGTCCGGGGCGAGAGGTAATGGGATACCGTCGCCTCCTTTTGCGAAGGAGACATGCTAGTTCACAAATCTCATCCCAGCTGCTGCCATGGACGTGGAAGACACCACAGGCGCCGGTTGTCGAGAGACAACTCCCGGCCACCGTCGGCGTGGGTCTGTGGGCGGTGAGTTTCGGGTGGCTCATCGTCCTTCCGTCTCCTAGGAGACACGGGCCCGTCTCGGCGACTCTCAGCAAACCCCAGTGGGTTTAAATCACTAACAGTCTGACTCCCTCATGCTGCTAAACCACAGCGGGAGGAGTCATTTGATGATTTCTCAAAAAAAATAAGGCGGTAATGACTTGTGCCGTTTTTAAGAATTAGTCAGTAGTATGTTGGTTATACCATATTTATTACTTTGGCTAACTTTGACTAGCTATTATGGATAATATGCAGATAAAGTGATTAATTTATCACATTGTCTAGTCAATTTAGGCATTATACATGATGACCAGTCATTATGTATAATATCTATTTAATCACTATAGCTGTAACACATACCTACGTACAAACATACGTTTGTACGCAGACACACACATACGCACACAAGTATGGCTCACCCGCTTTCTTGAAATAAAGCATCTCCAACCTAAAAAAATCGTGATAGATTTTATAACACATCAAAATGTCAAACTAATAAAAAATTCAACCCTATAAATCAGTTGGTATATTAAATTAGGCCCTACATTATTCAGCTGAGTAGAACACAAGAGTGACAGTCTCGCCACTTGTGTTACGAACTCGTTGAGGGCACTCCGTGGCCGTCTGACGCGACTGACGTAAGATGACGTAAGGTCTAGCTTTAAATCTTCATAACTAAAATGCAGTGTAGAGAGAGGTGAAATGGCCCTTAACTCTGTCTTGGAAATTGGATAACTTAATTTAGTGTACTCGTAAAAATATTATGGGAAAAATGTAGAACTAAATCTTTACTAATATTGTTAATGCGAAAGTAATTCTGTCTTGTCTGTGTCAGGCTTTTAAGCCAAAAATACTACACTAATTTTAAATATGGTATAAGGTAGTCATGAACATGAAAATGGATATAGGCTACTCTCGACCACGTTGTGGAAAGGGTGAAATCGTGATGAACGGCTAGTAATAATTTAATATATAAAAATGAAACCCGCTTTCCGTTGTCACGACATAACATGAAAACGGCTTGACCGATTTGGCTGAAAATTAGAGGGGAGGTAACTTACCCGAGAGAAGGTTTTAGGATAGTTTTTGTCACCGTCCGGCTACGGGACGCGGGTGAAACCGCGAGCGAAAGCTAGTAATTCATATTTATTCTGAAAATAAAACTCTTAGCAAACACAAAAGGAGACGAAAACTCTTTATGCATTGATCTGAATAAGAACTCACAAACTCAGCTAGACAGACAGACATACAATAAATTTTTTGCTTCGCCAGTAAATCAACGAGAAAATAATGCGATCCTACGAAACTAAAGTGGATACAAAAAGTTGTCAGAAACTGCGTCCCCAATACGAACAGACGCTGAACATCGAGACTATTGTTATTCGTTATCTTGACGTTTCAATTGAAACTTTCCTTGAATGTTACTTGCAGACTATGGTTTTGTTTGTAGAGGACAAAACTGTCTTGGTCGCACGAGGTTTTAATAATACATGAGATGGAGATCATTAGTTGGACGGCTTATGGTAATGGCTGGAAATATTAGCTGGGAGATTGGAATTGGCAGCGGTCAGTTCTGATATTATATTGGAGTCTATGCAGTTTTTTTTGGTTGTGCCTCCAGTATTCAATTCAGTATTCAAAGAGTTTAATTGCAATTGCTTTATAGTTTGGTTATCAGATATATTTGGGGCTATATTAACGACTAGCCGTTTTCCCGCGGTTTCACCCGCGTCCCGTGGGAGCTACTGCCCGCATCGGGATAAAATATAGCCTATGTTACTCGCAGATAATATAGCTTTCTAATGGTGAAAGAATATTTTAAAATCGGTCCAGTAGTTTTTGAGTTTATCCATTACAACCAAACAAACAAACAAACAAGGTTTTCCTCTTTATAATATTAGTATAGATTAAAGTTTTGATCATCTGAACACCGATTAATTCACATTTCCGATCAGTGTATTTATTTTCTATGATTTATTTTCATCATCATCCTCCTGCCCTTATCCCAATTTTATTTGGGGTCGGCGCAGCATGATTTTCTATGATTTATTTTATCAAGCTTAATATTATAATTTGCAAGGGCTACAATTTGCAGCAATTTGAATTAACAACAAAGAAGAGGCTCCTAGCTATTGGACAATTAGCTTAGTCATCCTAGCTACATAGGTAACTAATAGTTGGTGAATTTTAATCTGCGTTTCCACCAATGATGAGATCCACACACTCTGGAATCTGGGATCTGGAGGGCCTTATTCAAATACACCATTATCTCACATCAGCCATAACTTTACCAAACCACACACACGTAATTTATCTACCTTTTAGTAGAACCGTGTCACAAACTAATCTAGTATGAAGCCATCGGCCGAAGACTTAGGCCGTCAATGTTATCTATTATTAAAATCGAGGCATAAACCCGGTAGGGACAGTTTTCAATTAACTATGGTACGTGGGCCGATGTACCGACAATGTGTTAGGTAAATAGTGCTTTTTGTCTATGGAATTGGGTTATGGTGTCACGCTGTTTATGGGGTTGGAGGTTGGTTGGGATGCTATCTGTGTTTTATGGAAGATTCTGGAAGACTTTGTTTGGTAATTAGGTGTTTTGTTTATCCTATCCTTCTGAAATAGGTCATATTTAGCGTATTAAAAACATAATTTGTGTCTGGTACATACTTTAATTCAAAATGTACTTTTATTGTTTTCAGTTTGAATATTGACTAAAACATATCAAAAATAATCTTAGCATAGCAAAAATCAAATCTGGTATCCCTTTACCAATGAAACTTTCATTTAAAATGTTGACGAGACTCTTCTGCTCATTCAAAGTCACCAATAATCTCAACTAATATGTTTTAATTGTGATTTTAGTCCTTCCTTAATTGATACGCTTACTTGACTGATTATAAGACCAGAAACAGGGAGCCAATTCTCCTCAAGAGAAAGGTCTTGCAAACCATATTCATTTTTCGAAATATTGTTCTTACTTTCGTACGGAGCTCATAAAGTGATTTGTACAATGGCGGTCAAAAGGTTAAAATGGGAGCTGTGTTGGGGCCCATTTTCCTTCTACGTAATATTCTTATCATGGGGGTAGGTTAAATATGTAATTTTGTGCATGTGTGCGTTACTTCTTTGTTGCAAGTTTGTGTGTGTATGTGCGTGTGTAATGTTTTACTTTGAATGTGTGCGCTTATTAACCCGTTGTATGTCGGGGCGTAGACATACGCGAGGCATAATTGATTTTCTATTGTTTTATAATTAGCGGCATACAATAATGAAAGAGAGTTAAAATGCACGGATTGAGTAAATCATTTCTACCAAGTATACAAAATTTCGCAATTTGTAGTATTTAACATCAAATTTTTTACTTAAATTAATTGTGAGAAATATTAAAACTTAAAACGTGCAACTACAATTTTGAAATTGCAGCTAAAATAACCCTTAAATGTAGGCGTGGTTTAAAAATAACTGCCTTTTTACATTGACACCATAATTACTAGTTGCAGCGTAGGGTTGTTCAAAGGTAATATTATGTCGAAATTTTAATTAAACGGGAAAATGTGCGCTATCGATTCAATTCTGATGTCGATTATAGGGTTGTCATAGTTTCTTATATGTTTTAAATTTTGTATAGGTAATTTATATCCTTCATCTACATAAGTGTTCATAATTATATTAATTTTGCATTTACATTTTTTACTATCAGGTACATAGAAATTTTTTTATAATTGAAATTGCTTCCAACTGCAGTTTCATCCACGTTCCGAGATCTATGTCCCATGTGTGAAAAGTAGCCTTTGTGTTATTCGGTTATATAAAATATGTATATATTATGTTGGCAAGTTAGTTTTTGAGTGAAAAAGTAACAACTATACAAATGACTTACACGTTTATTTAGTAGTAGGTCACAACTTCTTTGCAAGAGGTCTTTGCAAGAGTCTCAGCTAGTTGCAATGTATGAAGGAAAACTGTTGAGCCTAGGATTTTTTTGTAATTCATACTTGCAATAAACCATAATTAAAATGTAACTTGAAGCTAGCAACCCTATCGGAGTTTTGACGTTGACAGCTTGTAATACATTAATTAAAATACTGTCGACCACGCTTCGATTTTATAGTTTTCTATAATAAATACTGGCTTCAATATAACAGTTTCCTTCACACGTAGTTAGTACATTTGATTTCACATTTTGTATGTAACTAGCTTTCGCCCGCGGTTTCACCCGCGTCCCGTAGCTGGATGGAAGGTTACAAAAACTAAACTAATCCTAAAACCTTCTCCCGGGTCTAAGTTACCTCCCCTCTAATTTTTAGCCAAATCGGTCAAGCCGTTTTCATGTTATGTCGTGACAACGAAAAGCGGGTTTCATTTTTATATATATAGATATACTATTTCATAACATAGGTTATTATATTAATTCTGAAAATTATTAATAATGTATTATTATTTTGTGGTAATAATGTCGAGGTTTTGATTTGTTAATTTAGAACGGTGTATTTTGAATTTGATAAATGGTAATATTGTGTCTGATTTATTGGTTTGTCTGATTTAAATTAGCATGGCGGAATTAGGTAACGTTATGTTATTTTTAATTTTATTTTACCTTACAGACTAACGATGCTAGTTTCCAGATTTTGATCTACTAAATTGATTCAGCCATACACTACATAGTTGAAGAAATAGTTACTCATCTTTTCTTCTAAACTGTTATAATAAAGCCGAACAGTATGGTTGTATAGTTGATACCACTAATCTCAGATTCTTCAACTCCGATTTGAAAAAAAAATTTCGAAGACACCTAGGCTCCTTTTACACTCAGCGGCACGGAATTTGGCCCAAACAAACACAAGTAGATATCAGCTCAGATAGTTGTTGTAAATTCTAATTTCATATGACATATTGTCAGTACTTTCGTAATTGTTAATTAAAGTACAAAAAAAATGTGTGTCTGCTTAACTTTTATAACACTAAAAACAGATTTCGTTGTTGGAACACAAAGCGGAAAGTTAAGTTTAAATTCAGATAGAAATTGCCGAAGTACTAAGTACGTTCCAAAAAAAAAAATGATTATGATCGTTTTTTGTTTCTCTTTTTTTCACAATTTGATCTGAAAATTACCCTTCCTGCAGTTCAAGTTGCTTAAGCAGTGATGTTAAGACGTCAAGGGCGTACACAGCGAAAGATGGTTGGAACTTTAAGTGCACCGCGTACAAGTTAAAGATATGCATAGAAAATGCATGACCAGGCTGGCCTTTATACAAGAAGACCAAAAAGTGGGGGTGTAAGGTGTTCGTCGGCGCCCGATGACCGATTTATCGTACGTGCATAAATGAAAAATCGGTTTCTCACTGCGTTAGAGATACGCCAGCCTTTGCAAACAGCAAGAGAAGTCAACGTCCGTTAGTGCACAATAAGAAGAAGGATGGAGGAACGGGATCTGCGTGCTCGAAGACCAAGTCGAGGCCCGAAACTTCTCCTACACCATCGCATAGCCAGACTTAGGTTTGCAAAAGAACATGCAAATTGGACGCATGGCCAATGGAGTAAAATTTTATGGACCGATGAATGCCGAGTCATCTTAAGAGCTCCAGATGGCCGTGAACGCGAATGGAGAAAGCGCGGAGAATGGTTTTTTTCTACCACTACCAAGCAAACAGTCGTTTTTCATGGTGGGTCCATCTTGGTTTGGCGAGGCATAGGTTCAGAAGCCCGTACTGAATTATTGGTTGTCGAAAGTCGTCTGACAACAGTGCGGTATATTGAAGAGATCCTTCAAAATTATGTTTTACCCTGTCAGAGATTCATAGGAAGTGAAGAATTTTTTATAATGCAGGACAATGCTCGACCGCACACAGCTCTTTGCGTAACCGATTACTTGTTCGAGGTCGGTATTCAAAAATTGGACTGGCCTGCAAGAAATCCAGCCATGAATCCTGTAGAACATTTTTGGAACATGCTTAAAAGACAGGTCCGAGCAAGTCGTAACCCACCACGGACTCTCAGTGAAATGAAAACCGCGCTGGTAGCTGCCTGGGAGGAGATCTCTCAGGTGGAGATAAAAACATCATCCAGAGCATGCCAGATCGTATGCAGGCAGTCATCAGATCAAGAGGAAGAAACACCCATTATTAAAATTCGATAACTTTCTGTTTTATTAAAAATGTTGAATTTAAAAGTTTATGGTGATTATTGCGGTAAAGGACTCTGTTTTCTAACTCAATGAAACTCAATGAAACTTAATGAACATCCTCACAATCCTGTTGTCTGTTAGTCATTTGCTCTTGGAAAATGAGTAAATTAAACAATTTTAAAATAAAAATTCTGATTTTGCATTCAAATAATGGTTATAAGGCCCAAATGTGCTTGGGCCAGATTCCGTGCCGCTGAGTGTATTTGGCTACTTGAAGTACTTTCCACAACAAATGAACAAAACTACCTACTAAATCTAGTAAGTGATATTACAGTAATGCGTTTTAAATTAAACAAGCTATGTTTACTACCCTAATGTAACACACATGCTTCAGCGTGCAATGTAACATGCAATTAGTTTGACTTATCCCGACTGTTTATGCTAAATACAAAGCTGGGAAAGTTTTCGCCGTTGTATGTACCCCTCGGACGCCGTCCATTGTTTCGTGTAGAATCACTAAGCTAAATACATAGTGAGTGCATAACGTGTTGTAGTAGAATTCGTGTTGCGTTAAGTAAAATTATGTATACACACAAATAATAATTTACGTACAAATTAAGTAATATACGCATGTCCAATAGAGTTTGGTATGTTTTTCAGAGAAGTGATTGGTTTTTGCCAAATGATATTTTTATGTGTTACAAATTACTTTAATATCAGACGAATAGTAGTGTATCAAAAGGCAAGTTAAATTGTGGGTCTTGAAACATTTGGACATCTTTAGCAATAGTTACGGTTAGTGATAAGTCCGACTCTCTGAGAATCAGTTTTACCAATGGAGACATAAGTCAGTCGCTTCATAGATATCCACCGCCTAGATAAATATATGCCCCGACTATTGAAATTCTTCTTAAATTTCCAAAACTATGTACAATTGTACCCAATCAATTCACTGATCTCACACCTACTACTCACATAATTTTAACAGAGGATCAGATCTCCTTTACTGAAATACTAGTAGTATTAAAAAAAAAAACAATATCACAACGACAGAACCTATGAACACGCTCAAAGAGACCGAGACAATATTACACGGTAATCTTGTTAACATTGTTTGAATAAACTAAAGAGAGAAAAAACAACTAGTATTGCGTTCTGCATTCTTTCGTATTAATGAATCGCATCCCGACTGCATAGTTTTTAATATCTGTAATGAAAGCTGCAAATATGATGAGAGAAAGGTGCGCTCTCCCAGCGTGGCGGTGAGGAAATCGGGTGAGGACTTGGTGAGTGGAGAAAGAGGGATTTAGAAGTGGCTGAGTTGGACGTGTTCTTTGGTTCGTTGCGAGTGGTTATTTTGAGTGATAGTAGACCACATTGAGATAAAAAAAAACTATCTAGATACTAGACATTGCATAATTGTAGGTGTGACCATTAATTACATGGATACTTAATACACAAATAGAATGGCACAAAAATGTAGTCAAATAATTTTCTTTAGCCAACTTGTGTCCCGTCGTTTCGCGAGTATAATGCTTTAATAGTAAAATCATCATTAGTGAGTGAACTTGCTTTGCAGCCAAACTGTAGTTTATATCGATATTTCTTAATTTGTTAATTTCGGTAATCGCTCTCGCGCCCTCCCCGCTCCTCTCAATCGCAGCCCGCCACATTTCATTCCCTTTGCGATACGAAACTGCGACGTCGGTGCATTAGTAAATTACTCACGTACGTAAAGTCCGTACTTTTCAAAACTTGGAATTTGTCGCTAGATCGTCCAACACTCTGGTAATTTGTTTAATTAACATTCGGCTGCTAGATTAGACTGTTGTTTTGCAAATTTTCCCTAATTCAATTTTGTTGGAAATATTTTTGTCTGTGTCGCCCTGCAAGGGGGCTCGTGATGTTTTGTACTTTTTGGCTTTTTGGGCCTGGGGTGACAGGATCGAGGCTGGCGAGAAGTTATGTTTGAATGTAATTAAATATGCCGCGTCGGCGTACCAAAACATAATTGGATTCGTCTATGTAACATGCTAGAAGCTACCTAGCTTTAATTGTTTTAAGTAGTAATCGGTAATACCTATACTACGACTGAAAAATACCTATACTTACACACGTACTTCCAAAGTATGCAATCGTAAGTATTTTTTCATTTAACGTAAAACTCCGAAAGACTCTCTCATTACATTACACACAAATGCACCGTCACGCGACCAGTTGAACTCTAAAAAAGTTAACGGAGTGCAATAAAGTACCGAGTTAATATATCACTTTAGTAACAGGTGGGTTAAATAAATAACTCGCCCGCCCTGTTGACTCTTGCAATTTGCGAGACTTGATAAGCTACTGAGATACAACTACTCGTATATTTATTTTTAGATCAAATGGAAGAGATTTTGTTTGGTTACTGCTTTGATTTTGTTATTTATTTTTGTTTGTGAAAGATTTTTCGTTGATCTTCGATTGTTGGTGTTAGAAGGAACTGGGTGTCTTTGATAGATTCTACTTTATTTTAGTTTTGTTACAGTTGTATTGTATAATCATTTTAGAATCCAGCGAAGATTTTACTTAAAAGTTCTTTATACTAAGCGATATTTTTTTAGTATTAAGTATTTTGCAATGCTAAGAAAAACCACTATGTAGCTAAAAGCAATTCGTAGAAATGTCTCTACATAAGTTAAACCTAACAGCCAGCCCATTACCGAGAACAGAAATAAAAGTCCCAGAGCAAAACAACAAAAACGTATCAACATACTATTGTTTTACTGACAGAAAAAACATTAGCGTGTTAAAATAAGCAGCAATGGTAAAAGGTATTTACATTACCTATGGCAATACTTTACCTTAACGACAGCCACCGGGAACGTAAACCTACGGGTAGACTCGCGGTGCGGCCTAAAGTAATGGAATAAAAACATAAAGAGCATTAGAGTGAGCCGTGCGAAGGACGCAAGATAATACAGTGGGTACCCGACCTTATCGACCGTGGTAAGCGCCTAAGCGATGTTTGATAGGGTAAAAAACCTCGGTTGAAATATTACAACCCTTTTTTGTTTCAGCTTGAGGTACAAACGAAGTTAACTGACAAGATTTTATTCGCGTTTTAAAGGGTATTCTGTGAGTGATTTAGTGGCCCCGTGAATAGGGACGTGTTTGTAAGTGTTCTCTTTTGTAATTTGGTTTGGTACTTAATCATCATTAACCGTTATCATTTGGGCCCTAGAATGGCTTAAACCCTTGGCCCTAACATTTGCACTCATGGCTAAAAAGATAAAATATTCCGTTTCAATGCAGCCAAATTATCATAATTTCAGTTGACATCTACAATCTCCTTAGAGATGGTCAATCGTATAGTCGAATATTCAGGACTTAAAATATTATTGTCCCCCTGCATATTTCTTGCATTTGAAAGCTTAATTTCACCCGTTTCCATAATACACCATTGATGAGGGGCGCTCCATTTTGAAGATTAGTGCCAGACAAAAGTATTTCCATCCAACCCGGTTAGTTTTTCAACTTATTTGGGTTTTCAACTCGGTTGGTTTTTAATCAGCTGACGTTGGAAAATGTCCAGTGGCCAGTTATTGGAAAGTTTTAATCACAACTTTGGCGTGTGTGCTTTGGAATTAAATCGATACTTTATTTTGCTTGTGTTAAAATATTTGGCTGGGTTTAATTTGATTGCGTTGCTGGACTATTGGAACGTAATTTTATATTAAAAGTAATGTCAACTATTCATATAATTTGAGGTACTATGTACATATACATATTCATTTAGCATTCGGCAATTAAAATACATCTTTGATACTTTTCACACTAACTTAGTTAAATGCAGCTTAACTTATGTGCATAAGAAAGTATTGCATGCGAAAAATCTTCATACTTGTAAGAGTGATTACTTCATCGATACTAACTTAATTTTCTTCTCTCATGTTCCTCGCTTTCACTGCACCATCGAGCCTAAAATACCTCTCCATTAAACAATGGGAGAGACTGATCACCGCTGCCGTGAGCCATTTGTAACTGTCCTGAAGATATTGAGTTTTCAATAACATAAATAGGTGCATTAGCCGTTACGTCCGTCTTGGGGACACCTGGGGTACGACTTAATGATTGGCGACTGTTTCGACTTGTTGCGAGTACATTGCGTAATGAGTATGAATGTTGAGTTGGTAGAAAGCTTGTGAAAGATCGATGGTTTAGTATTTTTGAGATGTGTTGTTGTGATAGTGAAGTGTTTTTGTTGTTAGGTGGATATTTATTGTTATTTTTATCAATTTTCAATGTTCTCAATTCAGATGAGGCTTTTTTCGATATCAGCAATTTGACGATCGGTACAGACCGATTATTATCAATTGATTAACAATTCTTTAACTAATCTGACCAAAGTACTTAGTTGCCCATCGTTCATAAAATGTTCGTATTATAACAAAATCGAAAAAAACTAAACCAAAAATCTTTTAAGTCTACCCACTTACAAAATAAACCTTAGAAATCATAAACCGCATAACACGAACGATGCATCCCTTATTCCCGTCACGAACGCAGCACTCAAGGGGCGATGTACATCAAGCTTGTCGCAATCACCGTAATGGCTCATTACTCGTCGGCTTCTATATTGAAATATGATAGGGTCCCAGCTGTGTATCCCCCCGCACTAATTCAGCTGTTTAATCGACCGGCTACCAGCTAGTCTTTGGGGTTGGACACGTGAAATGTGATCGAGTGGATCGAGATTTTTTTGATCATCAGTTGATCGCTTGATACTGTATTGTCTTGTCATCATATGCCTGTCGTTGGGAGCACATTACTTTCAATTGAAAGTGTTTCAGCTAAGATATAGTTTACTAGCTTCCGCCAGCTGCTTCGCCCGCGTGGTGTGTTGATAAAAAGTAGCCTATGTGTTAATCCAGGGTATCACCTATCTACATACCAAATTTCAATCAAATCGGTCCAGCCGTTTTTGCGTGATTGAATAACAAACATACATCCATATATTCTCACAAACTTTCACATTTATAATATAAGTAGGATAAGTAGGATATAAGTAGGATTATAATATAAGTAGGATTTTGTTTGGCTGATATTGTATACCATTATTAATAGTGAACATAATTCAGTCGTTTAATCGACCGGCTACCAGCAACTCTCTGGGGTTGGATACGTGAAATGTGATCGAGTGGATCGAGTTTTTTTTTGCTGTTGATCAGTTGATCGCTTGATATTGTGTTGTCTTTGGAAGCATACGGCCGTCGATTGAATGTGTCTCAGTTAAGACATATAGTTAATGCTGTTTGGCTGGTGTATGCCTTTATTAACAGTAAAAATCAATCTTTGGAAAAAAATAACATTCCAAATAAACTAGTTTTTCATAATCTGAAGTTGCTCTTAAAGACACTTAGTTAACGATGTAGTCACCGAATGAGGTTATCTCGGCTACACACATAGCTAACACTGTTAAATTGATTTGTCACAATTATTAATAGTGAAAATAAATCTTTGGCAAAATCAATCACTTTTTCCAAGTAAAACCTATTTTTGATACTCTGTAGTTGCTTTCAGAGATAGTTAATTACCGATATAGTCACTCAAATAAATCAAGTCTTTTTATCCTAACATGACCTAATTCAATATCAAAGAAAGTAATTTCATGCTCTTACCAAAAGTCGTCCGTCACATAATTCAATATCATAATCATATTAACTTTATGTATCTATTGCAAAATTCATAAGACACGTCGCCAAAGTTTGATTCGAAGTCTAATAGAAGCACCGGATTTTTGTCAAAACAGACCTCAATCAGGCCTTGAACGTATAAATTTTGATTACAACCTCCGTCGCTAGAATACCAAATTGCCCGAATACGGGATCAAAGTGTTTCACGTTACGTCGGGTATTTTTCAACGAAAAAAGGTGTGTACATTATCAATATTCCATCAATTTAGCAATAATAAGTTTTGTCAAAGGGATTTTGGATTTTTTTCGGCGTGAAATAGATTTAACGTTGTTTTTTTTTGTGTTTTTAATTTTGGCCTCGTGCACACTTTGGTTGACATGTTTATCAATTCAAAAATAAATAAAGACAGCTTCTCTAGTACTCATCATCATCATCTTGCACAGATTTAACTCTTTAAATTCTAGATAATCTTGTCTGTATATTAATAAAATCCTTTGAGCCCAAGTTTTCACATTTTCGTAATCTCAGACTATTCTAAATGTCAGACCTGTCACGTCTGACAGAAAACTAACCCTTATAAAAATCCCATCAAACGCTGAATCATGATTGTAATGTAGTAAAACTCTCTGGAGATACCACCGACTGACATATTTCTTGAGCAACGTGCTCCATATGATGTGTTGCGCTGGAAAAAATATGGCTTTTCTTTATTATTTTTTGATGTTATCCTCATGAGTAGCATTTGGGTGTTACGTAATTTTTATATTACCCAGTTTTCCCTGATGAACGACCGGTAGAAGCTTACCGATGCGATGTATTCGAATATTTTTTTTTTTATTATGATCTAAGACATTTTTCGTGTTGTCGTCTTACCGTGCGTGTTAGCCATGGTATTGAAATATCTAAGTTAGCTTTTTTGGCTGGTTTATTACTGCGTGTTGATGTCGAGTCTAATTTAGGCTATTATGATAGCTTCTCTTTTTCTTTTTTATTTGTTTTAGGATTGTAGTATTCTTAGTCGTTAAGCTTTGTAATATTTTACAGCTATTGTATTGAGCTATTAAAAAAACATACCTTCAGTATTTTTGTACGCCATTATTTTTTTAGTTTTTCAGACTTCGTTAACAATGTTCGACACAAAAAGTATGTTTTCGACACGAACTAAACCAACACAACTGGAGCTCGAAAAACTCGAAAACTAATACTTTTCCCCAACAATATTTCACGTGAAACTTAAAACTAAATCTGTTCGTTTTAACGATCTGCACGTCGGGCGAGGGTAGTCGCGTCTTCTCCACAAAATTTACATAAATCAATTTCAATACAAACACCTCTTAGTGAACTCTGTCCGCGGTCTTCATAGAAGTGTGGTCCCACTTGTCTGGGAGAAATATGGATTTGGATGTTATGCTTTGGAATTTTTGGGGTCTAAATGTACAGTTTTTTTTCTAGCTAATTAAATTAGCTGTTCCTCGCGCATATCCTTTCTCAGGCTCGTACAGACAGACTAACAGCCAGTTTCTTCATCAAAAGTAAAAGTCAAAGTAATGTCTAAAGTAAAAGTAACGGTCAAATTCGTTTTTTCAAGGCTAAAGTAACAGCAAAACTAATAGAAAAAACGAATTTGACCGTTACTTTTACTTTAGACATTACTTTGACTTTTACTTTGGCTTTTACTTTTGATGAAGAAATTGGCCGTAAGTATTATTAATATTGGCAAGTTTGCTACTTTGTGTGATTATAGCAACATTTATAGCAACTTTACTAATATAAGAAACTAACTCTGTATGCCTGTTTGTCGCGCTTTCACGCCAAACCAGACGGAACAGATTTAAAAAAAAAATTTGGTACACAGATAGCCCATAAACCCTAAAACCCTCAAGGTTTGGTGGAATCGCAGTCACAATAATCTCATTTTTTACCACGTCGCTGTCACAAGCGCCGCGCCCCAGTCCGTGACTTGGATGGCGAGCGTCCCGCGGTTACTGGGCGACAGTTGAAACACAGTTACACTGATCAAATTGAGTCAGTTGCTCCTGAAGTAACGTCGATGTGGGCGACGCGATTTATATCAAAGATGTTCGTATTCTTCTTGTTTAGCTACTGCTCTTGGTTGGTTGAGAGGATTATTGGTGAATTTTATAACCTATCTAGCATCTGTTTATTTTGACAAAAGCTCCGCATAAACTATATCAACTCAATTCGCAAAACCATAGATAGATAGGGGGTTTAGAAATACACAGTTTTGGAGATCGTTATATGTAAGCAAACTGGTGAAGTGGAATCTTTTGCAATGATCATTCTTTAATATGTCATTGGTCCTATACGATCGTGATATACTACTGAATTCAAAAACAAAAAGTGAATATTGAAAACAAAAAGTCAAAGTCTAGTCAGTGCTCTGGCAGATATTTTGCATATAAATGATACTGTGTCAGTAGCACACCAAAACAGTTGATCATTCATTCACAGCAGTTATTCTGACGCCGTTTTATAAAAAGTTTTATTCAATGCAGTCAGACAAATATTTTAGAAATTGTTTTTAGTACCTTCCAAACGATATATTGTAGCTCAAAGTTCTTTTTTCTTGAAGATGTCTAAGAAACTTCTGAAAATTAATCCAAGTGTTTTTTTTTTTGTAAGCTTTGACGAATCATTAAAATCGGTTTTCCACACTATGTATGGTAACATTAATATTAAATCAGTCGACTTGCTAAACATAGGTTTCTCCCATTGATTTGTAAAAGGCGTAAACTGAAACAAATCATCATCATCTCCCGAGTTTTTTTCCCAACTATTGTTGGGGTTGGCTTCCAGTCTAACCAGATGCCGCTAAGTACCAGTGCTTTACAAGGAGCGACTGCCTATCTGACCTCCTCAACCGAGTTACCTGGGCAACCCAATACCCCTTAGAAAACTTTGTGGTAAACTGAAACAAATGAGGTACAATAGTAGGCATCTTACTTGTCTCGCAATAAGATTTCTTCCTTAGCTCCTAACGGATGCATTTGACTCATCTAGAACATTTTTCTCACATTTAGCAACACAGGAGACAGCAGACTTGTCAGAAACAGGTGACCTGACTACCGTATTCATAATTTGAATAAAACTTCCTCTCATAAAAAACATTTCACTTTGATTTATTTGTCGCTGAAGAATATTCATCCGTTTATGTATTTCGAGTTTCTTGAAGCTTGATATTTTCAACAATAAGGATCATTAATCTGAAGACATCTTGGAAAGCCAGAAAAAAACTTTTTCAGTCTCTTGTGAGGAGGAAGTATGAATAGGTATAAGGTATGCAAAGTAAGTGTTTTTGGCGTTTGGCTTGTGAAATCAAGTCATCTATAGATACTGGTACTAGTACCTTGGATTTGATGTCAGCAGAATCCACTGTACCTACATGAACCACTTTTGTGTATTATGATGGTTCTTATCAAACCCGTTATCTAAAATTTATACACAGGCTTGTAGGCAAATTAACACTGTGGGTATCTTTCTACTGTTTAAGTTATTTATCATATTTATTATTTCAATAAATCAAATAAAAATTAAACTGAATTTTCCAGTAGTTAATAAAGATATTGGTTCTCAATTTTTCGACTATATCATCATTCGCTGGATCTGTAAGTATTAGTTATTTCTTAGTTGTTTTATTATAAAATTCGAATTAAGTATTCCGAATTTTGGTCAAAAAAGATGGAAAAAAAAATAAATGCGATATTGACCCAAAGAAGACTTGAACTATATTAAGATAATAAATTCTACTATAAATATTTATCAAGACTCCTGTCCTAGCGTGACATTTTTTCCAAAAGAAATTTCCTTAACCTTATTTTTGGCACACTTCACCTGAAATATAACATCAAAATCTTTTTAGATACAACGCTAAAGCAAGACCCTTCAAAACACTTACGGTGTCCGTAAAAAAAACGAGATTTACGTTTTACATAAAAAAATCTTATCTCCACTTTTTCAGTGGAGTGTTTTAACATTATTTTCTTGAAGCCTTAGTATATATTTTACGGGAACTTGTTGCTTGTTAAGTGCCGCGTTTGCGGGACCCTGGGAACGGGTAAAGCCCAAAGCATCGTCTCGCGGATGACCTTACTAAAACCGAGTTTTCACTATGATTCGATTTTTTTCTGGGTATAAAATATGTGAGTCAAAAATCAATGTAAAACTACAGCACATAGTTGTATTGTCAATTATTTAGTCATGCCATTTTTTATAAACAAATTTTTCACTCTTCGTATCAAACGTAGTGTTAAACCAGTCCGATAGGAAAATTCCACTACCACCCCAGTATAATTGAATAACAAAACTTACATGTTCTAATATCAGACAAACCAATTCGCAACTCACTAACTAAGACATTAATCCGACCCATGTAAAAACCTAGATTTATACCTATTTCAACGTCAAAAACAGGCCACAATTTAGCCCGTCCATCCCGCAGATGGGCAAAACTGATAAACAAAAACTGGGGTATCCAATCAAAAAGTTTTGCCAAATAAATTTTGGTTTCGCATGAAGTTTAATGTGCAAAAGCCTATTGTTCTATTTATGTATTACCTGCCAAGACTAAAGGGATTCATTATTTAGCCCACCCTAAGGGACGGAACAAAACATTCAGGTTGGAGAGTGAACGGTGAATTTACCTGGGGTTTTCTTACCTATATAACATCGCGAACAAAAGTGTTAATATACTGCGACATAGCTGAAGGTTAAATACACAAAGAAAATTACTCGGATTAATTAAAAAAGCCACTCATAATATCAATTATAACACTCAAAAACTAATTATTGATAAAAGCCCAATTTTAATTAGCGAAAATCTAATAAAATATCCAACGATTAATTCAATTAAGCAAAGCCACGTTATCAATTTCAATTACTTACTCTAATTTCATTTGGCAACAATTTATTCTTTGTCTCTTTCACTTATCTTAAAATAAAGGGAGACAGTTATCTTACATCTTTGGAGTAAACAAACAAGAATAGAAATGTCGACAGATTTCAATTTCGATAATAGCACCCAAGAAGTTGGACATTCATCAAGATGGAATTCTTATTAATTATGTTAAAGTTACATCTTTCATTCGTAATTAGTATTGTTTAATTGGATTAATTCCATCTCAGAAATATTATAATTAAAACAAAGTAAATTAATCAGACTATTTTCACAATAGACGTCATGGTGAATGAAAAAAGTAATTTGTTCGTCTTTTAGATAACCTTAAAATAATGGACATGTATTTTTCTTTTCTCTCACAAACAAATAGGTAACAACGAAGATACACTATGATTGAATTTTGTGTTAAGTCACTTTTAAGTAAAAACATTACACAACCGTGACGTCAGCGGACACCCCCATTTGCAATGCCTTATATATCTAAGTGTTTTTTGTGTGTCTTATTAAAATAAAAAATACGTATCTAATATTTTTCGGTAACCTAACAGACGGACTTATTAGATAGTTAATTTGTAACCCTATCGCACCTATTACTATAATTATTTTTCTTCGTATTTTTTTATTCTCAAAATAGTTTTGTCTACGATAGTACGCCTTTTAACCCGTTGGTTGGTTGTAGCCTTCTACCTATTTACATACATGCAAGTAAATTTTCGAGACCCGATCAGGTTCGTTATCTAACATATGTGGACCCGCAGAGGTTCATAACTAGGTCGATATGGCAATTTATTGATAACGGGATTTTCTTTTGGTTTAGCGGATCTTGGGTGAAATGATGTGGATCTTACGTACTTGCTCATGTTTTATGATTTAAGAGAATGGAATACGTAAGATTGTTGTATGAAAGATTAAAACAGCTATGTATTATCATGTATTATTTTGGTGTCAGGCCAACCGCTTAGGTCAAACTTTTTGTAGGACAGATTGGACCAATTTTTTGATGGACATTCTGACTAGAATTTTCTGACAAATCTTTTGCATTGCACTTTTGCTAGCAGCATGTTCTCTTTTTTTTCGACAAAAAATCGGGCACTTTATCTTCATTAGTCATCATAAAATCTTTATTTTTGCAAAAAACCTAAACCAGTTATTTCGATCGGTATTTTATGTCATTACAACCATTTTCAAATTAAATAAGTTTTCCGAACAATAGCCCCAAAACATTCGGTCCAACCCAGACAGAGTAGATACAGTCTGCAAAAAGAATAATCAATCAGTCGAAGCTACATTCTGATTGAAAAAGTAGGAGGACCATGCCAAAGGCCCAGTGCTAATATTTACGCTGAGGGAATCTAGGCAAAGATTACTCTTGATTGATTAAACCAGCAACAAGTTGAAAAGGGTTCTTTGTAAAAGTCCTATATTTCAGTCTGGAAAATTATCTACGTTTGAAAAGTTAATTTTTGAAATGTTTAACGAGTTTTTTGTTTGATTTTTGATTGAGCCTACTGAAATTAATGGATTGGTTTTGTTAGACATATTTTTTTTTTATTTAGACCTACTTAAACCTTGATACCTCAGTCATACAACACAAAATATATAGACTTTATTTGAGACTAGCTTCTGCCAGCGGTTTCACCCGCATCCCGTAGGAACCTCTGCGTGAACCCGGATAAAAAGTAGCCTATAAGCTTCCTCGATAAATGGGCTATCTAACACTGAAAGAATTTTTCAAATCGGACCATTAGTTTCGGAGATTAGCGCGTTCAAACAAACAAACTCATCAGCTTTATAATATTAGTATAGATGATCACAGAAATGGTGAATTTTTGACAGATTATTTAAAATATAATCGTCACCGTTTCAGTAATAGTATCTGAAACAGAAAGTTTGTATTCGTTTGTTTGCATCTAGTCAAAGTACACTTGGGAAATACCCCGTATTATTTTAATTAACATGTTGCATTTTGTTTTAGTTTTTTTTTTTTTTAACAAATCAATCAATCACTTTTTATTTCTGCACACCTGGGATTATAGTTCACTCTAAAATTGTAGACCTCTGTTATCAATTTCACTTTTTATTATAAGCTTTAAAAGTGCAAGCTAATAAATAAAAAATTGCATCTTACACTAAATTACATTTTGTTTATTCTTAAAATACACAAAAGAAAAAAAAACACAAACCAATAAATCTCCCCAACACAAAACCCAGCAATATTTCCCACCAGAGATCAGAAACGATTAAACGCAGAAACTCAAAACAACACGTCGCGTACAATCGAGCACAGAATAGTTGTAGATAGCAAACTATCGGGGCACAGCTGAGCGTATATTACCTACTGTCATAGCGCGTTATTTACGACTGTGCTCGACTGTATCGCACAGCTTCCTTTGTGACGGTCGCACAATGAAAGACACGTGCTCTCCTATAGAAATGAGATGTGACATTAGTCTAGTGTTTTAGTTTTTATTTACTCCCATCTTGTTTTTTATGGGTCACTTTAAGGTACAAATTAGCTAAACATATTATTATCCAAAGCAGAACATGCTCAGTTAAAAAAAAAAGTTTTTTACTTGGTAGGCTGAAAAACTTTTCCGTAGGTACTTTAGCCTCCATTAAAATTTGTCTTAAAACAGTTTTTTAGCGATTGTACCGTAGTACATACTTTATTTAACACACTCTATTTTAAGTCTCACTACTATTTAAAACACTTTCAAGTTCAGACAACAAAAAAAAACTATGTACTTTTATTCCCTTATATCTATAAACGTACAAACAGCTATGAAAATTTAATATGAACAGAAATTCATTCATCCATACAGGTTCAAGTTATTGAAATCGAGTACGATATTTACGTATAAATTCTTCAATGGCTCTTTGACTAGCAATAGCACTTTGAGTTCCGCTCATCTCTTTGTCGATATGTGTCGACTTGAAGTACTGAACCGTTTAGCGTATCTCGCGGAGGAAGGAAAGATGAGCAGAGATGCAATAAGGCAGGTAGGTCATGTAGCATATGGCGAGCGTAATTAGGTACTGAAACACGAGGCGTTCAAATACATCTTACCTGTCTAAATCGTAAGTGGATGAAAAAAGAAGTGGTTTAATCTGTATGCATAAATAACGAAGCATAAACATACTAAAATAACGTAAAACAGAAGATACACATACTGTTACTTCAAATCTATGTATGGCAAAATACACTATCTTAACTTTAATACGTCTATGGCAATCAGAGACTGAGAGTCAGTGTTTCGATCCGCAACGTTAAATGAAACTGCTTAAAACACGCTTCAAAGACATGAATCTTTTGACACCTTTGACTTTACTCTCGTCACGGTTCCCCAAAGGGTGTTTCATATGGCACCCAGTATGTATCTTAAGTAGCTGAAACGGTTCATACTTGAGGAAGCAGTCAATTTAAACATTAACCGTCTTACCACAAAAACTTTTAAACGTCAGTTTAAGACTTGTCTAAAAAAATGTCAAATTATGACGTTGACATACGGTTCATTTTGCAGCCACAATTTTTTTAGACAAGTGTAAAACAGGTGGTTAAGTTTTTGTAGTAAGGCCATAAGAAACTGTGTGTACCTAAATCGCTTTTTACTAATTTTTTTTTAAGAAATAAAGTCCACAAAACAATTTTACAATTGTTAAATTAAGCACACTGAATTGTCAATGAAACTTTTCTTTTGGATATACTTACCTATTTGAGTTCGACTCGAAAGTTTTTGCAATTATTTGTTCAGAAGTAATTGCTCTATAAGTCTACTTAAGTAGAATATTTATGTTTCAATATTTAGAAGAGACGACAGTTTCTTCAATATTGGCTTCATATTATTAATCTATACTAATATTATAAAGCTGAAGAGTTTGTTTGTTTGTTTGTTTGTTTGAACGCGCTAATCTCAGGAACTACTGGTCCGATTTGAAAAATTCTTTCAGTATTAGATAGCCCATTTATCGAGGAAGGCTGTACTTTATCCGGGTCCGTGCCGAGGTTCCCACGGGATGCGGGTGAAACCGCTGGCAGAAGCTAGTCACGAAATAAAGTTACACCAACGAATAAGGCCCAAATTCACTGACAACATAAGTGTCTGTTTTTCTTAAAATAACAGTTTTCTTAGAAAATTTATTATAAACAATTGTTTTCAGAAAACTGACCTTTGTATAGTCGATGAACTTGGGCCTGAAAACGAATAACCAGACCATACATTTTCATAAGTTATACATGGATAAAAACGACAACGCCGCCTCTATACTTTTCAACTCTACACCTACCGGCCATTTTCCGCTCTCACAAAGGTGGCGAGACGCATCGAACAATTAGGTCTCAGCGTGTAACCAGTATAGAACGCAGGACGGCCAGCCATTCATGTGATCGTAACACAGCTTTGACGGCTTAGCATGAAGTAGGTGACGCTGCAACTCGATCGCGATGTACCACTTGAAATAAATACGGAGGTATGTGAGAGCGTTCCACTGGATACATCAAAGGGATCGGAACATCGGAACTGCTATTGTGGAATAGGTATTTTGTGCCGAGTGGTGATAGTGTGTAGTGATGTACCTACTCTTATCGAGTGGTGCTACGTAGGTGATTCGATTGTATCGTTCAAATTGGAACGAGTATTTGAAAATGTGCGCAATAGGTGATGAGAATTTTGGACACTTTGATTGGTGCATCTTCAATCTTGCAATCTTTAGCAAAGATTTGTCAACATCTGAAAGACTGACAATTTAAACCATAGTTCGAGAAAGTTGGCCCAAAGTCGTAGTCGAAAATTATCAGCTGTCCCAAAACGTATTTTAATGTAAATCAGCAATAACTGAGCAAAAGTTTGAACAGATTTGAACTCCTGACCTTATTCGCGATGCAACGTCAGAGCAATAATTAAATTAGCATCATAAGCCTCCCCCCATCCCTTCCAAGATTTAGTTCTGAGAATTTGAATAATTTTCGCAGGAGCTCTTTCTCTTCTATCAGGAACAACAAAGATGAACGAAATTAAGATTGTGACACCCCTAATTGTTTCCCTTAGGCGTTTGTTGTAATTTTGACACGGTTTTTACAACGCGGTTCCTGCTACCCTTTTATATTGCCCTTATGTACTATCCTTATATACCACTCTTATGTGCTACCCATATGTACTAATCTACCCCTAGGGTCCGTTCAGATAGACCGGGTCGGAGAGCATCGGCGCGCATTTTTCTTTTCACACAGACCGCAGCCGATCGGCTGCGCGAGCATTAAAAAGCATGCAAACGAAGCCAAACGTCAAGAAAGAATACACGATCGGAACCGGTCGGCTCCTCTTATTATTTCACACCGAGCGCATTCGAGCATTCTCAATGACAAAAGCAGTGCGCATACAAAAATAAACCTTACTTCAAATACTAAGTACTCAATTTTCAACGTGTTAAAAATTTGCTCTGCTGTCCGACCCGGTCTATCTGAACGGACCCCTATATACCACTCTTATGTACTAACCATATGTTTTAATCTTATGTACTGCCCTTAGGTGCTCCCCATATGTATTATCCTTATGTAGTGCCCATATGTACTACCCTTGTGTAAGTAATCTTATGTACTACCCATATGTACTGCCCGGAGTAAAAGAGGGAGTCCATAAGGGCAGTACCTTATGGACTCCCTCTTTTACTCCGTTATATATACTACTTCTCTGTGTACGTTGCGGGTTATGATGAAGGATACCTACACCTCGTTCTTATCGATGATAAGAGGATTCAACTAAGTTTAGCCGAATATAGCTAGTTGACAGTCAGCCGCCAAATGTCAGCGTATGCATATTACGCATAGCATTTCGTCAGTCAGAAGTGAACGAAAAAGTGAATATGTATGGAAACACAATAAATTGCGTAACGTTCGCTCACATTCGGCGGCTGACAGTCAGTTTGGTTTAAAAACTGCTTTACTCCTGGCTTAAGCCGGGAACACGGCCTTTAACTATACCTATGTTTAGTCGCACTTTGGGCTTAAGCTGTGATATATTCATCATCAATTTCAAACGTACTTTTAGAACATTGCCATTACAATTTTTTAAATGAATACAGATACAACATGAACTTGAGGTTCTCGTATAAATGTGCCGGCCGCGTCCGTACCTGTCTTGAATAATTTAAGCTCAGACTACCCGCAATTTGAGCATATTATAAGCGGAGAGACTAAAATTAGGCGCGGTTGCCATGTTGATGAAAACGATTTCTTTATGTATGTATGTAATTGTTTTTTTCTTGTTTCGGTAGCATTGACATGTCCGTACCTGTCTTGAATAATTTAAGCTCAGACTACCCGCAATTTGAGCATATTATAAGCGGAGAGACTAAAATTAGGCGCGGTTGCCATGTTGATGAAAACGATTTCTTTATGTATGTATGTAATTGGTTTTTTCTTGTTTCGGTAGCATTGACATTGAACAATTCATGAGGTATGAAACTGCAACATTATAAAATTCTATAGCAATTTTTAGAACTAAAGTTACTCAGTTACTAAACAAAAAATCTAACCACTCTATTATTGCAAACTTGGCATAAACATATTTTTTTTTTAAATACAAAAACAATATTGAACAAGTTTTTATTATTAACCTAGCCTCTTTTGTTTCTACTTCTACTCAAACTATACCAACTTAAATAAAAAAATCTACGTTCAAAACACTAGTGTACGTTTACCTAGTTGTTTGTACAGAATTATGTCCACGGCAAGTTATTTTATTTTAGATCGAGTATCATCAATCATTTGTGTCAATATCAATAAGTTGCCACAGCACAGAGTATTTGTTGACTAGTGACTAGTCGTGGGTTTTCGTGGAAAAATTGCCTTTTTTGTTAAAATGTGAGTTTCTGTTTTGATGATCAAGATTGTACGTAGTTAACTGCAGATTATAATGACCGTTGTTTTAAGTAAAGAGATTGAATTTTTCATAATCATCTAATAAAAAAAATGGATAGGCCGGTTATTGTAATCCGCAGTTAAAAGAACAAACAAGCTACATAGAATGTAGTCACTCAAAACACCATGGACTGAAGATAATACTAGGAGTAATCTTTTTGGAAGATTTTACACTTCGAAAGTCATTTCAAAAATAAAAAAAAAGTATTTGTAGGTTAAATCAGAACAGAAGAAATATTCAACTTAAACACAAGCAAAGACAAGGTCGAAACATGTGCAATACCCATGGGCTTCCTAAGGAGCTTTATTCAGTTTTTGTAGGTTAAAAAGGGATGGAAATGCTCTACCAAGTAAGCTTACTGAAAAAATATGTTTTTGGCGACCTGAGGGATCGACCCTACTTTGTAAATAGTCAGTTTTGAAATACATTTTATCATGAGAGATTTGTTTTGTTCCTAACTGTACTTTGTCAATAGGTATTAGGCTTTACGAGTCCTATTTTGTTCTTGCTACTTGGGCGATAAAATATTCAGGCTAAAATGTGTATGTCTAGTTGGAAAGGATTTTTGTCAATGTAGGTAATAGCGCTGGTCAAAGCATAATGTGGACCGTAAAAACGAGTTTTATGAAATATTTGATTCAATGTAGTTCATAGTATCAATATATTTATTTATTTGGAAATTAGTGACATGCTTCTAATTTTCCCAAGATATAAATCGAGTAATGGGGAGGCCTTTGTCCAGCAGTGGATGTCTTTCGAACATAGAAACGATGACGACCACAGATTGAATCTTAGATCTTTCTATCCTCCACATTCCACAATGTTGTATACCACCATCACGCTGACATAAGGCCGTCTACACATTTGCGTACAATGACAGCGGCGCGTCCGCGGCTCGCCTGTAATCGATCGCGCATCATCAATCACCCGTGTCGCGTCGCACTGTTGCCAGAGAGAGCGGTTTTGTGCGTTTTATTAGCCGCTGTCCATCGGCTATGAATATTAGTCATCGTGTGTAGACGGCTGAGTGGGTGGTGATTATGTGGTGGCCATTTAAGTGTTATTGATTGAAGTATAGATGGTTGGATGGACACATTTTTTTTTTTCAATGTGTTGCTGTAAAGAATGAGTTTTAATTGAACCTATTTTTTATTAATTACTGGGTCAAGTTCTTATAACTAACATACTTAATATTCTTGCTTTTTCCCAAATTACTCACATCGCCATTAATGAGGATTTCACAAGCCTCAAGCAAAAGTATGTCTTAATAAGTATTTAAGCCTTTCTTTCTTGTCTAGTATTGTAGTGCGCTATGAGTATTTCGCACAACTTATTTTTTTATTATTGTCTGGAACACAATACTTGTAATCGACATGACTTAATATACTTGCTTGTTTTCCAAATAACGAACATTGGCCTAGACGAAGTTTTTACAAGAAAGCCTCAAACAGAAGTACCTATCTCATAACTATTTAACCCTTTCAAAGCGTATGGATGGCTCCCGAATACCTTATTATATAATATGTATACTAGGCAAGTCTAGAATTATAGTACGCTGTGAGTATTTCACGGCGTGTTTTGCTCTCGGCGTTGATGCGGAAATAGAACCGGCTATTATAAGCGCAGACGTTTCTAGAACATTTGTTTGCAACTTGCACATAATTTTAATGTAACTGCGTGGGTAAATTATGCCGCTAATGTATTTGCATGAAATATGTAAGTGAAAGAAACAATTTATGATGTTTTAGGGCGCTTTGTAGTTCAGCAGCTATAAACATTTAACGATACATACCTACAAAGTAGGTATAGCTTACAGATGCAGACGATAAATTAAGGGGACTAGAAAATAATTATGGGAACTTAACACGTGGTGTCGAAGACGTTAGTCACGCCACATTCAATATGTAACTAAAACTACAATTAAAGGTTTAGAAGTTTTACATTTGACTTTAATTATAATTGTATATTCTGCCCTATTTAAAAATGTTGGGTCACCTACTTAAAAATTTAATTACCGAATAAAAAACACACAAAAAAAGCTAAATCCGATTTCATCCTAATATAACTATATGGAGGTGTCAGCGGGGGGTGGTTAATTAAAACGCTCGCGTTGCACGGTTGACACGCGACGCGGTATGTCGTCCCGTTGCTTAGCAACCGAAAGCTTTGAACTGCACGCTACTACTCACACACTCCACATTGAGGAATTTTGGTTATTTTTGCACAGTTTAATGAACCGTTTTTGAGTTTATATTCGGAGGGGTGAAATCAGTTGATCAAATGAGGGGCGTGAATTAACTGTATATCGAGACGAGTGTGATAAAATTGGCGGGATTGATTCTGTTTGAACGTAGATCAAATGTTTGGTAACTGAGTTTGTTTCACGGTAAATTACCGTAGCAGTGTCGTGACGAATTCATGTAGGAGTCTTATATGGTTAGTCAGCTTATACATACATATATTACAAGAATATTACAATAATAATGAACTCTTTTCCGCGGTTCCAACCGTCGCCATAGCTAAAGGCATAACCGAAGCCGGACGACCTCCCTCCCGCAGACGGATAAAAAGTAGCATGCGTCCTTTATTAGGTTCCATAGTTTTGGCGTGAAGGTCGGAAATACAGCCAGAGAAATGGAATAACTTTCGCATTCATAATATTAGCAATGATTTTTTCCATAGCCTTCTCCAAATCGTCCTTTAGTATCATAATTTCCAATACTGTAACTATGATGCGACCTAATTTGATACACGAGAGCAACATCTTAACAAAACACATTGTGTCGACGGCCGTCGCTCGCAATTCATACATTATGCATTGACGGGTGGCTACCGTTTCCACGGCACCTGGGATCGGTGACACCTGCAAACGAGCAATGTACGTTGAAATGCGAGAAATTCCCATAGGCGATTCGATAAAGTGAGCGTTTGTTAACAGGGTCAGGAGTGCTGCGTAGATGGAATAGTTGTGGTTTGTCAATCTTTACTTACGGTTTTGATAATATTGGTTAATAAGAAAATTTTATAGCGTTTTAATATCATTTTATAAAGATTAAAAAAATGGCATTTTATAAGGGGTTTTAATAGTATACAAACAAAATTCATATATACCTAGTGACATGCATCAAGCATTTGACAAAGTACCTACTAACTTGTCTCTCTATACCTTCTTCTTCAATTTAAGAGCCCAGCTCTTGTCGGCGCAGGTCCTTCCATTTACGCGCCAACTCCTGAACTTCCTTATACGTCACAACATCCACCTTCTCTTTAATTTCTGTACCTACCTCTAAAAAAACCTGAATAACCCATGACGACAAGTCTAACTAACGTATGTGATAAATCCCACTTCACACTTGCAGTTTTTCTTTTCAACAGTCTCGCTAAATACTGATAGGATCTTAATCAGTTTACAAAGTAAACCGCTTTACGTAATCGAGTCTTACAATCTTGAATTTGTTTAATCGCCCGTGTGTACGGAGCTTTACTCGTTACGGGTAGCTTACGTATTTTCAACTTAAAATTTACTATGTTATTTATTTTGTAAAGTGACTAGTTTTTTTATTATAGTTTTTTTATTATAGGTATATGCTTTACGTATGGAAAATATAGATCGGTCTCAAGAATTCGTTGATATTTAGAAATATTTCTTTTCCTTTGTACTCTACTCAACTTTCAAAAACATGTACCTATACAAAAAAGTGTGTGTAAGAATGTATAAAATAAAAATAAAATTTCATCCATAGGCAGGTTACATTTACCATCAAAAAGTCATAATGTGCATCAATCAATAAATGAACATTTTGTCCAAAAAATACCTTTTTCGCTTTATATTCGGTGTTAATTAAAGTACCTGCATTCAATCATATTCTCGTAAATATCCACATTTTGTATGGCCCGCCGAGTTTCATGCAACAATATTATAATTAATTGCCCAGTACCATGACTGATGTGCCGTGGACGCGAAATTAAAACATATTTAATTCGTATTGACACTGGCCGTCGACAGAAATGTACGCTTTGTAATTAATAAAGTTACTATTTAAATATTAATTATGGAATGCCAGTCACAGATCGGCTTGTCAAAAGATTGGAAGGGATATCGTTTTAAACTATATTTTTTGGATCCATAGTAATTTGGAAATTGAGTGATTGGCGCTTTTTTCACTAAATAAGTAATTATATGAAAATAACTAGCTTCTGCCAGCGGTTTCACCCGCATCCCGTGGGAACTACTTCCCGTACCGGGATAAAAAGTAGCCTATAGCCTTTCTCGATAAATGGGCCATCTAACACTGAAAGAAATTTTCAAATCGGACCAGTAGTTCCTGAGATTAGCGCGTTCAAACAAACAAACAAACAAACAAACTCTTCAGCTTTATAATATTAGTATAGATTTAATATTATTTAAGCGCACTTTAAATAATTTCAAACTTTGGTTTCCCCGCGCATAGTCCAAACGTTTGCAATCTTAGCAAACAGTGGAACAGTTACTAAACAAACAATCAACACTTGTTCGTATTCGTGCCTTCTCTCGCTGTTGGTTAGCAGCGCAAGGGAGTGTCACTTACTAACTAAAACCCGTCATGACCAGGGCCACGGTAACTCTTTCGAACAATCCCACAGCCCCTTGTGTTTGTAACCTAATAGCAACATAGTACTCGACCTATAATTATAATGGCGTCCACGGCCGATTTCGGCCACGGCGGCTGTTCTCATTTAAGGAGATCAGCCAGCTGCGCAGGACATATTATAGTGCACGAGCATTTGCGCAGACACAGGTGCACTCCCTATTCCCTCACTCTCATAACCCGATGGGACGGCAATCCGACACGACCGGAAAGAGATCAGGCGCAGGACCGACATTTACGTGCTCTCCGATCCTATAATTACATAAGTACTGAATCGATAACAAAGGCATGTAACATCGTTAATCAATTAACTCGTTCGAATTTAATAAATAAAATAACATCGATTTGTGCTCTCGATACTAATGTTATTAGGTAATTACGGGTCGCGACGGCTGGCGTTCATTACGGCACAGATTTCAGCATTTTATACTTGATTAACATTTCCTGTGACCCGGTTAAAATCAGGTACCTATCCATGTTAATGAGATAGGTATGTATGTACAATGTACATACGATGTTAAACTTTTCATAAATTGAAATTGGTCCAGCAATATGGTGATGTGATGGTATATTGGGACATATCTATAGTTGTAGAAGGAAGAGAGGCAAGCCATTTTGTTTTTGTAAAACAAAATAGTTTTATATAAATATAAATATGTGTACATTTGTTTATGTTCAAAATAAATGTTACATAATATATAATAGTGACTCCAGACATAAACCAAAAATAAAAGATATATTTATTATTCAATAAACATATTTTAATCCATACTAATATTATAAATGCGAAAGTCTGTCTGTCTGTCTGTTACGCTTTCACGTCTAAACCACTGAACTGATTTTAATAAAATTTGGTACAGAAATAGAGTTGACCTTAAGAAAGAACATATGATAGTTTTTATCCCGGACTTTTAAAGTATTCTTTTGGAAACGCGATATAACCTAACTCTACGCGGACGAAGCCGCGGGCGGAAGCTAGTTGAATATATAACGTTAACAACCTGATGTAAAATTAAAAGCATCGAAATAAAATATCGGAAAAATCAAAAAGGTATACCTTACAGAGTTTCTCACATCAAAAGTGCACCAATCAGAATGTTAAAGTATCTGAATTAACGAATCTTTACAGATAATTCCGAACACAGCTTTTATAATAATGTTAATTTTCAGTCGCACAAATTATAATCATTTCCTGGGCTCAACGTTATTAAAACATATCACTTTTAGGAATTATGGATTTAATGGTGTAAGTAATTATTAAACATTTATTTCAATGCTTTCAATATCAATTTCATTTGACTATCAATTATATCGACACTTCATTAATATTATTCGTTTGTATAATTATAATTTTAAGTGTCTCACATAGTTATCACTATTATCAATTAGGTATGAAAATATCAACACACAGGTAAAATTTCAAGCAAATTAGATAATATAATTACAATAAATCGCCTCATAATAAACTGAAAGCCCAACACAAACAAAGGCGATAATCGTGTTAAACCATAGTCTCCCTTTAACCCCCTTAAAACAAAACACTCGCTAATTCGCGCTAAAACAATTATCACGGCGAAATTATTTCGTCACAAATCAATTGACGAAGAAGATCACGGCACACGGAGATTTGTTTAACACGGAGCGGGGAAGCAGGGGAAACAAAGAAAGGCTCGCAAAGGGCGGGCGGGGGCGAAGCTTTAGGCGGCCGGCAGTACTTGCCGAGCAGTCGGCAAAAACGGACGCGTCACAACGTCCCACGCTCCCCAACGCACGCTCGCGATAACAAGTGTTTGTGTTTATCAAATCATCAAATAAAACCATTTCGAATAAAGAATACACAATAGTGACGTCATTGTTGCGATGTTTTGTTCCCCAATCACGTGGTTGGTTGTGTTAAACGCCAAAGCGGCCGGCTCGTACGTTACATTGAACGGTGAGGAAGCTCTTTCTTAAATTATTTATAATTGCTTTATTGTATTACGTTGTTATTACCAGGATATTATGTAAAGCGACCCCAATTTGTGTAATAAATTTCGAAAACGCCCGGTCGAGGTTTGTAGGAACGCTCGAATATGGTTTACATCGGCTTGATATTACGTTTTCTGTAGTGAAACTGATGAAAATGTACCAGGAATATGTGCTCCTGGAAAGATTTTAACTGATAATACCAGAAAAATTTCGATGTTGTTAATGTTTTGGTTTGATCACATTGTAAACATAGAGATTTGTGACGATTTATGCCCGAATTTCGCTTCTGTAATCATCTACGTGGTTGTATTTTGTTGGTTTCTTATATTATTTAAGTGACTATGACAACAAATCGCTGTATTTTCATAAAATCACGAAAGAAGAATATCACCGGAAAATTGATTCAACTTCAGCTTTACAGAAATTATACAGTGCTGTTTACAATGCCGATTTCATGATAATATTATCTTCTTTTTGGTAATAATTTCGGTGTTTTTGCCTTAGCTTCAAATAAGTTGTGTTAGAAATAGAATTTTGATATTAATTTTACGGTTTGTAGTAGTTACAAATCAATCATATTTTCGAGATTAAAGTCCAGTTTCAGGGTCAGTTCAAGGGTTTCGAAAAAACGATTTAATTTAATAAATACTGTGTGATATGCTTAATCTGAAAAGGTGAATTCCAAAACTAATTCAGAACAAGATTCTTTTTAAGAATAAAAATTCTCTTACATGTAACAGGTAACAATACATATTAATATTAATTTAGATTTCACTTTTTAACTCTACGTCATTATTGCATATTGTAGGTATCTTTAAAAATAAATAATCCCAATTGTTTACTTTTTGTTACTTTCTTACATAATTTTCTTTTATTGAAAAAGTCGCCAGTAAAAAATATTTTCGCTATGAAACAGCAACTAGTTTTTAGAACTGGATAAAATAACCTTTTGATGATTTTATTACCAAATATTATTTTCCAAAGAAGAGTATATTTTTTACTTAAAACAATTATTTAAGATAGTGATTGCTGGTTACAAGTAAACATCACAAATGAAAACATGATACAACATAATTAAAAAAAGTCTAAACCTTACATATTGCAAAATAAATAATATTTGCGACCAACAAACAGATTTCCAACTGAAAATTAACACGTAATCCAAACACATAATATTTGCACTCATATTAAATTTGATTGACCCCTTATATTTGTTTTCATACAAAATCGTAAATTGCAAGGATACTACAAACATGGGTTCGGCACGTTTGCTTAGTTAAATACTGAAATATGGTTTCAATCAAATGGCAGTGGTATTGATTAAAATACCTCTGAAAAGGCACTGGTAGCTGCATGTGAATGAAAGAGATATTCGTGTGACAGTTCTAAAATATTCATGCTATATTCCCACTGGATTTTGTGCTTTGTTTTATAAAAGTTTTAGAAATGAATGTAAAATATTTAGTAAACTATAGAAATGATGGCTGTCTACTTAAAAGCCTGTTTACTGTCACAAACTTGGTTGTACTTGAAGATTAGGAGAGGTTTATTTCTAGTTCTAATTTTTGAGACTTATATACGAAAAACTGGGATATTTAGATTTGGAATTGATGGATATTATATCGTATGAATAAGCTTAAAATAAGAACAAAAAATATGCAGTTAATATTTTCAATTGCTATTAAAATACAAAACTGGCCATCTCTTCTGGGAATGAAGCCTAGATATTATGTTTAATAAGGGACGAAAGGCAACATTTATTTTGATTAGTTCACTCACAGGTTTATTAATCTAAGCCCACGCAGAATCACGACGCCTACTTCGGTGAGTAATCAAAAAGAAAATGTTGGTAGTTGCTCATAATAGAAACCTACTGTTTGATATATAAAGGCTAACTCAATAATTGGGCCATTAAATATGTCCTAATTATTGTGGTATTTTAAGATCAATAGAACATCTTTACATATCATACTATTGCTAAAAGTTGTACATTTGAACATCCTTTGAAGTCTTGACGGGTAGTAAGAAGCCAGAAGGTCTGAAAACTATTTTTATCGGGTTTCCAGGGTATTTCAGTTAAGGTCATATAGGCAGTCAGTTCAGTCAGAAACCGACCCCAACATATTTGGGAAAATGCTTGTCAGATGATGATGATGTCAACGTCTAAACTAGATTTAGGTACCTACTCTATAATTGGCAAATTGACTGCCTCGTTGGTCTAGTGGTCGCAAGCGCGGCTGTTGTGCTCGAGGTCTCGGGTTCGATTCCCGGGTCGGGCCGAAATCGCTTTGTGGGTTTTCTTAAACTTTCACAAAGCAGCCCGTAGTCTGGAAGTTGGTGATTGATTCACCCGTGCATCGGAGAGCACGTAAATGTCGGTCCTGCGCCTGATCTCTTTCCGGTCGTGTCGGACTGCCGTCCCATCGGGTTATGAGAGTGAAGGAATAGGGAGTGCACCTGTGTCTGCGCAAATGCTTGTGCACTATAATATGTCCTGCGCAGCTGGCTGATCTCCTTAAATGAGAACAGCCGCCGTGGCCGAAATCGGCCGTGGACGCCATTATTATAATTGGTAAATTAAGCCAACTATTGCTACTTACGTGTAAATAAATTTAAATAATATGAATCAATCCATACATATTTTTGCAATAAAATTATCTGCCATCTGCCCTGACAATGCATAACTTAGTTCAGAATCAGGTACATGCATCCAATCAAAAGCCTGGAGATGGAAGCTGTGCTCCTTTCGCCTACAGTCATCTTATATCTGAAATAAATATATTTATGTCACAGTTTCCATCGTTAAAATGTATTGTTCTCGTTTTCTCAGTACCGCTACCAACGTTGTCTTTATATTAAATGTGTTATATCCAGTTTTGTAATGGATTACAGAAGTAAATAAAAAAAAACTGTAATAACTTATTGCAATTTAAAAATGTCATAGCAATTTGTATCTGAAATACTTTTCCTCATATTTTTAATAAAAACACAATTTTCATTTTCACCATGTATTATTTTGCCAGTCGTAATTAAGAATCGATTTGCTTTCCTTTTAAATGTATGTTAGAAGTCAATGAACTAATAAAAATAAACGTTTGAATATAAAACATTTTTCCCTAAAGCCAAGTGATATTTTCCCAGTCACATCAGAAGCCAAACCCAAAGACAGACCAATTCCTTTCATCTAAACGTTCAACAAATCGTTTTAAATGTCCCATTTTACTCTCAATAGCATTTATCCCCAAAGAAGAGTTTTTTTCCCCACAATCTGCTAATCGCGTACACTGTGCCAATCGCACAGTGGTACATTTTCTCAAACATCAAAGCATTTGAATTGTACGTCAAATTCGCCAAGAATTTTGCCACCATTTAATTGAAAATGAATGTTAAAAATATTTTTTCCGCCTTCTCTTTATTTCTCAGGAATTTAATTTGGCTTTTTAGTTAATGTTTCTTGGAATTGCTAGTAATGTTGAGTTTAATATTTTGGTTTTATTGGTTGCGAGAAGTTTGATTGTAAAGTAAATATTGCGTTAAATATTGGTGAGCAGTAAATAATGATTTTCTGGAAAGTGAGAATTGGCTACATGCTTCCTAGAAAAGAGAATTTTTGTAAAGTAAATAATCACTAGAGTTAGGCCCGGTTGTTCGTACGTCACGGTAAAGTTAAAGTTAAAATTTAACCGAAGTCAATTTTGACCTCAGTAAATTTGACGTTTTTATTATGAAATTTTAACGTTCGTAAAACTAACTGGTACTTCAACAACGTTTTTTGAATTTAAACCCTGTTAATTTTACTATAACTAGAATTTAACCCTAACCTTGACGTAACTGAGCTTCGAACAACCGGGCCTTAGGGATTGTTCACACCAAACGTATCGTCCGCCGCTGACTGTGAGTATACTCACTGTCTGCCCCAGTGTGAACGTCGACTCAATCTGCAGTACTCGTACTCACCAAGCCGACAATAGGCCATAGCGTACGATGCGCTACATGTGTGAACAAAAGAATAGGCTCGTGTAGGTTCATACTAGATGCGTACGCTGAGCGGCTGACTATTCTACACATAAAAGAGCTCAGTATTTGAACCCCCCAATCTTCATACATAACAGATGCTATGTCTTCCCAAGCGCATCTTCGTAAGTTTCTATCACTAAATTCTTCTGAATTCGCATTCCAAATACATTCTCTAGAATGTACTTCTGCAATAAACTTTTCGGTGTCGAACATCGCGAGGTGTCACGTGTCACGTCTGTCCTCATTGAAGTTTGTTTCTCGAGTGAATTGCGGCCGAGGCGCGGCGGTGCGGCCGCGGCGGAGCGGCGCTATTCGGCAACTGCGTCCGCGTAGCCAATCCGCGTCCGCCGCGCATAGTCGCGTAGTAAAATAATCGGCCACTGAGGGTCAGCGACAACAGACGACGTAATAGCGTATAGTCGGTTCGGTGTGAACGACAATTTCAATATATATGGAAAAGCAATAAACTGCGTAACGCGCGCTCACAGTCAGCGGCCGACAATACGTTTGGTCTGAACGATGCCTTAATGTATCCTTACAATGTTTATCTAAAAGAAAAGTCAATTTTACAAACAACAATAAAAGTACTATTGTGGTCAATCAAAGTTATTGTTTATTTTCTGCAGAGTTTTCAACGAATTGACAAGTTATCGTCACCTTAACAAGACATATTTTTAATTAGATAAAATACCGAGTTATATGTCAAAGACTGTACGAGTATTTAGTTACAGCAATATTTTTGTTTCATGTTTTTATCGTAGTTTCTTGCGGGTGAAACCTGTATACCAAGGAAATTATTTTCCATATCATGATAGAACATGGCCTATGATAGTCTATACTAATATTATAAAGAGGAAAACTTTGTTTGTTTGTTTGGTTGTAATGGATAAACTCAAAAACTACTGGACCGATTTTAAATATTCTTTCACCATTAGAAAGCTATATTATCTGCGAGTAACATAGGCTATATTTTATCCCGGTGCGGGCAGTAGCTCCCACGGGACGCGGGTGAAACCGCGGGAAAACGGCTAGTCATAAATAAATAAGCTCGCTATTGCTAAACGAATATTGGTTCAGTTGATCCAGATATTACACAAACTTTACCTCTATATCATTATCATATTAATTTGTTGGTATATCCTAAATTAACCAAACATAACTTAATTCATAAAACACAAAAAGTATTTTTAATCACCAGTATACATTACGTAGATAACCATTAGCGGCGTATCGAAGCCACGTTCAAAACATTTAACGTCAGTTCTTTGTTTTTATCCATCATTGCGACACGGCACGAAACGGTTAGCTAACAAAGAAAATTGTCAAGTGCGAGTGCTGTTTTGTGTATCGGGTTCAGAAACTATGAATAAGGAAGATATTTAAGAAAATAGTTGTGATTAAGCTACATGAGGTATATAAGGCGCAGTCTATACAAGATATTGTCAAAGTTTAATGAAAACACGCATTATTAAGTCATCCACAATCATATCCAAACTTAGCGTTTATAATATTAGTATGATTGCATGCACTATTTATGTGCCTATGAGTAGATAAGTCAATTGATTTTGATCAGCTCAGATCTCTGCAGTTAAGCAGAGGACCAAACTGTAAAGTTGTACAATCCTGAATACTGGCCACTATTAACTGAAACTCTAATTGCGCTATCCTCTTAGCAAATTAGTGTTTTGATGTAGTCATGTAGTGAAGAGAATCTTCTCACACAATTAGTATCAAAAATATTCACCTAGAAAATATATTTTTCTAAACACAGCTGAATTTTTGCATCTAGTATTAAGTACTAGTTAGAAAACTCGGTCCACTTACCTCCTATTTCCAGACAGGTAGTCGATAATCGAGCTCGAGATTTATGACCCAGCAGCAACCCTTTAAGCGTCCAGTTTCAAGACTGGACGTCGGAGGGTTAGTCTTACGTTATACAATCAAGGAGTGCTCGAGACAAGGAGTATGGTGTAGCGTACATACGATATATGGTAAAGTGGATTGGAGTAAAAGGTGAACGGTATACGGTGGATTAATGAACTCGCATGTCAGAGGTATTGGGTTGCACTTGCAGGAATATAGAGGTAATTCCTTGACGTGACTAGGACTTGCAACTTTACTTGATGGTCGATTTTAGCTAAGATCTTCTTAAGATCTCTTTAAGGTCGATCTTAGGGTTAAGCAACGCTTAGCATGCATGGTTAGCTGTGGAAAACCATCGTCTTTGTCATAACGACTGGCTTCGTGTTTCGAAAGACTCTTGTGTCATTTATGAACTCCGGCTGTCATTTAATCATTTTTAGTAGTCGTTACGTGTAGCTACAAATCTGTCAACCAGTCTTACTAAGATGTATCGGGTTGCCCGGGTAACTGGGTTGAAGAGTTTAAGACAGGCCCTGAAAGTATTTGACTATGCACATAATTTGTACAACACTTAGGTATGTTTTCTCACACTTTAAGGCCGTTTTCTCGTTCTTGAACCTTCTAACCTTAGGCGACCATGACACTTGAAAACTTATCCTCTTACATAGCCTAAGTATCTGGAGCTAACCTACACATAACTTGAAGCACATAACACATCACTTGGTCGTCCTAAGTTAGACAATATCCTTTGGAGCGAGTGCAGTTATACTAAGCGGAACTTGGTTAAACGTGTGAATTTGCTTGAGTTTGTCGTACTGTAACCGTCTTGGCCAGTAATTAAACTAACTGGCTGTCGCGTGAACAGTCAGTTTATTAGGGGAATTGGATTTTGGGTAGTTTTGTTTGTAGGCATTGTCGTGATTGGCGTCTCTAACACAATGTTTAGCAATGATTACTGGCAAGTTGTTGAGTGTTTTTTCGGTGTCTGTCTTGGATGCCAATTGAAAATCCTACATTATGAGTTAACCATACTCGTCATAAAATTGATAGGTGGTGTTGTAAGTGTTCGCTTGTTTGATTTAAATATTATGTCTGTTAAGTTTATATTTTTGGCACTTTAGGCTTTTTCTCGACATAATTAGACAAGATTAGAAAAGGTTCTGTTCTATTATTCTGTTATATTATCTCAGTGTTTGAGTTTTGTTTTAGTTGTCTGTCTGTATTAAGAGCACGTAATTTGTATAATTACCAGAATTATGATCGTACCGCTTTGAAGATTAGAAATTAATGTTAATGCTTCAAACTTGACGTAAATTAAGTTTTCAACTGCAACAATTATGTTTACAATTTTATCTAAGCTGCTTTAAATTTTTCAGCGGCTTTAGTTACTTGAATTTCACTTTCAGGATAGGAATAGGTATTTAGTTTTCAGAACCATAAAACGTTAACATAAATTGTCTATTTTTTTGAAATATTACATAAAAAATTCACTTGGCTAGTAGTCATTTGCATTTTTCATTAATCCTATCTACAAGATATCTCAGCATTTACTTTTTCTATCCTCCACACAAACTCTCCATGATATTCCATAATTAAAAAATATAACAAAATAAACATCCCACAATTTAAAATTATTGCACACTATTTCCATAAACGGAACCCCCGCCCAAGGAATCCTGCAACCATTTTATCATAACTCGCGAAGTAATTACAAAAATAACTTGAATATTCCGCATAGCTGTGTCGCTATTTATTTTCGATAACATTGCGTCTACGGTCTACAGTCGACAGTTTTAATAATGTACGTACGCCCGTCCAATTAGGCCGGGCCCGATGTGCGGATATTATGTGAATTGCGTTTTTTGCGGTGCGGATATTTTATTAGTTTCGCCGTCGAAATTTTGAATGCGAATTGCTTTTGATGTTGCGTGCGCGAATAGGAACGTGGATTTGGGCTTTGATGATTAAGGTTTTGTTATGTTTTTAGAGTTGATAAAGTCGGGTTTTTTTTGGGTATAAAAGTTTTTTAATCAAACTATTTGTCATATGTTATTTACCATATTCTAACAATAAAACTGTGAGGAAAATTATAGCGCCTTCAGCCTGTGTAGGTTATAGCTCTAAGCCCCGCGATCACACTTGCTTTCCAGGGAATGACTTCCCACAAAAATCTTTAAGCTTATTTAAGTCTGTTCATTCGTTTTGACGCCAAAGCCAGTCAGACAGGTCAATCTCATTCACATTAGAGGTACATTAGTACGAATAGAGAAATGGAGGAACAATAATCTACGCACACACTATTTAAACCCTTTGATACCAATCAAAATAACAGAGAAACGTAAAATTAAAACAATTTACCCACAATTATAAAAAGAAATACAACTTACCCCTGCGCCGCTTGGTCACGCGGCTGGCCGAGGCGTCACAGCGCGGATATATTACCGCGAAATAATAACACGTCTGTGGCTGCCCTTATGCGCACACCGCCGCCCGTAATAAGGAAATTCAGTGGCGGTTAGTGCGTAATTTATATTAGTGTTTCTGGTAATAAGCGGTTGTTGTGTTTAATTTTGTTTTTAATTGAATGATTTTGGAGGATGGTTGTTTTTGAATTGGTATTGACTCTTCAATGCTACGGAGAGGAACAACTACTGAATGTTTGATTGTTTTAACTTTAATTTTTTAAAGCCGCATATTTTTTTCTATATAAGACTTGTATATATTTAGGTACTGTATTACACAGTTTAATTAACGTCACTTTAAACTAGAGTCGTTCTAACATGAACTTCCTTCAAGTACCAGTTATATAATCAAATAATTGAACAAAACAATCTATTAAAATACCTTTATTGGTGTCGAATTGCTTTACAAAAAACTTCTTAATTCATTAAAAAAAATCTAATGTATCAACGTAATCCTGGGCCATCAATTTAACAGCCAGAATTAATACTTGCTAGAGGCTACGGTTCCCACATTAATATTGAATATTCACCGTGCAGTCTATTATTCATAGCTCTATGAGAATACCAGCATTTGTTCTATAGAAGAAGGTCATTTTTATTCATCGATCATTGCGAGGTTAAACCAGTTAGAAGTAAACGTATTTTTATTGATTTTCATTTTTTTCTTTGAAAGTAGGCAAGTATACTTGCTTTATTCTTTCGACTTTATTTTAGGAAATATTAATAGTGAAATTATCTTTTGTCACTACGACATCACACTGATGAAATGTCTTGAAAATGATGATGAAAAGCGTCTGATGCCATCATCTTTACTAATCTATACTAATATTATAAATCTAAAGAGTTTGTTTGTTTGAACGCGCTAATCTCAGGAACTACTGGTCCGATTTGAAAATTTATTTCAGTGTTAGATAGCCCATTTATCGAGGAAGGCTATAGGCTACTTTTTATCCCGGTACGGGAAGTAGTTCCCACGGGATGCGGGTGAAACCGCTGGCAGAAGCTAGTATTATAATAAATATGTTTGTTCCCTAAACACTCCGAAACTACTGAACCTATTTTAACAATTCACTGTTGGGTACTTGACGTGGGTGAAACCGTGGGAAAAACTAGTGTAGTAATAAAATGTAAGGTGATTTTACTCTTTACCTTAAGTTCATGTACATCTGTATTGTAATCCACCTCAAACAAAGCCTAAACCTAAAAGGAATCTATACTAATATTATAAAGCTAAAGAGTTTGTTTGTTTGTTTGTTTGTTTGAACGCGCTAATCTCAGGAACTACTGGTCCGATTTGAAAAATTCTTTCAGTGTTAGATAGCCCATTTATCGAGGAAGGCTATAGGCTACTTTTTATCCGGGTCCGTGCCGAGGTTCCCACGGGATGCGGGTGAAACCGCTGGCAGAAGCTAGTATATTATACTTCTTTTAAAACAGAACCAAAACCACTACACACAGCCAACTAACCACTATACCTACAGTACCTACACATAGTCTAAGATCCCGCCATAGAACGACCTTCACCGGGCTGGTTATTGAATTAAAAGTAATTTTTAGTTAATAAAATGTGCCAATAAAGAGATTGCAAATGGGTTGCCAAAAAAATTCCTGTCCAGAATTAAATAATTGATAATCAAAAAAAACTTTTTTTTCAAACATTCCACTGGTTTGTTTATTAGAAAAAGAATATCCCAATCGAAAGTATGCAACCCATAGAATATGCAAACGTTAGGTTGTCTATTTTATTCCCGTCACTACCCTTGGGTTGCCAGGTATAAACAGGTAAATTGGTACACTAGTAACTTGCACCGGTCTGGTTATTTAATGAAATTTATATGAAAATAAAGATTATTTAATTACAAACTCGGTGGTATAGGGTTGTTTTCAAAAAATCTGTCATGAATGCCGGTTGGCGATTTTTTAAAATCGAAATATTGCTGCGAGTTAATACGTGCGACAGAGAGGTCCCAGTAAACCAACCCATGCGAAAGAAGAGGACACAGCATCGCAGCTGCCTCCACTTCGACCATAGACAGAAAGCGTATGCGCATGCTCTCTGTTCTCTGAAAATGAGAAGGATAGCAATAGCTTAGGGGGGCAGACTCTTCTGAAGTATACATCGATGCTGGTGACGATACCTGCATCTAAGACCCAGAGTCTGTTGCAACGATCAGCGCGCACTCGGTACACGGAGATCATAAGCCAATAGCTGCGCGACATTTTTTGCCGCATTTGTCGCAGGCAGGGTCGTCCACGGGTGAAGCGTTATTTATACGAAGCCTTTTCTGCTTAATATTGTCGATCCAGGCTTCGTCATATTTTGCAGTTCCAGTGTGCAGGTCGCGTCTCCATAAGAGCCTCTCATTGGCGCGTGCTTCCCAAGACTTAGTGTTGATGTTGAAGCTTTCCATGTCACGTTTACAACAGTCCGTCCGAACTTTTACTCAAAAATAATACGCAGCGTGTGTGAGTCTATCGCTATCATGCAACAGACTCTGGGTCTTAGATGCAGGTGTCGTCACCAGCATCGATGACTTCAGAAGAGTCTGCCCCCCTAAGCTATCGCTATCTTTCTCATTTTCAGAGAGCAGAGAGCAGCGCAGTCGTTTTCTGTTAATGATCGAAGTGGAGGCAGCTGCGATGCTGTGTCCTCTTCTATCGCATGGGTTAGTTTACTGGTACCTCTCTGTCGCACGTATTAACTCGCAGCAATATTTCAATTTTAAAAAATCGCCAACCGGCATTCATGACAGATTTTTTGAAAACAACCCTATACCACCGAGTTTGTAATTAAATAATCTTTATTTTCATATAAATTTCATTAAATAACCAGACCGGTGCAAGTTACTAGTGTACCAATTTACCTGTTTATACCTGGCAACCCAAGGGTAGTGACGGGAATAAAATAGTCAACCTAACGTTTGCATATTCTATGGGTTGCATACTTTCGATTGGGATATATTTTTTTTAATAAACAAACCAGTGGAAGGTTTGAAAAAAAAGTTTTTTTTTATTATCAATTATTTAATTCCGGACAGGAATTTTTTTGGCAACCCATTTGCAATCTCTTTATTAGCACATTTTATCAACTAAAAATTACTTTTAAACCAATAACCAGCCCGGTGAAGGTCGTTCTATGGCGGGATCTTATACTAACAGCTATACATCTGTTTCACCGCAGTGTATCTCAGAAACTCATTACTATTGATCACAATAGAATCACGGCGGATCTCGGGACAACTTGGGTTGTATGAATAAATTAAACGTCTACCCCCAAAATGTAAGGTCACTACGAACTTCGGTAATGGCTTAGTTTTCGTAATTATTTTGTTTGAGGAAGTATTGTGGATGTTTATTTGGTTTTTGATTGGTTTGAGTTTTGTGATTATTTTAGTGTTTGAAACTTTTGTGTGTGAAATTATTGTATTTCTATATAAAGAATGTCAATGTAAAGAAATGATAGATTTCTTGACATTGACATCTTGTGGTGAAAATGTAAAGAAATTGTAGAATCTAAAACAATATTATTTTTCTAAAAATCTTTTCTTTATACAAAAAATAAAACTATTAAATTAGTTTGATTTATAACAGGCCTTTATTAAGATATTACCAACACATTATTGAAACATAAATCTCGATACGTGTAAAAGTGCTACGCCCCCTACGCCGTAGTGCGTGCTACGCCGTAGCAGAGTCCAGCGGGGAGCCCAAATTAAAAAAGTTTAACCGTCCGATATGTACGTAACATGTAGGCAAATTAAAAAAAAGAAGTTTGGGTTTAAATCGCAAGCTTCATTAGGTCTGGCAACTTTTCAATGGCTCGGTAGGGTTTTATTGAATTTTCATGTTTTTTTTTATTGACATTCCTGGTATAAGAAGGTTTTCGGAGTAATTAAATTCGTATGTCAAAACGTACATGGACATTCGCACATATTAACATGGAAATGGTGGTCGCGTAGTGGATACAGAACCAACCTCTCAAGTATATGTGGTTAGATTCCAGTATATCTTGGACACCAATGACCGTGTTTTGGAGGCACAAAAGCTGTTGGTCCGGATGTCATTGAACATCTTACGCTGTCGTTACGGATAGTCTGAAGTCAGTAAGTCTGTCACAACCAGTCTTAACTAGCGGTATTGGGTTGCCCGGGTAATTGGGTTGAGGTGGTCGGATAGGCAGTCGCTCCTTGTAAAAAAACACTAGTAAAAACACTCAGCTGCATAAGGTTAGACTGGAAGTCGACCCCAATACATGTAGTTAGGAATAGGCTCGGGAGACGATGATTTATATTAAACAGTAGCAACATTACAACGTCTCGTACTGCATTCGAAATTAAAATCAAATCGATTAACCAACCGAATTGAAATCGATTCAACAGCGAGTCACGCCAACTTCAAAGCGATAATCTTCCAATCTATCATTACAAATGACATTGCAATGCTGACACACATATTTATGTTGCAGTGTTGATCTGCAGATAGGGTTTGTACATGAAATTATTATTTTTACATTTAACACATACCTTACAACTATTGTAGGTAAATAAACAACGAAATACTAATGTCGGTAGTGTACCGATATGCATAGCTGCTATATACATAACCCTAATATATGTATAATATTTAGCCAGCAACTAAGTTTGAATATCGAATGAAAAAGTCGGCCTAATGGGTAAAGAACCGACCTCTCAAGTATGAGGGCGCGGGTTCGATCCCACTGTAGGTCCCGGCTGTCATTGAAGATCCTTGGCAGTCGTCACGGGTAGTCAGAAGCCAGTAAGTCTGACGCCAGTCTAACCGAGGGGTATCGGGTTGCCCGGGTAACTGGGTTGAGCAGGTCAGATAGGCAGTCGTTTCTTGTAAAGCACTGGTACTCAGCTGAATCCGGTTAGACTGGAAGCCGACCCCAACATGGTTGGGAAAAAGGCTCGGAGGAAGAAGAAGAAGAAGAAGACTTAGTTTGAATATAGGTACTTTTAGTCCCACATATGTATATTATTATATATAGATATATTATAAAAAATCGTAAATAATTCAATTTTGAACCTTATGCTTAGTTGCATTAAACTATAATAATTACCTATCGAATCATTTTCGGCTGTCAAATCGTATATTTAACCAAAAGGGAACTACTTTAAGGCTTATATGTAGTTTGGTTATCGTTATACATAGTCAAATAGTACTAGCTTATCCTTAGTATGTCTATTATAAATCTTATTTAAATAAGCACCATATTTAATAAATACATTATCAATGATAAATTGTAACTGAAAGCCCTATAAAACATCTGTCGGCGCGTGCGTCGAAACTTGGCATGAAACGTCATACCAATAGCATGAGTCTGGCTATGATGTCGCGATGCTATGTCGACAATCCGATGATTGATGTACCCTCGTATTTGTCTAGATTTATTCTGTTTGTCAGTTTATTTGACGGTGTAAGGACGATTTGTGACAGTTGATATGCGTTTTATGAATGCGTATCACTGAACAGTCAGTGGGACACTCAAATAAATAAAGTATGACGTAGCAAAAATTTTACGTAATTTTCAATTGGACTGACTAGCATAGAGCTTTGTATTGTGTCAGAACATATTTCGAGTAAAACAGCGAGAGCAGCTATGGTCATATAACTTGCAATAAAAAAAAAATACAAGCAAACCTGATTCTATTCCTAGACCTAGTTTTTGAGCCATTTTATCGCTGTCATCTAATTTTAAATTCTGTTTTATGAACTGTTCGTAACATAACTTGTCGACACAAATTCTCCATTCAAAGTAATAACGTGAACGATTGAAAGCCACGACTATTCGCCCTACACTCAAGCGGCTATAATACACGACTATTTCGAAATTATGCAAAATACTGCAAATTATATTCAAATGTGGCCCGCTTGGCCGTAAAACACTGATCAATTGGTGATACAGAACACGAGAACACGTGTTTTTGTCGCTTTATTAGCTTCGTAGATTATAATTGTTTCGGGATTATCATTGGGTTGATTGGAATTCACTGATTTGCTATCAGTAAATCTGACGTGAAACTTTGAGGAAGTATACATTTTACGAGGGTTTATTAATTACATTACTTATTTTAAAGTGATATAAATAAGTCAAAATAACCGTCATTAATTTTTCTTAATTTATTATTCTATCGATTTATTGAACAAAGGCTATCAATACATAAAATAATATAATTTCTAATTAAAACTTAACTAAAAAAATAACACAATCACAACGACACTCGCAAATTGGTCTCCTAAATCACCGAACTACAATCTCTGCCCACCCACAGACAGACGAAAAAACATCGAAAACGATACGTGCTTCACCCATGGCAATTAAAGGGGATAAGCGCCAATAAAAGTGCTCGCTTTAGTTATAAATTGATCAAATTGCGGGATCCCGGCCAATGTATGGCTTGGGGAGACTTTTTGGGCCTTTAATAAAACAACCGCACATCTGCGCCAAAGGATTTAAAATGCAAAACATAACAACATAAAAATCAAATGCTGCAACTACAAAAAAAAAAACAAACAAAATTCAATGTCTCTTGATATCAACAAAAAGAAGTTTGTAAGAACTGATTTTTAACTTGGCTATCATAAAAATAAAACCCACATGTTGTCCTTAAAGCAGATTACATTAGTCACTGAGTCATTTCAAATAGGTATTTTTTTTCTTAAATCACTTCCTATGAGAAGATGTCTAGTAACGTTCTTCACAATGTTTCGTGTATCCTTTTCGTCTTCTATTCATACTATTACATGCCTTAACCAGTACAAAATTTGAGGTCTCGATCTCCATCTACATAAACTCACAATCCAAAGAAAGGAAATAATATTATGTTCCTTTAAAACAATCAATGAACTATTCTATTTATTTTAGCTCAAACTCCACTCTAAGGAGTTCGATCGTCTGGAGCACTACACGAGCTGCCGCTGTCTATCCGTTGGTCACTTTATCCTCTGCACCATGATCCTGATTTAGCAGCAAAAGGGGGTGTAGGATGTTCTAGGGTTGCCAATAGCTTTGGTTATACATTATATGTACATATGCTCCAAAGAAAGTGGTGGATTCTCATTGTAAAATTACTTCTGGTGTGATCTCGATTTGGAAACCCTTTTATTTTGGTTTGCAGTTTTTTGGAGACCAATAATTTTATTCCATTCTATTATTCTTTATTGCAGGTTATATACAAACAAAGGCGAGCTTAACCCAGAGTTGGGTTCTCTAACAGCAAACCCTATATATTTTTTTTTATTTTCTATTGTGCACATTGTTTCTTGTGAGTTATTTTATTGCTATTCAACAATAATGCTAAATCCACAAAATAGTCTAGGTTTTATGTCATGTAAGCCTAGCAGCCCTAGCAGTGATGCTTCTAAAAGTGCATCGGTACCCCACCACCCTTCACGGCCCATTAGATGCGTCCGCGGGAAATCGTCATTTGCATAAGCGGCTTGGCTCTCTGCACATAGTAATTGGGATCACATGAACGCGACCAATTCAGTTAGACACTTGTCCTCTCCCTGACACCTACAATATTTGGGATTACGCGGGGCCAGCGCTTAGGGATCGGAGCTCCCGATAATCCGGACTGTCCAGCGTACGTTTAAGTTGGCCTGTCCCAATGTTTGTTCAACACTTACGCGCTGCTCTTAGAGCTTTTAATCAAAGTGCGAAATTTGAATGTGATTTAAATTCGCCGGTACTTGTTACAAAATGAGCGGGGGGTTAAATGACTGCTCAGCGCTGCCGTTTCGTGAATGTTACTCAAAATTTGCATTAACTTTGCAGCGGGTGCGCCGTGTATTGTTTCTTGACGTCGACATCTGGTTAAGCTAGGTTTGCGAATAAAATAGTAATAAATACGAGAATGATAAACAGAGGGGTCTTTGGAGCGTGCTGGTTGAGTGTTTGAGTATGAAGGTAAATACTTAACGGAGAACTTTCGTTTGTTTTCTAGTTACACTTTGTTTTGTAAGTCAAACAATGCAAGTTATCCATTTTGAGATACAAAAGCTTGGCAATATAATTTAATGAAGATTTTCTTGGAGAAATCCTTACATTCGCCCTTCAAATATTTTTGTGTTTTCAAAATAAACAAAACGGCAATCTGCAGAACACTTTATCCCTAACATAATGAGCTTATTCCACACAGGTTGACGACATAAGGAGGCACACACACTTCACGAAAATTGATTAAATTAATTCCAGAAACGCACCGACACAGACAAACGGCCGGCTCAACGGGAGGCACAGATTAAAAATCGCCATTTTACATCTAATTTATAAACGCGAAAGAGGGCGGTTGTGAGCGTGTTGGGTGCGTTTTATGACCACCAGAGGGCGCTAATGACCTCAAATAATTGGTGCTTTAAATGTAAATGACTACACACGCCAACCTCTCTGGCTTTATTAAATTTCGCGATTGCTCGGAAAGTGTGTATGGCTTGTAATCGCCGTTTGACAAGTAATAGGGCATCTGGTTTGATGGCTGCGATTGTGTTAACGAGATTGGTTCTTTACGTACGTAGAATGCGACGCTTACTATCAAAAGTTGATTTTAACGTTGTTTTTGGTGAAAGTAGATAATAAATAGGCACAGAAAAGGTGGTATCCGGACACCATGCTGCAAGAATGAATATGCATTTACAAAATTATTATTATTATTCTACAAGGTTTTACTAAACTATGACGATATTAGATTTTATAACCACAACTGCAATACAAACCAACCATCAAAACACGAAACAAAATATCTAAAATTCAATTAATAGCAGTTTTGCAACTCTAACCCTTTAATCCAACGAATTTATTGCCAACAGTTTAATATTAATTAAAATGACTGTTATGCTAACTGCAGCAGGAGAGGCTACATTGATGAATGGCCTAGCTCATTAGTCGACTGAGTATTTAACTGGAAATAGTTGTAGTTATTTTAGTATAATCGCTGTAAATGAGGGTAGATTATCGTGAACTAGCTTTTTGAAAGCCGATTGGCTTTGATCGGTGCCGTTAGTGTTTTGTTTTAATTGGTTTTTTGGTGGTGTGCTGTGCTTTTTGTGTAGTCGCCAGTGTCGGTACATGAATCAAACTTTCATCATGTAATTCCCCAAATAAATTACAGAGTCCTAACAACTGGCATCTTGGACTATGTAAAAAAAACATTAAAATAGTGTCCCTCTAGCCCCGGGAATATTATTTTTTTATGTTATCCCTACTAATATTATAAATGCGAAAGTAACTCTGTCTGTCTGTTATGCTTTCACGTCTAAACTACTGAAATGATTTTAATACAATTTGGTACAGAGGTAGAGTTGAGAAAGAACATAGGATAGTTTTTATCCTGGACTTTTGAAGAATTCTCTTGGAAACGCGATATAACCGAACTCTACGCGGGCGAAGCCGCTGGCGGAAGCTAGTATAAAATAAATCAAAAATAAGGTGAGTAGATAAATGAAATCTATACTAATATTATAAAGCTGAAGAGTTTGTTTGTTTTTTTGTTTGAACGCGCTAATCTCAGGAACTACTGGTCCGATTTGAAAATTTCTTTCAGTGTTAGATAGCCCATTTATCGAGGAAGGCTATAGGCTACTTTTTATCTCGGTACGGGAAGTAGTTCCCACGGGATGCGGGTGAAACCGCTGGCAGAAGCTAGTGTTGAATATTTGTCTACCTAAATAAAACTCATTTTATATGGGTAAATACTTAGTGCAGTCAGTATACTAATAATATTTGAATGCATTATTTTTGTTTGACTGTTTAGCTTTTTGGCTTTAAATCTTGTTCAAAGATGTGAGCTGCTATTGTTGGTACGAATATAATGCTCACAATACTATAATATCACGAATACTGAATGCTTAGTATTTTGCACTTCTGAAATTAGTGCGGTATCTAAAGATGCTTTACAGTTTACGTATACTTGAACTAATTTAAGTATTTTATTTCGGGAATAATTTCATGGAGCAACAGTCATGGTATAAGTATTACATAATTCAATTTTAATTGTCGGTGTAAAAAATACTGACGCTTAGTTTTGGAATGACTTATGTTTGCTACAACATAACGAATTGTTAAATTCTTTCTCGCAATTATTTAATGGTAGAGAGTAGGGGGACGGCTGAAATCTTAAGTGCTAAGGACATTACGATGTGGTAATTAAAAATAATTACCAATAATAAACTTGAAACATTACCCAAAAATGGCCAATAAAATACAATAGATTGTACTATAAATTAACCGAATCCATTAGAGGCGGGATTTATTTTTTAATTTAGATTTGTCAAAGGGCGAAGATTGTGGGCCAAAATTCCTTCTTTGTTTGTTTCTAATCTGCTTACAACCGATTTCTGAGGGCTAATAATTAAGTTGAATGAACACAAAAGGGTAATTACCTGTGTACACACTAAGTTCCTTCTACCGTTTGATTGAAGTGTTTAGTTTTGTTACCCCTTCACTCCGTTCGTTACCCTTGTCAGTTGTGGGGTAAATAAGCGATGATTTCACTTATTGTTGGAAAGTAAAAGACGACATTATTAGTGTGAAATTAGTATTGAGGACTCGTTGTTCTTTTTAGTGACTAAAAAGGCGAGATTCCTCCGGTGTGCAGTAATGTGATTCTCATAAGTAATAGAACATTTCTAAAACTGCAAACTTTGTGCACGAACAGATTCTGCCTGTAGATTCGCGTCAACAATACGTGGGCGCACGTTTTTTGTTTGCGAACAAATGTGCGTGAACAAGTTTGGTGGAATCTCACCATTATAATTTCACGCCTAGTTTTACCAGAGTGAGTTTATTAGTAAATTCCCATCTATTTAGGTACGTTCTGGAGCAGTAGTTAAGTAGATGAACATATAGATTTTAAGTGATAAAATTATGAGATTTGACTTATATTTATAATTGGTTCATACTTCAAATGAGTGTTATAAATGTAGTGCTATATTATTATGGTAAAGTAGATTAAAAGGTCATTGATAATTAAAAAGTATTGAAAAAGCTAGTTCCGTGAGATTTCTGTAATCCTAATTTCTGAGAATTCTGATGAAATTAGCTTTGAATAAAAGTCTGCTAATTCGTAGAAATAAATCTCCCCTTTCTAAACAGATGTTACCAGAGGGTTGGATCAAAACCACTCGCTAACATTTTAAGTAAACAGAATTATAAGGAAAACTATAAATACTCGCTTTATTTGGAATTAGAATAGGTAAATTCCGTTCTTGGTAGTCAATATAATCTTTTTCTTGGCTATGGGCACGTTAACCGATATAATGATTGCTTATCAAGAAGTGAAGAAATATACACTAGGTAGTATTATCAATTATACACTATAATATATTATTATAGTGTATAATTGATAAATACAAAATTACATTACCACATACATAGATTATATTAACTTGTAATAGTGTCAGAAAAATTGACGTAGTCTTCTTTATAACAAAAAAAAAATAAAACAGATAATTCCCATAACAACCAATTAATATACCGCCCACTAAACAATACCGTATTATACAGGATTCTATTTTCTACACAAGGCAGTTTATATACAGGCTGTTTCCTATACAGGTAGGTTTATATACAGAATGGTTCCTATACAGAGGGGTATCGATCTGCAATATGATTTATTACAATCAGCACTAAACGCTCGAGCAGACATAATCCTGAACGTATAATTGCACACACTCGACTGGATATTCATAGGTGATTAGTATAATCACTGTGCTATTACGTATCCGAAGATAGGGATGCACGCTATTGTGGATGGTGTATTGAAATCATGCTCTATCGGTCTCTTTGTCTAATAACAGAATTATATTTTACTAGGTTCCGCCCGCGCGTGGTGTGTTAGTAAAAAGTATCATATGTTCGTTCTAGTACCACCAAGAATTTGTACAAAGTTTTATGATAATCGGCTAAGTAGTTTTTGCGTGAAAGCGTAGCAAACAAATGGACTTTCGCATTTTAATATTATAGTAGGATTTCAGTGCATATAAGTAAATAAATAATAACTGATATTTTTAACGATTACTGTTTTTTTTCTTTAATTTTTTCTCTTTTTTTAGACAAAATTCTTGCAACTATTTTTTTTTTGTTAACTGGAACTCAACTGGAAATTTTATTATCATGACCCTGTAAAACGTGATTTAAAAATTGTATATAAAAGCTCATCATAGTCATCATTTTAATTAAATCATGATGCCCTACAAATATACCTAAAAAAATACTAATATATTATCTTACTAATATTATAAAGAGGAAAACTTTGTTTGTTTGTTTGTTTGGTTGTAATGGATAAACTCAAAAACTACTGGACCGATTTTAAATATTCTTTCACCATTAGAAAGCTATATTATCTGCAAGTAACATAGGCTATATTTTATCTCGGTGCGGGCAGTAGCTCCCACGGGACGCGGGTGAAACCGCGGGAAAACGGCTAGTCACGAATAATTTAATTTTCTCAGAGTATATTCACCGAAATTCAACTCTTGAAGCAGCCCTACCTGTCTTACTTGAACCAGTATTACGTACGCACATGAGTATTAAGTTACATACAATATCTGCGAAATTGGTTAGGGCTGTAACAGCAACTTGATACACTAATATTGAATATATTTACGAGAACCTGTGTATTTTGAGGGCATATTAATTTAATAGAAGATAATGTATTGAATTAGTGCTTGCTTGTTTGCTGTGGTTTTCTGCTTCAGAGAAGGATTAATTTATTTAGGTACGTATTGATTTGAATTGATTGCTTTCAGTAATTTTTATGAGATTACTGAAGCCACTAAGATTAGTCGCCGTTGGTGTTTTCTTAATATAAGTCTAAAACTGACTTTGTTTCGACAAAAAAAAAAAAAACTTGCGACATAAATTTCCATTTTTTTTAAAGAAAAATGTCGAAATCATCCAATTTAGGTACAATAGGCATAATATATGCCGCTTGCCATTTCACCCGGGCCCAACGTATCCCCGCGTGACGTAGCACTTCACCCGACCGTAAAAAAGCGAAATCAATTATACCCAAATGGCAAGCGAACCAACCAATATAACAAGACCCACCCCGCTTTCCCTATTGTTATAAAAATCCAACAATGAATGCCCATGTCATCCACGTGATGGGTCAACTTACAATGGACGGCCGTCGGACCTTTCGAAAGAACACAATATGTTGTCTGGTCCCTTTCAAATTGATTCCTAATTAGTGTGATACGCAAATAATTTGTTGCGACATTGAAAAATCTTTTGTTAAATTTCTTTTTGGGTTTGTAACTTTGTACAGATAACGAGGGATCGGAATTTACAAAGTATTTGTCTCTCGTTTTAGGCCTCTAATTTGTATTGACTTTATGTGTTTTAAGATTCCTAATATTTTAAGATACCTAATATTTTTGCAACCATTTGTGTTTTTTCAAAAGCACGAGAATGTTGTTTCCAAAATACCATTTTACCCACAAAATTTGTTCATTGTGGTATGTTGTATGATCTAACTCGAACTTGGACTAACGGTGAAGTAAAACCTCGCAATGTAGAGAAATCTGAAGTTAAGTAAAAACCTGAAATCGCCTTGAATCACCTTGAATTGATCTTCTAAGTTTCAGAAGAGACCTTTGTTCCAGAGCGTTGCAACATATTTTTGGACGATGCGTGTCCATTGCAAGATTTATTCGTGGAATCGCATTTATGGTGAAACATTTCTGCTAACGTGCACTCATGACGCTTTGTAAATGTTTTCACAAACAGTATAAACGCTCCCGAACTATTCGGAGAAGAACTGTTATGTGGATGTTTACAATCTAAACAAATATTAACTGAAGAGAATATGGATACTTGTGTAATGTATATAAAATTGCAGTTTTGTTGGCCGATTATTGTCTCCAAGGATAATATTTGTGATCATACAAAAAGGGGTGTATTTTCCTATTTTTATGGTTTGTAAACTATCATATAGGTGTTAAATAGGCCGTAGGTCTTCCTTCGCCATCAAATAAGTTCGAATTTTAGATCACCAATGAAACCAATGAAGCTCTAAATGAAACCAACTAACCTCCGACTTTCAGGCAACAACACGCCGCTTATCTGTCGTTTCACCAAATGAAATTTCGAAGCCAAACTCAATCGGCTCACGGCTACCCGAAACTGTTCCGAAACGACCCACACACTAGACTGTGTACTTTTTCTCGGCCTCATGTGCACAAACAGTGTTTAGTTACCGGAGGGTGTATTTTATCTTGTTGTGCTTGTTTTGTAGCTGTAGTGAGGGCGTAAGGGGGGTTTGTGCGGGGCGGGGGAGGCACCTGTTGCCCTTGCTTCAATGTAGGAAGGCCTAATCCTGGCTCAGTTTGAAATAAATACAACATTGGCTCAACAGAAACGGTCTCGAGATGTCTTTTGATGGTATTCAGTAAAGCCGTGTGAGCGTACCATATTTTGGTACTTTAAAGGAATTGCTATTTTTATTCGGCGTCTGCTTTTCGGTGTCGTGTTGAATTTTTGATGCAACAAGTGGTATTGTTGTGCTGGAAGTGTTAACTAAGTGTTTGGGTTTTAGTTTCATTGGGATGCTGTTCGATTTTTCTTTCAATTTTATTATGAACTTAATCTTTTGCTTAAGCTGCTCTATTTAACGATATCAGTCACAAACATTTTGATGCTTTCTTTCGACCAGCTGTGATACTAATTATGTTTTTGCTTTGTTCACAGGTAATGAGTGTTTTGCTGTCGTATTATTCAATAAGGATTTGAAATTAGTATCGCGATGATCAAGTAAGAGTTCACCCCCTATTTCATCGTCCACTTTACGTATTTCCTATATATTTAAGAGTTTTATTTAGGTTACATCGTTGTTACTTCACTCTATATGATACTAAAAATCTATACTAATATTATAAAGCTGAAGAGTTTGTTTGTTTGAACGCGCTAATCTCAGGAACTACTGGTCCGATTTGAAAATTTATTTCCGTGTTAGATAGCCCATTTATCGAGGAAGGCTATAGGCTATTTTTTATCCCGGTACGGGAAGTAGTTCCCACGGGATGCGGGTGAAACCGCTGGCAGAAGCTAGTATAAAATAAAAATGAAACCCTGCATATCTCTCTGACAAGTCAATTAAATACCCACATGTACTCATATCTATAACGCATATTTAGTCTGGCAACACTCGCGCTCCGTGAAAGCGTGTTTATTTTTAGAATTGCAACTATTTCCAAACGGGCTGGCAACACATTTCTATTTCCGATGCTAGACATTGACATGAATATGTTTTCAGCAAACCGAATTATTTTGACGCGGCCAAGTATTTGATGCTCGACATAAACACAGTTTATTACGGTTTTCTTGGTATGTCTATCTATACTAATATTATAAAGCTGCAGAGTTTGTTTGTTTGTTTGTTTGAACGCGCTAATCTCAGGAACTACTGGTCCGATTTGTTAGTAATATAATCTATACTAATATTATAAAGCTGAAGAGTTTGTTTGTTTGTTTGTTTGAACGCGCTAATCTCAGGAACTACTGGTCCGATTTGAAAAATTCTCTCAGTGTTAGATAGCCCATTTATCGAGGAAGGCTATAGGCTACTTTTTATCCGGGTTCGTGCAGAGGTTCCCACGGTATGCGGGTGAAACCGCTGGCAGAAGCTAGTAAATAATATAGCGAATAGGGTAAATGTTTATGTGATGTATATTATTGTTTCATAACTAAGTACTTTTAACTAATTAAATTTCAACTTTTGTTTGAAATACTACCTCGATTCGAGTTACTTCTAAAGCTCGTTATTCTTCGAGATTTCAGTAGCTTAATATCTGTGATGTTTGCACAATTTTCATGACAGCAAACGAACTAAGGATCTGTCTTTTCATGGAACTAGACAAAAATCTCCTAATAGTTTCTGCCTTTTTTAATAACTTTAAGTAATAAAAAACCCTTCCTTCCTCCAATCCTTCTCTGTGTGAAGAAGCCGTATCCAGCAGTGGAAAGATCACATGCTGATGATGACATATCAGATCAAAACTGATACCTCTCACACGTAGACAGCATTATAATACAAGGTGTTGATTTGCATTTGTGCCATATTTCAGGACGAGGACATAAAATACGTAAATAATCGATTGGAATTACAGTAGACGGGAAATAGCTAATATGCACTGCTTTTTTTGTCATTGTAATGTCGTAGTATTTCAGAAGTAATCCAATTTTATGAATGAAATTTATGAATGATCGTTGCGTATGCTTTGTGTTTGCGTTTATGTGAGGGCGCAGCATGGTTTTGCGGCCAGTAACTCACGCGTCAAGTTTAAATATGGCTAGATGACAATAAAGGAATTCCGTAAAAAAAAATCCGTACCAATTTTTTTGTTGATTTGGGTCGAGAATCATTAGCATAATTACGTCCTTGAATATGGCACGCATGCAAACAACAGCTTGTATAACAGAATATCAATATATCTCGAAATTATTCTCTTTACACCATTGTATTAGAACAATAACTAACATCTTCACATAAATTATTTTTACGACTTCCTATTTCTTGACAGCCTTTTTCCTGAAAACAGAATCTTGTTGCAAAACGTGACATTTGGCCTAATAAACTCGTGCGCTCGTGAAATCGCGCCGTAACTCATAAAGCGGAATAGCATTTAGTTCACGCAGGAAATAATAAAAATATATCTCCGTCCAACTGTGCAGATGTTTGAATTATTATTAATGTGTGAAAGGATTTTATTATAGGCGTTAAAATGTTGATTATTTTTAATGTCTCTTGTTTTTATAATAGCTAACTTTTCATTGGTAATTTCAACACGAGTGAACACCTGGACCTATTTTGAGTGTGTTCAGTTGTATTTGATTGTGTAAGGAAAACTTATAGTATTACATATTCGAGAATGCTCAAAATTGTGTAAAATTAATATACATTTAAAGTGCAAACTATGTAAAATTATAAAATAAGAGAGTTGAAATATAAAGCCTTAATTTTTCCCTCCTGTGCAGGAGAAATAAATCACGTTTTGCAAGAAAAAAGAGAGCTTAGACACAAAAGCATGTTGCGATATTTGTAAAATCCTACACATTTACGGTAGCCATATAAATCATAGTACTTTTGAAATAATAACCTGACAGAACAGGAAAAGATAAAAAAATAACATATCTTTCTAAAAGTTTTTTGGCAAGAAAACTGACTCGGAGAGCGCGAGCTTCTCAAAATATAAATGGATGGATTTTTAAGATGTTTCAAGTTTTATTTTTCTGAACTTTTAAGATATAAAAATATGGTCCAAACTAGGTTTGTGTTCCATTCTATTGTTCAACATTCAATAAAATTGTTTTTTATTGCCAATTCACTTTTATTATGTATAACATAAATAAATTCTTATTGCATAATTTATTTTACTGGCTATTTTAGTCTCATCAATAAAGGAGAAATATATAACATCGAACTGAAAATATGTCTTACCTGGGAAAAGAATCTAAGATCAAAAAAGTGTCCGAAAATCGAAAGTAATTTGTAAAAAATAAAGATTATTGATTAGTTTGAAACATGTAACTGTCTTCAACCCATATGAAGTTCCATTCAAATTTTCCAATAAATAAACGTAGGTACATCTTCAACTCACGTCAGTTCGCTTCAGAGTCGGAACGGAAATATTGTCGGTTGCGGCCTCTCGCGGCGGATGCTGTATGGGCGCCGGAGAGCCGTATCCGGCCCGTCCTCGGGCCGTCCTCGTTACGTCGGCTTTGTATGACGGCCGACACGGCACGCCGACGTCATAGGCCCGAATGAACCATTGTCAACGATATTACACTCTGCTCTCTGTGATTTATTCTGAATGTTTTGAATGAATAGTGAAAGTTTTAGAATGGAATGTGGGGTGGGGTCATTGTGATTTGTTCGGGTTATAATGGGTTGGGGGTTGGAGCAGATAATGGTCATTGTGTCCATATCCAGTAATAAAAGTGAAAATATTTTTATGCGAAATTATTTAGTATGCATAAGCACAGTTGGTATTGTAGACTTTACTACAATACAGCTCTTTTCGGAACATGTATTTTACTAACCAAAAATTCAAACAAACCTATCACGTCGTGGTGCTAAACTTACCTAGGCCAGTGTGTGAGGAAAAGAGGGCATTAAAATAGCTAAGTGAGAAATCTATAGTTGTTTACAAACATCATCATCATCATCACATAAGGTATCACAACTAACCAAATTGTACTGTTAACAGTATCCCACCCAAAACAAAAATGTGAAAGGGTGCCAAGTTCGATAATATGGAAATCCTTCGCCTATAAAAGAAGTGAGATCTGAATAAGTACCAAGTTCCATACACATACCTCAGTTAAAAATAGTTACTTTTTAATGATGTTACTTGGCAAGTTTTCACACACCTTGTTATAAACCTACTAAACGCAATGAATCAAGTATTTAATTTTCTATTAAAACTTGCCAAGTAACATTATTAAAAAGTAACTATTTTTAACTGAGGTATGTGTATGGAACTTGGTATTTATTCAGATCTCACTTCTTTTATAGGCGAAGGATTTCCATATTATCGAACTTGGCACCCTTTCACATTTTTGTTTTGGGTGGGATTTCATTTATTTTTGTAAGGTTGTTTATTTTATTTTTTTCTTATGATTAAGTTAGTTAAGGAAATGTCTCATTTATACTATCTTTCAGATTTTTGAATATGCACTATGCTTCTTACAAAGAAATGAACTAGATTAACTAAATGGATTAGATTTACCAATTGACTGACATGACATGTTATCATATATTATGTTCGTGGATCAAAGTTACACATTCGTTATTTTCGAAAGTGACTCACACTTGGCCGTTTTCAGATTTTTACTTAGACTAAATACAAACCTTTGTAACGAATTTCAGATCGGTACGACCATTCGAAGATATATTATATAAATATAGATAAATTTAGTTCGTTTTAGTTCCTTAGGGGTATAAATTTACACTGAGTATTTTACACCTTCATTATTTTGAAACCGACTCACACTTGGCCATTTTCAGATTTTTTCCTTTACCTTGACATAAAGACCTACCTCCATGCCAAATTTCAAGTCAATACGACCATTGGAAGTGGTCTAGGTTTTTGATGAGTGAGTCAGTCAGTCAGTCAGTCAGTCAGTGAGTGTATAGTAAAAATAGCGATTTTCTGATGTCAATATCTCAAGACCTACAATAGGTATATTAATGAAATTTTGTATTTTAGATAAGTGAGGGGGTCTCAACAGATACTAGAAATTTGATATGCGTAAATAAAATAGATTTTGAGTTATAGGGGGGTCGAATTTGGCCCGAAATGGTTCGTGTAATATAACCCACGGCCGGTGTGTCGCTTTTTTGCTCGAACTTGGCGGACACACTGCCGTGTGTCTAGACACTTTAAAAACAAAAACAACAAACCGAAACTTTCCAAATAGACTTAATTTATTCGTTCTCATCCGTTAAAAGTCCGAGACTAATTGTTTAGCCCTATAGTTATTACTCCAATGTCACTTAATTAATTTCTTGGCTCGAAGAGAATTTGCAGTAGACAGCTGGAGTTTCATTTCATTGCTTGAAATACAGTTGGAGTCGTTTTGTTTTCGAGCTTGGGAAAGGCATTTGTGGTCGGAAAAGGATTGGGTTAAGGTTGAAACTGGTGTTCTGTTTTAAGTGGATTTTACTTTTTAAGTTTTTTTTTTTGTTTACTTAGATATTTCGCTGTTTTAATTTTCTAATATTGTGACCTACTCCCGCTATGTTTAAATAAAAGTAAAATAAGTAAAAATGTGACTTACTTTGCTTTAATTTTTGTCGAGTTTCAATATTCCTCTTCATTAATATTGATTTCCTCACCAAACTTCGTCATCAAAACCTGATTATGTACCAACATCAAAATTTCAAAACAATAAATGTTATTGTTGAAACGGTAACCTTTACAAATGTAGGTACTGGACGTTATGAAATGTAATCAAAAGTTTGTTCAAATATATTGTTTGATTAAAACTGTCACCAATTCTATTTTTGATTATTATTTACTGCTCTTATTGTCTCCTATTGTCTCGTGCTACACGAATTTAAGCTTTATTTTATAATTCGTTTAGAGGTAAATTCCTGTCGAATTGAATCTTGTAACATTTTGTGACGCATCGCATCTAACGCTATTAAAAATTTTAAGATAATAAATACCCGACATTTTTTTAAATAAAAAAACAAAACTGAATTGACTTAAACCAAACCAATATTATATACTTCAAATCAAATCACTTTCTGCTTATAATAGAACTTAAATCATGTCATCAAAACCAGCGAAGCCTCCCGAACCTTGCGTGGGTCGTTCCCATTTTCATGAAACGCTTCATCTACTCGTATAATACCCAGTTTTCATGATGCATGCACATTTTGCGGTCACAGCTAGTGATTTATATCAGTCGTAGTACTTAATTTTGCCTCCCCTAAAGGTCCCTGTAGCGTAGGGTCGCGATTGAGCAAAGTCGAGTGGTATTTTTGCTGTGGTTTCAATTTTTGGCTTCGATTGAAAGGTTCTTATGTTGTCTGATCTATCTGTGCTGATTTAATTCACATTAGTATTTTCACGATTTTATCACGGCCTTGTAGATAAATTGAAACTCGATTACACTCAGTACCTAACTTGCTTCGTATGCAATATTTATGGGATTATTTACACTGAAATACAGATTTTATCATAGAGATAACAGCAAAAAATATTTAGCATTTGAAAAAATAAACTTCGGTAGCCGTTACCTACTCTTTTTTACACATAAACGGCGTAAAATTTTTCACTCATATAGAATTTCATACTACCGCGAGAGATGGACCTAAAAATATTTTTCAGCACGTTGCAATAGGTAGATATCGAATACTGATTCCTTTTTCCTTTCCATCCACAAGTTTATTTAATAAAAAATGTACAATGTACATTGGATCCATATTTCATTGTTAGGTACATACCATTGTTTTTGATCACTACTGTTGGTACACGGTGAGGCTTTGTCGATACCAAATAAATATCTGTAATTGGCTCAGCAACCCGCGCAAATGAAAATGGAAATATGAATTGTACGAGTTTTTGAGTATTTTTTAGCTTTAACTGCTTCGAGGCAGGTGTATATTTTTTGTAACTTTTTTCAGTATAAGTATTTATTTAGTTTTTCAGTTTTTTGACTGATTGTTTCATTGGTTGTTAGTACGTAAGTTATAGGTACGTTATAGGTACGTAGCGACATTAGCGCAGTTTTTTCGTAGAATATAAATAGGTTTTCTTTTTAAACCCTTAAAAAAAGCTATAGTCAAAATGGTTTTTTTTTTTCAATCTATGACCCGACACGTCCTCGTGTCTCGCCAATGTTCCGCATCTAACATTTTTGATTCTATTGCTGTATCTTTTTTTCTTTTTTCCCGAGCATCGACGCCGGTAACCCGCGCCAGTCAATTCGTTCTGCGATACGCATCTGCAACGAATTTGTGTGTTCCACGGCCTATCGTGGCCTTTTTTTATTATTTTGGAATTTGAAATAAAAGAAAAAACCTTAGCGCATGTGGCAAAAATATTCATGGAGTTTTCGTTGCCTCGTGCAGTTAGATATTTTGTAGTTTCCATTTTCGAGTACTTTTGTGCCGATTCAAATGCATCGAGTGATGTAATAACTAGTATTTTCGATGCTCCAGTCAAACAATGTACTCGTAAAAAAAGTATTTCAGAATTATTTTTATTGGCGGTTGCGTTCAATTCCGCTTTCATCAATTAACCAAACAACTGCATTTTTTTTTTGTTATTTTTTTATGTATTTACTCAGCGTGTGGTTACCGTTTGCTATTCAATTTCAATTAATCAATTACTCCGCACAGTCAACACGGACCCATATCCATCACTGCTCGTATCAAGATTCGGGAAAATATTGTAATCCAAACATATATTTTCGCACATTCCCCGCGTTATGTACGCACGTGTCATAAATTATACATTGCTCTCGAATCACTAAGGTAAACAGTGGAAACCCTTCGAGGATTCGCCACTTTTATCGTTTTTTACAAGGCATACATCTTAGTCTAAACCACTTAATGTAGGCAGCTCGTATATTACACGTATAATTTACAAGACGAAAGTAATAAAACTTAACGCGTCTGTTACTGACGATGTTTGTCGAAATCCTTAAACACGACCAGTTTATTTGATCCCTCAGTTGTTTAACTGTTGCGACTTTTGCTGACAGTTTTCCTAGTGTTTTGGGACGGGATGCAGGTCTTGTTGGCTGGTCGGTGGTAGTCTGCATGAGATGGTGTAAACACATTAGTTGAAACAGCTCGTGATGCGGTTTCTTTGGATGAGGCACGACACCTGTAGGAGATCTGCTTGATTTTGTTTCCTTGTGACTTTAATTAAAGACGTTAAGAAATTGTGTTTGCTTTGGAATGTTCCTTGAGTGCGCGAATCAAAGTTTTTATGAAGGTTGACATTAAACTTGTAATTAGCTGTCTGCCATAAAAGGTATGATAATGGTTCAGCATTTCAATTAGCAAGGGCATAACTCTTCACGCAATGAACTCTTGATAAAACTTTTTTTGAAACATAATACTCTTGTACCTGACACATAAAAATAAATCACAATTTGCCGAGTAATTTAAAACAAAATGGCAATATGGCGCCGTATCAAATCTATACGGCTAACGATTTCACCCCTGTCGATATGACAGGGGTCCAAAAATAATTGTTTCCGGTATTCCTGGTGCGCGGGTATTGAGCGAGTTTTGATTTAAAAGCCCAGGGTTAGGGGGTTTTAGGACTACACTAACGGTTACATAAATCTAAAGGGTTTGAAGTATTCCATTTATTGTGGCACGTGTCATGGAGTGGAAAGTGGATAGTTAGCATTTTGATGTGAATTGTGGATAATTAGACTAACTATCGTAAGCCAATTCTCACTTTCCCACCCACCATAGCCAATGTTCGTACCTAATGACTAAACTGTATTTTTTTTTTTAATTGCTGAATTATTTTTCATTTTCTATATAAAATACCTCTCTGACTAGTGAAGATTGTCAGCCAGCTATGTCCCTGGTTTAACAACGAAATTAAAAAGTAAAGTCTATGAGATTTTACAATGTGTGTCAATTTGCAAAAAAAAAACGAGTCAACCTTCTCGATAATTATTAAAATTGAAAATTGGATTGCGTATCGACTGTGTTTCATGTAAATTGAACACAGTATATGCAACAATTACAGATAATTGTGTTCTACAATGTTTCGTTATTTCGATTCTCTGTAAATATAATGATACGTTTACGAAGAATTTTTAATGAAGACCTTTGTTATTGGTATCGTGTTTCGGTTGGTGAAACCTTTTGTTGGTAATGAGAATATGATACCTATGTATTGTAACATTTCGACAATAACGATAAAAGGAATATCATTGGTAATGTAAAGCACTGGTAACATTGTTTATCGTTTTTATTGGATTGCAATTATTTTTTAATTGCTCTCACTAATTATGATAATATATTTATACACATTATGTACAAAACTACTACAACTACAAAACGTACAATTTAATTTATAGGTATTATAGATTATTAAATAATTCTTACTAATTCAATTCGAAAACTTTATCAATAAAATCGCAACAAAAATACAAGTAACCCCACTTCATTGATTTTCTCATACGGCCATTTACCAGTTATTCACATTTTTTATACACGGCATAATTCTTCGAAATGAGCCAAGTGCCGTCCATAACTTGAGACGCAAACAACAAAGCGTGTCAGTCTAATAAAAGTAAAATTATGCAAATCGACCACCCTCCCTGCTTACCCCCGCACGGTGGTAGTTTTATTGTAATCATTTACGGAGGGACGAATCTCTTTATGCGTCACCACGCTCGCCCTGGCCCTTAGGGCAAGAATTTTTGACATTTCGCTTTATTTATAATAATAATAATAATGTTCACTTTTCAACCCCCATGAGAAGGGAGGTGTCGGGTGTCGCATATTTTTTTTTGTAATTGGAAGATAGAATAATAATGAATTAAAAAAGTTATAATGACGCAGTGGGTACCATTTTGTTGAATTGATATTTGTTGGTAGGAACTTGGCTAGTACACTACCGTGCTTCCAGATTTTGGTGTAGGTAATAATGGGAGTACTAACAGCATGTTTTTCATAGGTATTTATAATCTTAATTTTACTCCAATAATCAGGATTATATTTTTTTTTTACTTTTGCTGTAATTACAGTAAAATATAAATAGTAATGTCACATATGAGTAAAAAAATATATTTTTATTTGCCTCTTGTGAAAAAGCAGTCTTGTTATATCCTACAGTTATCATGAAACAAGCACTTTATTACGCCACATTCATTGGCTTGAATACGTCTCAATTGCGTACGTAATTTTGTCTATAAATTTCCTACAGAATGTGAGGTAATTTCACTCTTGTTATTGAAGTACATGCGAGACGAAATTAAAATAATATGCATCTTTAATAAGCCTTGTTAGTTGATGCTCATTTGTATCCGAGCATATAAAATGGAGTTAACGTAATGAATATTTTAGTCCTCTTATTTGACCAGAATAGGTAGTTCAGATTAAGGGCCGATTTTTCAATTATTATCAGTTACCTTCTATCTGCGGAATAAATATGGGGTTTTGACATATTTCCTATATTCTTCAGATAAAAGTTATTGATATGAATGAAATAAACAATATTATTAAGATATTATATTGACCTAAACACTGTTAATAAAATAAAGCACACAAGTACAGCACAAGTGTTGATGTAGGGTGACAATCAATTTAGTTCCACGCGGTGCAGTCTATTGTTTAAAGTTAAATTGCTTTCGTGTCTTCAACTCTCGACGTCATAGCCGCAACGGACGAAAACAATACTCTGATATATAAATTTAACGTCACAATGTTAGAAATATCGCACCGATACCCGGTATTTTAATTATCGATAAAAAATAACGTGTGGCTACTTCGCTATTTACGAGTGCAGTTCTGTGTTTCATGTCGAGGAATTTATCATTCTAACAATTTTTTTTTTATAAAGTATGGTCGGTTAGTTTTGTCTATTTTTGCAATAACTCTGTGGTGGAAAAAATGCATTTTTTTACCTAGACACGAATGTAATGTTCGGGCTGTTGATTACAGATGCTAACGGCGACGATGTTTTTTTTTTCAATGGTAAAATACTGTTTCATTCACGCATTCAACTCTTGTACCTACAGTAAAAATGTTTCCTCGAAATAATTTAAAAAAATATGTTTATTTCAAAAAGCCCTGAAGCTTAAAAGATCTTAACAAGCATACCTGTAGTTCCCAATATGCAGATAAAATTTGTATTCCCCATATTTTTGCTTCGAACAACTTCATCTCGCAGCGACAAAGTTAAATTTCCCATCCATATTTCAGGCACAATGTCAGGAGCAGCGCTCTTATTACTCAAACAATAGGGTTCAAAATTGCTTGTGTCAGGGTTGTCACGTCACGTCACTGTCCGGGAAAGTTTTAAATGGTCGCCGCTGTGTATGTGACGAGGTGTCGTGGGTAGTGACGGCCCTATTATTGCATGGTTACAGTTTGATTTGGGCTTTCGTGTGAAGTTGTGGTTGTAGCCCGCTGTTCCTGCTGGACCATGTGGGTTGCGGAAGTATTATGAATGGCAAGGGAGGGTAAGGATTTTGGCTTTTTTAAAACGTTACTTTTGCAAGTTAAAGTTCAGTTCACTTTAGTTTCCTGAAACTTGCATAAATAACTAACTAATCAACAATAGGAGCTGGTCTGGCCGTTTCAAAAAATCTCGAAAAAAATATAAAGCTTCACGTCTGGAAAAAATTAATGTCAATTATCCCAAATCAAATCCCAACGTTCAATCTCCCGTAATATACAAAATCATAGACGAATGATTAAACACGAAAGCGTAACACAAAAAAAAAAACGAAAAATACCACCTACCATTTGGACTGTGTAAGCTGATAAAATTCGCGCACGGCACAGTTTTCAAAGCAAAAACGGGCGACATTGCTGGCTGATTACCTTCATTTTCTTGGGGCACGCATATACCCCGGGGGGTTAGGTACCCCCTCTATCCCGCACAATTTATTTCGCCTCATCAAAACGTCAACACGTTGACGTGTATTTTAGGGATTTTAATCGGGTGGTCCCGCGCCCCGGGCGACTTCGCCCCTCTATGTAAATTGCTCGGCCCGTTTGCACGAGTAATTGTTTTCGTTGAGAATTGACACGTACCACGTTTTAGTTTTGACGCGTCTAACTAGGTGTTGTGAAGCTTGGTTATGGAACTATTGAATTAAACTGTTTACGAATTGGATGGACTTGTTTTGAGTGGGACACAAAAATACCTTGTGGCCACATATGCTCCTAATTTTGTTTATAAGATGCGAACACGCTTAATTAGTAGTAAGCTTATCCTCATGTTACCTAATTTATCTCTCAAATACAATATGTCTTTAATGGCAATAAATACTTTTTTACTCTTTATGTGGCAAATCGTTCCTTCTTTCACTTGATTAAACGGGTCCCGTAATGACTTTCGCCTGCCAAGGTTTTTCAAAAAGTTATTTTTTTTTATAGTATATATAAAACAGTGAACGTATTCCAACTAACAAAAAAGTGTTATTGAACCCTTTTAAATAAAAAATACTACTCTAACATTCAAACGCTAAAAAAAGCTGCGTTCATTTCAAATACAGTCGTAAATCTCTTTCAAAGAGCAATAACACACAGGTGGTTGAAAACTAATAACCATTCCGTTGCCAACCGCTGGTTGCCACTTCATTAATCACGAGTTATGCAAATCATGGTCACGTTAAGCTAACCCTTAAAACGCCTCAACACTTGTACTTACTACTGAACATGTATTTAAGTGTGAACTTCATTTGAGTGATCTTGACGGAACTCAGTAATTTAGTTTGACCCATTTATCACATAGAAATTAGACCAATTAGTAAGAATCATACCTAATCATATTTAGACTTCTTCTTCTCTCGTGTCGATGATATACTACACTTTGTCAGCCTAATATCAAGCCCACAGCAAGAGCCTCATTTAGTCTGTAGTTCAAGGATATTTTTAGGATATTAAACAAATTACATACTCACGGCCAGTTTCTTCATCAAACATAAAAGTCAAAGTAATGTCTAAAGTAAAAGTAACGGTCAAATTCGTTTTTTCAAGGCTAAAGTGACAGCAAAACTAATAGACAAAGCGAATTTGACCGTTACTTTTACTTTAGACATTACTTTGATTTTAATTTGGATTTTACTTTTGATGAAGAAATTGGCTGTCAATGGTAAGTAGCGTATATTCTAACTAATAAGCTGCTTTCATTTTTCTTATTACACTTCACTTCTACGCCAAGGTCCATAATTCCGTAACCTACATTGATTTTTCAAACGGTTCCTAAATCTCACTGCTTTCGTGTCAGTTATTTCTAGTTCTTGACATCAGATTTCAGGCATGTGTTAGGTTAGTGACACTCTGGCTTAGGTATTTAGGTCAGAAAGTGGGTTGTTCATCCTGCGTCAGTCGTAATCTCACCCGTCAGTAACTGGACTATTACCTGTGCATGCAGTATTTACTCCAGTACAAAATAGCCTATGTAGACTATGTAGTATATATTTTGATCTAAATGATATTTTTGTGATCAGTTGATTTTAGATAGTCTAGAACCTGGGAAAGGATATAAGCTACATTTTTATCCGGGTCCAAAAGGAAATTCTTTTGAGACGCGTAAGTAGAGAGTAATGATGCAGTCCAACTCGATAGCTATAGTCAGCGACATTTTAAAGGTTGAAATCTTTGTTTTATATTCAGACAATTCCTCAGAAATGTTTTTCTCATATTTCTTGTGATTCACCTCTTGACTCCGTTTGAAATCTTTTCCTTAAACAATGCTTCCACTTCAATTTAATTCATTCAAAGGGAGTTGTCATAAACTTTGAATCGTAGCGACACGGCTTAAGATTGCGCAGAAATCACCGCTCATTACGCAAAATAAACGGGTTTTCAATAAAAATATTTTCCTTTTTGATGTAAAAAAGCGAAATGCGAACGATATTTGATGAAGGATCTCTTTCTGAGAACCATGTGACGGCTGTACGTGACTTGAGAGTATGTTTTCGGTTGCTTTTGACTAGTCTCGTAAAATATCCGATCTTTTTATTTGGTAGTTTGTATGTTACTCTGGTTTGTTTGTAAATATTTGGAAGACGAAATTCAGTAATAAAAATATGAACATCATATTAAAAAAAGATTAAACATACAGCTAGGTGCCTGTATTGTTTAATCTTCGAAAGAGTTGTAATCCTAGGAGGAAAAATAAAATTTATTATATAGGCCACATTGTGCGTTCCGCCTGATGCAGAGGAATACGCAAAAGGGAAATGAAACCCATTTTATTTATACGCGTAAATAATGCAGATACCCACTCTCTGCCCAAAACAATGTATTATTTATTCACAAGAAGAATCCACTAACACCGTCCTACTTTCCGATTCCTTTCTCCAAAAACGATACGGCTAATTATAATTATCTTTGCGGTTGTTGTACATTAATTATTCACGATGTTTAGTGGTTATATTAACGTGTATGTAACGAGCAATGGATGAGGCCACTACGAAATGGTCTTTTCCCAAAGGTGTTCCATACAAAGTAGGTACAAGTAGTGTGGGGTTCAGGATATTGCTGTTCCCTGAATATGCAAATCAATGTGGATAATTGGTGGAAAGTTTCGGATTGGCGCGGTGCAATTTCAAGTTTTAGATTATTGCCCAAGTTTTAGAAGTTGCGGTTTTGAACTAGTGGCAATTTGAATTACAATGAAGTTGGATGACATGTACCTATTAGGTAGGTATGTATAGGTTTACCTATTTAGACGGGTGACATCAGTTGAGAAGAAGTTTAAGGTACACCTGCCAACATAGAGATGATGAAGGCATAAGTAACTCAAATGTCACGTTTATCTTTTACATCGTAATTTTTCCAGGAAACCCTTAATATAAAACCTATTATTATCCAAGAAAACCTGGTCATTCTCATAGATTACAGTTTACTGGCGGTTCCTGGACTATATTAGTTGCGGTTCCAGTTTAAACTAGAGGGGATTCCGCTCCACTGGCTTACTACATAACCGCTTTCTAAGAAAATACACTGTTTTACCCAGAAACAGACATCGCCCAGTGCGATCGTTTGAGCGTTGTGGTAAAACTGATTTCGACTTTATCTCTGAGTGTGTAATTGGTGAGAAACTGAAATGTTTAGATCTTTTAATATTATTGATTAAGGAAAATAAGCAAAATTGATACACACGAGTAGGTCTTGTACTAACAAAATTATTGTGTCTCGTCGCTTCTTATATCTGGATAAATGATAATAATGGCGTCCACTGCCGATTTCGGCCACGGCGGCTGTTCTCTTTTTTTTAAGGAGATCAGCCAGCTGCGCAGGACATATTATAGTGCACGAGCATTTGCGCAGACACAGGTGCACTCACTATTCCTTCACTCTCAGAACCCGATGGGACGGCAGACCGATACGACCGGAGAGAGATCAGGCGCAGGACTGACATTAACTTGCTTTCCGATGCACGAGTGTACCAGTCACCAACTTCCAGGCTCAGGGCTGCTTTGTGGAAGTTTTTAAAGCGATTCCGGCCCAACTCAAGAATCAAACCCGAGACCTCGTCCTCAGCAGCCGCGCTTGCGACCACTAGACCAACGAGGCAGTCCGAGGCAACGAGGAGTATCTGGATAAAGCGTAGCCTATAACCGTTTTCAAAACAGATACAATATTTCTGCAAAAATATAATTTTATTTAAAATCAGCATTTAGCATTATAAAAATGCCACGAGCAAATTCACTTTCACTTTACGTTTTGATGAACTCAACACAATTGAAAAGTTACTAAAACAACTACCAAAATAAAAGTTGGAACTTAATCACCGGCACAGAACTTCAACCGGTAACGGGAAGGAAAACTATCCTCATTTAAACATTTAACCAGATTAATCTATTCAACACTAATGACTTAATGGCGTTCTTCTAAAGATAACACAATTAAGATCCTTGTTGCTACATAGTCCCCAGGCCGGCGAACAAATTTTTTTTTGATACATATACATTTAAGACTTTGTGAGTGCCTTCCTTACGATGAGTCCGACAAACTTTTCGAATGCGCAAATTTTGGTGCCGCTGCGTTTTTTAATGCTTGATTCCTGAAATTGTCGATATGACGTCACTATGGCTCTTCGTACATACACGTTTCATCTTTTGAGATTCGTTTAATAAAGTTAACTAGAGAATGGTGGTCAACTTGTCCGATAAAGATCGTGCTGCGTTTGGAGTGTCCACCATCCTGAAAATGTCGGTATGACGTCACTACGACTCTTCGTACATACACGTTTCATTTTTTGAGGTTTGTTTAATAAAGTTAACTAGAATATTGTGGTCAACTTGTCCGATAAAGATCATGCTGCGTTTGGAGTGTCCACCATCCGAAACATGTCGATATGACGTCACTGTGTCTCCCCATACATACATGTCGGACAAATACAACAATGATAGATAATACTATTCTTATTGCAAATATCCACTTGTCCGACAAATGTAGTGAGTCAAATAGTCAGTTCGACAAGAAAATGAGAAAAAAATATTACAATTGGAAGAAGTTTATTCTTTTTGTCAATTTCTGACTTAAATATTCACGTGCATTATTTAAGTATATTAAATTGGCATACTACTTACCAATTTTAATTAGTATTTTAGAAGATATAGCCCAAATAAGGCGTATTATCGATAGGTTTTACTATGTTAGGGAATAATGTCCCACCTCTAGGTATGAACCATATGTCAATCGAAAGATCTTTTTAAGCGCTATATTCCGTCTTAACATACCACTTACCGATTCTTAGTATTTTGGAAGACATACCTGACCTAAGGCATATTATTGATACTTTACATTGTGTTAAGGAATAACATCTCACTTGAAGTTATGAGCCATATTTCAATCTAAAGATCTTTTTAAGCGCAAGGTTGTATTAGCATAACTCCGACAAATTGTTAGTACTTTAAAAGCTAGAGCTTTTCTAAGAATATATTATCGGTAGGTTCTGTCAAGCTAATCCATTACTTCTTTAGTAACAAATTATATATTATTTGAAAAACCTTTCCAAATGAAATATTTCGTGTTAACATACTTCCGACAAATTGTTAGTAGTTTAGAAGCTAGAGCTTATTTAAAATTATAGTTATTGATAGATGTTTTCAATTAAATAAATCCCATCTCTAGTAATGAGTTATACATCATTCAAAAGACGTTTTTAAATGCAACATTTCATATTAAAAAAACTTCGGCGAATTGTTAGTATTTCAGAAGCTAGAGCTTATATAAGATTATTTTATCGATAGGTGTTTTCGAGTTAATAAATCCCTCCTGTAGTAATGAGACATATATCATTCGAAACGACTTTCTAAATGCAACATTTACTATTAACATACTTCACACCAATTGTCAGTACTTTATACCAAATCTTAAAATATATCTATATTTTCCGGACGGTGGACACTCCATATGCAGCATGATCTTTGTCGGACAAGCTTACCACAATTTTCTAGTTAACTTTATTAAACAAATCTCAAAAAATGAAACAGGTATGTACGAAGAGTCGTAGTGACGTCATACCGACATTTTCAGGATGGTGGACACTCCAAACGCAGCACGATCTTTATCGGACAAGTTGACCACCATTCTCTAGTTAACTTTATTAAACGAATCTCAAAAGATGAAACGTGTATGTACGAAGAGCCATAGTGACGTCATATCGACAATTTCAGGAGTCAAGCATTAAAAAACGCAGCGGCACCAAAATTTGCGCATTCGAAAAGTTTGTCGGACTCATCGTAAGGAAGGCACTCACAAAGTCTTAAATGTATATGTATCAAAAAAAAATTTGTTCGCCGGCCTGGGGACTAACAGCAATTATGGCGAAGTCTGTCCTCACTCATTTTCGAGTTGGACAACTTAAAATGTTGATTGTGAAACTTTTTTTTTTGGTGGGCGTTTTAATGAGGATGTTTTTTTTGGATTTTAGGCGAGAGTTTTGTACGTTTTTGGGCACGTTAACTGTGATGTCAATTTTATTTTTGTATCGTGTTGGCATGAAGAATGTTTTCGAGGTAGGATCTATAAATAAAATGCAGACACAACAAAACATTTGAATTGTTTTATAACTAACTTGCATCTTGATACAAAATAAATATCGAAACCTTGTACCATCTAAAAAGTATGTGGCCTTTATAATTTCTGCATCACTCTTAGAAACGAGTGTAGGTCATTACAAATAGAAAGGCACGCCTTAAGCAAACCGTAGGTACAAAACAAATAAAAACACGCCACAGGTACAGAACATCAAACGAACATGACGAGTCGCACAATCATAAAGGTGCGCACAAAAAGAGTATTTATTTACATCTGATGTTAGTGCACACAAGACTAAGTGCACACGTACTTTATAACTGTATGTAAATAAGGTCGGTTTTTGCGTGTGCGATTTTTCTTGTTTAGAAAACGGGCAAGCACAAGCCTGCAACAATATTTTGAGTTTTGCAGCTGTTATTGTTGGAGGGAAACTTTGTTCAAAGCACGTTTGATTGCACGTGATGGAAAGGTAAACAAACAAAATTTTGGGAAGGTTAGTTTTTAGTGTTTGTTATGTAATTTAAATTACAAATGAATTTAATGATGAGAATTATAAAGAAATCCGAATTGAGAACCTACTACTTTTTGGGAAGTTGGAAAACTGAAAAGTTTCAACTTAGAAAGTAGCTGAGTAATCAAAACAAAATATACCTTGTAAACCCGGAAATCGCTCTGGAAAACGTTACTTCTCAGTAACTCAAACAAAAATATTTAATCAAAAATCCTGGGCATTCAACTTGACAATACACAGATTCAACACAGAAACATTTCTTACTTTTTCACGGAACCCAAACAGTAGTTTGTACGGTCTTTGATCCCAGTCGCCATAGAATCAGGTCCAAGTAATGCTCCGAATGAATTGCTCCTACCAACGAAAAAGAGCAATACGTACAAGTCTTCGTTTTATACCCATTTTGTTTAAATACCAATAACCTTTATGTACTCGCGTAAAATATTTGGAAAAGTTGTAGAGGATTTTCTTCTGCAAGTCGCTCGTCAAAATGTTGATGGCTCAGTTTTATGACTTAGATTATATTCTTGTTTGAAAATCAGTGTAAGAAATTGACATTAAAAAAAAAAAACAATAAAGAAATGACGTCGGAAATCTGTTCTTTTCAGTTACATGCTGGTAATTTAGGGTCATTTTCATAACAACAGTATTACTACTTGAATTCCCTGAAATATTTCACAATTACTTACAAACCTCGTCATTACTAGAAGACGGTTGAGTCAAACAGCCTGTGTGGGACACTCAAAAGTCGCGGCGTATAGTACTGTATAGTACCGTATAGTACTGTATAGCTACATATAATGAGTGTAGAGCAATCATCACAATGAATGGGGGGCGAGACGAGAAGCATCGCAGTATGAATGCCGCTCCTTCGCCGGCTCGCTGACTGAAGGGGTGACCATGGGTTTTACTTTTAATGGGACATGCTTATGACAGGAGTCATTTTTTTATCTGATAGTTAATTGTAAGGAAATTTCGTGGACAGAAAAAATGACATTGTTAATGTTATGTATTAAAATGACTAGCTAAACTTTATTTGAAATTGTGAATTTATTTCTTTTGAATTATATTATTACTCATAAATATTTCGTAATGCTCTGAATTGGAGTAGACCTTGATTTAATCGTAACCCTTTATATTGTGTTTATTACTTTATTTCTGGTTTTTATGACTGCCATAAATCATTCGATTTAAATACTTCGCCATTCCTAGTAATGAAAATCTTGATAAAACGACCTTTTTAAAAAGTAATTACAAGAGCCTGATCATAAAACGCGATCCTCAATTACCATATTAAAAGTTTCACATGAAATATGGCGTGTTGCCACCTGGAATTTTACAAAGATTTTCTGTAAAGGAATATGGTGTATAAACACTTTCTTATGATGAAAATTGTTAATGCATAGTGACACATGAATTCCTTAATACCCGTGCAAACAATTTTATGTAAGTTGTTAAAATAGGTAACGATATGTTTCAGGTTTCCAGACAAAATGATGTAAACAAGTAATTTTTCTAATAAAAAAAAACCATTAAATGATGGGTATTCAAGTCCCAACTGTAAATTATCCAACCCATAAAGTACAGCGTGGTTACCCTACATTAGGACTTCTCTTTAATTTGTCTCGCACTCAACAGACTCTGAAAAGATATGACCTCAACGACTGTAAGAATGCTCTGTTTTCAAGTACCTATGTGCGCTTCAAGAGTCGTGGAATTCAAACCTACGTAAATAGGAACGGGCTTTTTTGTACAGAAAATATGTGAGGAGATTATTTTTTAGATTGTGAAGGACTTATGCTATGTTTTGTACTGGCTGTTTTGTTAATCGTAGTATTGGGTACAGAAATTATTGTCGATAACTTGACTTTTTTCACGTGTACAGTGATAAAAACATTGACATGCTATAAATGTAACTTAAAACATTTCAAATACCAAATAATTAAACCATTAGCCATCTACCTACGTCCTGCCCCTATAACCTATTTCACACATAAAGACAGAATAACCCAGTTATGGAGTTACTTACGTACTACCCGTTGACCTAGCACCTTTCTTTCACGCCCTGTCTCAAAGAATTGACTGAAAGGAACGTTACATTTTAATCTACCATCGATCAGATAAGCCAAATGCAAGGGAAGGAAACTAATGAAAACAGAAAAGAAAAACAAAATACCCGTGCGTGTCCATAATAATTTTTACACCTACGCCCGTGATTTTTATTTTGTAGGAACTTTTTACACAAGGAAAAAACATTCCCTAGAGTAATTTACCTAATTAGGGCAACAAACATAAGGAATTTAATGGGACCCGGTACTCAAAGGACGCTTCTCTAAATTATTTACATTTCTCTAGAGGGCCCATCTTTAACATCCTGACCAGAATATGGAGTGTCCAGTCTGTTTCGCGTTTTATTCTTTGTGAATTATTATTTTTACAAAGGTCGGACGTTTGTAAGCCGATGGTTTCCGTTGAATAGGACTCTGGCGTTTTTTTTGTTCATTAATTCATGTCATAATGTTGTTTTGTGGCTTTTTCGGGTGGTCGAACATTTGTTACATTGTTCGCGAGAGAACGGATATGAATGGAAATGTACGTGTAATATTTTTATGCGAACCTTAAGAAGGCACGGTGTTTGTTCATTGTTACTTTTATTTTTATTTACGTGTGATTCAATTATGTAAGTAAATAGTTTAGTGTTAGGTTAAGTTTTTTTCAGTTTATTTTCCTTTATTCTGAAAGTCAGACTGAGCTGATACATTTTATGTAACTTGGTTATTATGATAAGTATTTCATTTATAGTTTCAACTATTTCAAGGCCAATAGCTATCTGCAATTTAATTATCTTTTGAAATACATTTTGATACCTCATTGATCTAATAGATACAAATATAGGTACTTTTTTCTTGAATATATGTTTATCTGTTAAATTCAACATACAGGTCCATTTTCCTTCTAAAATAATGATGCATCTTCAGCTCAGAGCTACCTTACTCTTGCAAAAACCGCAACATCTTATAAGCAAAAATTCTCACTACACACCAAACATAAACAAACTCCAACAAACTTGCATTTCTGCTCTCAAAAGCATCTCTAGTACTAAAATATTCGTCAGCTGACTAAAATACTAACATAATCTAGTCTAGGCTTTAGCCAGCGTCTTGTGTTATCTAGCATGGTTTCAGAGATTACAGCCAAGTCTGCTGCGAGCCTGATCTTGTGAGGGCTTAATATGACAATGTCAGCTTTGTTGTTACGTTTTGTTGTTGCTTGTGTGAACGTAGCTTTATGCCGTATGGTGTGGCCAGTTTTTTGTAAATCATTAGGTCAATTGAAATGATAAGTTCATGGACCCAAATAAGGACATTTGCATCTTCATTCGCCAGTTTTAAACTCTTGGGTAGTAAAAGGTAAACCAGTAAATATTGAACAAACGATTAAATTGTATATTTTCTAAAACTGAATTCATATAGCGTAATATTTTATAACTTTGGTGCAGCTTTTGCATAAGAGAACTAGACTACACTATTCATATAAGCGTATAAATAAAAATAAAGTCCCAATCAAAGCTTGAATGAATACATTTTTGCAGAATGACACATAATTTTTCATTCATTGCTCCATCAAGTCTGAATTTGCATAAAATATTGCTGAATTACACAAATAATAAAATGCCAATAAAAATAAATTGAACTGCGACTAATTTTATTTATTTAGCTTTTCCAATTCAAATTGTTTCGTTTGCCAGCGATTATTATCGCAGATTGTATTTTTGTACTCGTGGAATTGGAAATTTTCTGATAAAATAAACAGTTTCATACCCTATCTCTCTATTCTGTGTAATTCTCTGCAAAGTCGTGGGATAAAATCATTTCTTTGCATCTATTTTGATAATAACATTTTTTTTGGTACCTAGTACAATAAAATAACTTTCACAATATGTTTTCTTCATTATGTAGCTTCACTAGTTCGAACATTTCTTCTTTTAAAACTCAACTGTATTGTTGCTGCAAATTGCATACAGTCTAACGCAAAAATTACCATATTCCTATAAATAATATTTGCACCCTAGCTCACATTTATATAATCCTATCGAGCATACACCGTTCTATACACTGCACGTCCTCTATACCTACCCATCTTTTTCCATCGAATCGAACGGTTAAAAATGAAGCTCGTTTTCCAAGTTTACCGTCTACCTAGACGGGGGTTAGCAAAGATATCTTAGTATTCAGCCAGTGGTCGGTCCAGTCAAATGTCTAGTTTTAAATACGCCCTCCGCCGACATTCGTCTCATACATACGAAATAAGTGTTGCTGGCTCGACCCACTTGGTTCTCTACATCTGCCCGTGTTAGGATATGATGAAATTTTTATGCCCAGTTCAACTGTACGGATTTTGGTTGTAAGCTGTTTTTGGTGTAATTTTATTTTGTTTTATTGTGTTAGAGAGATATTACTATTTTCTTTTCTGTTTTAGTATTTTTTTTCCATTATAAATATTGCAAAGCCTATTAAGGTCCCTTTGAATCCCATTTACTTTTAAAACTCCTGCGGTCAATTTAAAATGTAATTAAATATTGTAATCACGAAACACATTATTATTGTTTTCTTGAGTACATTCAGTGTATTTCATGTGTGCTGCAGACTATCCAATCTGGCTAACAAACGAATGACCACAAATCAAAACAAGCCCATCTTAACAAAGCAACAGCCACAGAATCACTCGTAAACATCACAGCTGCAAACAACAGTAACTACGGAAATTTTCCAAAGAACTCGCCACTACAATCCAATTCCAAATATTCGTTTTTCCAAAAACCCGTTGCGCCACTTCAAACAACTGATGCACTCAGCCTTCCTACCATCAGCATGGAAAATGCTTTTCCTCTACCCTTATAAATGTTTTATCAGCCTTTTTGTGTTCCCTTAATTCTGTCCGGATGTGTATTCTGGTCAGCGCCTTTCTAAATATTGCTTAGATGGTCCGTGTTTCATTTGTTCGGCCTTGGGTTGTATTGTTCTAAAAGAGTCGAATGTTCTAAAATTGTGGGTCATTTTATTTGGCCCGAAGTGTTTTAGAATAGTTTTGGTAAAACCTGAAACTTTAGATTGGATAGTGTTAATAGTTTCATGGTCATTTGTTTTGAAATTATACCGATTTAATTATTCAGTAATTTCAATTTACCGATACAACAGATTATTACTCATTTTGCACCGATGTAAGTAATGAAAGCATGCCGCATGTAATACATAAAAATGCAAAACCAGAACTGTCTATGCCCTTTTTCAATCCTGACACAAAGCAATGAAGTTGCCATAATAAAAACATCCTACAAATGTTTGGTAAACTCTCAATATCTCTATTTTCACACAGCTCGATATAAAAAACTTCACGTCGACACTACAGCAACTATTTCTTTGGCTCAAAGCATTACGGAGTGTCTCGTTAGTGTGACTTCAAATAGTCCGGCTTTGCCTGACCACTCTATACGCTTTTCAGCTATTATACCGAAGTTGATTGCTCTGCTAGGAACCTGAGAAATTAACGCCTTTTTCTATATTTAGTGGTTTTGATTTATATTCGATTTAAAACGACTTATTGCTTCGGGTTTTAATTTTACCGATTAGTGATTTGATGTTATCCTATGTTTTTAAGAATCAACTAGCATTCGTTATATTAAGGATAAGCACCCTTTATCTGTTACAACAACCAGTAGTGAAATACCTCAATTTGACGCCTGGTTTTAATATCGTAATTAAGTGGTGCAATTCACCTTTATTTTGAGAACATTATTGCACCATAATAAAGCAACGAGACTTTAATTTTCTGTAAATTTATCGAAAGTTTATTTCGTTTTGTAAAAGACTCACTTTATTACGGTACTTCATAATGATAGAGACCACGGAAAGATTACTGAATCTAAACTCCTTTTGGTTTCCCCATACAAATCTTCAAGCCAGACTCCAAACACTTATGAAACTGTCAGTCTAAGCAATACGTTTGGCAGAGGAACTGCTGATGTCAGTATGACAGCTTCAAATCTATGCAGTTGCCAAATCCTTAACAGATTCACTTCAGTCTCTAGGATGAAATAGGGTATTTTAGTCTAGATGAGAAAAAAATTAAAAGTGTATTACAATGATTGTTTAGAGGAAAAGCAATCAGGAAATGTTAGTTTCACTTCGTAAGGTACATAAATATATTTTTTATTGCAGTTTAAAGTTTTTAGGTTTTTTTATCTGTCTTTGAACACTACGAAATGTCGCCGCCATGCTAATGACGTCATTACGGTAGTAAACAAAAGTGTCATATATCAGTGTCAGTATTTATATCCACTGGTACTTGAATCCATAATTTGTCTGGTGTTTTTACACTAGTGTTCTCACATTCAGAAACAACACACCAACGATACGGAGCATAATTACTCATTATTAAAATTTTCAATACATATCAAAATATGTATTACTGACAGCTGTAGTTTGTTTACTAACGTAATGACGTCATGACCAAAAAACAATCATGGCGTCCGTTGTGTGCCGCGTTTTCGCGAAATACGCGCGAAATTTGAAATTTTGATAAAACAATTAATTTATATTCGTACATAACGTGAGAAAAAAAAATATTTTTAATTTTTTAGAGATATATTAAGACTAAAGAATTTATTTAAGATATATTTCAAAAATGCATGTAATACCCTATTCAATTTGAATTATGTATAAGACGTTGTTTTATTTTAAAACTGCCATTTTAATATATCTGGTAGTCTGGTAGTCGACAAGCAGTCTTACCTGGGGTATTGGGTTGCCCTGGTATCTGGGTTGAGAAGGTCTGATAAAACACTGGTTCACTGGTTGGTGGCTTCATCTCGTTAGACTGGAAGCCGACCCCCGAATACTTAAAAAAGTTTGGCAGATGATGTTTTGTTTTAAAAGTCCTATAAATGTATTTCTCACATCGTAGTATGCAGTTACCTAAATAGTTGTTTAGCATCAGGAGTGTACTTCGGTACGAAAAGCGTCTCACGACACGTCCATTACTTTTGATAGGCTATCATCCATATAGACACCTTTAAACACAACGTTAAGTATTTTAGTAACAGTTTTAAGTTTATTGACATCAAATGACTTTTCATTTCAATACAACTCCTTCCAAATCACCAAACATAAATCCTGAATAAAAAATTCAATTGAAAAAACGCCCATTCAAATTCACCTGTCCCTACAAATGGTCCCTCATTACTTCAGTCACTTTCACGATCATTAATCTAAACAAATGCAACCATTACAATTTATAACACCGCTATCGGGGGCTAGAAACAAACAAAACTCGATTTATTACTTCCGCCTCCCCCCATCCTACTTTCACCCCCTGCGTCGACTGCATGAATATCAATTATAATGCAGGCCTGAAAACTTTCCAGACGATTATATCTTGGTATAAGTCAAAATATTCACATGGTTTTCGCGGTTGGGGGTCTTTGAATTGTTAGCGCGGTTTCAAGTTTTTATTACTGATTGATACTGAAAGTTCAAAACGGAATCGAAATTGAAACATATAAGATAACTATACTATTCTCATTTAGATTTGATTCTTTATTTTCATTGTGAGTTCCTCGTTATCTATAACATTATAAGTGCGTTTGGTGTGTTTGTGTGAGACAGTGTGTGTATGTGTGTGCGTTTGTGTTTGTGTTATATTACCGCAGCAGCCGTGCATTGTGTGTACCGATCGTCTTTAAATGAGTTTAATCATCGGCACGAATCTTGAGCGCTGACCTTCACCTGCACAGAAGTGATTTATTAGCAAAGAACCAATCCCGAGTGACGGCTATGATGCGATGCGCTGCGGGCCAATTACCGCTTTACCCCGCCTCCGCGCCTCACTTCATATCACAACGGGGACCCAATAAATCACTTCTGCACAGGTGAAGGTCAGCGCTCAAGATTCGCGCCGATGATTATAACTGTTTTATTAACAGAAGTGTCCCAATAGCACACTTTTACTCAATCTCTTTGCAAGAAAGCAACACCAGAACCGAATAATATAAACACAGGTAATTAAATTAAATTGTCAACATTAATTAGTGGCAGTCGATCGTGGTGCACCAATAATAGACTAATTACTCTTTGAACGTCTGCCAGCTAGCATTTGTATAGGGAACACTGTAACATTATAGTGTTACTAATTATATATAGACTATTGATTAGTGTGTGCTAATATGGCGGTCTATTCTTTTCTTTGTTTGTGTGGAGATGTTCCTGTCAGTGTGTACATGTGTGAGTGTGTTATATAGCATACGAGTACAACTTTCTATGTATCCCTTACTAATTTATCAGTGCAAGAGTAAGTCTTTTTTTTAGTGTTTGCTTAAAGTAAGTAAAAATTTGATGTGGACCATATACACCGTGACTTTTTAGTCGTCTTACAAAGGTGGTCCACTCAATGTATCCGACCTAAAATAGCACTAGACATGATTATTAATTTTATAGCATTAATTAAGATAATAGGTGCAAAGAAAAATAAATAATACATTAGAAATAAGAAACATCCTGTTAATAATGTTTACGTATCAAACGGTAGAAAGTAGATACCTTCAAAGCGCTCGAGTCGAGTGATCGTTCCATCTCCATTTTTTACGAGACAAAATTATCTACGTCATGCGTCATAATAATGAATTTATTTTTATTTTTTAATTATTCAAATCTCATAAATAACATTTTTTTTCTATGAACGTTTACTAGTCATTGGATACATGAAGTTGGCTACCGTTGTAAGACGACTAAAAAATCACGGTGTATAAGTACCTAATAAATGTTTATATAAGTTCCTAAAATCGTGTTGAACTGCACGAGCCATGGAAGGGATTAAACTATGACAATTTAAATACCATCCATTAGAATTTACCATGACCATAATTGGTCTTACTACCAAAACCTTAAACACGTGTCAAACACTTGTCTAAAAAAAGTGTGGCTGCAAAATGGACTTAATTTCAACGTCATAATTTGTAATTTTTTTAGACAAGTGCTAAACTGACGTTTAAAAGTTTTTGTGGTAAGACGGAATATATTTTTGCCACTAGGATAGTACAATGTAAAAACAAACCTAAGTGTACCCAACCTTCACTAACTTATCTCAACTACTATGAGTCAGCTAAAACCTTTTTCATCCCTTTCCACTCTGAATCTTTTCCTTTCAAGATTAATAGATGGTCTGCCATAGATATGCAAATATATATTGGAGTTATCTCCAATCCTAGACTTAATTTTCAATATTAACTTTCTTAGCTCAATCGCATATTCATTAGGAGAGCGGTCTTTTCTCCGAGTTATCAATTTACTCGGTGTCGATTACAATCGGTATTCAATCGAGTACCGAGTTAAATCGATTCTCGAGTCGTTCGATTTAATTGAGCGTTGAATGAGAACTTTTTGAAGTTTGTCACTTTTGTCTTTTTGATTGTTTCGGCTGAATGTGAAATTGTTCATTGAGCTCGGAATAATTAGTTGTGAGCATGAATTAATTAACTTACTTTTACAGTAACAAAGTACTTTTTTAGTCAAATAAGTAAGAGGTACACAAAACTTAATTAAAGTTAATCTCGAGTTTTTTAATGATTTTATTTTTGGATGTTTCATTGTACTGTTTCTTCTTTTGATTCAACGTTCGATTGCGTTGGAATAACTTATACAAATAAATCTATATATATAAAAGAAAGTCGTGTTAGTTACTCCACTTATAACTCAAGAACGGCTGAACCGATTTAGCTGAAAATTGGCAGGGAGGTAGTTTAGAGTCAGGAGAAGGACATAGGATAGTTTTTATTACAAAGAATAAAAATAAAAAATACAATTTATTCCGGACATACAGCGCCATCTATTGTTCAAACCAAAAATCTGCCAGATGCCACTATTCCACGCGAACGAAGTCGCGGGCAAAAGCTAGTAAATAATAAAACCACTGTAATATAGTCATTTAACTTTAACCACACACCCTACAAGTGTATTAGTTGGCACTTTCCTTTATGTTCACTTCGACTTTTTTCAGCATAATATATTTTTAGCTCTTTTTTGGGCACCTTAGTATTCAATGTGATTAACGGTAAAATCTCCAGACCTCTACATATTTAAGCAAAGTTTTCGCCCAAGATTACCTAAGTGTATTTAAGGTACACCTAAATGTACTTGAAAGGGGCCTTTATCACTTATTTAGGCGATGTTTTTGAAGGTCTTACGCTTGGGCAGGTGCCAGACCTCTAATTCAGATGACACGTGTATCTAGAAGTAATTTGTGAAAATTAATGTTTGAGCAGAATTAACGTAGACAAATAAAGGTTCATTTAGTGAAGCATTTAATTGAGTTTGGTGGGAACAATGCGTTTTGTTGAGCTTCGTTTACAATTTTAAGAATTTTTTATTAGTTTTCTTTCTATTAAATTTCTTGTCATTTATTTGTTCAAATGTTTGATGTTCATAGCATAAATACTAGGAATAAACATAATCTTGCTGTACATGCTACTCGCCTCCACAGAGTAAGCAACTCGTTCATGGGTCAATGTATACGCTTTTACAATAAACTTCCCAAAGCGGTTCGTGATTTACCTATCAAGAAATTTAAAAATCATATAAAATCCAAACTTTTGAAAAAAGGATATTACAAAATATCTGATTATTTAAATGATAAAGAAGCTTGGGAATGAGCTGCTCGCTTAGTAAGTGATATCTTTTCAAATGCCTGTGTATTGTTCTTTTGACATTTAAATATTATTATCATCAGATAACATTTTATTAATGACATTTTTTTTTTGACATTTATATATTATAATTGTATTTTTTTTTTAATTATTATTATTGTGAATGTGAGTATCGTGTATGCGAGCAACATTATATACATATTCTTATAACATAAATACTGTCTGGCGGGTTTGAGTATTTTTAAATGGCCTACGCAAATGTTCTGCAGATCTGGTATCGTCGTGTGACAGGTCGTTGAGCTCCCTAAGATATGGTTGAGCTACACGACGACTGATGCATGCGTGCCGTCTGTTGGGACTGGTCAGCTCCAGCCTGATGTGGCTCTTTCCTCAAAAGGCCATTCCAGATCGCGTACATGGTGACACTCGCACATAATATTATTTGATTTATTTATAGCATGTTTGGACTTTAAAAGAGACTATGACCCTTGAGTTTGTTTCGGCATTTCTTCTCAGGGATCAGTCATTAGGAAATGCCGACCTCAGCGTTCTTAAAAATGACGTGTAAAAGTGATTTAATGTCCAACTTGCAAAATAAACGATTTCATTTCATTTCATTTCATTTCATTTCATTTCATTTCATTTCATTTCATTTCATTTCATTTCATTAGCTGATCTAATATTTAATAGGTTTAAACTAAGATTACAGCAGTAACAAAAAAGAGATTTCGTCAATAATTAAAAGATTTCAAGTTTTTTTTTAAGTTTTTTTAAATAAAAGTTAATGCCCACAATAGAATAATAGACACAATAAGTTTTAAATTTTATTAACTAATGAAGGTCTGACAGTCGCCGGCTCTAATATTATATCTCTGAATGAGTATATTCTATTCAGAATATCTACAAGATACCTTGACATTCTGATTTCAGCAGAACAATAATTAGTTCTAAATGTAGACGGCATAGTTGTAATATTATATCTAATAACACAAGCAAATACGTTCCGTTCTACGATATTAGATTACCAATAAACGTAATTGTCAAACGTTGAGCTACAGTTGCGTGGAGTGGCGCGATAGTTTGGCAACTGAATTTGATTACCCTTTATGTAAACTGAGGCAGCTATTGATGGAAGATGTTTGATTTTGTATCTAATTGATTATGATATTGTTCTATAAATAGTTTCTTATGTCTATTTTATCTTCGCAAATATAACAACAAAAAATCAGTGTGGTCAAAAGGTCTTTCTACAAAGCTCTACCCACATCCTTCATTATAACGAGGAAAATTCCACAAAAAATACAGCAATCAATCTACACTTGTACAAACAATAACCGATCATATTCCAACATGCGAGCCATATTGTTGCCCAAAACAAATGAAAACTCATTAATAAATCCGTCACCACAACTTGATCTATTAGGTCTTTATTAATTCAGAAATACACTGCGGTATCCTTCTTCGGAAGTGAGAGAGCCCAACACTGTGTTATGCGAAGTTAAACGCTCGATTTGCATAGAAATTATATCGTCCGCGCTTGTTCATAGGAAAATTTCCTAATTAAAACGCCTTTGGTACAGGGATTTTGTTCCAATTAAAAGTTTGTTCGCAGCACTCTTGCGTCGGGCGCAGTATTGATAAATTTAGCGTGCTGTGCGGACTCAATCATTGGCTTGACGATCAGTTTGCAGTTAGTATGACAAACAACAAAAAAATATTAGGTACACTAGTACTGCCCACGGGTTTGTCCGCGTCCCAGGGGACTATTCATGTCATGTACCCAAATAATAGCTAGCCTTATGGAAAGCTAAGATTTAGATGAGTAAAAGCTTTTTAAATAGGTTCGGTCTTACCATCCAAAAATTACTACATCCCACAATTTCTTAAGCCTACAAAACTCTTCATCATCATCATCAGCCTATCGCAGTCCACTGCTGGACATAGGCCTCTCCAAGTGCACGCCACTGAGATCGATTTTCAGCTTCTCGCATCCAGCTCAAAACTCTACATACCTTTTTTATAATATTAGTACCTACAGATAATACTATGAAAATCAAAAACAGTGTAAGTACTTTTAAAAACATTGATTACATCAGCAAGTGGATTTGTAGCTTATCTAGACTAAGCTGTTGCAAATATAAAAAAAAATATATATAAAATATTTGAGTTTAAGCTCACCTAGTTCTCAACACTAAATTGGATTAAAGTTGTAACAGTAATAAATCAATTACTTATATTAAATTTCATCAGCCTTGATAGAACATTTCAGCAATAAAGTTACCAAAATATATTACAAAAGACTATAAGGCACGTTAACCCTTTTCAACGCTTTAACAATGAGATCATTATAAAAGAAATTTCTAAACAAAAATGACAGAGCAAACTTGTTAAATTGTAATTTTTTCGTCCCCTTACACATTCTTCCGAACTTACCTCGAAATTCGACGGAGCCTTCGAGACACCCTTTTGTACAATAAATTCATTTTGAATGCCAACCCTGGATATACAAAAATCACAGTTTAGTTGCGACCCTACTAGATTGTAGTTAGGTACTTTTCCAGTTTTTCGATTTGGAATTCCTATGATTGTGTTTTTATATCCAATCGAATACGAGACCACAAGCAATAAGTGTCTAAGATCTTTTCGATCTTTATTTATCGAACTGTTGTAAGTGCTATTAACCATATTTTAAAATATTTACATTTTAAATTAAAAACTGTTCTAGTTAGGAACCTAATACTAAGAAGCATCAAAAAAATTCGTCCCCATCGCTGTCGATATTTCTAAATTTTCATAGTTTGAAGTATTCATTAAAAACCTGTATAAATAACCTGTAAAACAAGGTCAATAAAATTAATTATAATCTCTCAGAACTATACGTAAAGCTGCACAAAGTTCTACCACATTTCTCTAAGCTACCGCGCGAGTAATATATTTTCACAATAAATTCATTTGTGCGTCAACCTTCACCAATCTCTATTAGAGGGACATGATAGCCACTTGGCCGCTGTGGGTCTATGTGTCAAGGTATATGACAAATTATTATGGTAGTAACGTGTTTTCATGCAGTGAAAGCGAGAGTCTGAGGATGCGTTCAAACCAAACTGACTGTCAGCCGCCGAATGTTAGCGTCTATGCAGATTGCACGCATCGTCGATTACATGTGAACGAAAAAGTGAATATGTATGGAAATACTATAAACTGCGTATCGTCCGCACACACTCGGCGGCTGACAGTCACGTTTGGTTTGAACGCAGTCATAAGATGCCCGACCACGTCCTATAATAATCGGTGGCCGATATTTTGCGAGTATGGGACGATAGCCCCTTCGAAGATAGACTTTTAAATTTCGAGTAAGATTTATCAATCGAAAAAAATAATTACAATCATAGAAGAATTACCTCAGATGAATAGAACCTCTTTCTATTGTAACGAGCGCAATAAAATACACCTACATTTTATTTCGCGAAATCTTAGGTACACCTAATGCCCTTGGTACAACAGAATAAGCAATAAAACTGATTACTTTTTAAATAAATTATCAGAATGCCAGCAAAGAAAGGCCTTAATAAAGAACACAATGCGTGTCACGGTTTAATGAAAAATAATAGTTATTGCGTAACCAGCACGGGTGTTTTTTCACTAAAGATTTTTCAAGGTCGACTCTGATAAGGGTAATGAAAATTGATAATGTTGTTTAGGGTTTGATAGCTATCATGAAAAGCAGTAAATAAAAAACTTTTTTACAAAAAAAATCGGCCTAGAAGTCGGTGTCTAATGGATGTTACTAAGTTAATTTTGCCACCGACTTGTAGGCCGATGCACCTAAAATTAGTTTTTTTTTTTTTGCTTTTTAGTGTTTTTGGAAGTCGGTTTAATTTTTTTGTAAAAAAGTTTTTTATTTACTGCTTTTCAGTGATACGAATAGTTGTCACTATCCATATAAGTGGAAAGTTCTCATCAATACAAAGAATATAAGCCCAAATACGAGGTATTTTACATATTCAGTTGTCGAGTCCCCTCGACCTTCTCTAGTCTCCATCATCAGGTCAGCTCCAAACCTTCACTGTTGCAAAAGTCTCGTCAATACAAATAATATAAGCCCAAACACGAGGTAGTTTACATATTCAGTTGTCGAGTTTCCTCGACCCTCTCTGGTCTCCATCATCAGGTCAGCTCCAAACCTTCACTGTTGCAAAAGTCTCGTCAATACAAATAATATAAGCTCAAACACGAGGTAGTTTACATATTCAGTTGTCGAGTTCCCTCGACCCTCTCTGGTCTCCATCATCAGGTCAGCTCCAAACCTTCACTGTTGAATAGTACTTCTAGGCATACACCTGAGTGTCAAGTTTTTACCCTATGTATGCCTACAACTTTCGAAGGTTGCCCTCGATTTCTCAGGGTTTCCATCATCAGATCCTGACCTGATGACTATGGGACCAACTGGCAGCAATTCCGCGTCGAACAAAAACAGAATCACGTAAGTCGGTCTATAAACCTCGGAGTAATCGATGTACATACATAGAAAAAAAAAAAAAAAAAAAAAAAAAAAAACATACCGGCCGAATTGAGAACCTCCTCCTTTTTGGGAAGTCGGTTAAAAATTGGCTGTGTGTTCTTTGTTGGGATGAGCAGAGATTGAGGTAATAACGATGACCATTTTGAAATTGAAACATCATCCCCCCCGAGCCTTTTTCCCAACTATGTTGGGGTCGGCTTCCAGTCTAACCGGATTCAGCTGAGTACCAGTAAAGCACTGGTACTGGTACTACAAGAAGCGACTGCCTATCTGACCTCTTCAACCCAGTTACCCGGGCAACCCGATACCCCTTGGTTAGACTGGTGTCAGACTAACTGGCTTCTGACTACCCGTAACGACTGCCAAGGATGTTAAATGACAGCCGGGACCTACAGTTTAACGTGCCATCCGAAACACAGTCATTGGTGTCTAAGATATACTTAGAAAGTACATACAAACTTAGAAAAGTTGCATTGGTACTTGCCTGACCTGGAATCGAACCCACTAGGCCACCATTGGTTCTTTGCCCACTGGGCCACCACGTCTTTTTGAAATTGAAATTGAAACATATTAATCAAAAAAACCCCCGACGGTAAAAATCTTATTGAAAAATAATAAAATAACTCAAAACCCCCGACTTAACCCAATTATATAGGAATATCCGTCGGGAGCTGCCATTAAACCAGCTAAAGGATTCTAGTGTCGTGATGACATAAAATACACTCAATTAATTGTTGAAATTTCATATAGAAAAGGCAGCCCCCGACGGTTATTCCTATATAATTGGGTTAAGTCGGGGGTTTTGAGTTATTTTATTATTTTTCAATAAGATTTTTACCGTTCGGGGGTTTTTTCAAAATTTTTAATTTTGCTTAATTTTATTTCAGACTTTTTAGAGAACATATACGAATTATAGTCTATATAATATGTTATTGCAATATTATTTTGCACCGATATTGTAGCGCCCTCTAGTGAGTTACAGGCGTAATTTTTATTATTTGGGAACATGCATTAAGCACGTACACATTGCTGATGAAAACAGAATTGTAATCGGACGTTTTGATTATATTGTAACATTGTTTGGCACTAATATTGTGGCGCCCCCTAGTGATTAATAGCCATGACACCTATCTAAGAACATGAACTCATCGAACACAAAACCGTTATTGAAAACCGCATCAAAATCGGATCATTAGTTTAGAAGGTAGGTGGGAACATTACTCTGCTCTTTTGCACTAATATTGTGGCGCCCCCTAGTGAGTTACAGCCATGACACCTATCTAAGAACATGAACTCATCGAACACAAAACCGTTATTGAAAACCGCATCAAAATCGGATCATTAGTTTAGAAGGTAGGTGGGAACATTACTTTGCTCTTTTGCACTAATATTGTGGCGCCCCCTAGTGAGTTACAGCCATGACACCTATCTAAGAACATGAACTCATTGAACACAAAAACGTTATTGAAAACCGCATCAAAATCGGATCATTAACTTAGAAGGTAGGTGGGAACATTCCTTTGCTGTTTGGACTAATAATGTGGCTCCCCCTAGTGAGTTACAGCCATGACACCTGTCTAAGAACATGAACTCATCAAACACAAACCCTTTATTGAAAACCGCATCAAAATCAGATCATTAGTTTAGAAGATATGTGGGAACATTACTTTGCACAAACGCACACACAAACACACAAACACACAAACACACAAACACACAAACGCACAAACGCACATCTCTCACCCTAAACGCATATACCTGCTCCGTTCCGTCGTGGGTAAAAAAACAGACTAAGATGCGTTTTGTGCAAAGCTCTCTATGTCAGCATACTCACATATTGCCAGATATGTTTGAGATGATTTGTGCTATTAAATGACAATCCTTTTGCAATTTGATCATAAATCCAGTCCCATATGCTACTGAGAAAATTCACATCAATATAAATTGAACAATAACAGCACATATCAGGAGCTAAAGCTCTTCTTCTTTTGCAGTCGAGTATGAAACAGAAGTACGACTTAGTTAATAAAAATATTACTCCCACACATATGGTACAATAACTTGTTTATTACACAAACAATTAGATTCATCTTTACGAACGGAACTAGAATAGACAGGTCTCTATATATTTAATGTAATTTTACTTCTCATATTACGGTTACGGCTACTCGATTATCTATGATTCTGAACCAGGGAAAGACTAATCAAACGTAAACATTTAGAGCAATATATGATTATATAAAATGTCTTTTAATACGTAAACACGGCGTAGACAGTCCAAGTCATAAGGCTTTGAAAAATCGAATGTTCTATATCAGTAATCTAAAACAATGTCCATCTAGTCCTAAAATTATCATTTTCTTCTACATAAAATCATAGTATACCATTGATGTGGTTCCCCATAAATTGCAATACATTGCTTGCGGTTCCTACCGCGTGTTACTAGACGATAGTTCGCATCTGCTCACCCCCTCACATTACAACGGTATCATGACAGCCAGTCTGAGTAAACACTATAAATTATGCAAATTATATATTTTATTACCTACAACACACATCCCCCCGATTGTTCGCACTTTACTCGTACAACTATGGAATCGTGTTAACTTTTGACGGGCTTGGTTTTAGTTGGGGCTGGTAAATCAGCGTGTTATTTAAATAGTTTGATTTTTAATATCGGATTTTTTAATTAGAGCTTTAAGTTAGATTACTTTCATTATCAATTCGAGATACACATGTAGCATACATTTTGTATACATTCAACATTTTCTGCAAAATGAAAATCAATTTCTGTAACAACGAGTAGCATGATATATGCTTAACCTCTTTCTGCATGTCCAATCTCACAGTACAATTAGAAAAAAGCTTCTTTATTAACTACAAATAAATAGTAATTTACGTCTTATTCAATTCTTTTGAAACATAAAACACGTAGTTGAAAGTAAGTTAATTATAAAAGAAATACAAAAAACACAATGTCACCTTCAACGCTTTTTAATTTAATTCTGTTTTTGTGTTTAATTCAACACTGCTACAAACCATTGTGTGAACAGCACTGTAATTTCATACAAATTAATGTGAAAACAACGTTTTCAAGTAACAGACGAAATAATAAATACACTTTATGAAACCCAATATTTTTCTCCCACGTATACGAATACCTAGCTGAAATGGTTTCAGCTCCGCCCTAGTAACGTAAAATTTGTATCCCAAAATATTTTAATATCACTTCCATTGTAGCCAGCCATTTCAGGCACACTTAAAATGCAAACCCTAGTGTATTGAGTTAGGTACAAACCGAAGCTGAAATAAAAATAAATGTATTATAAACTCCTTGAAATAAATTTACGATAACAACAGAATTTGCATATTTTAATGTATCGCTGTAGTATACTCCATTCCGATGCGATCTTGAGGTTATGCTTTCGATTCAACAATTCCCCTACTAAGACTTGTTAGCTCAAGTACTTTGCAGAATATTCATAGACTAGAGCTCCTTTTAAAAGGGAGCGTTGAGTGGTTCGGTTAAGATCTGCGTCGATATCGGGAATTAATTGAATAAAACGCAGTGTTGGATGAGAGAAGGCAAGGCATCAAGAAGGAGCCCTCATGAATATGGATTCATGTTAAAGTGTTCCTCGCTCTGTAAAAAGTTGAAGTTATTAAGTCGATGGCCATTAAATCGGAGGTCAAAGTACGTACAATTGCTGAACGGGGGCCCAAGAGATTTATCGGTTCCCTAATTGATAATTTATTACACTGAGTCGAATGAATTTGAAATGAAAATGTAGACCTTTCAATACTTTGCCGGCGATAAATTAACAGAAAAATGTTGGGGTTTCAGATAATTGAAAGTTAAGGAGACGTTTTGATACAAATGTCGGTACTTAATACGATGGATTTAACTGAAGTTCCAGTTAATTATTTTGTGATAGCATTTGTATCTTTGCTTATCAACTGCGAGGCTTTATGCTGAAGTAAAGGCTCAATACGGATTTTAGAACAGGGTATAGCGTTGAATCAACTTTTGGCTGTTTGCCAGACGTTATCGAATTTATGTCAAAGATAGAAACTGAGGTGAGAAATGTAAGCACGTGTTTTTATTTCTTCAATATGAAATTATTAAAAGCTTTGAGCAGAAACGCGTATACTATTTTGTATTGCTGTGATAAGATAAATAAAATTGTTACACCGTAAGCAAGTATTAAACGTCGCAATCGATGAATTTTCAAAAATGTTTGCTTTTAAAATTATTTATTTTTGACTTACATTCAAGGTTTCGTGGCTCCACATCGAAAGGCGAATATAAGGCAAAGCCCCTATTCTTAAATCTCAAGCTTCGTGTTCATATCAGGGGCTTATTAAAACTCACAACTTTCTGAATTTTATTAATTACTTGGAAATACTTGGAATACCGTTATTATAAATTGCTTCTAAAGTTTAAATGCAAGGTATTTCGTTTCATTTATGTAATATTCACTTTGGGAGTTTTGTGTTGATTATTCATATTAATATCGCGAAGGAAAACAAAGAGTTATTCCATTGTTCTTGTAATTTGTATAATAATGGTTCGCGTTTAAGATGTTACTGAGAATTCCGGGATTGGGATCAAGAGATACTTTGGAAGTAGATGGAAGATAATAAGTAGCTAATTAATGATGAAATGACGTGCCCCGTAGTATTAATAGGTCATTACAAGTTGACTCGCCTACATTAATCGTGTTAACAATTAAGGCTCCCACTCATTGAGTTCTTCGCAACCCCAATAATGTCAATATTGGTGGATTGCGTAAAGATAAATGACAGTGTAAGAAAAATTATACACATCAGCAACAACATATCCGAGACGCAAAATTCGTTGACCAAAAATAGTGAACCGGGGAAAAATGGACCTATACCACAACAAACGATGGGTAATTGGCCCGGAATAAATTTCTATGACAAAGTGTTTGGGTTAATTACTAAAGGTCCGACGAAAATGGAGCAGTGCTTTGTAATCCCAGTGGCGATGACAAATTTGCAAAATTGTTTCGGTTTTGTTTCGGGTCTCGAGATTCAGACTTCACTAATGAGAGTTGGTTCGCCGCGGTGACCGACTATGGTTTTTACCTGTTTTTTGGGACACATTAGGTGGAATTTGATGGTATTTTGTTTTCTAATGATTATGCTTTAAAAGGGTTTTTCGAAATATGCTTCTGGTTGTGGTCGTTAGGCTGCGTTTGTGGTTGAGCGTTGTTTGGAAAATAATATGTGGAAATGGGTACTGTTTAATTGTATTAATAAAAAATTTCAATAACAGGTACATAATAATTTATTTCAATTTTTTAAAACTAGATATTTTTCTATTAGTATCTAGACCAGGTTTAAAATGGCTCTTCATACTGAGTGGTAAGATCTAAGCTAATCCGAAGAGAGAAATGTCGTCATAAGACGTGACTTTTCTCTACCGACTACCGTCGTCTATGAGAAATTCTTCACTTAGCTGCCCGGAGATAGTAGAATAGCTGGGAATATGATAACAGATATAAATGGCTACCACTATCAAACAGTTAGTTTTAACCACTAACGCAAAAAGGGAGGTAACTATTTTTGTTGTTTTTATTGCACTTTATAATCGTTTTTAGCATTAAAACGTATACATATTATTCCATGTTTTTACTCAGAATTGAAATCGTGTTTTCACGACATATACATAGATAAATAAAATTCTTTCATTTAAGATTGAATAAGCCTATATTATGTAACTTTAAAACACTGGTCGATTTCGTTTTTAACTTGAATATTTAACTTTTCAACTATCTAATATTATGAAATTCACCGACACTAAAAATACACGAGCTCAATTACCCCCACACTCCTCTCCTTGAAGCTACTTAAACTATCCAGCTCACTAGTTCCAGCTTAAATAAATATCGACCTACAAAAGCAAATATCTACTTTGAAATAAGAGTAGGAACATTGAGAACTAAATCACTAGCGGAGGTGCCATAACGGAAAATCTCTTAGGAAAGTAGCACGCTCAAAATGCTGGTGTGCGGGGGACAAGGAACGTTACTGTCTCCGCCCTTATACGCCTTCTTTGTACCATGTTTTGTAATACCAAAAATCGTTGATAGGTGTCTCAAAGAACCCGAACGCCTCGTTAATTCACTTGTAACTGATCGTTTTGGTCATGCCCGCCATACCTTTTTGACCTAGAAGAAGGCCCGTGACCTACCTGCATTATGGCATCTCCGCTCATCTTTCCTTACTCTTTGAGTAGAAACTTGTCTAGCTTTAGTAACCTTTTTAGTACTAATTTCCTCCGGTTTGAGACTAGAGGAATTTATCAACTTTTCTACGTGTGTTGAGACGGAACTAATTAATGTTCTGTGTGTTTTCATTGTACTTTATAGGTGTGTGATTTTTTTGTATGTTTAATTATTTATTAGTTTTTTTTTCTTTCATACTTCTTGATTGTTGCTGCTCTGTGTAAATGTATTTGGTCTTTGTGTTTCGTTTGTTTGTTATGTAACTGATTATAGAGGTATATTGTGTATCGATTTTGTTCATATCAAAAAAGTGGGTATTATGGATCTACAATCCTGTATCAATTTCAATCGTCAAAATCCATACAATCAGCGGAGAATTCCAATCACCATCAATTTATATTTACAATATAGATAAGACTTACTAAATATTTTTGGAGGGAAAAAAATAATGTCTTCATTAACTTTATTAGCCCACTTAAAGCATCGCTGATTTAATGGCCCCACAAAACTTATATCACGTGCAGTTTGTCGCTCGGCTTTTCGTCGCGTCCCATCCTAGTCACGTGACACGCTAGTCGATACTAATTAGACAAGGTTTTAGCTCCCGCCGGTTTTATGGCCTCAAGAATTATACCGACGTAATAAGTTCTGACCTCTCGTTTTATGCTTGGCAATTTTGATGTTAATCTTACTTTTGATCTGGTTACAAAAAGTTGGTAGTTTTTATTAGGTTTTTTATGTGTTTTGAATAATACTTGGTTGCGTTTGTTATCTTTATGGTGATGGAATTTTGGCCCCGGATAGAAAGTAGTGGACGTCATTTGGACTGATAACTAGAGTTGGATTAAGTTGCTGAGTTTGAGAGGCTTATGTTAGGGTCAATCCCCACTGAAAGAGCAGCGGCTGGCAGCGGCCGGCAGCGGCCGTAAATGCAAGTGATTGAGCGCGAGCGCGGCGGGCCGCGCGGCGCCGCGCCGCGCTCTTACATTGTCCGTGCTCTTACGGCCGCTGCCGGCCGCTGCTCTTTCAGTGGGAATTATCAATTTTACACCAAAGACTACGTACCATTGTGCACCTAGCACCTAGCCATGATCAAAGATATAAAATAAAATCTTTGACTTTAACATTTCACATAAGGAAACGTTAAGTTCCAGATATATGCTACAAATTGAATAAATAGGCACGCTTTGTCCATACAACAAAAAACCAACGATCTGAACAACAATCGAAATAATGAGCTTTTAACAAAATTCCACGAACTAAAAATAATAATTTAATTAAAATTCCAAAACGCAGTGTAGTCTGCCAGCAATAACAATTAAACGCAAAGCCAGACTGCAACCGGCTAACTGAATAAATTAAAGTATTCGCCGGACTGGCCTGTAAACTCTCTGTTTTACAACTATATAGGAATTCTTATAAGTACCTAGTTTTCTGTCTAGACTACAGATGAAAGAAGCCTGTTTTAATATTCGGACAATAAAGTTAGAAATGATTTTACTTGAACGCCAAGAAGTTATTCTTGTGTTTTTTTTTTAAACTGAGGATACGAAGTAATAGGTGGGGATTGATTCACATCGCTCTGTGGATTTATTTTGAGCTTATAAGGCTTCTAAATACCAGTGACTTCAGGTAGTGTTAAAATAGAAATGCATGCCAATTAAATGCAACCGCACCAGACAAAGGGCAAAAACAATACCATTTTCACCATGAACCGTCAAAACAAAGATCTCCAAGTTCTCCAACAATCAACAAATACCATATTCCTTTCACAGCCAGAGGTCCATGGAAATTTCAAACACAATAGCTTGAAGAAAGGAACCCGCCACTTACGAAGCTCTATGGCAAGGAAAGATTAATTTGTACCTCCGCCGGGAAAAAGAAAAATAATGACGGGGATACGAAGAGCCTGTCATATTTGTAATGTACACGGAATTCCCAGTTATTAAGCGTAAGAGGAAATATAAAAGGACAACGTATTATTTGGTGCAGGGAGGTATTTGGGGGTATTAAAATGGTTTAGTTGATATGTGGAGTTTGGATTGACTTATCATTGTTTCATTGTTCGGTATTAACGATTAAAAACTTCGAAATACGTATTTTCAAATTAAATTATCTTATCTTTTGTTCTGATGGGAAGTATTAAAATCGATAATGGCTTATTTATTTACTATGTAGAAAAAAACGTCATGACAGTTCAATGCGATGCATAAATAAAAACCCGTTTGACGATTTTTTTCGTGATAAAGGTGCGGTTTAACAATAAACTTGTAGTGAAGTTTTGGTTTACTGTGATTTTGGAATTACTAATGTTTCGTTTGACATGGTCAGTTTTCTTCCAGAGTCCGTTGAACCCAAATCCGGCCCTGCCCTAATGTTCATAATATCCATTAATGACGAAATATTATTAGATTTGTCACCAGACTTATCCATTACGACACACGTAATGAGATATGTCGCAACTATTCCCACAGAAATCAATTAAGTGATCCCTTTGACATGTTAAATACCGCCACATACCGTTATACCTATTGCTTTATATTTTTGTTTGTTCTTGTTTATTTGCTTTCAGCTTTATGAAATACTTGGTTGGAACTATTTTCCGCACTCAAATAATAACTAGACTATCTCCTCTGTCAGGTTCTAGTGTGTCAGTGTACCTTTCCTTCAAATTTCGGTTCAGTAGTCTACGAGTCAAAGATACATAGACAGGCAAAGTTACAATCGTCAAATCTCTTTTGTATACAAGCCGAGAGTTGGTAAGTATCCGAGATTTTTCTATGTTGAACCTGTTGAAGCAATTGCAATATTATTCGTAATCGCAATATTATTTTCCATTCCCGTAGTAGTAACTATTACTGCTAAGCCTACAAACTATGTACTTCTATGAACGCTGTAAACTAATTCTTCGAAGCTACATAGCACAGCCAGTAAATATACTAAGGCTGAACAGTGAACACAAGTTGCAAACCCAGCCGAGTTTCATAATCGCGTAGAATTCGTCACGTGCCGAGACCCCAAGTTAATAACGGCCAAGTGTCGCCCCCCGGCGTCGCCTATTCTGATATAATTGTGGAACAAAGGGTCGCCAGATGTAGAGGTTTGTCACGAAACTTTATCTGTTAGGCTTTGTCAATGCTTCCAAGATTATGGTGTTGAAGTATTTGCAGTGCAATTATCGTGAATGTCAGTTGGAGGAGTTAGTTTTCGGTTTGAAGGTTATTCAGTTGTTATGATTTTGAGTTACGAATAAGTTACAGGTCCTGTACCAATTAATGATCATGAAGATAAAACTAAAAATAATTAAGTGGTTTGAAGCGTTTGAGATACGTTCATATTTATTTAAAAGATGTTGATACGACACGTCTTGCATTAGTTATCAATTCAAAAGCAGATAAGGTCAAAGTCAAATATGTTTATTTAAATAAGGTTAATCCATCCCCAATAGCAAATATTAGAAAAATCTGTGGAGATTATTTAATAAATATGGACTTATTCTGCTCTTATGTTTTGTTTTGGACCTTTGAAAAAATACAATACATTTTCCCAATAAGCCTGCCTTCTTGTAACGACATCACCTCTTGATAAAACACTAGCCTCCAAAAAATAATTGAACAAAAAACCCCCCTAGATATCACACGCGGGTGATTTAAGGAGTGCCTACATCATAGAGCTCTCGCGACCGCATCCGCGCTCAAACGACTCCGTCTTCCTACTTGAGTGACTAGTTTCCTCAAGTGTAGGGCTCTTACCATCGGACTCTTGAGCCTCTGACATAACAACCGTCTTGTTGTATATTATATACCTTTGTGTGGTTTTCTATGAATAATAAGAATTTCTATGTTATATGATGTTATGTTCGTGAAATTTAGGGAGTTGGGTTTGTCCATTTATTTTGGTGCCTAAGAATTGTGAACAAATTGAGTGTTCGATGTTTCAATTCCAATCTATTATTTGAAAATTCGATGACATTTTAGTCTGGTTTTATAATTATATCAAGCTCAAACACACGTAAGTATCATAAATCTTTACTAATCCATATAACTTAAAATTCTGCCCCTCATTCCCTAAAAGTGATTTATCATTTTACAAATCGATTAAGAAAACTTCGAAAACGTGTTAGTTTGAAATAATATTCTAAGTTCTGACCTTCAGCAAAATGGAAAGTACTAGGACAATAGTAGGTCACAGGAGATTTACGATATTCACTGCTCTTAGTAAGTGTCCTCTTGTGACACTATGCTCGCCTGGTAATTTTATCCGTTACGTTGAAAAGATTTCGCAAGATTTACTGTTGCGATATGTCTTCACCGATTTTAGGGATAGACCGTTATCAGACTTTTTTGGTGTTCTGAATGTGTCGCGACAAATTGAGTGAAATTTTTCACATGTTGTCTTGTATTACGCAGGAAAGGACTGATTCATTTTGAAAATTTTATACACAACGCTTTTGATAAGCATTTTTATTTTACCTTTTACCTCAATAAAGTTGACGTAATGCACTTTGCATTTATCTGCGCAAGGGACATTAAAAAACTATGGAACGCGCACGTGAATGTTACTGCCCTATAATTTGTCAATTAAAACACTGATTCCGCCAACAGCCGGGAATGCTTCTCATTTCACTGCTGAACGCACATGGGGTACGAACCCAAGTGTGCTTACAAAACCCGACGCAACAACGGGTTCTTTTTTCAAAAATAAACCCTCCAATACAGTGCACAAATCAACCGGCACTTTCGATTAGTACAATACGCGAGGGCGATATGTTTCAACGGGGTTTCGGATCGATATGTGCAGCCGGATCAACCGTGTTGATTGGCTTCGGACTATCACCAGTCGCGACTAGTGTAAACCGGTTGTACGCTCCCGGCTCACATTGCTCGATTTGATTTTCGTTTGAAAAAAAGTTGCTAGCCGATTTTTGAGGTGTTAGTTTGAATGTATGCGGGTATTGGTGTTGAGTGGTCATGCAATCCTAAAGATAGCATCGGAACTTGATCAAAGGACCAATCTTTGGAACTCAATATTGCAAGCATTCAATCGAAATGATTGGACTGGCCAAACAGAAACTGCAGTTTCAACACGTTCTAAATTCAAAACACGCGTCCTAATATTCTGCGCTTAACAGCTGTACCCAAATTACAAAGTACTCCGTAATATAGTCTCTCATAAATCTGTCACATAAACTCCACCTATAATGGCGCTGGTATTAAAACACAAACTTGTAATAGGAACTCGGCGTCTGCCATTATAATTAACCTAAGAGAATCGAGCGGCGTTCACAGCCGATCTTTAGAACAGTAGGAACACCTTAGTCTCGCGAGCGGGATTACACCGCTTTAAAATTCCCTAGACACTTCACACGAGCTCACCCTTCATAGGTGGATAATGGGCCAGGTTTCCGATAGAAGCGGAAAATCTTTGTGAGTCTAGCTTCGATAGATATATAGATAGGTATAGGTAGGTAGGCAGAGACAGCGTACTGTAGACTGCACCGTGTTAGGGTGCTGGTATTATGTGAAAAGATTAAAAGTGCACTATTAAAAACAAATAAATAATTTTTATTATTTCGATATTTGGAAAATATTTCCTGAATTGGTATATTAATTAAGGTAATTTTATATTGAAGTTATATTGTAAAGGTTATATTGTATCTACCACTTATCCTTCTTGTTGAGTTGTTTATTATGTTTATTGAGTTGTTTATTACAAACTTTACATAATTTCAAAATCTGTTTTACTTTTAGAATCAATATTTAGGCATATAGTTTCCCCAGTCAAAGACGTTACATCGATATTTTCCCCTAAGACGTATCTCGCTCTTCGCTTACACTAAGACCGAAGCCTTACCCTCCCCTTTCTCAGCTTACCCGGGGGCCTATTTGAGCGTATTCGAGCTCGCTAGCTAATTGAGTCGAGACTCCTCCTGATTGTAGACTCAGCAACAAAACTACACTTATTTTTTCTCTAAAGTACATTTAATAAAATGTGGCGAAGAATTTTATATCGTTAAAGTTTATATTTGTATAGAAAGTACTTGAAATAATACGGTTAAGGATCCAAAGTTGCTAAAGAAAAATAATAAAACTACCTGAACCGGGCATTGAATACAGTGCCTCATGTTCAACAAAGATTTTTCAAACGCAAGACAGAAGAAAGAGACAGTAATATTTATTTTCCTATGTAATAAGATTAACATAATATTACGGCCTGCTTGCTATTTTTCATGAATCTTTTATTCTTGCTTGTCGTCTCCTAACTGATTTATGAAAAGATTCACTTTGCATCTTTCTCCATTGTATTATTTTCTTAACATAAAAGAACCCACATTGGTATGCGCTCGACTGGTCTTTCTGTTACAGGAATTCACAAAAACCCTTTGACTGTGAAACCCATATTAGATTCAAAGAAAGTCCGATAATATACATATGTTGGACTGTTAAATAATAGAAAATAAAATCTATGTATAAGTGCTCGTATTTACGTCACGTGTCGCGTTGACGAAGGGACGGACGGATGGATTGAGGAAGGACCAGAAACGTTGTAGAATATCTTACAGAAGGACCAAAAGATTGATAAAGTTAATTTTAAATAATGTTTGTTATTTAACTTTCAAAAGAGTAATTATAAATAAGTAAAACAGACGCTAGAGTCGTGTCAAAACAAAACGACTACAAATCGTTCTTAAGCAATTGTCAAACGTCTGTTTTCCTTTTTTACAAGCTTTTTACAAGCTTTTATTTAACTTGCAATGTATTAGTATAAGATCCCGCCATAGAACGACCTTCACCGGGCTGGTTATTGGATTAAAAGTAATTTTTAGTTAATAAAATATGCCAATAAAGAGATTGCAAATGGGTTGCCAAAAAAAATCCTGTCTGGAATCAATTTATTAATAGTTCAAAAAGAACATTTTTTTCAAACATACCACTGGTTTGTTTATTAAAAAAAATATATCCCAATCGAAAGTATGCAACCCATAGAATATGCAAACGTTAGGTTGACTATTATATTCCCGTCACTAACCTTTGGTTGCCAGGTATAAACAGGTAAATCGGTACTAGTAACTTGCACCGGTCTGGTTATTTAATGAAATTTATATGAAAATAAAGATTATTTAATTACAAACTCGGTGGTATAGGGTTGTTTACAAAAAATCTGTCATGAATGCCGGTTGGCGATTTTTAAAAATTGAAATATTTCCTAACAAAATAATAAGCACATCAGTATCAGAGGCTTTAATTAAAATTCTTGAACCTGGTTGCGCTTTGTAAGCATGAAAAATAATCCTTGTATCTGCCTCTTCGTGATGACATTCATAATTAAATTCTAAAGTTTTCTTAATGAAATCCTCCTCAACTTGGTACGAGTAGCACAGATGGTCCACGGTTAAAAAAATTTTTTTGTCCTTGATTATTGTTACCAAATGACTGTTCTTCCAATAATCAGCCAGAAACAGCACCAAAGCCTCTTTAAAACGATAATTTTTAAGGCTTTGCAAAAAATTTTTAGGTCTGGTTTGATGCGGTCCCGAAATTTAAAATTTAGAAAACTTTAGAATTTAATTATGAATGTCATCACGAAGAGGCAGATACAAGGATTATTTTTCATGCTTACAAAGCGCAACCAGGTTCAAGAATTTTAATTAAAGCCTCTGATACTGATGTGCTTATTATTTTGTTAGGAAATATGCACAAAATTTCTGAATCAGAAATTTGGCTTGCCACTTCAGCAATAAAAAAAACGAATAACCAACCTGCTGATTGCATTAATTGTACCGATTTAGCGTCGAAATTAGGACTTAAACTATGCCTAAGTCTTCCCGCCTTCCATGCGTTTACAGGTTGCGACTACACGGCAGCTTTTTATAATAAAGGAAAAGTAAAACCCTTTCAGCTATTTTCTAAAAATGAAAAATATCAAACGGTGTTTGCATCACTAACCGATGAAGCCGATATTTTCACTGTCGAAAAAATGAACACCGTTCAAGAATTTACTGCGAGCATGTATGGCATCAAGAACTGCTCCAAAGTGAACGATGCGAGATATCGCATTTTTATTAAAAATTACTCTGCTAAAGAAGACAGTGAGCAGTTTTTAAAAAAAATAAAAGGCTTTGACTCCAACTCTATACCACCATGCTGGATATCATTGACTCAGAAAATTTTACGAACAATTTTCGTAAATTCCATGTGGCTTAATGCAACGGATCCGGTATGCGTGAAACTTCAGCCTGAGAATTGCGGTTGGTTCTTAGATGAATATTTAAAACCAGTAGGGTTCATTGGGGATCATACACCTTTAAGGATAGAAGACATTGTCGAAACATCTGAAACAGGGAACGACGACGAAGAAAGTTCAGAAGTTCCAGACCACAGTTATATGTCCGATGACTCGGAATCTGACTAATTTTAAAAAGAAAAAAACATTTGTATTTGTATTTTATAAGGGAACAAATATAATGATCACCATAGAATGCTTTGATACCCTAAGTTTTGCAACCAGAAATATCTACTGAACACCAGAAAAATAAAGTCTAAAAATGTAATAGTACCAGCTATTTTAGTCACGACTTCACTTTAAATTGTATTCGACCACCAAATTTAGTAAATGATCACCAACTCTTGACGACCAAATTAATGTATTATTTTTGCCTAAATAAGTCACTGTGATTGCCATAAAATGTAGGCTTATCACCAAATAAAGTATTATGGCGCCATATTAAGTTATGTGTCCGGCTTGCAATGCATGCGTGAGTGTCAGTATGACGACTGACAGGCAAACATGGAAGAAAATGACATATTGCGCCGACGCCAAGTAAAATTGGGAACAGGGCAGGAGAAAGAAGAAGAATGTGTTTCTCAATACACTCTTATCGCACTGTTTAGAGGACAAAAAATAGACAATTTTCCACGCTAGTGCAGGAAAAGGGTCCCCATAATGTTATTTCATTTATTTTATCAGGCCGAACTTATTTTTTTGGAGTCAGTTTACTTAAACAGGATAGCAAGATGTAAAAACTTTTTTGATGATCATTTACTACTTTTGGTGATCATTTACTACTTTTGGGATAACAATGATTTATTTGGACTCATTTTGCTTAAATAGGATTACTTTCTTACTTTAAAATGGTGGTTTAATTTTGGTGATCATTTACTATTTTTGGCTTACGCATGATTTATTTTGGAGTAATTTCACTTAAATAGGATAGCAAAGTGTTAAAACTTTGGTGATAGTTTTACATTAAAATGCGAGTTTCATTTTGGTGATCATTTACTATTTTTGTCTGCTGTTTGTTACTATATCTGGTGATCAGTTAAACATAAGCCATTTTATAATACAAAAAGAAGAAATTTTTAATTTTTTGTTGTTATTTTGTCTGCAAATAATAAAAATAAAAATTGCAAAATTAGTTTTATATGTATTACTATTCCCTTCTTATTTACTGAAGATATATATACTTTATAGTCACAGAAAATATATACACGCATATATATTTAATTTAGTAAAAAAAAATTTACTTTTATTTTTATTTTAATATTAAGCTACTCCAAAATGAAACGCAGCGTGTGTGAGTCTATTGCTATCCTTCTCATTTTCAGAGAGCAGAGAGCATGCGCATACGCTTTCTGTCTATGGTCGAAGTGGAGGCAGCTGCGATGCTGTGTCCTCTTCTATCGCATGGGTTGGTTCGCTGGGACCTCTCTGTCGCACGTATTCACTCGCAGCAATATTTCAATTTTAAAAAATCGCCAACCGGCATTCATGACAGATTTTTTGTAAACAACCCTATACCACCGAGTTTGTAATTAAATAATCTTTATTTTCATATAAATTTCATTAAATAACCAGACCGGTGCAAGTTACTAGTACCGATTTACCTGTTTATACCTGGCAACCAAAGGTTAGTGACGGGAATATAATAGTCAACCTAACGTTTGCATATTCTATGGGTTGCATACTTTCGATTGGGATATATTTTTTTAAATAAACAAACCAGTGGAATGTTTGAAAAAAAAGTTTTTTTTGATTATCAATTAATTAATTCTGGACAGGATTTTTTTTGGCAACCCATTTGCAATCTCTTTATTGCCACATTTTATTAACTAAAAATTACTTTTAATTCAATAACCAGCCCGGTGAAGGTCGTTCTATGGCGGGATCTTAGACTATATGTATGTATGTATGTATGTATGTATGTATGTATGTATGTATGTATGTAACTATGTGTGTTCGGGTGGAATTTTACAACTCAATTTTAAGGCACTTGCCCTCAACCGATTGAGCTGAAATTTTGCATACATGTTTAGTTTGCATGACAATGCATGTTAAGCTATGTGACGTCATTCTAAATCTAACATGGCTAAATATACAAGATGGCGGACTAGTTATTTTTAAGGCACCTATACAATATGGGTATCAAATGAAAGGGATTGACAAGTAGAACACATTGCACTTTACGAAATAAAAATCCAAGATGGCCGCCGCTACAAAATGGTGAATAACCTATTTTTTTCAATCCCATCCATATGGGTATCCAATGACAGGGCTTGGCAAGTAGAATAAAGTGCACTTTCATCATCATCATCATCATCATCAGCCTATCGCAGTCCACTGCTGGACATAGGCCTCTCCAAGTGCACGCCACTGAGATCGATTTTCGGCTTCTCGCATCCAGCTCCTGCCAGCCGTCTTGCGCAAGTCATCACTCCACCGTGCCTGAGGACGTCCTACACTACGTTTGCCGAGGCGTGGTCTCCACTCTAGAACTCGTTTACCCCAACGGTTATCGGTTCTTCGGCTAATATGGCCAGCCCACTGCCACTTCAGCTTGCTGATTCGGTGGGCTATGTCGATGACCTTGGTTCTCTGACGGATTACCTCATTTCTGATGCGATCCCTCAGAGAAATGCCGAGCATAGCCCTTTCCATAGCTCGCTGAGCGACTTTAAACTTGTGAAACAGCCGTACCGACAGTGTAGACAACGACATTTCAAATTTAACATATTTGACACAATTTATACGTTTTAAAAGCTTGTCGCAATTTTACTAAGAAAGTAAATACGAGTACTTGAATCTCGCGACAAGCTTTTAAAACGTATAAATTGTGTCAAATATGTTAAATTTGAAATGCGTTATAAGTTGACAGTAAAGTTACATTAAAAGTTTATTTTTTTCTTTTTAGTGCATTTAAATAAAAGCTTGTTCTTAAAGATTTTTTTTTACTTCATTTTTGTAATAATAGCATGATTGGTATCTTGGAGACAAAGTATCTTGGGGAGACGCGACAAGCATTTTATTTTGTGGACGAGTAGGCAATAACAGATCAACTATGTTCCAAAAAACCTGTATATTTGATAACGATCTCCTTCACACACGTGTGCTGTCGCAGATGCGAGATACGCATTACCAGATTCGATTACAATATGATAATATAATCGACTACCGCCGACCGACAGCTTACAGCATGCAATCTGGCATGTACCCTATTAGTTCTAGAATATTCTGCAGTTATAGATGCTGCATGCATATCTTCTACGTGGTGATAAGATTTGATGTGTTTTCGGGAGTGTTAACATACGCATATATTACAAATAATGTACCAAAAAAAAAAAAACATTCTTAGGTGCATCGGCCTAGAAGTCAGTGTCTACTGGATGTACCTGAGTTTATGCGCCACCGACTTATAGGCTTTTCAGTATTTTTGGGAGTCGGTTTTATTTTTTTGTAAAAAGTTTTTTTATTTTAAGCTTTTCAGTGGCAAGCAAAGTTGTCACTATCCGCATAAGTAAGTTCTCATCAATACGAATTATATAAGCCCAAACACGAAGTAGTTTACGTATTCAGTTGTCGAGTTTCCTTGACCTTCTCTGGTTTCCATCATCAGGTTAGCTTCAAACCTTCACTGTTGCAAAGGTCTCGTCAATACAAATAATATAAGCCCAAACACGAGGCAGTTTACACATTCAGTTGTCGAGTTCTCTCGACCTTCTCTGGTCTCCATCATCAGGTCAGCTTCAAACCTTTCCCATTGCATAGTGTTATCAGACATACGCCTTAGTGTCAAGTTTTTTCTCGACGTATAACCACAATTTTCGAAAGTTGCCCTCGATTTCTCTGGATTTCATCATCAGATCCTGACCTGATGATTATGGGACCACCTGGGAGGTAAACCCTATCAAACGAAAAAAAAAATTTGCAAATCAGTCCAGGCGTCTTCGAGTAATCGGTGAACATACATAAAAAATTAAAAATAAAGATCCCGACGAATTGAGAACCTCCTCCTTTTTGGGTAGTCGGTTAAAAATTAGCAATAAAGATGGCCTGTAAACTGATGATTTGAATTGATCTTCAAATTATTTTGAATGTGATTTTATTGTAGAGTCTTTATTATATGTAAAATTGTAGGAGGCAGAAGAAATGTATGTTTCTTTCTAAAAAAAATAGATCGGTATTTCTTACTTTAAAAAAAATAATAATCTCACCCTCAGATTCTGATAACACAGCAACGGAAGCGACTGCCTTAGAAGTGCTTTGGGCGTGCGCTCTTTGTCCACTAGAGAATATTTCAATGCACCCCTGACTTGCCCCGATCCGGTCATCTACTCACAGTTTATTATTCTCCTTATCTATATGGCTGAAACCAGGGGTGCCGAAGACTTCCCCTATTTGTTCCAACAGCAGTGTAACCTAATATCTTGATGTGCCTATGGCCAAAAAACCGGCCAAGTGCGAGTCGGACTCGCGCACGTAGGGTTCCGTACCATCCAAACTAATATTCTATATATACCTCTATATATTATATATTTATGGATATCGAGCAAAACTGAGCAACAAAAATTTTAGGTACGTTAGTTGTATGGGAGCCTCCCGAAATATTTATTTTATTCTAGTTTTCAGTATGAAAAAGAGAAAGAACAACAATGTTCTTTCGGCAACAGAAATACATCATCTGTGAAAATTTCAACTCTCTAACTATCACGGTTCATGAGATACAGCCTGGTGACAGACGGACGGACGGACGGACGGACGGACGGACGGACGGACAGAGGAGCTAAAACAATAGATTCCCGTTATACCCTTTGGGTACGGAACCCTAATAAAAAATGGTAGTAGTAGGTATTACTTGTTTTAATATTGAAGCGTAATATTATTTGAAGAAGTCGGTTATAAAAATGACGATCTACCAAAGTATATAGACAACTGGATACTTATTTGTTTACAAGTCAAACATTACTCATTATCCACTGAAGTAAATGCAGACATAAAATAAAAACTACTTATTTGTTTTATATTTTATTTATTTGGGTTTAACAATTAACAAATAACTTTTTACAATATCTTAATAATCAATAATGTATATACCTATTAGGTAATAAGTTAGTTGTATATATTTTGCTTATTTGTGCAATTTTCATATTCATTTGACAAATTTTACGCTGTGATATCTATATGTTGCTTATAAATTGTGAAAAAGTAAGACTTCTCATTTTTCTCAGCCGTGTAACCAAGGGTCCAGCATCAAATGCCGATAAACACATTCGGGGTCCGTTTATGGTCTCTGCACACAGCGGGCGGGACGGGACGGCGACGGGACGGCGACGCGACGCTGAGCAGTTGTAATGTACTAGATATTACGGACGACATCACACAGAGCCGTCCCGCTCGGCGCGACGCGACGCGACGATCTAGTACATTGCGTCGCGTCGCCGTCCCGTCGCCGTCCCGTCCCGCCCGCTGTGTGTAGCGACCATTATTGAGCGACGTGTAGGGTCGCGGGTTCGATTCTCGTTTCAATTTGTTGGAACCGCTTTATGTTGGGTCCCCTGTCTGAGGCGCAGATTTATATAATTAAATTAGTTTTCTGTTGCTTTTTTAGATGCAACTTTTGTTTGGCTTTTGAAATCAATTTTGAAAATATTTTGAATAATTTAAAGTAACAATTTTGCTATTTAATCTCTTTATTCCAATAAGGGTTACATCAGCGAACCAACTATGTTTAGCAAGAATCAAATTAGTTTCAACAGTTTGTAGTGTTGATTTACAATGTTTATATTTACTACCTGGCAACTTTTATTCAAACTAGCCAATAAAGCGGAGTCTAGATACAACTGTAATCAGCTCGCAAAGACACAAGTTCTCGGCAAACAAAGAAGCTAACATTAAGCTGAGTACACACCGCCGCTAATCCTCTCCGGTTGTAAGTTGTAATGCGCCCGACCGCGTCGAAAAGTTGAGCTACACCCGCCCTCTTGATATTAAACCCGTTTAGTGCGGTTTATACTGGCTTTATTATATTAGCGCGTCGACGCTTCGCTGTGAATTCGGCGGTTTAATTAGAAACGTTGCGATATGAACCGTTGAAGGTGAGAGTGAGCGCAGTGTGTACTCGGCATTAAGTCTGGATCTGTTTAATGTACTGGCGGATTATTTGCGATATTCGGATTATTAGAGTCGATAGTTTGTGGTTTTTGGGTCAGAAGTTAGTTTGTTCGAGGGCGAAGCCGATAGTGATATATTGTTGGTAATTTTGAAGGGTAGGTTGTTGAACTCGTCTTGTTTCGAATTGTTTTTTGTTGCTGTTGTGGTTTTTAGTAGCTTAATAAAATCTCATAAAGATAGGGCAGGTACAGATGTTTTGTTTCATGAAAGCGGGAGAGCCATTCTTGTATGTGTAAATGTACCATGCATATTGTCTCTTTGACTCAGCCAATAAATAGTTCCCATAGCTTACGCATACAAAGACATTGTCAATCTACATTCTTATACATGTCAAATAACAAGTTCACACCACAAAGCGTCACATTTTGATTAGAAGAAACAGAAATAATCGTAGGTATTTGTCTTGCAAAACAAAAAAAAAAGATCCCTGCAAATCTGGTTCCGTAGAAAAAGTTTGTGCCAATGGTTTTCACAGTACCCCGTCTGGAATATTTATTTTATCTGCCAAAGTCGGGAACAGGTGAGGCGTTTCACATGAAAACCTTTTAATATGATTTACAAGTTTTAACGAAAAGGTTTCTGGCTACTTAGTGCCTTGAAAGCTTTCAATGTTTCTGCTGAATACTGTTTGAAAAGTACTTCGGACTTTTTTGTTCGCATTTCAGTGTTGAAATCTGTTGAATTGATATAAATGGTGATTGTTGGATTTATGGTTGTGACTTTCTTGATTTAGTTACAATTTGCTTTAAAAAAAAGTCATGTTATTTTTATTTATTTTTTAACTAGCTTCTGCCCGCGGTTTCACCCGCGTCCCGGATGGTGACAAAAACTATCCTATGTCCTTCTCCTGGCTCTAAACTACCTCCCTGCCAATTTTCAGCTAAATCCGTTCAGCCGTTCTTGAGTTATAAGTGGAGAAACTAACACGACTTTCTTTTATATATATACTAGCTTTTGCCCGCGACTTCGTTTGCGTGGAATAACAATAGATGGCGCTGTATGTCCGGAAAAAATAGATTTTTTTTTCTAATTTTTTGTAATAAAAACTATCCTATGTCCTTCCCCTGGCTCTAAACTACCTCCCTGCCAATTTTCAGCTAAATCAGTTCAGCCGTTCTTGAGTTATAAGTGGAGTAACTAACACGACTTTCTTTTATATATATAGATAGATATAGATACTTACCATTAATGTTTAATGAATGTGCCATACTAACTAAAAACATAAATGTAAAAAATCTTGCTCTCATCATCCTCCTGCCCTTATCCCAATATATCTTGCTATATACCTACCTAATTCTAAAAACACCGTCTTTATTTAATTTTATTAAATGGAACATACTTACTTCCTTCCAGGCAACTTATTTATTTCATTCCATACCAGGCCAAGTAGTAAAGAGGCTTGAACGCACACGAATCACCCCATTCTAAGGCCGGACCCACACTCCCACATAATAATATATTTTTACTAATGTTTTTACGTTCTCACACTTAACGGCTTTGTTTTGCTTGTTCCAGGTACATAAAAATCTTCAATTCGCTCGGCGGCGTTCGATTTTATTGTCCTACAAATTAGGGTAACGTTTTAGTGTAGCGATTAATGTAGTCATAAAACTTATTGGTGTGGATTATTATGCCTATGGATGGTTTGTATTAGATCTTATGAGGACAGGTCCTAACTGTGTAGCGATGGCAGATAGTTATGAAGCAAGTTGTCATTGAGAAGTTCACTGTTTGCAGTCTGCGTATGACTCTGTTTTCAAAAACATAAAATGGTAAATGATACTAAAGATTCAGATAAAGTGTGTACATGCTTAAACGACAGTATATAGCAACAGTTATGAAATCGTTTAAAGTATGGTTGATGTAGCTGTGATATTTATCACTACAAATAAAGTGACGTAGCTTGACGTGACATTTCATCCCAAACCATCCTATTTATTTTTTATTTCATTAAGCTATCTTGTTTTACTAACATCTAGATAAATAGGAAATAGGTAGAGAATTTATGAAACATTCTCTCGTTAGCCAGAATTACTACTTACGTACTTATCACTATTTCTTTTCCTGAACCACTTACGAAACACATAACATACGGCACTAAACATGTTCCATGTAACGACAAAAACGGCTCCACATTAGTGACGCTCGATTCAAAATCACATAAATATCCGCAACGAAAATATCCGCCAGTACGAATTACACTCGAGTACAATACAAACTGTTGAGATGTTTTCTCGGATACTCGTATATTATCTCGTTGTAGGCAATCGTCCCTAATGCGGGTACATTACGGCAACTAATTTAAATGTGTTTGTGAGTCATTATTGCACGCTGGCCGTTTTACAGAGGGGCCGTTTTATTGACAAACTGGACACTTCTTTCGTGTACGGGGGAACAAGGGGTGATTTCCCGAATGGAGGTGGAATTATTTGGAAAAGTTAGGTGTAACATTTTATTTACATGCACCATTTCACATTGGCAATGGCAATATTGTTTGTAATAATTAAAATGATAGGACGTCCACCAACGAGGTGGACAGACGACCTTATAAAGGTCGCCGGAAGACGCTAGATGCAGGTCGCTTCCAACAGGTATCTGTGGAGATCAAAGGGGGAGGCCTATGTTCAGCAGTGGACGTCCTATGGCTGAGATGATGATGATGATGAAAATTATATACCTATATGTATGTTACATCTTAAAAAACCCCTGAGTCAAAAAAGTGTGCAATGATTATGACAAAAGGTTAAAAAGCTTACAAAAGCAAAAAATAACTTTTAACACTACGTAAGTACCAACTAAAGCATGTCAGACTAAACTAAATTTTGTCAATACACAAAGAACACTTCGGACTGACATTCCTTTTAAACAAAAAAAACCGCATTACAATCGGATCATCCGTTTGGGAGCTACGATGCCACACACACACACACACACACACAGACACGTCAAACTTATAACACCCTGTCGTTTTTGCGTTGGGGGTTAAAAATTACGGTGTGATAAGTACAACACTTACTCAGATTGACCTGCCTTGCCTTTTCACAACTATGTTGGGATCGGCTTCTTGTCTAACCAGATGCAACTGAAAACCAGTGTTTTACATGGAGCGACTACTTAATCTGACCTCCACAACCCAGCTACCCGGGCAACCCGATACCCCTTAGTAAGACTCTAGTTCTCAAAATTTCTGACTTCTGACTGAATACACAACACTTTCTAATCTATATATATAAAAATGAAACCCGCTTTCCGTTGTCTCAACATAACATGAAAACGGCTTGACCGATTTGGCTGAAAATTAGAGGGGAGGTAACTTAGACCCGGGAGAAGGTTTTAGGATAGTTTTTGTCACCATCCGGCTACGGGACGCGGGTGAAACCACGGGCGAAATCTAGTTATGTAATATTTATATAATCAGCCTTGTAATACATATCTATCTACTACTAATGAAACTCAATCCAATCTTAGATTAAACATAGCTGCGATTCCGGGTATCGTATCCGAAATATCCGAAACCTACGTGACCGCATATCCGCGTAACCGCAGCGGTTGTACCTAACATAGCGTGCACTTGGCTTTAATTAACTAAATACTTAAGCTGGCCGAGGTCAATATACAGCTAAATACTTAAGTGGATACGTTTATAACGAATTTCTCTAGAGATTGCAAAATTACAGCAAAGTATACTTTTTGGCTGCATCTTGTAGTTTTTACGGTAGATGTCTGATATGTAGTTGATTTATGTAAAATACTGCTAATGGATAATGTTTTGATTTTAGATTATCAACCTATCTGAAATACTGTAATGTAATATTATTAGGAATTTATAAATTGTAAGAAAAATACATTTTTGTTTCATCCAACACTTACAATATAAGGTTCCCAAGAAAACACTTACAATCGATTACTACTATTTCAATGCCAAACTAGTGTTTTTAAATAAAGAAAGGTCTAACAAGATGTGGCAATCAAACAATTTTCCAAATTCTATAATTACACTTAATTCAGCAACTTCTAAAACTAATTATAAGATTAAAATTCAATTCCATTTATAATTGTGTCTAGAAAACTTTTACTAATTCTTAATTTTGTATAGTAAGCTTCATTCTGTCTAGAAGTGAAAAAACAGTTGGTAACTAAAACGCCTGTGGGGCGTTTGACTTCGATTTTTCTTGAATGTTTTTAATTCTGTTTTAGATAGGCTATTTGTTCTTAAATCACACGAAAAATACTTACATTAATTAAATAAACTTTTTTGTTTGTTTATAACCCTAAAAGCTCCGGAGCTAATGAACCATCATCCTCCGAGCCTCGTTCCCAACTATGTTGGGGTCGGCTTCCAGTCTAACCGGATGTAGCTGAGTACCAGTGCTTTACAAGGAGCGACTGCCCTATCTGACCCCCTCAACCCAGTTACCCGGGTAACCCAGTACCCCTTGGTTAGACTGGTGTCAGACATCCTGGCTTCTGACTACCCGTAACGACTGCCAAGGCTGTTCAATGACAGCCGGGACCTACAGTTTAACGTGCCATCCGAAACACAGTCATTGGTGTCTAAGATATACTTAGAAAGTACATACAAACTTAGAAAAGTTGCATTGGTACTTGCCTGACCTGGAATCGAACCCGCGCCCTCATACTCGAGAGGTCGGTTCTTTGCCCACTAGGCCACCACGACGGAGCTAATGAACCGATTTGGAAAATTCTTTCACCGTCTAAAAGCTACACTTTTCCCAAATAACATAGGCTATATACTTAATCTCGGTATGGACAGTAGTAGAAAAACGGCTTGTAGGTGCATAATACATTTTTTTTAATGGCCAGAGGTAAATACTTTTCATACACCAGACAAGAAACTTGTTTATGCAATTAAAAATGTAGCATTTTTCTTGCGTGTTAATAGTGTTAACGCCAAGTTTCATTATTGTCTCGTTTATGTAACCACACGTACAGCGCTTTCTTCAGTGTTCTTTTAATTACTATAACTATTTTCTTTTGTTTAACATAAAGTTTCATAGTCTTTAAAAAAAAAACTTTTTTTTTTTTGTTTTTTCTTTTCTTTTTTCGTTTCCTTCCAAAATTCTTTACTGTTTTCCGTAATTTTAATTTAATACATCTGAAAAACTTCCAGTTAAACAGCTATAAATGGCACAAAAAAAACATCTTTTACAGAACCTAATTAATTTTATACTTAGATTCTTCCAAGTGTTACTTATTTTTTCCACCTAAAAAAATCTTCAACACTTTAATCGACTAACAACTTACACTCCATATCCTACTCATCCCTGGTCCCACATCAGACTCTTCAGAACTGCAGTTAACGAGAAAACTGCCACAACTTAGAAAACATAAAAACTAAATTCACCCACCTCCGCCGAGCTGTAGTTATTTTTGCAAAGTTTCACTTCTGAGATTTTTCATTTCTTTTTTTTATTCTATCAACTTGAAACTTCATTCTGTTAGACTTTAGTTGAACACTAAAACAGCACTTGTTTATTCTTAAGTTAGAAATAAGTTAGTCTATGCCGAAAAGTATAAGTTCAACCCTTTTGGTGTATTCTAGTGAAGTAACCATTAAATATTCAGATTGAATTTAATATTTATATTTGGAGTGCTTTTAGGGTTATTTTCGTCGTTAATCTGTGTTAAGTTTATTGTGCTAATATTCAACCTTTTTGTTTATAGAATAGACTTATAAATAAACAGAGTAAATAATGCCACATTTGGTGAATGCAATTAGAATGTCTGCTAATACGAATTGAGCCACATACAATTTACTCATAGATAGTGAGTAGTACTTAGTATGTGAATAGTAAAAAATATTTTTTTCAAAATTATTGATCACTTAACTTTCTCCGTATAATATTTACATGTTTGTATTTTTGTCAGTTTATATAAAATGTCGAGTACATATGACCAGTAAGGTAACTTCTATTCTGAGTGCGCACACTGCCTTTATTCAGCTTATATAAACTTGGCTCTTAAATATAACGAGTAAGTTGCTCAACTTGCCACGAGCTTACAATATTCTTTGTCGAATTTTGTCACGCAGGACCTGCCAGAAAGATTGTTTATTTTCTAACAAACTGTGGAATATTTATGGGATTCGTTTTAAAAGTACTGCTTTTCAATTATACGACATGGTATACACGGACAGCACCTGGAGAAGAACATAAAAGTTTCCCTAGTGCGCACGTGTGTGTGTTTGACACGTTTTGAACTTTCGTAGGCAGCATCTCAACTTTTTTACACAAAATAATTATATTTAAACTGTGTGCTGTAACTGTTTTGTCTTATTTAATGTGGTGTATCATTTATTGAAATGAACATTATAGGTACTTTTCAAAAAAAAAATGAAAAAATACATAAGTGAATCACACATAGGTAGACCCAAACACCCTAAGAATTTATTCTCCTACATTAAGCAGAGCTCGATTGAAATACCCAGGTCTGTGAGAAACGCGTTTTATACCCAACAATATTTGGCGCTCGAGAAATATTGAAGATGTCGAAAGAATATGGGATGCAAACAAAATGCCGTCACGCAGTTGGTTTGGTCACATTGGTAGCGAGTAATATGACAAGTGGTAGCGGTTTAAGGAAGCCCTTTCACTTATAAAAATAACATAAATTGGAGAATTTGTTTGTTTCTTTAACTATCAGCTAAAACGGCAGAACCGATAGAGATAGTAGTAACAGAGTTATGAAAAGAGGCTATTTATAATGAATAAGAGGTCTTGGGAAGTCACAAAGTCGCAGCCTAAACCTGGTGTAATAACTATGTATTTGATGTTTTTCCTCAATAGTCACAATAACGCAAATATATCATCATCAATCTAAACTAAGTAAAAACCCCTCACTTTTTGCTAAACTACGACATTGCCGTACTTAAGTCGTCGTATAATTCATTACTATGTCAAAGATTAACGCGAGACACCTAAAATAGTTATCGCGACAACAAATTCCGATGCGTAAGCCCTTAATCCGGCAACCTTCCACAAACTATCTCGCTAAGCTATAAACATAATGCGGAGATATATAGCATACCATCGGGAGCTCTATTCACTCTCTCATTGTGCCTACTGAAGGGTTTTTCCGTAATTTTTCCTCCTTCAACAATGACCCGAAGATTTTTGCCTTCCTTGTGGGTGCATTTACGTTAGTTGTACCTCAGGACCTCTAGGGACCTTGGAGTTCAACATCCTTCTCTGACTGAGGTTCCCTGTTGTGGCATAAAACTGTCTATCGGTAGAACGATTCGTGTTTTGGTAAAAATTGTGGTTACTCTACTCTGGGGGATGTGATTTGTTAGTGCCGGGTTAAGTTTGTTTGTCGATTTATAGTCTTAGATTAATTTCAGCTTACTTTAATTTAAGTTAACATATTATATGCAACTATCCTTTTAATATAAGAATCTATGTAAAACATTAATACGCGCAAATTCCAACAAACAGACCTTACTCCAAGTCTTTATTTTACATCCAAGTTAAACCACATTAAATTACAATAACAACGTAACAAAGATTTATTTAAATCGCTTACACTTTAACCTAACCTTACCGTCGACGTAACTCGCTCGAAATAAATGCGGTCATACTTTACGCACCGCTTTTAAGGTGCAAAGAAATGGGGGGACTAGGGAGGGAGGAAGAAATCTAGTCGCACGAAAGATCTCCCCACCACCGGTTACATTTGAATGTGGTGTATTAGTGAATGGTTAGATTTATAGCCGCCGTAACGACAACCGTCCTACGATTTATGTTAGGGCGCTGTGTACGCAGCGAGTGCGGGCTTGGAATGTAGAAGCGTGGACGAGAACCTCATTAGTATGTGCATATTAGTGGCTGTTTATCGATGTCTTCTTGTTGCTTGCCGTGCTGTTGTACAAGGGTATTTCCCCCGGTTTTCCTGTTTACGAGTTTTATTTAGTCGCTGCCCCTGTCTAGTCGGGCTCTCCCTAACCTCTTGGACCGTTTGTTTTGTATTTATTCAATTTACTGCACAAGTTTTTGCTTTTATCGGTTGCATCATTAATTTAATGTGTATTGGAAGCTTCTTTGTATGTTTTGTTCTTAAACAACACATTCATTTTTGAACATAGGTTAACCCCTTGAATGCCGGAGCGCGGATCCACGCGAGACAATGGATTTTCTATTGTTATCTAATTACATATCTCATACACGTACCATTTTTATTTTACCTTTGCCGCTTAAATCAATCATATCTAAGTACCCAGTACATTTCACTTGTACGGCATATAATATAGTAATTTATATTACTTATCCTAACCACTATAATCTAAGTAGATCACAGTGTACTCAGGTACTACAGTACATCAAGATTCATGTTTTACGAACCCTCAGGTACCTCCTATTGCTGCGGTCTTAAAACCAGTCCCCGGTACATTTAATGTCAACCCGTGATTTATTTAACTGGATTATATTTTTTATTCAGTCCCTTAGAAGTGCTTGTTCGAGTCTTGCGGGGATTATTTATAAGACAATTTATTTGTTTTTTGGTAGTTTATTGAGTGGTGATTTTTGATCACTGAGCTCTCCATATATGTATTGTCCTATGACTAACTGTTCTTCACTAATTTCTTTTATATCACAAAAATGAATTCTCGACCAACTTGTATCATTATATTGGTACAGCCATTAAATACACCTTTATGATTTGCCAGGCAGAATAATTTCATATACTTGTACAGATTGAAAAAACTTGTGGCGTGTTCAATAAATTTATTTTATTAATTTTCAGATATAAACAGCAAAAATAAGGTTTTGCTGTTCCGCGGGCTGTACAATACCTGAACGTGCCCCAAAGGGTGATAGCCATCAGGCTAATCCGGGGGTACCGCACGATCTCCCGCGAAGCAGCTGGCCTACTTGCTGGACTGCCACCGTGGGATCTGGAGGCGAGGGTCTTCTTGCGCCTGTACGACTGGCGCGAGGAGGCTCAGCGCCGGGGGGAAACTCCGCTACCGCGGCAAGTTGTCGCGCAGCGGGCGGAGCTCCGGCGCGATCTCATGGTGGCCTGGAGGGAGCGACTATCGCAACCCAGTGCAGGGCACGCCACCATCGTGGCGGTAAGTCCCCTCTTTGAGGAGTGGCTCGGGAGGAGTCACGGCGCCCTCACGTACCGCATGACGCAGGTCCTCACCGGACACGGTTGTTTCGGGAGGTACCTGCACCGCATCGGTCGTGAGGAGGCGCCCGGGTGTCACCACTGTGCGGACAGCCCCGAGGACACGGTGGACCACACAGTCCAGGTGTGCCCCGCATGGGAAGGGCACCGCCGGGTCCTCGTCGAGGCTTTGGGCGGCGGCTACCTCTCGCGTCCGGCCCTGGTTCAGGCCATGGTCCGGGGCGAGAGGGAATGGGATGCCGTCGCCTCCTTCTGCGAAGCGGTCATGCTCGAGAAGGAGGAGGCGGAACGCCAGAGAGTTCGCACCTCTCATCCCGGCCGCCGCGCTGGACCAGGTAGACACCATGGGCGCCGGGTGTCGCGAGATGACTCCCGGCCACCGTAGGCGTGGGTCTGTGGGCGGTGAGTTCGGGTGGCTCATCGTCCCTCTGTCTTTCTAGACGACAGACCCGTGTCGACGGCGCGCGTTGTTCCACGCGCTCCTCAAAGAGATGTCAGCAACCCCAGCGGGGCCCAGCAGGGCCAAGGCCTGCCGGGGCTGCGGGTTGTTCGAAAGAGATACCGCGGCCCTGGTACATAAAAGGCCTATGACGGAACACGACGATTTTAGTCAGTAAGAGTCTGACACTCCCTCACCGCTGCTAACCCACAGCGGGAGGGGTCATTTGATGATTTTACGTCGCTAAAAAAAAAAAAAAAAAGGTTTTGCTGTTATTTATATGTTGTAATTAATTGCATATAACGCAAGCGGTAACGGGTTGCGGTTTGAGCTTAATTGAATTAAATTATTACATTAACTTTACATAACATACTTATGGTTTTCACTTGTTAAAGCAATATTTAACGCTGTGGGAAGCAAAAATCATATGAAAATGCCGTACACTTACGTACGTAGATGTATAACATAACATTACCTTTTTCCGCAATTGTTGAATCTCCTTCAATTACTAAATTCAGTATCTATGTGCAACTAGTGTATTTAATACCAATTTTTTTTTACGCATGAACTCAAATAATTTCATACCATCATCAGCTTATTGTTGGATATCCTCACATACATTTAAAATGCGATAGAAACTATATGTACCTTTATCACATAAAAATTGAATGGTGCAGCTATCTTTGTGTCGAAGAAAGTACACTAGGCTACTTTTTATATGGGTGCTTAACATTTGAAATCTCACATGTAACAAAACAGATTTGACAAACCTATGTATATCAACACTCTAATTTCTCGTAACTATCCTAGTATCTTACTTGTGAACTAAAGAACTTCCTTACCTACTATATTTTCACTTGTAACTAATGCGATACTATTTCCACAATTCCTAAAACATACCGTTTAGTGGGTGTTAATGTAGGCTATCATAAATGCAGGCAGTCGCGACACAACAATCTAATAACTTCAAATGAAATAAGAGGCCTGGGTTAGCGACGCGGTGTTAGGCTGGGGTCAGATGGGACGAGTTCAAAGACAAGTATTTTGCGCTAGTATGAAAAGTTCAATAGTGCCATGATTATAGTTTTTGAAAAGAAAACGAATTTTACCCTGATGTGGTATCAACATTATCAGGATATATTGGGTACCAGTTCTTCCTCCGAGCCTTTTTCCCAACTATGTTGTGGTCGGCTTCCAGTCTAACCGGATGTAGCTAAGTACCAGTGCTTTACAAGGAGCGACTGCCCTATCTGACCCCCTCAACACAGTCACCCGGGCAACCCAATGATATCGGGTACCAGTAGTTCCCCCTTATTCAGTATTTTTGTCATGAAAGCACGAAACTCTTTCATTTACATTTGAGTAACGGTATTTTTTGTCTTAGGATGTAGAGGTATATTACAGGATTCCTCACAATGAATGAATTACTTCTTACTATACAGAGATTTACAGTACTTTTATCTTTTTTGGAGAAGGTAATTTGTCTAAACTCTACTAAAAATAGTATAATTCATTCGTCAGGTATATTTTTTGTTGTCCTATCATATATCAAATTCAAGACACAAACGCTTTTCATTCCCAGTTTCACCTTAAACAACCCTACTTCCAGAGTCTACGATTACACCCGTGTGAACATACCCTAACTAGTCGCGCTCGCCGCCGCCGGACGAAATTTATTAACGCGTCACCGACGTAAATCGCCGCCCTAACACGATTCAATCGCGGCTATCATGCATATTCGTGTGTTGGGCGCTTTATTTTTGTTAGGTACTTTAAAATTTTAAGAACTTTGGGAAGTAGTTTGAAGTAAAGTTAGAGGAAAGTGAAAATTTTAAGATGTGTTATCAAGTGAAATGCTGAAAGTGAGTTTGGCTGACACACACATTTAGGATGACTACTGCAGAATCGATAGGTAGAAAACCACAGTTTTTCATTGTAAAATCGTACGATGAAACCAAGTCATGTTTGCCAACCAAGTCTGCTTGTGCTATCTTTTACTTATGAGGAAAAACTCCAAACTACAAACTACTAGAAGAGAAAAATGCGTCATATTGATTACGATTACACTTAACATTAATATAACCGCGATAAAATCCTTAAAAGGAGTTTTATTTAAATACATCAAGATTTAATTTGTAAATCTATAAACTCAATCTTCACTATTTACGACCTCCCTAATATCAACATACAGTCTAATAATGCCATCTACTAGAACAGATATATCAGTACTAAGTCAAGCCTAGAACTGCAGCCTACTAAACATGTTGAGCTAGCCAGTTCAGTTGAACACATGTAATTACTAACATGCTTGCTATTTGGCTGGCCGCCAGAACTTATTGGTATCGCATTTCTGACCAATACCATTAGCAAATGCTATCGTTTTGTTAATGACCGATAGTAATCGTTGTATTTCCTCCATCATTGGGTTCTGTATAGCACACGTTGTGGCACGATACCGCAGTGTTGGCCACGTAAATGGTTTATAGAACAGGTGAGGTGGTGAAACGATTTAAGTGTTTTTGAGTATGTAGTAGTTTTACGTAAGAATACTATCCTTTGATTCTTATTTTATTGCCACTATGAACCTTATTTTCTCATGTCTTTATACAGAGCAAAAAATGTTGATACATTATTTTGGTAAAGTGAAATAGTGGTGATTTTACTTACCTGTATCAATAACAAGGTTTCATTTAATTAAAACCTACGTCTTCAATTTGAACGGAAAATCCATTTTATTTCGGAACGCTTTCTCAAAGTATCGATATAAATCGATACCTATCGCAGTGTAAACTGCGCTCGGATAGTCATGTCATCTACTCCACTTTGACTCTGTCTCACCTTACTTAAGTCAAAAAGAGCGCGAAGTATCGGAAAGTTATTAAAACAAGTAACAGGTGCTTCAAAGAAAAACTTGTGAAAAGGGATATCTGCGTTTAATACAATATTCCGTTTCAAGCCTCCCTTACCCCCTGTTCCCTAGTTCGCCTCGCCCGAGGCTATCGGAATAAACCCATCAGCAACGAATCCGAGATCTCTTCGCCTAACTTAGATACAGTAATTTGCATAACATGAAAGTTTCCACAATAAATATAGATACGATTTTGTTTTTAAATTACTTTTTATTTGTCTTTGAAAGGCAACTGTTTGTATAAAATGGTGATTTGTAAAGCGATATCTACTTGGATCTAGTAATTTAATTTACATTTGCTGTACATTTTAGAGCCTACATAGTAAAAAAGTTTAATGAATTTCGCTAGAAAGTCTAGTAAACAGAACGACTATTGATTATCTGTATCATAAAATGTAGGTCAGATCTTAAACTAACAAAATACTTGGTTACGAAGCTAATTATGTTTCAGAATACCAATTCGTCTCCAAATTGGCCTATCATCAAAAATAAGGACAACTTCCCAAAAGAATTGCTCATAAAATAAACATTATTCATCGGACGATAAAAACAGAAAAAATCGCCCACAACACTACGTAACACCGGCTCACCCAAATTGTAATGAACTCCAAAAGTAAGAGTTTGATAATTAAATTTATACTCGCTGGCTGTGAGACGAGTCCTTTGTTTCATTAGACAATTTGTTTCCACAAATTTTGTAACGAAAGCGCCTTGTGACGAGAGACAGGCCGAGTGTCCTTGAAACTTTCACATTATTGAGGTAGAATTTGAAAATGAAGGAATATGAAATGATAATATAAGTATCTTGTTTTGATGGCTATACTTTAAGTTAGCTTCCACAGGGATCTGACTTAGGACCAATTCTGTTTTTGTTGTGGTGATAGGCATAATTATTAGTGCTTTTAACTAATCTTTAAACAAATGTTTATATTTCACTTTGATTCTTGAATTATGCTATTATTAAGTCTCATTATTCTTCAAGTATGTCTTAAGTATTAAAGTAAAATCCGAACTCGCTTAAAAGTAAACGAAAACGATTAAACCTATTTTAAAATCTTGGAATCCCAAATATTTAACGACACTTGTAAATAAAACGCTCAAATACTTGAAACAATAGGTTCCAACCACAATAAGAACAAAGAACGTGAATATTCCATACATTTAATATGATTTTATCGCGGGGACAGCCGTAATGTCACCTTCGTTTGTACTTGATACAAAAATATACACGAAAATAACGTGTGACGATATCCAAATGGCTTAGACTAAATATATTGAAATTAGGCGCTTAGGTGTAAACGAGATTGTCTGAGTCGCTATTATTTTCTAGATATTAATGCTATGTAGATTGAATTTTGGATTATGAGCTAACACTATTTATTGCTTCGTGTAAGTGTCAATCATAATGTGGAACAGTGTTATTACTGAAGATAGATTTGAGTTTATTAATATTCTTCTATAAATATATGAAGTTAGTGCCAAGCTCTTAAAATTAATAATCCTTACTATCGTCTCGCTCATGAAGACTATAATTTCAATCACTATCTGAAACTGACATGAACTGAACATAACATGGTCGGTCTTGTATACTAGATAAGGTTTAATCAGTGTTTTAAATATGAGCCGTTTTTATTGTTGGCAGGGTTAATTAAAGTACTATCCATTTTCTGATATCTGTCTGATATCGTCCCATAACTAATAGCCACCTATATTTTTTTCCTTCATAATAACTTTTGTCAGCCCACTTTCTTGAATTCAATTTGTACTACATTTTCACCCCACTACCAAATACTTTATAACTTTCATAGCGTGGTACCGTCAATCAATCGCGAAATACACGCAACTTTCCAAGGTCGGTTGTATTATCGAGCGATGTGAAAAAACCGGATAATACTCGTAAAATGCCAAAAGTATAACAGAATCAAGCAAATATCCATAATTTTAGTCCTCAATGCGGCACAAGGAGTGTTCAAAATTTTAGGTTAATATCTTTTGTGCACACATAGGTCAGATAGGCAATCGCTTCTTGTAAAACAGATGAGATGATGATGGTCTTAATTTGTGCACATATCATCATAAGTACTTTTATATTGTTATCAAAGAATTTCTGAGTAGTGATTTTTTATTTCGAGCTATTGAAAGGTACTCATGATTTGCCGTAACAATCTCTCAAAAAGAACTCAAGTTGAAGATCCAGACCAGTGTCAATGTCTCAAGATGCCTTCACGCACTCATTCAATCGTAATCACGAGCCCTCAGTTCACATAAACAAAAGTCTGGAACAACGATAAGAAACAAGATTAGGTCTAGGTACTCTTAGCAGTCAAACACAAGAGTCCATATTTTTTTCGTATTCACCGAACTGAAATAGCCCAGGAGCACGGAGAATGATGACTAGCGGAGGTGCCATAACAGAAAATCTCCTAAGAAAGTAGCGCGCCAAAATGCGGGTGTGCGGGGGACGAGGAGCGTTACTGTCTTCGTCCTTATACAGCTTCCTTGGATTCAACCATTTTTTGTAATACCAAAAATTGTTTACAGATGTCCTAAAGAACTTTTAAGCCTCGTTAGTCACTCGTAACTGATCATTTAGGTCATGCTCACTATATGCATTTGACCTAGAAGAAGGCGCCTGACCTACCTGCATAATATGGTATCTCCGTTCATCATTCCTTGCTCCGTGGCCAGGAGTCGGCTATTACTTAACGATGAGAATAGCCGCGATTTATCTACTGAGCTTTCATTGTAGGTGATGAATAGATGCTCAGAGCGTTATCGCTCATGTTTTCGCTCTTGTGGCCCGAAGGTGAAGGTCAACGACTCTGGTCAAAATCGAAAGTAGCTACTTGGTGTTTGACCAGTTTTTTTACGACCTTTTTTGTCATAATTTTTGTATGTGATGGTTGGTAACCGTTCAATGATGAGTCAATCTTTTTATGAGAACAATGATATTTAAAAACAATATATTATTTTCAATAAGATGCCCTCTAACCGTATCTCCTTCACAGAATGCTTTATAAGTAACTTCTGAAAGCCTACAAGGTCAATGAACCGCAAATACTACGTATTTCATAATTATATCTGTCCTGTACTCGTATTGTCTTCCCAAAAGCGATATATCACAAATAGAAGTATCCAGCACAAACGACCCTCAATAAGTAAGATCTCTTTCAAATTTCATTTATTTCGTTTTGATTCCACTACATTGCGGCTCGTGCCCTGAGGCAAACCGGCGTACGCTCTGTTCAAGGAGAAATGGACTTCTAACAGAACAAAAGAATCGATATAGATAGACTGCCAGTAAATTAAATAGTAGATAGGCCCCTTTGTGGAGGATCTCAGGAAAAATAGCACTGGTTCGGGATCCAAAATAATACGCGGAGAAAATACTAAGTCTTCAAGATGGAACTTATTTTTTATCTGTTCATACAATAGGTAATTTTCTAAATGACGAACATTAGTCTAGAGTTTTTTGTGATATAAGTATTTCGTGTCCTAAGGTTTTTAGTTAATATCTCTGGAAATTAATGTTTCTGCTTCCTTCCATTTTGTTTGAATAAGCTTTGTCTGTTTGATTTATTTGGACCTTTGTGAAAAATATTTTGTAATAAACAGCGGAGCTTAGCCAAAAATATATATTTTGTTGACATTGTAGACGTACACTATTTATTATGTGTCAACAGTTTTCCAGATCCCAAAAAAGCCTTTGTTTAGTAATATTTTTTATTATAAATACAAAATTATTATTGTCATGACCAACCGCCCCACAAATTCTATCCAGCTTAAAGCGGCTACCGCACCTATTTAAAACGGACATCAATAACATAATAACCAACAATATCACAATGGTCTGTAACACATTTTGACGACTGATAAACAATGACAGCGCAGACCTCACAAATCCACTCGAAGCCACAAGATTAATGTTCGTGACACTTGTACGCCAGTAATTCTGCCGACCTACATATGATATGCATGAAATGAGTAGTAGAAACGATCCCAGGTACGGCGGACGATTTCGTTTCCGGATTTAGGGCGGTTGCATGGTTACGACGGTTGAGCGTTTTGGGGTGACTGTCAGATTAGATGTATGTTACTGTGAAACCGTAGTTTTTTTGGTATGTAAAGTCATCAACGGAAGGATTCTGTCGAAGCCCAACGGTTGAGATTATGATCTTTCATCGTATCATGAAAGCTATAGTTAGTAGACACCACGTTGTACAGACAAATTAATTATCCTGTACACCGCATAAATCACCCACCCCACGGTACAGCAGCCACTTTGAGCAAGAACCATCACATCACATCAAAATCGAGTTGCACGAAAAAATCGCAGCTCCTCACTCAGCCTAAACAATATAACGTCAGTTGCGGATTTAGCAAAGTCACGGTGACAAAGGAAAATGCGCTTCGAGTTATGACCCTCTCGGCTCCCTTTTGTTTGGCTAATGTCCTCATTCCTCCTTTTTTTTTATTTTTCCCTCATCCCGCCATTTTTATGCCCTTTTTTACGGGAAACAGGAGCAGGTGTCGAGTCCTGTGACGGCCACACTTTGTTTACGGCTTGAGTGTGTCCGTCTCAATTTTGCTTGAATTTGTTTGCATCGCTTGTTTCGAAATATATTTTTTTACGTTTGTGTCGTTCCTTTCATAAATGCTCGCGGTTGGTGCCAGTTAGTGTGTAGTGTGTAGCATTTGATTTTTTTTTTTTTTTTTTTCTTTTTTTTTTTTTTTGCAAGTTGGACATTATGTGGTGAAGTTCCTTTATTGTCTTTCGTTGTTGGTAAACGTGGCTACGTGGTTTTGGTTCATATTGTTGTGTGCTTTAACATCAATCTTGTATGAGAGGTAGTTAAAAACCACGAGTCAGAAATAAATAAAAAAAAATAAAAATTACTCGCTGTCCTTCCAGAGGAATGACAATTGTGATATTAATCCTCAAGCATGTACCTGTTTAAAAGTACCAACGTAATCCCAGAATAATTTGATCGATTATAATCCCATTTCATTGTAATTCGACGATGATGCCATAACAATATGGTGGGGCACGTATAATCATTAATCTATTGTCCCATGGTGGCGCACAATGGGAAAACAATGGCGGTCTGCCCTAGGGGAGCCCATCGATATTCAATCAGGATAGTGAACGACCGAACAGTTACGTGACGGTAGTAGAAGCAATTCTTTTTACTATTGAAGGCATTTTACGATTTGATCGGCATCGTTTTTCAGACTAAAATGTAGAGTGGAATGGACGATTGAAAGGTCAGGGATTTGGATGAAACTAACGTTCTATATTTCAAATGGATGGCCGCTTTTTGCTGCGCATTTTTTTTTCTGACGAATTTTGATAACTGCTGTAAATAAATAAAAAAATAAAACTATAAATAAAATCAACTCAAAATTGGACTAAACAAATCTCGCAGCAGTTTGCACATAAACATTTAAGACAAAGCACCTTTCAGACGAGACGAGAGCTCGTCATTGTACATTGTAGAGGTACAGTACAGATTGACCACGGTACAGGGACTCGTGGGAAATCTGAACCACTCCGTCTTGTAACCACCTAATAAGCGCTGCAATGCACTTTTGTTGTGAACCGATTGGATTCTAGGTATAGATGTAGAAACTGGATCTTTTTGTAGATGCTGTGATATTGCTCTCAGTTTGTATTTCTACCATATGTGGAATACCATGTACTTCTTGTTATAATTATGATTAACATTCGTATTCAAAAAAGGTGGCAAACAAAAGTGACTATCCTAAGCCCCTACATTTTTTTACTCTCAAAAATCTCAAATGATGGCTTTTGAGTGTTCATATTTAATTTTACAAAACAATTTGAACTCACTCCAAAAAAGCTACAAGTATTCCTGAATCGGCAACACTATAATATGCAAAACATAAGCGATGTAAAACACACCTATACACAAATAGCATTCTGTAAAACACTTACCGATCTTGAAAGCAACAAACTTCATTCGTAATATTTAAAACATTCTCGACGTTTATAACGGGAAGGAAAAATTTTCATAAAATAACACACACAGCAGTGGAGCTGGCCCCGAGGGTAGTTTGTACCAATAAATAATAATAAGGGAATGTTGCGAGAACGGAATTTAATTATTTCCAACAAGTTGACGTTGCGAAGTTGCCGGATTGGACCCAAAATATATTTCAAAATATCTACTTAAAACTGTAATTTGGGTAATTATATTGAGTGGGTATTGGTTGAATAAGCTGAAAACTCTTCGGTTTGAATAAAACCAATTAAACTTTACATGCAGGATATAATACAGGTGGCGATAAAGTTGACAATGTACTTAAAACCATACTCAAAGAAATACCAGCTAACGATTTCATAACTGTAGAAAGAAATTCCGAACATTTTGCACCGCAGTTTTAACTGTAGCAAGAAAGTATTGTATTCAAACGTATGCAAGTTTCGGATTTCGTTTGACGATAAATCGGATTGCAAATGTTCGCCATCCATAACCTATTTCAACAGATTTACTGAGCAGTTTTCTTCGATAAACGATAATATTATAGTCTAGAAAGACTAAAATGGAAGATATGATTGGGAACAGAAATGCATCCTTATTGGAACAAGTCCAAAAGTGTTACAATTGGAAGCCAAATTGCTGATTGCAATGAGCCTTTTTGTTCTTAAAAGCATGCGGATAGATCATTGTCTTTCCTTTTTAGGAGAGCACACTTAGAATTCTGGAGTATGCCAATTTTATTCAAAGAAGCAAAGTCTGTTTTAAGCATTACAGATTTTATAACACTCATAAACTAATAGCATAATTCTAATGAAAGATTTTATCAAAGTCATTAAGTTTTATTTTCTCAATTTTATAGCTAAATGCCGCAGTATTTGAGCCTTCATCATCTCGGCAAATGGTCTTATTTCAGTCCAGCCAGGCTTCTATAATAAAGTTCCCCAAACCGGTATTAACGGCACTTGCCACTTGAAACCAATAATAAAGCTAAACGGTCCTTGCGACTTCCAACCGAATTCTATAGAAATCGGCCTTACACTTTTTATATTGCCAAAGGAACTTTTTTATATTATCCCCATCTTCATTCCCTACTTAAAGTCTTAGTGGAGTAGTAAAATAACTTCTGTAAGAAGGGTACCAAGTTGTGACATAATTTTGGCTGAGTTTCCAACTTTTGGGCCTGTACAAAGGGTGTTGGATTTTTATGAAGAGAGAACTGAGAATCGATAGATCATAATAAATTTCCAGGAGTGGCCCGCATTTTGAGCTCGCGGCTTATTTATCCACGTGCAAAAAGTATTATAAATAATGATCAAAGTTCTTATTTTTTGTTTAGCGAGTTTGGCAAGCGCCGCCCGTCCGTTTTTTGGGAAGTACAAAGTTTAGGGGTCTTAAGTCTTACTTTGGCCGTGTTCGGAATATATTACAAGCTTGCATTAAAACTTAGTTGGCAAAAAATGAAGATTTCATAAAGGCTCTTATGCATAAGTACGTAATCCTCGTCAATTCAAACTCTTGGTAACTGAATTTTTGGAATTCTATATTTTTTCCAGCAACCATCATGTAGCTGATCAATTTGTAGGGCCCATACAAATTGTTGCATTTACTTGACTAGCATCACAGAAAGGGAATTATGTTTTTCCTTGGATACAATGACAGCGTTCAATCCCATTCAAGTAATCTACTTTATTCTCCTATAAATTCAACAAAACACCGTCTTCATTCATCCCAAGGAGACACGCAACAAACACAACAGGCGGCATAGCATTCCATATTTTCATACGAAGCGTATTCGTACGATCATCGCTCATTTTAAATTTTGCCAGTTTATTTCTGTTATTTTCACACAGAAAACCATATATACTTTTATGTTTTGACATAAAACATAAGTAGTAGTAATACGCGGGGCGGGTAAGTGCAGGATATTTTTCTACTGGTAGGTACATTCTTTGCTTGTGGCCCGGTATAAGGGTTGTCGCTTTTTATTGAAGGTTAGTGAAAATGTAGAACTGGCTTTAAAGATTGCGTTTGGTCGGAATTGGATTCGTATGCGGCCTTAATGTTCAGTTTCGTTTGTAATTTTAATATAGTTCTTGCACTGGATATAGCAGTAATAATAGGGGTATGATTACAATTTGGAATAAAAAGTTTTGCGCCGAGATAACTTTGCAATTTGGTTTGTGATCTTGTGCATTAAAGAGGTATTGTTCAGGTCTTTTTTGGAGCTCAAATACCTCTACTTTATGAAGTATGGAACGTTTGCTTTTTGGTAAAGAACCTTCATTTTAATATTCGACGTATTTATCAAATTATGTAACTTTTTTCTTGCGTAGTTATTTCTCGTTATTCCTCAACCTTCACATATTCTTGTGACCTTCCAAAAGATTGAAGATTCAATCCGAAGACGGGTCTTGACAGATTGTTATAATCTCGAATGTGACAACCCTACAGGGGAATATTATAATATAACCCTTTCCTTGAGACGGTGTACTTGTGGCGTTAATCAAAAAGGCTATATTCTCCTTGACGACCGTCATAGAGGGGGATTTATTTACTCTCATATAATATTACTCGAGTTTCTATGTATTTTCACGTCACCCTTTCTATTTATGTCATGGTCTATAGAATTGAGAGAATGTGCCCCGATAAAATAACAGACATTAATTTATGCAAGTTAGTGATGATATTTCATACTTAATTAGATACCATGTAGTTGCATGTTGCCAGTACTTATTCAGTTTAGAACAAATAAGTGGCGCGACCAACATACAATGTTGAAGCAAAATTTTATTTTGTTATCAATAAAGTAAGAAACTAATATCTAACACACATGAATCACTAACAGATAGATATAATCTTTTTACTATCTATTTTTACAGCCTAAAAGCCTTACAAAAGTATCCATATGACTGAGCGCGGTTACCACGCTCCGTCGGGACGCACAATCGATTCCTGATCGCAGAAATAACAATATAATTCAACTGCTCTCTCGACTATCTGCTCAACCCCACCTGGTGCCCCCTCCTAGGGGGGGGACTATCGGGCTATCCCGCGAGATTCCGGGAAATAAAAATAACGGGACGTATGAGTAGTGGGCTTTTTGTGGTATTTATAGAATTTTGTAGTTTAAGTGATTTTTCAAGGGAGATTTTTTTACAATGGAGATAGATGCCTTTTTGGCTATGCTACGAAATCTGTCCAACCAATTCCAGTTTAAGAATCTACAAACGAAGTTTCAAAATGTAATACTACTCAGTAGGATACGAAACCTGTAAAACAAGAAAAATAAACTCTAAAATTTATTACTGTTTGAAAAATCAATTGAAATCAAATACTGAAGCAGGTACAAATTTAACTGAAAACTTCAATAAAGTGTCGTTTTTATAGTCTCGTAAAAATCTCCACGAAAATCTATATTGTGTTCCTGCTTTTCTCGTGCGGGATATAGGTATTTTTATTTTAAGACGCGGAACCCTAAAATTTGTGCAAGGGGGAAAATAGTAAAAGTTGGCGGTGGCCCATAACTCAACGTGAAGGAGACGTTACTCCGATACGGATGCACGGCCGATAAATCGGACGAATCGGCAACATTTTTAATCGGATACTTCAAATAAATATGACTGAGAATTGTCTGTGAAATTGTGTTCATCATCTTCTTGCTTGTTTACTTAATTTCCAACAATAGTGATCAAACGGGACAGCTATAAATAAAAAAGGAAAACCCCTTTTGGACTAAGAACTCTTGTTCAAGGCACGTTTTTCATAGTGGCCCATGCAACACTGACCACCTGCGTATAAGGTGAATTTACCGTAGTTTTTGGTGACAGACAAATGTTTGTGAGCGAAAGGCCTAAGACCTCCCCAATTAACGTCTATCATATTAGCACGGCGTCCAATTTCAAATCAACCAGCATTAAAATCACACATATTTACGTTACACTTCGCAACGCGACGCACTCACAGGCCGTGAACAATCAAATCAAATGAAAATTAAATCGTGTACGGCACGAACACGGAGACTTAACATTAATTATTCATTAATCCTACACCGTACAGAATTGATGATAGCAAAACATGGCGACGGCTGTCTCGTATTGACGGATTGTATTTATAGCGATTATTACTGTGTTCGCGTGGCGTAACCTCAGTGTGTCTGTGTAACGAATAATGTAATTTATTTGTGTAGTGTGGTGGAATCATTGCATTTTTCATGGGCAGTGCACAGGCTAGTGTCTAGTCACCGGTTTCGCCCACGTCCCGAGGAAAATAATTACAATACTCGAATAAAAAGTAGTCTATGTCGTTTTCTATAAAAAAGAAAGGCTTTAAATCTGGGCTATATGTGCTGTAAACACTTAAATCAGTTCAGAAGTTATCGCGTGAAAGAAACACAAACAAAATTTCGCAATTTATTTATTTTAAGCATTAATGGTAATAAGTAAATATCTGCAAGGATTTATAATAAACAAAATTTGCAGATAAGCTACATAAATATAAAGAAAATAACTGACCAGAAACCATGAAAACGTGTACATAATACGACTGACCAATAGCAAAATTAGTGAAACAATAGACACAGCAACTCAAACCACCCCAATATTACTCCCACCTGTGTCCATAATATTTCGTAACAAAAAATCCATAAACATTAACTCGAGTTACCCCTCTGTATTATACCGTCTTCTATGATTTACTGCGTGAAGGGCTCATCAATCCTGGTTTAGCTTATACCTACCAATCTGTATTGATGTTACCTATTAAAAAGCAATCATGCTCTGCTTGTGGAATAATTGCCTGTCTGTATTTGTCTGGGAAATAATTATTGGTGAATCTGACCTAACCTTAGCCTTATTTGTACCTGTCTGAAAATTACTGTAAGACCAACTTTGTGTCATACATGTATGTATATGTTAACGGAAATGTATGTAATCCGTCATTGTATTGCAATTGCTAGGAAATCCATGTAGGACACATTACTTGGGCAAAGCTTTTGGGAGTTATTTATAAATTTTTATGCGAAATATTATCGTATCTATGGCAGTGAAATCTTTATTATTGCTTTACGAATAATTTTCAATTAAATACATATCTTAATATAACATAATACAATTAACTTTATAATTTGAATTTAGAGAGACGATTTGACAGATGTCCGATACTAAGTTGATTACCTGTACACCCAGCTGAAAAAAATTACATGTTATATGAATATTATTACTAATAAGACCTTTTCTTTTGTTTCAGGTGGATTTCTAATGAAATATTAATCGTCCCATGCGATAAGTATGCACCGTGATATTTTTTATTATTTAATGTATCTTAAACATTTAACAGTACTTTTAGTTACACAAATATTCGAATAATTATAAGTAATTGGTGAATATTTAGTAAAAGTAAATACATGTTGTACGTTATTTAAACATGAAAAGTATAAGTATATACCACTTAGCAATTTCTCGGAATCCACGTACTGAAACGCTGTTGAGTTATTGAAAAAATATTACGCTAAGTATTTGCTTAAAATATCATGAGCGTTAAGATTATTTTTCAATTATTTCTACCTAGTACCTTGATATTTACACTACTGGATATCTACAATTAGTTTACTTTCATTAATTAAAAAAAAACAAAATCGCAAATTGCAAAATCGTTCTTACTATACAATAAATAGAGTCCAATTTACCAAGACACCTTTTCATAAAATTAAAAGTGCCACATATTACACCAGCTAATGGGCGCTCATTATGGGCAAATTAGTTTTATGACCGCTGTAAACACTATACAGATAATATTATGAGCGGTTCGTAATACTCGCGGTGGCCATTTTAAGTTGGCATGTACAGGCTAAATGCTCTGATACTGCTAATGATTAAAGTGGTGATACAAATGCGTGCCAGAACTGCAGTTGGCAATATTAGACGATACGCTTGAAGTTATGGCCGTGATTTTCGCGTAAACAAGGATTTTGCTGTGTGATATGCGTGATTAGGATAATAGAAGACCAGTTTATTCCGTTTGTTACTTACTATTTTTGTTTAAATGTCCAAAAAATGCTAAATCACTGGGTATTTATAGATTAAAACTTCCATAAGGTAATATTGGCTGCACGTGGTTGTGTAAGAAATAAACAAATGTCAAATATTGTCGTGCCATTCAAGACTGTAGTATAAATATAGGTATAAGTTAATTTGTAAGAATTTTTCCATTAGGCTTGCGCAAATTAACTGCCCAACAGTCCGACATACAATGTTTGCAGACCAAAAATAGTGGACCTAATAAAACGTATATTTTTAGATAGCTCTGACAGGCACCCTCCGATTCTGACCGCAAGAGTGGCTCGTGACTCAACACCCTCCCAATTTTATCAGGAAGGGTGTACGCAACGATAGTTGATTATATTTTTGGGGACAGCTGTGGTACGCTGATAAAATATTTTTTGGTATCTTGACTTGAAGCTCATTCTGTGTTTTATAAAAAAAAAATGAGATAGAAAATCAAGAAAAATAATTCCGTAACAACAATTCCGAATATTTCATCAATCTGTGCCTATAATTTTATTATTTATGGTATAAAAAGTAAACTAACTTAAAACTATTCGCTCAATCTGAAACTTGAGATATTATTTAAATTGCTCGCGGCAGGACCTCATGAGCGCATCCGGCCGTGCTCTCGCTGTGGCGGCATATTGGGCTGACAAAGTGTAGTCTCACTATAAGACATGTCATCGACACGAAAGAAGAAGAAGAATTTAAATATCCCATCAACACTTTCAAAAGTGACACTGACAACCATAGTTCCCATACTTCGTGCATGTTAACCTTCCACCGCTCGCGTCCCCACAGGCGCCCACCCAATCCGCTGGTGTTACATTACGCTAGGGTCCGAAAACCAACAAATTATTCCCCGCGGCCCCCCCAACGTGATTACAGTAATTCGTTCGAGCAGTTTACTGGGCACGGGATTAGCAGGCGTAGGGTTACCTTGATTTTAATCTGGAGAAGTACGTGTTTGGGTGTCGATTGTTTTATTTTTTGGGTTTTAGAGAGATCTTGTTATCAATGTTTTAAAGATTTTTACATAGTATGGTTTTTATTTGTTATAGGCTCATTAGAGATTTTTTAAATTAAACTTATACTGCATCCGGCTAGAGTAGACACCAACCCCAATGTAGGCGTCGGGGAAAATACAGATAATGAAGAGCATAAAGCTAGCTTCTCATAGCTTCTCATCATTTATCTAAGCCTCGAACCATTGCTAAAGCTAGCGAGCGTCTAAGAAATAAAAATATTCCAAATTTTGTTCTTTAAAGCAAAGCTTTGAAGCTAGTATTCTTGTAAATTTTTATTTTCCTATACCTACTATACTATAATCTTACCTTTAAAATCATTTTTCATTACAAAAATTACAACGTTCGCTCACAACACTGATACACTTTACGGCGCCGTCCGATCTTGATACTTCAATTCAATTAACTTTTACATCCAAACAAGCACTTTAACCGCTACTTTGTTTATTACATCGTATTTTATAATCACATCGTAAAAAATCCCTCTCATCGCACCGGCTTTAATCTTTGTCTTTAGAGAATTAACATTGAAATATCTTGTTAAAATAGCCGTGAAATATTAATAAGATTATACGCCATCTTGGTCACTGAGTTCAGAACGTTGTGAAGGCCGGCAAATTGAGACTTAATAATGTTAATGTCAATTAATTTATTTGGAGCTATTAAATTTAAAAAATCTGATACAAAACTATTGTGGATACTATATTTTTAATATTTTGTTTACTTTTATGTAAATTGTTACTTAATCAATGCAATTTTTAATTTATAAAACCGTTTTGCTAAGTCATACACATAAACAGCAAGCTTTCTTTCCTCAAAATAAATTATTGTGACATTAAAAATGCTTTCTTTAGAATTTAATTTCTAAAAGCTAATGTTATTTCATTCCTTTACAAGTTGCATAACATAACAGCCTCATAAAACTTAAGTACAAACTTTATTTAATACACTCATTTTATTAGCTCATGCACTTTAGCGAATGACGTACTTAACATAGTTAATTTTTCCTCCCATTTTCCAAGTAGGAAAATTTCTTTAATATCACCTATTACGGGGCTTATGAAAATCTTGGAGAAGCCTCAAAAATGCTGCGAGTAGGGTAATGATAGGGAGTTTAGGGAGTCTAGTCGTAGGAAGGCGAAATATCCTTCGTGTGTAGCTGACTTTATTAAAGGGGTACTACAGACGGCGTTGCGTGTCGCTGCGATTAGTGGGATGAAAAAATGAGGTGCTTATGAGGTAGAAGATTAATAGAGATTTAACATACTCGTGGAAAGAGTTATCAAGGAGATAGTGTACTCCACATAATCAAATCAATCTGTTTAATTGTGATAGCAGGCAAGAAAAACTATGAAGTTAGATGATATGGCGGACAAATAAGCTTTAACGTAGGTATGCAAATGAAGTTAGTTTATTTTAATCCTGATTTATATAATAACACCTTAAAACTTTAGATTATCATTATTTTCCAAAACATTGATTTTTTTTGTACATAAAAATCGTAGCGGAAGAAATTCGCGTGTGTGAAACACCCTACTCGAGCTTCGTGAAATTTCATCTGGCATCGTCGGCTGTATTATTAAAGAGCAAACTAGAGCGTAGCATCGGCCTGTGTAATATTAGAGCGCATTGTCGCTGGCTCTGCCTTTCTCATATTTCTTACATCATTAAGTCAACGCGTATTGTCGTTTTGTCGCTGCGACAGCGACGATGTTGCGAGTCTTTTATAATGCTTTTTTTTTGTATGTTTTGATAAGTTAAAGGGAATTTCAGGTTGTTAGGTTTTTTTGTAGGATTGAGATTTTTCTTGGCATATTCGATAGCATGCTAATTTGAGTGTCTCGTTGGAAAATAGCTCAGCTTATTTATGTGAAGAGTTGAAGTAGTGATAGCTCTTTTGAAATTTCATGAGTATGTTTAGGTTAACTTTTATCTTTCTTCAGAATGTGGAACAAACCACAGGGAAAGCTTAGTTTAATCTAACTTAAACCAGAATCGAATCCAAACAGACATCAAAGTAAACAAAAGAACCTCGTTACCCCAATCTAAACTATTGCATCACTTATTCAACCGACTAACATAAAACCATTCACTCATTCACTCACTCACTCGCTCCCATTCGATTCATTCGTTTCCCTTTTGCCCCCAAACCACATACGTCTTAGATTGACGCGTTTAAATTACTCGTTTCAACCCTTACCTTACCACCCTTGTCGATACCTGAGCCTTTGAGTACGGGGGCTTATAAGACCATTGTCACGGTTTTTTTCTTTACCTCCCTTTGTTTTTAAGGGGGGAAATACATTTGAATGTAGAAGGTTTAATAAAAAGAGGTTGGATCAAAGGCTATATATAAAAATGTTCGTGTAACATTAAAATTTATTTTAAGACTGATTAATTGATATCCAACCTTACATCGTAATGAACCAACTTTTTGCTATTAGCTGTAGTTGTGTAAAGTAAATTAAACTTTCACCTCCTTTATTTATGATACAAAATCCGATCGCAACTTTATATCACAGAAATAAATTGCAAAGTAACCCAAAACTAACATCATTAAATCACTCGAGTACATAAAGCGGGCCATTCACGCCGTAAAATGTGCCCGAAAAACCACAAAATGTATCTTGCATAGGTGAATTTAAATTGTTACCTTTTCTAGCCCAAAGTTCCCTTATTATTGTACAAAGTATGAAGCAGAAGGTTCACTAATATCTGTGTGTTATTTTTATTTTTGTGCTGATTAGATGAAATTGAAAATCAATATGTAAAAGAAAAGTATGTTTGGTAACCATATGAAAAAAAAAACCACTTAATGTTCTAAAAGTATACGCACGCTACGGTTCATCTATACTAATATTATAAAGAGGAAACTTTGTTTGTTTGTAATGAATAAACTCAAAAACTACTGGACCGATTTTAAATATTCTTTCACCATTAGAAAGCTATATTATCTGCGAGTAACATAGGCTATATTTTATCCCGGTGCGGGCAGTAGCTCCCACGGGACGCGGGTGAAACCGCGGGAAAACGGCTAGTTAAAATTAAAGATCAGTAAAATAAGCATTTTCACTAATTATTTTGTCTTATTGTGTAATTGTAAATGTCCCTCAAAATAGTACTTCTGTAGTACTTTTACTATGTTCCTCTTACACAATACCTGGCGTATCTGAGCAAGAACGCCTATGGGTGAGCCATGGGCGTCCCGAAACAATATTTCTAAATAAAACACTTCCTTGAGGGACGCGAATAGTTCTGCTGTGCGTGCCACAAAAGATAAGCGTTAGACTGTTAAAAAGATATTTTTTATTATTTTCTTTTTAGTTGATTTGTAAAAGGAAATCCAAAAATTAAAATGGGGAAAGCCCATGATTGGAAAAAGGGATAGTCAAAATCCTACTAATATTATAATCCTACTATTTGTGAGAATGTATGGATGTATGTTTGTTATTCTTTCACGCAAAAACGGCTGGACCGATTTGGTTCGAATTTGGTATGTATATAGGTGATACCCTGGATTAACACATAGGCTACTTTTTCTCAACACACCACGCGGGCGAAGCCGCTGGCGGAAGCTAGTTAAAAATAAATTAAGATTTTTTTTGTGCAATATGCTTATAAACAACATTTTGGTAGGTATATTCGATTCAATATTCGCTGTATAAAATTAGGCATACACATTTATTTATTTAGGTAGGTAGTCGTAAACATTTTTTATCGATTAATTTATTCGACCAATTATCGAATCGCAGCTCAGACTCCGAATTAACAGAAAATACGTATTAACGTCTACCACTTATAACTTAAAGCGAGCGAATAAAAACGCTCCACAGCTCACCGTATCGGCCGCATTATATTTAAGTGTGTAGTTTGTGAGAAAAACAGCGTATTGTTGTCGGAATTGAAAATAAACTCGCACCGACCCCCCACCTCCGGGGATGTGTAGCTCTCCCCTGTATAATATTCGGCTTGATCGTGTGATGTGTGTGTATTACAGAAGGATAATAAATAATGTATAGTCGGAAGCTGGGAAAGCCAAAAAAAGTATAAGTAATAACAATGAATGTAAAATGACATCACTTTTGTTTTATATCTGTCGATTTTTCTGTATTATCCATAACGCTGCCTCGTTGGTCTAGTGGTCGCAAGCGCGGCTGCTGTGCTCGAGGTCTCGGGTTCGATTCCCGGGTCGGGCCGAAATCGCTTTGTGGGTTTTCTTAAAACTTTCACAGAGCAGCCCGTAGTCTGGAAGTTGGTGATTGATTCACCCGTGCATCGGAGAGCACGTAAATGTCGGTCCTGCGCCTGATCTCTTTCCGGTCGTGTCGGATTGCCGTCCCATCGGGATATGAGAGTGAAGGAATAGGGAGTGCACCTGTGTCTGCGCAAATGCTTGTGCACTATAATATGTCCTGCGCAGCTGGCTGATCTTATATGAGAACAGCCGCCGTGGCCGAAATCGGCCGTGGACGCCATTATTATCCATTAAACTCTATATTTCTATAACGGTCTCCGAAGATTGTCTCCAATGGTCCTTTACATTAACTCTTCATCTTCCTTAGGCTGCTCAGTATATTTGCGGTCAGCGCAACACATATTCACTCCTCAATACACTTCTATCTGACGTCATCTCACAAGTTGCATTCTTCCCAGTGATAGTCATTCACACAATCTATCCAGTTCCAGCCATACTGTCATTCACGCAATCCATCCATCGTATCGTTTCTTTACTTTACTCATTAATGTTGCTTAGTTGACCTTCTGTTTTTACTTGTTCAGCAACCGTAGCAATGTTTTGCACCACGCCGGTGTGTTTTACTCGCGTCTCGTATATCCCAATTATTTTCGTCCATTGTTTACTATTATTGGGCGCCTGATTGCGTTCAAGGGTACGGGTACCTTTGCAGTATTATTCTTAGTAATATATTTCATGGTATGGTCACGTTAATTTGTAGTAGAATTTGGAAATGACATGCTTTTAGTTTTTCAGTACAAAAAATCTACTTAATCTGTTAGTGCGTAATCTTGAAGATCATGATATATGAGCAAATAACATCGCATTATGCCTTTTGTCAAAATAATTCACTCTTAGCAAAAGAAGTACCAATAAATCAAAATAACGTCCACACTGATCAACTCCTCAAACCATATTTATCCTCTCGAATGATTTGCGCGGCGCTTATTTAAAATAATCGAATCGATACGGCACGAGCAATCGATAACAATCGAATCAATTCGATGCGATACTGTGTACGTACCGAATGAAATCGCTCTCATTACCTTCGGCGCCAGTTTGTACGTAAGAGGGTTACCATGTTTGAGGGTGAGCTTCGGACATTAATTTGATTTTAGTATTAGTGAAATCAATTTGTAGGGAGAGGTGTGATGTGAGTGGTACGTGGAATATTCCGTTTTACATAAAGGGAAAAATTTAAACAGACAATAGGGAGTAGCTCTTCTGTGCCGTGTGAAAATAATCTTAACAAAAATAAAACAATTTTAAAAATGCCAGTTAATTTATTGAATACTAGCCGTTTTCCCGTGGTTTCACCCGCGTCCCGTGGGAGCTACTGCCCGCACCGGGATAAAATGTAGCCTATGTCACTCGCAGATAATATAGCTTTCTAATGGTGAAAGAATATTTAAAATCGGTCCAGTAGTTTTTGAGTTTATCCATTACAACCAAACAAACAAAGTTTTCCTCTTTATAATATTAGTATAGATGAAAATACCACTTTCGCTGGACAAATTCAAGAAAATATCAATACACAGAACGAAAATATTTTTACTATAAATGATTTTCAGATTCCATAAATGACGCATTTTAATATGACCTACAAGCAATACTCATTAAACACTACATAATTTATCAGTATCCTCTCTTCCTCGAACTTGATTACATTCCCTCCTCCCACTTGTCCATAATTGAATACAGTCGGCCACTTATAAGATTTCTTCCATTTAAATCCGGCAGCGTATCCACCCTACGCTATCGATGGTGGCGGAGTGGCTTCTCACTCAATCTGTCAATTAACGTACGTTACTTGGACTGTAACATGTTTCGCTTTTATACGCCTTCGCAGCACAGCTACATGTAAAAGGTAAACTTTGTATGATGGCCACAGACTTAGGAAGATTTGGAAAAGAGAGGTGTTTTTATTTTCTGACCTATTTATTTATGGTTGGGTCACGAAGGTCTTTAGCTCTCAATATGTACTAACCGATGAAATTGTCATTGTTTGTGAAGTCTGAAAATAGTGAAAAGTATATTTTAAAGTTATAGGTTCGTAAACAAGCTCACGTGAATCATTTTTTAATACAGGAGTACTGTAGGACCGGGAGACAACCCGCTTGCTCAAAATGAAAAACGTGATTCAAGATCACGACGTTTATTGTACGGGCTCGAGTGGTGAAGTGACATACTTCAATATAAAAATCCTAATCTATTCTTTTTCACAGAACGAATTTAAAATGATTGTCCGAGCAGTACCAAATATATCTAATGAATAAAACCTTACAACGAAAGAGTTTCTAACTAAACACTACATCTCTACAGTACCACATCTGTAGCACATGGTTTTCTTTAAAAGTAATTTTGGATTTGAATAGGCAGACATTATTCTAAATTCAATTTGTAACCTTTCTATTATTTCTAAATCTGTGGTATGTCTGCAATAACCAACTTTTGAGCAGTAGATAATTATTAATATAAATAATTGTAGTTGTAACTTCTCTATTATTTCTTAGTCTGTGGTTGTCTGCAATAACCAAGAGTATTGTGGCTGCTGTTAAGTATGCGTGCACTTCGTTTGGCAATTCCAATAGACCTTCAATGTGGTCACAAAACAAACACCATGTATAGGTTTGACAAGTCTACTTATAGACGGCCGTTTTGTATTTTACTATCGCAACACCAAACAATTCTAAGTCTGAATTCAAGCATTATTTTATAGAAATCATCCTGTCCTGTAATATCTTTGTACCAAAATTCATTTTTATCTGTTCAGTAAGTCTTAGCTTGAAGACGCGACATACAGTCGGGGAGAGTTTCTTTCGCATTTATATAATGTAAGTTTTATTTGAGCAGTAGCTCAATATAGTCAATGTTCCGGTCCCAATAATGAAAGTAGTTCATTTTTTTAGTCCATTTTATTGATTCTCTACGATCGTTAGTGGAATAGTTACTCATACCAAAAAGGGTTTCCGCGAATTTCTAAAATCTGTACGACGTGTGAGGATTTCAAACTAAAATTTTAGTTTTCCGGTATCGACAAAAAATTTCGCATAGTCGTAAACTGTTAGATTTCACACAAACTGCTGCTAGGCTTTGTGCATACAAAGTTGCAGAAAAAAGCTCGATAGTTTTCGATAGATTGACGAGAATAAGATTGGTAATCTGCTCGTAAATTTTTAATTGTGATAAAATATTTGTCGCTGTCGCTGACCAATTAAACATATCTACATATTCCCTACTGACTTTTTATATATGATATGGTATAAAAAACATATATAGGTAATTCATTATACAGTTATTTTCAAATATAAAATTGATATCATTCAATATGCAGTTGACAGCTGTAAATGTTCAAGAGAAAACCATTTTTTGCACTGATTTACAGAACTATCAACTGCACCTAGAATAAGGTTAGCCCATACTTTAGCTTCGTGACTGTTCGGCATTTCTCCGAACTACTCGGGTCCTCTGAAAGGCATGAAATCACCGCGCGTAACTTTGCCAACTCGCTCCGTATAGTCAGTTTCATTCACTTTGGGGATTATTTTGAAATATTTTTACTACATAGAATGTTAAATGTATCCAAAAGAGCCTAATTATTTCTGTGATACAGAGCTGTTTTTGATTTTGAATTAATTCCGTATATTGCTGTCGACTTATTGTATTCATTCCAAAACATTATTTCGTATACCCTGATACAGAAATGAGAACTTAATTGTGAAATGTCTCTATGATCTAGAGGTATGAGCCATTTTTTTTTAAATTACGAATCTAATTGATGTAACTAAAAACAGACTTTAGCTTCGTGATTCCTCGATATATCTCGGAACACCTCGGGTCCTGTACTCGCCCGGAGACATGAAATCACCGCGCGTAACTTTGCCAACTTGCTCCGTATAGTTAGTTTCATTCACTTTGGGAATATTTGTACAACTGCTGTACTGTGTTTGGTATTTAAATATTTGCCCGCTTAACTTATGTGAGGTTTAATATGTTAATGTAAAAATGATGTTGATTAGTTGTTAATTGATTATAATTAGGAGTTTTTTAACAGCTCAACTTAATTATAACATTTTGTCCTACTTAGTGAAATCTTATTTTGAGCGCAGATTTTGTAATTAGTAACTCATAGTACAGATATTACCAGTAACAGTCAAACAAACTAAACATATGACAACAGTAAATAAACTTGAATTGGTTATAGGTACATAACTAATTGTTATTTACTTAACTTTATTTTATTACCAAAGAGTATTGGTATGTACCTACAACCAATTCAAGGTTATTTACTGTATGATTAATAAGTAATTGAAAATTCTATTTCTATCTACTTCAATTTCTATAATAAAACCTTCCCAAAATAAATTATGTCTACTTCACACATTAAATCGTTTTCAGTTCTAAATTAAACTTCAACAGTAATGTGTTTGATCAAGAGATTTACTTAGTTTGCTATCGGTACAACACAACAAATACGGAGTTTATAGGATCTAATTGAGATCCCATCCCCTTCATCCCTTCCCCTTTGTATGCTCTAGGATAGGTTTCATTAAGGCGCTTATTGTTTAAATTATAATTAATTTATGTTTGTTTGTGTTGGTAATTTGCGTTTGTCTTTGCGGTTTCTTAGCTTTGGTTATGAGGAATCTATTAGAAACAGTACTTATTATTCCGATTCTCAAAGTTTTCCAATTGTAAAGCATAACAAAAATTGGACAGATGAGAATCATAATTTGTGACATGCTACACGTCTACGACGTAGCTGTACCTGCTACGGCATATAAGTAGCCGCTACGGACTTTTACTTTGCTACGCCGTAGTCAGCGTCTACGAACTCGACAAAAAAAACTCCAGTATTAACGATAATTTATTTTTGAATAAATACTTTGAGGATTCATAATAACACTGTTACACTTGAAAGCACCGACCTTTCTTTGTAACAAAATTACAAATTCTGTAGCCTACGAACATTTTTTTTCTAAAAACACACCCAGAAACCATTTACAGAAACGACAAAACAATCTTATTTAACAGTCAAGGAATGGTATTCTGAATAAAAAGTGACGTTTGGCCTCACCTCCCTTAAATTACGCACGAGACAAGAATTTTGATGGCACGCCGAATTTCCACCCGGAATAAAATTAATGCAGGGGACTGAAAAAAGAAAAAAAACCGTGGAGAACAAAACGACTAGCAGAGGTGCCACAGCGCAAAATCTCTAAGAAAGTAGCGTGCCAAACCACAGATGTGCGGGGGACTAGGAACGTTACTGTTTCCGCCCTTATACGCCTTCTTTGGACCCAACCATTTTTTTAAATACAAAAAATTTTTGACAGATGTCTCAAGAAAACCCAAACGCCTCGTTAGGTCGCTCGTAACTGGTCGTGTCTACCGTACCTTTTTGGCCTAGAAGAATTATGACATCTCCGCTCATCTTTCTTTACTCCGTGAAAAAAAAACTCATTGGAAAATAGTAGGTACATCGGCTGCTGGCCAATGGTAAATGCAATGACTTTGTTTTTAGGGAACGAAAACTGTTATGGGATACGAAATATACATTTTAATTTTGGGTTTTGTCTCTTGAATTGAAAAAAAAAAGGTTAGTGATCGAAGCTTTGATTAAGATTTTTTTGTCGTCATACCAACTAGATTATTTTTAGTACTACTTTTTAATAATCTGAATATTAAGAATATGAATACACGTACAATTACTCAGTAACATGCAAGTTTTACTATTCCACGACATTCTAATCTTGGAGAAAAAAAAACATTTTGTCGTCGAGATCACTGTTTAATCTGCCCTCGTAGACTTCTTATTAAGGCTTCTAAGAAATCTAGTTTAATCACAGCTAATAAAATGTTACTTATGTGTGTCTGTGTTATATATGGTCGCTACACTTTCTTAGTTCCCCACTATATATAGAATAGTTGTTGATGTTGATTCTACCTCTATTTATATTCCAAAAAAAATTTAATTACAGCAAACTGGTCCTAGAATATCCGCTAATCGGAAGAATTTAACTAAATATTTTAATGGCAGACGCTGATTTATTTTCTTCGAGATTGCTTAGGAAACTTATGTCTGATTAGAAATTAAAGGAACAAGTAAATTTTACAATGACGTATCAAAAACTAATACGCTGCTACGCTGTAGGTGCTACGGCACTACGGATTCTACGTTGCTACGCCGTAGTAAGTGTCTCAACAAACTATGACTCTATTTTAACTTAATGTGAATCAAACTAGCAGAATGAGTTTGTAATATATAAAAAGGAAAAAAAAATATTTTGAATATGAAATAAGTACCTATGTGTTATTTAAATCAAAGTACATAATTAACACTTATTTAATTTGTAAATTATTAACTACTAGAATACCTATACTACCACGATTATGCATACACGCAACACATATCCCATACAAGCTCGGTTGATAATAAATTCGCTTAGTTTTCGCGCGAAGCAACACGATAGAGAGAGGGGCGAAGGGTGGGGCGGTCCATTTGTACCATCAATTTATTATTCGTTTAACGTACTACGGTCCGTTATAAAAATAATTCTAAATTAAATCAATGTTAAAACTATCAGAATTACTCTTCAAAACATTTCCAAAATCTATGTCAGTTACTATGAAGTTGACATCATATTTTTTCTGTACCTCTAAAGAATATGCATTTTTTTTATGTTTTTCCACTTTGCTAAAGAAATCTTTTTTTTTATTATGACTACTTATTATTTTTATTCTCATAGATATTTACAACACAAAAAAAACTATTCTAGTAAAACAATAAAAAAAACTACTTTGCTAAAGTAATAAACATAAAATAATATCAATGTCAATATTTTCATAAAATAGTTTTTATGAAAATATTGACTACAAAAAAATATCTATACCACCCATGATCATGCATATATGCAACACATTACCACGAAAACATATCCCATACAAGCTCAGTTGATAATTAATTCGCTTAGATTTCGCGCGAAGCAACGCGATAGAGAGAGGGGGCGACGGGTGGGGCGGTCCATTTGTACCATCAATTTATTATTCGTTTAGCGTCGGCCTGATTTATGTTGTTTCGCGCTTGACCTATTAATCCCCGGCTAGTTGCCATTGTAGATTGTTTTCCAGACAAAAATTAATTGGTGTACTAATTAATATGTATGTCTTTTTGAGGTGTTTAGAGCGAGTGATTGATTGGGGCGTGGTAGTTTAGATTGGTTAATTGATTAGTTTTTTTTTTTTAATTGCTTGTTTTTTTTTCGTAAGATTGTGTATTTTTATTTTGTTACTTGATGAAGATACTTTGTGAAGAAGCGACTGTCTATTTATGAAACCGGTAATTAGAGCTGACATTTCATAATGAATGAACTTTTAAAAAGCCAATTTTACCTTGTCAATTAACCTATCATTATCGATCGCCTAATTCCCCATCAAGGGTGGGCGCCTACTGAAAGCTACTTTCCGCCATAAAACGGTAACCGTCCGATAATTATTCATTTATTGTAACCCGGACCGTTATTTACGACAGGCCGTTTAACGGTTGGCCGCCTCTACGAGCGACCGCTACGGTGCTACGGTGCTACGCCGCTACGCCGTAGTCATTGAGTACGGTAATAAACTGAATTGAGATTAATTTTTTTTCGGTACTGACCTTTACGAATTGAACGATCAAAGTTTTTATGTTTATGGGGTAAAATTTAATTTATTGAGGACTTAGGAGTTATGGTTATGAGTACCTAGATATTGATTTCAGCATGTTTTGTTATACTTCGAATTCACGATTCATTTTGTATGTAATACTACCAGGTTTTGGCGTAAGGTTATGTAATTTAATATTTTTTTCTCTATAATATATCAAAGTACCAGATGCTGAATTAAAAAAAAATACTTTCATTAACCACATACACAACCAACAAAATTACCAATATATATTTTTTTCCTATTAAAAATGCCCCTAAAAAAATCCTACCCATTGTACGTACAATACAACGTTCTCGCTGCAACTGAAACCGCACGGCGCTTAACTTAAGCGATTGGTGGCGCTATCAAGCAGCCACAGATGAGTGCACTCCCCGGTACTGGTTCACTTGCCTGTGAATATTTGCTCAAAGAATTTGATGTCTTATCGCCTTTGGTGTAGAACTGTTTTTTGATTGGCGAGTTTTTGGGGAACTGGTTCACTTGCCTGTACGCTGCCTCGTTGAAGCTGCCCAAAGGATTTTATATCTTATCAACTTTCGTATAGAAGTCTGTTTTGTATGAAAAATAGAATAGAATAGAAAGTTTATTTATTTATGTAACATGACTCATAATGTTAGTAAAAAACTTTATTTTATGTTAGTAAATATATATATATATAAATAGCGCAACAGCGATTTATATCTTATATACCTATAAGTTTATAAGTGCCTATTAGTTTTACTGTCACAAAATTGTATCGAAGTGAAAAAATATACTCAATATTCCAATAGAAAAAACACATCATATTTACATTTTTCACCTAACCTAACCAATTAAAACGAATTTCCAATGAAGAAATCAACATTTTTAACATTCATAGTTTGTACATGAAATGTGAACACAAATCATAGTTGAATGAATTTTACAATACATGCTTAAATGTAAAACCTAGTGTCTAAAACAGTCTATTGTACATCACTACAAATGTGTTGCCAACATTTCATTTAAATACGAATTCCGATGAATGTTATTCACAGCTCTCACACAGGTGCACACATATTGAACCAATTCATACACGTGTGTGTGTGTGTGTGTGTGTGTGTGTGTGTAAAATACACGATATTGTTACACGCCAGACATAATGGCGTAACTTTGAAATTTGAACTTTGACAAAGTAAAGAGGTGTAGGTACTTAAAAAAAGTTTTGGGCTGTTTTGTTTTGTGTGATATTGGGCCAAAAAGTTTTGGAAACTGTAAGCAGTTTTTTTGTCAGCTTTATGTAGAAATGTTTTGGTACCTATTCTTTTTTTTTTAACAAGCTTCCGTCCGCGGCTTAACCCGCGTCCCCAGATAACTGCGTCCCAAAGCCGGATAGTGACAAATATCCTGCTCTTCTTCTGGGTCTTAGTTTTAATTCTCCCCTCTAATTTTCAACTTAAACGGCTCAGCCATTTTTGAGTTACAATTGGTATAACTAACACGATTTTCTTTTATATATACACGTACAGATAAGTTTTACCGACATAGCATACTAATTATGAATATCAAAATTTTCACTAACACACCTATCAAATTACCGCCACAGCTTACACGAGCAACACGTTACATCTATGTGTGCGTCACGTATCAATGGGTTGAGTTCATTCGTATCGAGTTAGGCCACGTTGTGAACTAAGCCTAATTTCGGACCCCCACGTTTGAATGTCCTTACAATTGTTCCGTATATAGGCCGGTACTGTATGTCGGTATTGTGTTATGTGTTTGTTGATAGATTATTGTAAATAGGTGGTTTAAGTTGGTGTGAATTGACAAAACGATTAGTTTGAATTCATCAGCGAAAATTTTACCGATTGTCAAGCGCGTAAAATAAAAATAAGCTATATCAAATAAGCCTTGCCCATTGATAGTTATGTTTTTATATAATTTAACTATAAATTACTTAATTGTATGCATGCTGGATATTTTAACTCACTAAATTGTATACTTGATCTAGTCATATTTTACTTTAGTAAATTCGACAAGTCTCTAACATTTACCTCAATATACTCGACAGGTTGTCTCTCTATAATTAACTATTCACGTAAACAAAAAACAAACAAATCAAATATAAATAAAAAAATTGTCATACAATCCAAGTTTATACCAAAAATACAACCCAAGCAGTTTTATTCTGATTGCTGAAGATTGTATCTGTATTTAAATTTATGTCCGCCGGTCGTGAATATATTTTCGAAGCTTAAACAATGAACTTGATAATGTAGGTTAGTAGGCTGTACTGGATTTTATAAATAGAAGGGATTTTACATGACATGAAAGCTCTTAATGTTACGTAAGATTTGAAAAAACTCTAATACACGGCAACATACATATATTTTACTATTATATACACACACTTGAGCAATCAGAATAAGAAAAGAAAGTAGCAAATCTACAAAAGCAAACTAATTTTACTTACTTTAAAATAATAGAAATAAAATAAAAGCATGCCTTTCAAACTTAAAACTTTAGATAATCTCTTCAAATTAAACATTAGAAATATCTGCTTTTTACAACGTATCGTTGACTACGTATTGACGCGAATCCGTCACAATATATCTCCTGACACATTTAACGTTGATGCGTGAAACGACACGCAGAAATAACCGCGTGTTTGCCCAGAGAGATTTATAGCCCGTGAAATAATGCCCGCGCTGATTTTAGCACAATGCGCGTAATTCATAATAGTGACATGAGTTCAGGAATGTAGGGAACTTGTGTATTGAGTAGGTACTAAAAATGTTATAGAAAATACGTATGAAGTCACCAAGACTCTAAATAAAACTAATGGTGTCCAAGGGCGATTTCAGCCAAGCGGCTGTTCTCATATAAGGAGATCAGCCAGCTGCGCAGGACATATTACAGTGCACAAGCATTTGCGCAGGCACAAGTGCACTCCCTATTCCTACACTCTCATAGCACGACGAGACGGTTAAATATAATGCGATAGTCAGCAGATAATTGCCTTCCAAATAAAGCTATTACGCCCCACTTTTGAGACTCAAGTGTGAACATGATATATCCCCACTATATTTATTCCACCACCCACGTGTTTTAACACAGTAAATCACTCAATAAATTCTCTACCCTAAACTAAATAACGTCTTTCTTACACGCTAATAATATCTCTGCCCCCATTAAGTGGAAAAATCGTGAAGATATTAATCTAACTAACACAAAAATCTTAACAAGTCTATAAATAACCCTGGGTTTGATACAGGACGCACCTTAACCATAAAATGGCGTTAAAGCTGTCACAATATATCACTAGGGCCGGTAAGGGCCGGTACACAACGCACGACTGCGTAAAAACGCGTAAATTAACACGTGAGGTAAATTACGCGCCGAACTTTGAACATGTTTTTACATGTTGTTTACGGTCGAGGTATTCGGATTTGTAATGGAATGTTTTAATTTTTATGCGCTTTTTTGAGATTTAATTGGATGTAATGGGGAGGATTTTGTTGAAGAACAATAAGTAAATTAATATTGTTTTTGAAAGAATCAATGCAGATCTCAATTTTGTTTGTAAGGTCTTGATTTACCATTAAAGTGAAGTAAGGTTAAAAGTATTTACGAATTACTTACCGTAAGCACTAAATAGATGGTTAAATATTGACATAGATTATTTTTATTTGACTCACATCCAATAATACAAGAAATAAAGGCTTCATACTATATTAGTTCCATTGAATTCAAACCCCGTCATTCTGTACTGACCCTAAGTTTTCGTCAACGACGTTTCGGCGACCACTTGACATACGCTATTATACGTCAACCCATAAATAATAGACCATTGTACATAACAAACTGTAAATTCAAAACGCTTTTCTTTTTCATATCTTTACCTTTATTTATTGTCCGTGATTGTAAGAAAGGTCTTTTTACTTCTGACTTGAAAAGGTCGGTAGAATTTAAATGGTTGAGGTTTTTTCCGAACTATTGTCGTAGCTTTTTGTCAAGTTAATGTTTTAGGTTTAGGTTTTGCGGTTTCTTAAGAGGTTACCTAAGGAAAATTTTAAGAACTACCCACAGAGGTTTTTCTTATATATCTATTTATTACAATATTCAATCTGTATTGACAGTAACCGACAATAAAGACCAACACTAAAGCGCACAGTTGCTCCGAGCCTTTACCCAACTATGTTGGGGTCGGCTTCCAGTCTAACCGGATGTAGCTGAGTACCAGTGCTTTACAAGTGGTAATAATCTTGTTAATAATCTTTAATACTATATCCTTAAATTCCTTACCTCCTGTTGAACCTAATTACTATTGAACTATAATTTTAAAATCTCGTAAATTATGTGGCTTGTTTCATTTCTAAGCTTTACTAAAATTTTCACCATAACTCACATTTCAGTGATAACACATACGTTACACAGATAAAATTAAATTCATACCAGCAGAGGTGAGTGCATAATAAATTGTTAAGCTCGATTTCCTAGAGCAGCCAAAATTTACGACGCCGTGCAAAATATGTTCATAGGTCTCTGCAAAGCATATTTCAGTATTTCGTGAAGCCAGTCCAAAGTTGCACATAAATCTGAAACTAACTTCACGGTACATAAACATTTTTATAGACACTATATTTTCATAACACTATATTTATTATGCTTGTATAGAATGTCGTAAATGAAAGTTTGTTTGTACATTTGATACCTTTTCGCGTAAAAATTATGTCACACAAAATTACTTGCGAGTATTTTAAATTCGAATGTCCCCTTGTCCTTCTTACTGCTTTGTACTTCTGCTATAACCGGCTTTATTTTATACGAAATAATTTATAATGTTGCGTGTACATGAAGCACTGTGAAATTAATTAAAATAATGACAGTTTTATGAAAAGGACTATCTGCGTGTGACATTATACTACAAACAACGTGAACAATACTGAACAATATGAACATGCTGGCATTTAATGCTTTTTCATTTTCCAATACTACAGAATTTTCATATTTTATTTGTCATATTTAACTCTTTACCATACGATTTTTTCAACTGTAACTACTCAATATGAGATTCTCAGTTACATACTCGTGTATGACAAAATGAAACACTCCAGTTTATAAAGTAAGGTGTAACTAGTTATTTGGGACCTATCCCCATACTACACAACGATATTTTTACTATCTGTCATAATTTACTTTACACCTGTCCTATTCGTTTAGGCTCTAATGATGATTATCCAAATATTATTCTGACATTTAGCACGGGTTTACATCATCGTGAAAATAAAACGCAGAAAACGTCTTGATGCGTTCTTTCACCGCAAATGAAACGTATATTCTTCCGTCGATTAAAATGACTAACTATCGTTTCCTATTCACCCTAGTAGCCGGACAAAAACTAATTCACCACCACTACACATCCGGGTATAGTCGGATACAAACGATGTACATTGTACATACACGGTCATAAATCATAATGCTTGCCGTTGAAGAAACCAAATGTAAATACATGGCAAGATATGATTCGTCGCGGACCAAGGAGACGTGCGTTTGTTGAATCATTTGTTTTAGAGAGTACAGGCGTGGGCAGAAGTGTTTTGTTTTGACGGCCGTTTTATGTGGCGGTCTAAAATGCTGTGAATGTTTGTACAGCACAGTTTTAAACATATTTTTTACACAGAACTTTGTTTTGTTAGATTTTTTTGTATAAATAAGCACGAGGTTTTCAAATAAAAGTTAAGTTTATAGCTATCTGGGCAATGCTGCCAGCCTTTTGGATACGGTCCCAGCGGGTAGCGATGAGGAGTTCTTTGATGCTTTGTAATTATTATGATGTTCAATTTATTAAAAGATAATGCGAAAATAAATTCTAGCTATTCAATAAACCAACTCAGGACTATATCGATATGATCTTCCATACAAAAATTATATTAGCATCACCAAAATAAATATAATCAAAATCAATTAAATACACTAACACTTTTGCTCTCGCCTACATCTGGTTGTGTAACTATGCACCACCTCAGTTCCGTAATATTGCCATAACAAATGACCTGTCGTTAGTTTAACTGCTATATTAATCGTTGTTTTGTCTACTCTCGCCGACGAAACCCGCGATTTATGTGTAGTTACGATAGTTAACCAAATCGATTTGTCAGTACTTTTTATGTAAAATTCTGGTAGTAAATTTTTTTTGTTTTTTTTTTTTTGAATTACGCAACTGTTTTGCAGTTAGAGTTCGTATCGAGTCGGTATCGTATTTTGTTGTTTTACTGGCTTGTTTTGTGTTTTTGAATTCACCAATTACATTTATGGTATTTACTGTACTGTGTAGTGTCTAAATCAAGGTCTCAGATATAAAATATCTTCCTTTGTCTATCTGCAATAACGATAGTATCATTGTGTTTAGCAATGGAAATGTTCAACTACTGAAGAATTATTGGTCTGTACCAATATTAGTAGAAAATACTCTCTCTAGTATCAACAGTACCACCTATAAACCCAATTTTGAAACAAGTTCCAACAATGAAGAACCTACTTAACAGTTTGAAGTCAATCCAAAACTAAGACAACGAACCTTCAAGAAAAAACGTAAACGGTTTCCAACCGTAGCTTCGTTTCCATTTAAGACTATAATCACTTAAAAAAAAAAAACTAAAGCAAACTTGTCAATTGTGGAGCAAAGAGTTTGTGCTGCACGCCGTGAACTTTTCAAGTGGGTAGTTTAAAAAAAGAAGCAAGTTCTTTCAGGTTCTTTGGATCCATGGAGAACGAAATTACTAGCGGAGGTGCCATAACTGAAAATCTAGTAAGAAAGTAGCGCGTCAAAATGCGGGTGGGTGTAGGGTTGACGAGGAACGTTACTTTTTTCGCTCTTACACGCCTTGGACCCGTCAATTTTTGGAATACCAAAAATCGTCAACAGATTGTCTTTAAAAACACGTACGAATCGCTAATTCACCCGTTACCGATCGGTTTGGTCATACCCACCGTACGTATTTGATGTAGAAGAAGGCGCCTGACCTACCTGCATTATGGCATCTCCGCTCATCTTTTCTTACTCCGTGTTTAGTTCTATCTTGGCTCTAAGAAGTCGTTTTCACAAAGCGCTCATTGGCTTGTGGCAGTGTTAATTGGCTTCGTTTTAAATGGTGATGGTGTTATTCTTTTTTTGAAATTCTGCAGTACTTTTGTCTTGTGCCAGTTTTTTAATGGGGATTATTTTTAAAAATTCTCTTTGCTGCCAATTGCAGATGTGGATTTTCTTTTTTGTTCTGTTCTTCTGTGAATGTAAAGAAGTGATGCATATTGTGAATCTTGTATCGTCTGGTTGATACTTCACATGTTCCGATAGCTAGATTTTATTTTGACAACAACCAAGTGTGGCAATGATCTATTGGGTACAATCCCACTTTACAACAGTGAGGAGGATTTTGTGATGTAATTTATTAATATGTTCTTATTAGATTTAGTAGTTTTCTTTAATTCATGTGAATTTTGCGCAACAATAATAAAAAAGAAATTAAATCCTTTATAAGCCTTCTGAATGGAAATGAAAAAATATGTTTTTGCAGAAAATCTCGCAACTTAAACGTAATTATGCAAAAGAAATCCTCTGGGTCAAATTGAAATTAAAAAAGATAATCCGTCTTTTAATAAATCTTGTAAAAGTTTCACTCATAGAAAACCTTTTAAAAGAATCGCTGTTCGAAGCTACAAGGATTAAACCTGTAATTAAACTTACGTCGAATAAATCAAAGTATTTAAGTTAAAGACGTTTTTGTAATGAGTTTAAAGAGTAGGTATTATAAATTAGAAAGTAGACTTAACAGTTTGTGTTACGAAACTATACCTCTGGACTAGTGCTTTGCAAATAGAACAAAACTGTATTAGAAGATCATTTAATTTTACATAACTAATTGTAGACGAAAAACAGGTTTCTGACGTAATACAGTATTGCAGGAATTCTCTTACATGCAGTAAATGGATCTGTTACTGCACATTTTTAATATATGCATACTGGCCTAAAAAGTTGCACAGTCGTCTACTGATTGCAACGGTCGCTATTCTTTCCATCTCAGGAATTGTCTTATGGAGTTTTCTCATAAGCTAAGTGCCAATAAAACTAAACACTTAAAACAAACCTTAACCGTGATCAACAAATAAACCAGCCCAGCTTCTAAAAAGGCAACAAAACCCTACCAAATCCATTAAAATGGCCGCTTACATTTTCTCTGCTCACAACCTCACAGCGCCCAGTGGTAACGGTGGTACGCTTTGAACTCACGCCTCGTGCCTCATGCCTCATGCCTCTGCCTCATGTCGGTGGGCAGCCTGTCGCGTTTGTCGCGTCGCGTGTAAATCACGCAGAGTACTGACGCGGACTTATTCTGACGCGTGGATGAAATGCCTTCAGCCTAGCGTCGAGTAGGCAACATTTTACAGCGATGTTTTATATTTTGTACTTTTCATTGAATTTACAGTTTGGCGGCCTTTCATTATACAGTGACCTTTTTTGGAGGTGTTTTTTTGTTAATAGTCGAAGTTGAAAGTCCAGTTTACGTCATGTCAGAGATCATCAGATCGATCAGAAGCATTATAATTATTTTTCCAACTTACTTCTTTTATTTATCAGACTTCTCTTATATCTAATTTCTGAACAACTTTATCGGAAGTTAATAAAATAAAGTCAAAGGGACTCAAAGTCCGGTCATAAGTCGTATAAAATTGATGTACCAGAAAGACAACAATATTGTTAAATAAAACATTTCCGCACCCTTATCTAATCTCTTATACACAACAACAACCAATTACAGTAGGAACAAGATAAAAACAAACAAACACAATAACAATGACAAATGCAATCTGGTGCGTTTATGGAGCAAGTTACGAACAAAACGGTCACTTGCAAGAGTACCAATACTGTTAGGCTCAACTCTGACGATAGAAACTTGTGACAATCTGATTAGCCTTATAAAAGGACATTGGAGAAAGGATTTTTATCGCAAAACGAACGTTTTGTTAAGAGAAGTTAATTGCGTTTGCGAAAACGATAAAATCCTCCTAGATTTACTATTACGCACTTTGATTCCGAAATAAGTTTCCACATCCAAGGCTTTTAGCAAGATATTTCGGGACGATCATTCATTTTCGTCTAGAAATGTAATAAAAATGTTAGTATGAAAGAGATTTTATTACTAGTATTATGCTTAGTCATTTTTCATGAGATGTTTTTTGTCATTGAAACCCGCGGTATTGTAATAACTTTTGATATGATCTGACGTAAAATTCGTTTCTTCATACTTCAGTAGAGGACACTATTTATCTATTATTCATCTTTGGTGGTAGATAAGTGGCTTATATTGGTTATTGACTAACCATTTCATTTGGTAACGTATCATTTATAGTTGATTTATCATAATAACACTGATACTCATAGAGATTTATGAAGATTATATTTTGCTTCAATAAGCGAAAGTGCTTATAGAAGAGTATGGAAGGAGAAAACATGCTGCGCCGACCCCAAATAAAATTGGGATAAGGGCAGGAGGATGATGATAATGATGAAGCGAAAGTGCTGGAGTGGAGACCACGGACTAGCAAGCGCAGCGTAGGACGTCCACCAACAAGGTGGACAGACGACCTTATAAAGGTCGCTGGAATGTTGGAAGACGCTGGATGCAGGTCGCCTCCAACAGGTATCTGTGGAGATCTAAGGGGGAGGCCTATGTTCAGCAGTGGACGTCCTATGGCTGAGATGATGATGAAGCGAAAGTAGACCGTAAATATGTATTTACGATTTCATATCATTTAAAGTGAAGCTTTTAAATAAAAATTAAGGTATTAACTACATCGACATTGCTGTTTTTTTACTGATGATGCAGATCTATATGTTCTGTTAATGAATCTGGACCACCAGTTTTTTTTTTTGTGCACTGCTTAAAATTCATTCCTATATTACTGATAAGTATTATTGAAATCCATTCAGCCGTTTGCGCTTGAAGAAGTATCAAACACACACGTACACACTCACGCAGCTTTGCCTTTTTCCAACTATTTTGCCAACTATCTCCACGGACAGACCGCGTTTGCACACAAAAACCCTTTCCCAAGACGTAAACATATAAAAACTAAAGTACTGAATACATTAACATAATAAAGTGGCGATTCGGCGCGATACAGAAGTTCCGAGATAGTCGTCCCTTTGTCTTGTAATCCCTTAACATAACAAATTGTGAGAAACAAAAAGTCTTTGAATGTTACAAGTTTAGAGTCGGTGTCGATAACATCAGATCTTTCAAACTTAGCGTGTAGGCTACAGATAGCTAAGAGAAAGTTTTACTGTTTATTTGGGTTAGCTTTTTTCATGATGGCAATGTAAATACCTATACTTATAAAATAGTACTTTGGAATATTTGACAAAGATGGAACTATCAAGAGTTAAATAACAAATAAGTTAAGAAATCTACAAGACCTTGTTGACATGGTGCGCTGGACGTATTATGGTCTACCAAAAAGGTCTCAACTTCACCTAGAAGTTAATCTTAACCCAAACCTCTTCTAAAGTCTTTCCATAAAAAAGTGACAAAATATCCATCCTCCGAAACATTTAGCAGCTTCCTTTTAACACAAAATAAATGTAGGTTCTTACTATTTATAACCTTTTATACTTCTAACCTCCCGCTGGCGCTCATTCTATACAAATCCCACATCCCAGTTTGTACCTGTACGCCGATACAAATCCCAGTCCCAGTTTGAAGCTATACGACGAATACCTACCACAGTTGGTAAGACTAACTTTAACCATAACCATTATCACTGTCCCGCCCTTTGCAACATCGGGTGGTACAAGTTATAAACGAGTGGGATTTATTTTTATTGTACCGTAGGAGGAGATGATGTTGTGGTTTTCGCAACTTTTGTTTTAAAATTAGGCTTAGATACGGGTTACAATGTAGGCTAGCTAGTTAATAAAATAACTTAATTATTTTATCCAAAATTATTGCACCATAAATCGTTTTCCTTCATACTATTTCAAGTCACACAGTTACACATGTAGAGGAGTAAATGTTTAAGTCAATGTAATATGATAAAGTAAATATTACTTATAACTGAATAAAACGTTATGAGTATAAAATTATGTACTAAAATACTTAATTATCTTATGTCGTTAAAACGCCAAATTTCTAACAGCGTTAAACATTTAAGTACCACCACTCCCACCAACTTCGAACATCCCAAAACGATTCTCTATGCCTAATTTTTCTCCAAAGCATAAAACATTTACTCAAGAACACTCAAACTCATTTCTCCACGTCCAGAACATATTGTCACATAATAAAAACGAAGTTGGCACATTAAACCCACCCCGCGGCCGAGGTCGACTTCGATGAAGTTTATGACTTGGACCAAACTTTCGAAGCCATTTCTTCGGGCGAAGATTTTTGTACGACGTCCCACGCCATTTATTGCTTAAAATAAGTAATTTGTGAGGACGAATCTGCATAATGTCGCTAGTAGAAGTTGTTTTCTTTTTTCGGAGTTTAATGTTAACCGTCGGTTTGGGAATTAAGTTTTATTGCTTAGTATGATGTAGGGCTGTACTTTAGGTATTTGTAAATTTTATAAGTGGATTATGGTTTTATTTAAAGGGGTTATAACCGTCCAAGCGTGTTTTGAATAATGGCTATCTAAAGCATCGCGCTATCCAAAAATTGAGTTTATTTTACGATGGTCAAGTGAGCGTCTGTTCTCTGTTACAGCCTTTTTATCATTCCACTGCTGGGCACAGGCCTCCTCTCACACGGAGAAGGATTAAGCGTTAATCACCACGCTTGCTCAATGCGGGTTGGTGATTTCAGACTTTATAGTCTAGGTTTCCAGTCTAACCAAGGGGTATCGGGTTGCCCGGGTAACTGGGTTGAGGAGGTCAGATAGGCAGTCGCTTCTTGTAAAGCACTGGTACTCAGCTGAATCCGGTTAGACTGGAAGCCGACCCCAACATGATTGGGAAAAGGCTCGGAGGATGATGAGTCTAGGTTTCCTCAAGATGTTTTCCTTCACCTTTTTATCAGCCATTGGTGTCCAAGATATACTTAGAAAGTACATACAAACTTAGAAAAGTTGCATTGGTACTTGCCTGAACTGGAATGGAACCCACACCCTCCTACTCGAGAGGTTGGTTCTTTACCCACTAGGCCACCACGACTTTTGACACGACACGACAAGTGAGCGTCATAGTAAGTAAAAATTTTAAGCATTTTTTTGTTCTACATAGTAGCCAAAAAGAGGATACAATAATAACAAATACAAATCGGACCGATCATTATAATAAATACGAATAACTTCCTAAAGAAAATCTGAAACTGGACAATTTTAATTCGTCACTTGAACAGTCCGCCTGTGTCGTGAGTGCGATAAGTCCTTAAATTAAAAATCGTCGAGTGCGCACTCCGCCCTTAATAAAGTTGACCTTTTATTCGAAAGAAGAGGGTCCAATGATTTTAATTTATGCCGGTTTCGGATTGTCGGGAATGGCCGAAAAGATTACAGTTGACTGACGTTTATTTTTGAAAGAAATTACTTGTAAAAAGTATCGCCTTGGATTTTCGCTTATGAGCACGTCGCTCCGCTCGATCTTCGAAGCTTTGTTATTTTAATTTGGAAGTCAGTTTTTTTTTTTCATTTCCATATTATATTTTTCCTGCAACCTGGCTGGCTTAAGTGAATTTATCAACAATATTCTCAAAGACTCATCCTCCGAGCCTTTTTCCCAATCATGTTGGGGTCGGCTTCCAGTCTAACCGGATTCAGCTGAGCACCAGTGCTTTACAAGAAGCGACTGCCTATCTGACCTCCTCAACCCAGTTACCCGGGCAACCCGATACTCCTTGGTTAGACTGGTGTCAGACTTACTGGCTTCTGACTACCCGTAACGACTGCCAAGGATGTTCAATGACAGCCGGGACCTACAGTTTAACGTGCCATCCGAAACACAGTCAATGGTGTCTAAGATATACTTAGAAAGTACATACAAACTTAGAAAAGTTGCATTGGTACTTGCCTGACCTGGGATCGAACCCGCGCCCTCATACTTGAGAGGCTGGTCCTTTACCCACTAGGCCACCACGACTTAATAATATTCTCAAAGACTATTCAGATTTTAAAAGGTCAAAGACATTATTTTGGCAGATTTCAAAAAACATTATATTATTGTCTGCACCCCCAAAGCGGCTAAGAAACTCCAAAATAAATATCTATTACTTCCACACCCTTTATTGACACTTTCTACCATTATTACGTACATATATGTATAAACAGACACGTTTTCTGTCTGTCTCATTTTTTATCCCCGTTGCCCCTTATCGATGTAATAAAGTGATAAAATAGATGTATGGCAGGAATCTCCATTTTCATGGGTGTCGAAGGGAATAATATATTATGGTGTTATCGGGCCATGGCTGAGGGAAATGCATTGTTATAGAAGAATTTAAAGGCTTGAAAATGATTGCAAACGTTTTCAAGGAGTAAATATCGATTACGACACTTTATTAAAGTGGTCTACTAAAATGTTTTGAAAAATATAACCTGAAAAGTTAGGGTTTCGTCTTTACTTTTTATCATATTATTAAAATGTTTTCATATTTTGGTATTATAGATCCTGTGATTGTCTAGAATTTAGGCTAAAAAGTGTGATAGGTCCAGCTATATTTAGCCTAATTTGTATCCAGGCCCTTTTTAGGGTTCCGTACCCAAAGGGTAAAACGGGACTCTATTGTTTTCGCTCCTCTGTCCGTCCGTCCGTCCGTCCGTCCGTCTGTCACCAGGCTGTATCTCATGAACCGTGATAGTTAGAGAGTTGAAATTTTCACAGATGATGTATTTCTGTTGCCGCTAGAACAACAAATACTGAAAACTAGAATAAAATAAATATTTCAGGGGGCTCCCATACAACTAACGTGATTTTTTTGCTCAGTTTTGCTCGATATCCATAAACTAGCTTCTGCCAGTGGTTTCACCCGCATCCCGTGGGAACCTCGGCACGGACCCGGATAAAAAGTAGCCTATAGCCTTCCTCGATAAATGGGCTATCTAACACTGAAAGAATTTTTCAAATCGGACCAGTAGTTCCTGAGATTAGCGCGTTCAAACAAACAAACAAACAAACAATCAAACAAACAAACAAACAAACTCTTTAGCTTATAATATTAGTATAGATATATATATAGAATATTAGTTTGGATGGTACGGAACCCTACGTGCGCGAGTCCGACTCGCACTTGGCCGTTTTTTTTATCTATATAATTCTGCTGCATTTCACTACGAAACAACCATATAATTAACTCAAGCAACAAAAGAATTCCTTCCCCAACTAAACGACAGCGAAATGCAATAAAGACAGAAACAAGGTATAACTATCGAAATAACTGTTCTTAACTTAATAGACGCGTAACAAGACAAACAAATCAGCCCGGGACCGCTTGTAGGTATCTCTCAACTTTGCCCGGGGTAGCGCGGGACTCGTTAATCCCTAACCCGTAGTCCGGTCTAGTGATGGGATGAGTTTTGGGATAGTTGTCGATATAGTTTTGCTGTAGTGGGTTTCATAGTTAAAAATAAATATATTTTTTTAGAACTGGGGGATAGTAAAATGATCCTAGTACATAACTTCATTTAACACGTGGCCTAGTTAGTTCTAACACTCACAGCTTAAATGAGCTTGTACATCTGAAATACAGGAGATAAAATATGTATGTTTGGTTTCAACAACATGAGTCTTTTTAGGTATACATAGAGTACAATTACATGAACTTTCTGGATATATCATGTGCCATTTAGGTAGGTAATAATTGTATATTCAAAAGTGCTTCACACAATTAACCCAATCAACAAACTCACACAATCCACAAATTCAACTAAACACCAATTCATTAACAAACACTTCGGTACTGAACTCACTATTCGATTACGAACAATCGATTGTGATCCGTCTCGAGTCCCGGCTCGTCACTACTCTACCCCGGGACAGCAAACAATACGAGCGGCAATTAATACAGCCATTATACTAACGAGCACCCCACTATCCGGGATCGGACGATTAGACAACGGGAAAAACTTGAGAGGTTGAGGCGCTGGTACTTTATAGTGCCTTGTGTTTGTTGAATGATGTCGTTTACTTACCTTTTGGTTCCGTATAGGATAGCTAAAATAGAGGACTATGAACACAGGAGTTTTGAGATGTGATAAATAAGGCGACTTTAAAAGCATTTTAAATATTTTTGAAGTATTATCTTATCCTTGGTCGTCCAGTGTTTTAATAGTGTGAATACATGGAGAATACGTGCGAAAAAAGTAGGTACAGCCAGCTTCAAATATACCTAGATGAACAAATCAAAATTTTGACTGACTGTGCCTAGACAAATAGCAAATATACTTTCTCGAATTGGCACTCTACAATGGAATATTTTTGCTACACCAAAATTTATGCAAAAGTCATCTCTCATTAAAAGAAACCGTTTAATTCCTTCCTCATTCAACTCGCTAACTCACAAAAGATAAATAGCCAGGTTCATATTTTAAAAGTCGAAGATCAGCAAAGAGTATCCAAGACTGAGAACAAATGAGGCGAGTTGTAAAGTAAAATACCTACGCTTTGAGCGAACGAGCCCGAGCCAAGCCTTTGGCTCGTAATTAACGCTACTATAATTAAAATACCATCCGTTCGAGTCTGAAAAAAGACGTCTAATCTTTGGCATATCTGTCTGAATGCCTTGCGAAGAATGTGTTAATATTTTTTTAATTTTATGCAGAGGAAACGTTGGGTTGTGAATGTTGTAATGGTGTCTCGATGGCCTTTTTGGCGTGTTAGTCCTTTCTTTTGAAAATATATCTATGTAAAAAAACCACTACTAACGTGTCGTTGAAATTACTCTATTTGATAATGTAAATACATATTTTTTACGTCCAAAAAGTTTTAAATTCTTGCTGATTTGTTAACACGCAAAAGTAGTTGACAGGTCCATTATATTGATATGTCACCAATGACATTTAAAAAGTTGCTCATTCAAAAATATACACAACACACACATTTTATAACCAGCCAGTACCCCATGTAAAAGTTAACCATAAAATTACCACCTTTTTTTTTCCGACGTTAAAAATCATCAAATGACCCCTCCTGCTGTGGGTTAGCAGCGGAGAGGGAGTGTCAGACTCTTACTGACTAAAAACCGTCGTGTTCCGTCACAGGCCTTTTATGTACCAGGGCCGCGGTATCTCTTTCGAACAACCCGCAGCCCCAGCAGGCCTTGGCCCTGCTGGGCCCCACTGGGGTTGCTGACATCTCTTTGAGGAGCGCGTGGAACAACGCGCGCCGTCGACATGGGTCTGTCGTCTAAGTAGACAGAGGGACGATGAGCCACCCGAACTCACCGCCCACAGACCCACGCCTACGGTGGCCGGGAGTCATCTCGCGACACCCGGCGCCCATGGTGTCTACCTGGTCCAGCGCGGCGGCCGGGATGAGAGGTGCTAACTCTCTGGCGTTCCGCCTCCTCCTTCTCGAGCATGACCGCTTTGCAGAAGGAGGTGACGGCATCCCATTCCCTCTCGCCCCGGACCATGGCCTGAACTAGGGCTAAAATTACCACCTTAAAACAAAATAGCGATCAGCAATTTACATAAACGGTCCCCCTCAAAGTTCAAAAGATGCTCATTAGTGTTTCATACATTTTTCTGACGTACAACATGTCAAACACGCAGTTACTCTGACTTCCTCGAATTGATTTTTCTCTCGCCGTCACTTCCAATGCTTCCCTACATTTATTAGTTGAAAATCAACAGGAGATGCCAATTAATTGTAATAAGCTTTTCGTCTTTGGAACGCTTATAATCACGCTCGCGCATTAAGGGGTGTGCTCGTGAAATAGGGTGCCCTTCCCCCAAGGATCACGAAGGAGCGATTATAAAAAAACCACCCCTTAAGTTCGCGTTGGAGAGACTTATTAGAGAAGTGCTTAATAGTAAGTAAATATTGGTGTATACGGGATGAAAGTTGTACCGGTCACGCATGTTATGATACATTATTAAAGAAGTTTTTGATAAAGATTCGTTGAGTAGTAGTGTTTTCTTTTAGCATGGTGAGCAATATCTCTTACTACAACAGCTTACCATTAAATAAAGTTGTAACATGTGTGTAACAAATAAAGTTTTACATAGTTCAAATAATTTTGACATTAACTGATCATATTTTATATTAATGTTTTTTTTAAGCAAACTTCGATAAACATATCGCTAAGTCGAATGTCGACTTAGCGATATGTTTATCGAGGCAAGCAGCCATTTTCTATATCCCATGTTTTTCCACAAGCAAGGTCTGAAGGGATTTAATGAAATTTAATTTTGCTGAGATTTTTCCTTTTCCTCGCCAATAAACTTTACGACCGGAAATTTACGAGTAAGCAAATGTTTAGAAATCGCTCTGTTGAATAATTTTCTTATAATGACGTCATTTTTAATTACTCTTTTCAGTTTTTACTCTGTTTTATGCGTCTAACACTAATAATGCTTAGCTAAAATCTGGGCAGGTATGTAATTATGATATAATGAATACATAAATATTTTAAATGAATAGGCATTTCTGTGGGCTTTTTTTAACTCATACTGGAAAATACTGTTTATGAATTCCTTAGCTATAGCTTTAACTTCAAATCGGAGTCGGCCAAGAATATACCAAAAGCTCTAAACATAAATCACTCAAATTACAAAAAGGAAGTGCTACTGCGGTACTGCACTAAATTAGACTTAACAAGCTGATCTATTTTAAAACCTTTAGGCTAGTTTTATACGCATATTGACCGTTGGTACGTTTTGTAGTACGTAGTAGTTTGCCTGACATCATTCGTGCTGAAAGCTACGCCTTATTCAAAAACACTTCCTAGAATTTCGTATATCTACAACATGTAACTTAATTAACGCACATCCTGAAATAAGTTTGTTCAGAATCGTTTACTGAATCGATTTATATCATTTTTAATATAGGTAATTTTTTATCCCAAAAATAATTAAAACTACGGAAATTATTGTCATATTAACCCTGTACAGTCAAAACAAATTCAAATAGACCGTAACTCAAAGTAATAAAACTTCGTGTATTGTCGGCTTTTTCCGTAGTTTCGTTATGTTGTGTCGAGTCGAGTGCGTTGCGTGCGTAGTAGGTAGTATGACCAAAAAGTTCTCCAAGAATTGGTATAACTAATTTAGTAAATAACAATGCATAAACATATTAAAATAAAAATTCAGTGTATGTATTATGATTATAACATAATATTCTAATTAGGGTGTTTGAGGGTGTGCGTTAATTACGTTACATGTTGTATACTAATATTATAAAGAGGTAAACTTTGTTTGTTTGGTTGTAATGGATAAACTCAAAAACTACTGGACCGATTTTAAATATTCTTTCACCATTAGAAAGCTATATTATCTGCAAGTAACATAGACTATATTTTATCCCGGTAGCTCCCACGGGACGCGGGTGAAACCGCGGGAAAACGGCTAGTTTTTGGATAAACATAAAACCAATATTCAGTTGTATGTCTTTTCTTTGTTTTTTACCTATGCTTTGTCGTAAAACGGCTGCATTTATTGAGATAGGTGAAATTCTGTATACAGCTACTTCTTTCTAAGTGTAGAACTTAGTTCCCTCGCGATATGAACAAAGTCGCCTAAGAAATCAAGTCTGACATAAAAATAAAGTAAACAGTTAAAATCCTGATCACCACTTTTGTCCCAAAATCACCATACATTATCACACAATACACAAATACAAAATTTCAACCGTGGCATATACCGTGGCAGTTCTCCCAAGGGACAATGCGATCCACGGTTAATCCCACACACAAACAACACCACAATACTTGTAATTAATACCGCTATTTAACTAACGACCGTCAATGTAGTGGTTACCATACGTTTGTGTGTTGTTTGTTTTATATATCAGGCTTTTTTATTGGGTTACTAGCTGTTTACCACGATTTCAGCGTCCTTCAAGATGAGAAAGTCGGACTGCGGGATTGTTTGAAAGAGTTACCGCGGCCCTTGCTACGAAAGGAACATGATAGATTTTAGTCAGTAAGAGTCTGACACTTCTTCACGCTGCTAACCCACAGCGAGAGAGGTAATTTCATGATATCCCATAAAAAAAAGCTTTATCTGTGTTATATAATTTATCTGCACTGGTAATACGAGCTATCTTGATTAGCAATATGGGCTGTTTATAGACCGAGTCTTATAGAAAGGACCCAGGAAGCTATATAGAATAAAGGCAAAAAAAAACTACGCCATCTTGTTACTTCATGCTCACCGTGGGCAGAGAAAAATTACGTAGGTACTTACTACATGATATAGCCCATACAACTTACAGTACCATTTACGTAAGCCAAACACCCACACATACACACACGTACATTTATCTTCAGATTGCCACAGTCAACCAACGTCACACTGGAGGAACGATGACGTAATTGATTGGAAGTCGACCGACCCCCGGGCTGCGCAGTCGAAAATTGATAAAGTTTTCAATGAAAACTCACTCCGTGGAGCACAACTTTATATTGGCGGACTGATACATCATTTTAATTTAATTTCTGACTAAATTATGTACCGTAAGTTGGTCAGCGCGTTTTCTATTATGGTCTTTCGAAAGTGATCGAAGTTGGGTCGTTATTTTGTTAAAATGATTGGGTTTTAAGTTAGGAGTCTAGCACTACCAGTATAAATAGATTTCGTTGATGAACCGATCAGTATAGTTTAGAATACTTCAAAACTAAATTGAATGAATAAATCCTACGCTTACTAGTTACATTAAAGTTTTCAAGGACTGTGAATAACAACACTAGTGATGTTATAAAAGTCCCAACTACAGAAAAATCCCGTGTTTTGTGGTAAAGCTGACAAATTCTTACTATACAATTTTTCGTAAGCATTTTTCTTATTATTTTTATGCTACAAGTGTGTACCTACCCTGTTCCACAAGGGTTTCGATTAATTTACTATCTTCGCAACTTAGTCTTAGTTTAATAATGACTTTAGCTTAGTTTTCGTTACCAGAAGTTGTAATTGGAAAAGTAGTTGTACTTACTGATATAGGTGTTGCGGATGTAATTACGTATTTGATACATTGCTTGAAGATAAATTACGGAATACTATAGAGGTATAATAATAATGTCGCAAAGCAATAAAACGATCAATGTAACTCAAACCTACTTGTGTATTCAAAAATCCCAATCCCGCGAACTATATTGGCAAGTTCAACACTATTGCACGTGGACTTTTCCCGGACATTTTCGACCGGCCCAGCTATGGGAATAAAAGTTAAACAAATGGACGGCGTACCGGCAAGTTTTAATAAGATTCTTGCGAGGTTTAGTACAGAAACTGTTCGTTGTGGCCGCTCGTGTGTAGCTCGCCTCGAATTGTGATACGTTTTTCTCTCGTTTTTATTATATTTCTCTTTCATAGCTTTTAATAACGCGTTTTAAAGTTCCGCAATAATGTTCGTTGTAATAAAAACGTGGAAAATATTTAGCTTAAAGAGCGTTTATGAGCTGAAATAGGTTACGAGTTCCAAAAGTGTTTGCTGAATCGCTTAAATTTTGAGTGACATGTTTTTCAAACGGGGCTAGCATTTGAATAAAGTTTTGACACGATTTTGAGAATCATGTTTTATTCATACACATTTTACTATCGTAGTTATTTGTTACAATAGTTTGCCAAAAATATAGATTGTATTATTATGACACAACAATTTATTACCTTTAATTACTAGCTCACGTCCCTCGCGTATCATTCCCGGGCCATTGGCGACTTTTTGCGAGCCAGGTCGCGTCAGCAAATCCTTCAGGAGACCACTCACCTAATCCCGGGGCGGGTTTACGAGGGTTGGGGGCAAGGGAGATGGAACTAAGAAACTTTTCCTGCCACTTTGTGCCCCGATTAGTGTTGCAAGGTGTTCTGATTTTTCCCGTGATAGTCCGGAATTTTGATAACTTTTTGTAGCTGTCATTATAATTGCTGATTGATATTTTTTAAATTTAATAGCATTTAAATCTGGGTTGATTTTTTGTGTGAAAACTTAAGATTTTTTACGACGTACATTACAAAATTGGGACATACCTCTCATATAAGAAATAAATGGTAGGTAATACAAATGAAATTAAACTTTTAAAACACCATCAAGTCACTTTAAAATTTGACTCAGATGAATGTAACACTTAACGTTGTAGAATAAAAATTAAAATATTAAAAATCCCGGGATTTTTACCTCGTTTTCGACATCACTATCCCGCGACCTGTGAACAATGTCCGATGAGGTGACGTTTTTATAAGATCCCGGCGGATATCTGCTCTTTATTTTTTCCGACACTTTCTCACTGATTGTGTCGGAAACTTACGAGGCAGGAATTATTATGATTCTAGTTTTATGTACTTGTGAACCATTTGGCGGGTCTTTGTTAGTCTTGTATTAAGTGTTTTTTTTTGTTTTTTTTTTTTTGTTTTTGATAGATAGAGATTTTAAGCGATTTTACTTTAAAGTATGCAGCAGTTTATAACGTAAATTATTATTTGTAGATTTAGATAAGTAGAGATTAAAACTGGATTAAAATTTGTTGAGGCAACTAGGTTTGTTGGTAAATCGGATTTTGTAGTAAAATTCTAATTACAGTTACAGAAATATACTATTAAACTTTCCATTACAAGCTTTGTAGTCAATGCTAAATAGTACTTTCACCAATTATTAAAACGCCTCTTACAAGGATTTTGTTGTAATTCAAACTGAACTTTATCCTAATACTATCAAGACCTTAATTCCTTAAGCAGCAATATCCTAGAGGTAAAAATAAAAAGATTAGCTCTTCACCCAGTTCAACAGTTAATATCATTAAGTAAAGGTCTAGTCTATAAATTAAGTAGATATTTATTTTAGGCAAAAATAACAGTTTGTTCTAGTAAAAAAGCTAAGTTTTTCCGACGTTTTATGACCTCTTTTTATTAAATTATTTTTTTGTATACCGCTTTATAATTAATAGAAGTTCTTAGAAAGTTCAATATACAAACTTTTTTATTCTGTTGTTCTTTACGAGTTTTAGTTTGCTCCTTAAGATTTTTTACGGGTAATTAAAAAGAATGGAAAATTATTTATAGGCCTGAGAGGCCATTAAAATGTTAGCGGTTGTTAAGTTCTTTTTATATTGGCTAAGTTAAGTATTAATAGAGAGAAATGGGGCTTTCGGTGGCTGAAGACTTTTTGTGGGCTAATGTTATGAAGGTCAACGAGTTGGCGAGTTTGAAGAAGCAAATTTTTCGGTGAATCTGTTTGAGTAGGTAATTTGTTGAAATAAATAGCGAGTTTTATTGATTGAAAGTTTCTTTCTAAGACTATAAATTGTAAATTATTTTCTCCTAACGAATATGTATTAAGTAGATTTGATTTTCCCCTAGTGAATATGAGAGCAAAATGTCTCTACGAGTATATGGCTATCATAATCCCCTTAGTCTTGCTTTATGTTTTAGGACTGTAGTAACTAGCAGTAAACCAGACGACTAAACGCTAACAAGTTAACAAAACTGTTCGCCATTTAACCGTAAGAAATCCCATAAAACTAACCGAGTAATACAAGACAGAAATGCAATACAGAACAAGACCAAATGAACTGCATTTAATGCAAATCCGTATGCGTCCCCTAACGAGCTGGTCAGGCTAAATAGAGTTTAACTTTAAACGATATTATAACGACACATTGTGTAACTGTACCATTTTCTAAATCTCTCTGAATGCACCTCCTATACGGCGGGATGTAATATTTGAAAATATACGAGCGTAGTTTGCGGTCGTCGCCGCGGCGTTCGGCACAAGTATTGAAATAATTTTGCGTTTATTGTAAGCAGGTATGTGTGAAGTTTGCGCAGTTGGGCCTTGAATGGGAAGTTTTGAAGTTGGGTTGTCGCCGTGGAAGCTATGCAGTTTAATGGTTGTTGATGTGAGATTATTTTATTTTTGTGAGTTCTGGGGGTTTCTTTTGAAAAACTTTACAAATTCAAGCACCTTTTTGTCTATAACATTTACTGAAATATATTCGAAGGAAAATAGTTTTTGGCCGTTATTCTACAATATTAAAGATACGAGAGAGACAGGTAAACAATAAGCCCAGCAGAATCTTAAAAACAATCGCACACTGTAAAACGTAGACACGCTAATCCGCATTAAAATACGTACCCGTATATCTGTGACCACTATCGAACTAACAGCGCACTATATCGGGTTTATTTCCTCTCTAAATCCCGTCCATACATAGCGGCGTGCCCGCACATAATTCTCGCCCGTACATTTTCATAGGCAGCCGTCCAAGCCACAGAGGAGACGGCAGGTGTTCTAGCAGAAATTGTTTCTACGGTCCAATGTAAATATTAGATAATTAAGTGTAAACCGAGCCGGTCGCCTCGCCTTCCCGTAGTGTTTGACTTGGGATTCCGACTTAAAAACCTAGGACGGTTTTAATGTTGGAACCTTTTAGCCTATTTACTTTATGGGATTTTTGTGACTGTCGCCGGTGTTCGTGACTTTTAAGTTATGTTCTATAGAATGTTTTCAAGTTGATAGTTTGGAACGATTTTAGTTACTGTTCGTACGTGATACAGGGTCATGGTAAATCTGTACCAAATTGCCATCGCAAATGTCACATATTTCCAAGTAACTCATAATATGTAAAGGCTCGACTTCTTAGTACTCAAAATATCAAATTCTTGCCCTACAGCAATAAACTGAATCAGATCCAAACTCCAAGAATTTCGTATCCAATAAATCTTTGACATACTCTGCTATGAATCTAAGATTTCATCACACACACACTTGCAAACAGTATTTCCAAGAAACAGGTTGTTTCTAAGCAAAATGTACTCATTAAATAACGGAGTTGTTTATAAATAATTTGATATTTACATTTTGCCTTTTAAGATTCATATTTCCTGAAGATATCACAAAGTTATTTGATTTCAAAGACTTGACTGAACGAGGTACTATTTATTAATCTTAAAAGTTTATTCAATTCGTGAAAGCTTGTGATTTTATCTGTAACTGTCATGTTACTGTGTTTGTTTAAGAATTTCATGATCTTCAGGAAATCTTGAATGATTTTTACGTCGAAATTTGTAGGACAATTATTTTTATTACTGGTATTTTTTTACCAGAGATTTGAGAGAAAATATCTACATAGAGAACGTTGCTTAGCATAGTCTGGTAAAAGATCTATTTTTGTCATATGTCATATATCTAAACGAATGAGCACAATATGATTGTACAACACAATTTTCTCACACGTAAAAAGAGTAAAAAGAGACTGAAAATCTGCTTTCATTAAGTCCGTCAGTCACCATACATCAAAATTCCCAGAAACACCCACTTTGGCGACATCATCAATAGAATTTATTTCTCTAACAATGAAGTATCTTTCAACACGTGTAGGCGTATACGCTTTCAGTTCGAAAAACATACAAATTACCATAAACATCGTCATTTCTGAATATCACACTAATAGGTACCAATTATGGAGAACAAAATGACTGGCGGAGGTGCATAATGGAAAATCACCTAAGAAAGTAGCGCGCCAAACGGCGGGTTCTTTGGACCCGACCATTTTTTGTAATACCAAAAATCGTTGACAGATGTCTTAAAAAACCTGAACGCCTTCTTAGTTTACTAGTAACTCATCGTTTTGGTCATCCCCACCGTACGTATTAGACCTAGAAGAAGGCGCCTAGCCTACCTGCATTGTGACATCTCTGCTCATCTTTCCTTACTCCGTGGTACCAATTATTTTCTCACGCCATCATATCCTCGGTTCAGGGATCTTGGCAATTTGTATCCTATAATTGGGTGTTGGTTAATCAATGCGTAAAATAATTTGCGCGTTAGCTTCGAAGGGTGGTGGGAGGGACGGCATAAAGATGGCGGATCTAAAGAAATTTTTGATATTCATAATGGTAGGAAAAATAGTGCAGTGATATTCTATTCTATTGGCCTATTCGACAACCTTTCTAGTACCTAATTCTATCCTCATTTTTGGCGAGAACGACAATAGAGGAGAGGAATTTGGTAGGAAGAAAATGCAAAAAAAATGTTTTGGTCTATTTACCTAAACCAAGAGAAATGGTGATGTTCTAAAAGAATTTTATATTCTTTTAATCAAAGCCGTATCTTAAAATCTAATTGGGAAGAATTTTTTCATTGAACATAATTTATAAGCTTTAAAAAGTCGAATATACCAAATCAACCCAAAATATGTCGTCAAAAATTGCCAAACTAAAATATTCAACATAATTTAAAGCAGAGATATCACAATTTACGGTGTAATAAATTACCGTTCCGGTACCGCAACGTCGAATCATCGGACGAGATAATAATTTTGTAAAACGTCCGTTTTACCGATACGTTATTAACATTTAATATGTTTATACAGAGAAACGTTATTTAGTTGATATTGATTGATGAAAATGGATATTAAGTTTTAATCGAATTTTCTATCAATATGTTATTTTGTAATTGAGTAAAAACTTTTGTTCAATCTTGAAAACCACTGTTAAATTTAGTCATGCAATACCTACCTAAACATCCTAATTTACCTACATAAACATCCTAATTAAATAGGGCACTGTGTATATCAACAAATTAACGTAATTTTTCTATGCGTAAATGTAGACGGTCACATCTATGTATATGTATATGTTACAGCCAAAGTAATAAATCTGCATATTATACATATTATCTAGCTATTATTTATAATATCTACTCAATTTGGATAAAGTAATATATATAATGACCAGTGATTATGTAAAATATATATTTAATCACTATGGCTGTAACATATATATAAAAATGAAACCCGCTTTCCGTCGTCACGACATAACATGAAAACGGCTTGACCGATTTTACTGAAAATTAGAGGCGAGGTAACTTAGACCCGGGAGAAGGTTTTAGAATAGTTTTTGTCACCATCCGGCTACAGGACGCGGGTGAAACCTCGGGCGAAAGCTAGTAATTCAATAAATCTGAAACTTATCAACTGGCTGCTCACACCAAACTCCTACACTTTACTCCCCATAAATATTACCTACCTACATAAAATAAAAAATAAAACAAATTATAGTATAAAAAGCTGCAAAACTAAACGTAGAGGTTCGTCGCCGCATTCTCGACAGATTCAATCAAGCCCTCGGCTGTTCTATATTAACATTATATCCGTGTACGACGGTGGCAGGAAAACATTGCCAATAGGAAATTACGTTTCCTACCGCCGCGGTGCCACTCGATAGAAGTGACAGAAGTCCTAGATTCAACGCCTGCGCAGGTAAATAAGTGAGATCGATTCAATTTATTGTAAATTGATTGATAAGTTGAAAAGAGCGCTTCTGAAAGTGACTTTTGAGAAACTGCGTCGCGAATTAGTTCACTCCTTCCGTTCCGTTAGAAAAACTTTCGTCTTTTAAAATCGAACTACCTAAGTATGATTTTCTTTCAATGTAGATAACACAAAGATCGAAAACCTTAGTTCAAAGTTATGAAGAACTTCCCTGTCCCTTGATTCATATGTCACACATAAATTGTTTAACTATTGTGTATGCATCGTAGACAGTGAAGTGGTTGATCTTCGTGCAAGAAAAATGCACAGATCGGAAGTGCATATCTTATAATGTCACTTAGCCGGCGCCAGTTCTTACTTCATCCTTCAAAAATAACCTTCTGTGCCATCGTATATAGGAATACTTCTGTACCTCCAAAGCGCGTATACCCGCGAGGCGGACGGGATCCCCTAATTCACTGCGTAATTGGCGAGGCGACGAGCTGACTCGCGTCTCCGTATCTACAGGTGTCTTGAGGAACCCTAATAACATTAAAATAGGATTGTTGGATAAATATTTGTAGGTTCCGTTTTAATGATATGCTGTTGTCACTATTTTTTTTTACTTCTTTTGAGGGTTGAAACTGTACATAAAAGGTTCCCGATTTACCTAATATGTAATAGACTAATATTATAAAGCTTAAAGGGTTACCTAGACGACAGTGTTTGTTTTTAAAATAACTGTTCTACATTGTTATATTACTGATGGTTATTATGTTAATTTGTCCGATATATACTTCTGTAGATCTGTTAGAGCCTTTTTATCGTCCCACTGCTGGGCACAGGCCTCCTCTCACACGGAGAAGGATTGAGCATTAATCACCACGCTTGCTCAATGCGGGTTGGTGTGTTGGTGGTTCTGTAGATACTACATAGTAAAATGTACTAATACCTACCAATGCCCCCCTAGTTATTTACGGTTTTTAATACCCAGGGTGAGATTGTTAATGTCACTTATTAAAAGAAAAGGCAGTTTTATGCCCTTTTTAATATACCAGTGTTGGGGAGTTAACTAACTCTTTGATGTCGGTGAAGTTAATTAAAATTGTAGGAAAAGTACCTCTACATAGGGACTTATTTAGGGGAGCACGGTGAAAATTAAAAAATGCATTCTTTAACGTTTTTTTCTTTTTCATTGTTCGGATTCTTTACGAACTCGTCTTTATTTAATTCCAGTGAAACGACACCTTCAGTTAACAGAATTGTTATGAAGTTTTTTTTGGCGGTCTATTTAGTTTGGTATATCGTTTGCCTCCAAGGTTACATTTTATGTACATTCGGCTTTTGTACGAGTTTTGTGGTATCCAAAACCTTCTTAACTTTCAATAGTTTCAACTTTGCAGAAGCTTGCAGTATTGTTTAAAGGTCTATTAATTAGTAATAAGAGCAGATAGGCAGCTTCATGTAAAACTGTCAACTGTAAGTCAACCTCAACATTACTGGGAAATTATTATGCAAAATGAGATGTATGTATGTTCCAAGAATTTCAATCCCCTTTGAGAATCAAGCAACATAATAATTACGATGTTATTACATACGTCAATCTATAAATTCCTAGAGAAACCTCTTAAATACCAACCGAGATCCACATTCAATCATGAATTAATACAGTTACTAGGAGATCCTATAACTGGCTTTCTTGACGAACTAATAGAAAATCGGATTTGTCGGAAATTCCGATTGGGGATCAAGTTATTTGATTTATTAATCGTTTACCGGACAAGTCCGAGCCAAGGGTGAAGTGCCCTTGTCTTAATCCATTATAGTGTAGGCTCTCGAAATAGACTTATCTTAGTAGGCATGTTACTATTCTATTGTTTTAGGTTCTGTGGGATTTTAGTGACAAAAATTACTTAGAAGGAAAAGTGTTTTTGTAAAGGATTAAATTAATTGAATTAAAGAAAAAAATTGAATTAAAGAATTAGGTCAGTTGAAGCACCTTTACTTAAGATTTTGTAAGTAACAGCGTGGTTAGATGAATCATAAGGATAAGCAATGTTATGCGCGGTCAGTCCGTGGGCAGGTGACCATCTAGTTATGAGTGAGTCCTTCGTGTTATGAAAAGCATGTTTCATTTGCGGGTTCCAGGTGCCATTTGAACATTTTCAACATACCGTAATAGTTGCATTAAATAATCCACCTAAAACAATCGCTAAATCACACATTTGAACAGTACTCTCGTCACAAATCCGCATATATTCCTGTCGTCGTTAATTCTCCTACATATTTTATTCCTGGCTTATATTCAGCGCGTGTCTCGGGCTAGGCGTCGCGACGTCCGCTGGGGCGTCACCCCCCACCACCTAACATTTTTGTCGCAGATATTATTGAAATCAAAATAGCTCATGCCAAGACCCCCATAAATTTTACGTACATACCGCAGCGAACGATCTGGTCGGGCTCAATTTTAGCTTTGTTACTGTCATTTTTTATTGTTTTGGCTATATTTTGCGAACCATGCTTGACTATTACAGCGAAAATATATTTTTATTTGTACAATACAAAGTCAGTTTGAAACTACATCCTGCATACTTACCGTCAAACTATTCGGTACAGCCAAACAAACAAAGTCCCGACCCCTTAATGAATTAAAATCGTCTGCTAAAATAATAATTTCCTGTGTTTACTTTGAAAAGCATCCAGGGCACGAAACAGACTCTAGGAGGGTGAAAGAGTTGAAAAGTTGGGGCGGATGTAAATTAATGAAATTCTACCACTACAGAGTTGACGGTCGGTTTACAAAGCCCGATGTCCGTGCAAGGAGTTTTGGGAACTAGGAGACGAGGTGTAATGGATCGTGCCGGGTTTTATTTTTGTGAACTGTTTGGTTGTGTATAGGTATAGTACAGTACAGTTTCCGTGACCAATATATGGGTATTAGAAAGCTCTATACCTACTATTTTTATGTGGTCAAAAAATATTTAAGACTAAACAACTAAGTCAAATATTGAGCGGGTGTCACTATTTTTAAATAAGTGTAGCTGCCTTCTTTTCCAAGATGCAGATATTTAATTTGGTGGCGAAGGTTAATACCTATATATAGATCAATATTAAAGGCTTTTGTAGTGAGCTCCGTATCCGTTCGTGGGTGTATTGGTTCAATAGATTCAGGCCAAGGTTGAGACATGTTACAGGATTGCGCCCACTCGGTTGCGTGGCGGAGTTTATATTAAATCTTATAAACGTGGAACTCCTTTGTACAAACACGGATGTCAAAGTTCAAGATACGCCACTGTCGCAGCTTTTATCTCTACAAATGTAACTAGCGCCGCCTTTCCAGTAAACTACTATCCTAACTTGATTCTCGATATCTAAACTAGCGCATCCTGATTATCTTAACTCCGTGTTCCGCTCGGCTGCCTTGCTCCACTTGCTACCAACTTCGTACCACTATAACTTGTACAAAACTGACCCACTGCAGATGCTCGACACAGCTTTAATACACAAATAATTACTGGAGACAAGTTTGAAGACTCGAGTGCCACTGCGCAAACTTTTTAAAAATTTAAATACCAGCCAGTTGCGGAGTTCTCTTTTCGAGTTACCAGTCAAAAGTGAGGCTTGACAGTTTATTTTTTTAAATCGTGCTTTGAATAAAGAACGTTTTAATTACTATTTTAGTGTCTGGCTGGTAATTTGTTTATTCAAACTTGCGGTTCATAAATGGAAGATGATAGATTTACGAGTGTGCTTGGCTTGAAGTTGGAAAGTGTTGCAAGTTGTAAAATATGAGTTGATCTGACGTGACTAAGTACTTTGCTGAACGTAAAGTTTTGAAGTAGTGCCAGTGTAAAAATGGTTGACTTGCGCAGTTTACTGCTTCGCATTTGCGTTTATTGCTAGTGATTATTAACAAAAATTGCCTCGTATATTTTACTTCAAGTTTTAATGCTGTTTTAGATAAATAGTTCTAAGAACTAAAACTGCTTTGCATCAAGAGCCTTTCTTCATTATTGATCCTGAAAGAGACTCATCAAATCTGAAAATCAGAAATTAATCTCTTAGTTAGATAACTCATATGTTGAATAATATCAGACGTTTAATTTTGGTGTCACCTAAAATTATAGTTAGCGTATGTAATGATATTAAACGCGAACACCACTAACACTTCATACATAAAAACCTCTACAATACCCAAAAACACAACCTCTACATTCCTCTACACCCAAACTAAAACCTGTCTTTAAAAATTCTTTTCATATTTCTTCTAATTTATGTCCCCATAACAGCAAGGGGTGGCCACCGTAACCGCGGGGCTAATAATAATTCGCCCCTCGCTCTGCCTACGGTTCTGCCCAGCCCCTTCGTGACGCTGTCGATTTAGCGTGCTCAATAAAAAAAATCCCAATTTACGTTCACGTAATAGGCACTGCGGATAATTCGCTACGGTCCCGTATTGAATGTTTCATAATAGAATGCTAAGCTTTTTGGGGTGCAGTGACTAAAATTTGTCTTTGAAGGACCTTTTGATGTTTTTTTTTTTAATTTGTAGTTGATTAAGGGTCTTGTTTATTTATTAATTAATTTAATGCGTAATTTGTAATGTCAGTTTAACTCGTAAACATAAAAAATATAGTTTTTTTTTTAATTATTATCAGACTGCATAATTATAGCTACTACTTACGTAGTGGACTCTATGTATTATATACCTAGTACAAAATAAACTAAACAAACGCAAACAGACAAGCAGAAGGATGGCTCATGTAGATGTGAGTCCGGTTGGATATTTAATAAAATATTTGACTAATCAAATCAAATCAAATCATTTATTTCATGTAGGCCTTTACAAGCATTTATGAACGTCAAAATTATAAGTAAGTTTGATTCTAGCTGTTGCCCAAAAGTAGCTTCCTATGGAGAAGAACGGACAAGAAACTCCATGGTTACTCTTTCTAAAAACATAGGTGTTACAATTTGTATGTATTGATACATATACACGATAATAACGTGAAAAAGAAACGCTTACAATATTTTTTGGGTTGACTCTGAGAAAGTTATACAATGCATGTTGAACTAGGAAGTTGTAAGAGAAAATTATTATACAAACTATTTTAAGAAGTTAAGAAGTTTGTTGTATGTATTATTATTTTCATCACCGCAATGATATTATCTAGATATAATTTCATTTATTCAATAAATCTCACTTCATCGAGTTAATTAATTACCCGTATAACCACTAATTAGCAGAAACCAAATCGGAACATCAAAAACTGGCAACACACAAGTTTCTAACACACTGAAACATTCTCTAATGAACCGTAAAACGCAACAATTAATTAATTACTAATGACTATGCAACGGTCGTTTGATGAACTCATAATTAAAGGTCACGGCACACATGAGCGGCATGAAGCTGTTACTAGGAAGCAAGCTGGATGTCATCCCGCCGTTGGCTTTTTATATTGACGCTTTTAAATTATTTATATAAGACTAGCTGTTCCATGTGGTTTCACCCATGCCCTGCTGGAACTACTGCCCGATCTCGGATAAAACTTAGGCCATGCTCAGCGTAGATAGTGTAGCTTCATAACTGTGAAATAATTTTTCAGACCAGTTCAGTAGTTCAGGAGCCTATTTGATTCAAACAAACAAACCATCATATTATCCTTTCCTCTTTATATAATAGTATAGGTACGACTTAAGGATCAAATTCAAATGACAAGCTAATCGCTAGATTGAAGCTGCGATGTGCCATGCCGTCCATGTGTGTCATCACCTTAATGGTTATGCAACGGTCGTTTGATGAAATCATAATTAATACAGTTGCCTTAATTTAATCAACCGGCAATGTTTACTATTCTGTATTATCTGTTAGTTTTATTAATATTTACTGTTTTGGGATCGAGGGTAATCGATTTGTTGATTTTAGTAAGCTGTTTGTGGTGCGAGGCATTGCAATGTTTGAGAGGCATTATTCGTCATTTAAACGTCTCTCTCTTGAGGCTTATCGAAATTATAAAAAACTAGCTTTTGCCCGCGACTTCGTTCGCGTGGAATAGTGGCATCCGGCAGATTTTTGGTTTGAACAATAGATGGCGCTGTATGTCCGGAATAAATTGTATTTTTTTATTTTTATTTTTTGCAATAAGAACTATCCTATGTCCTTCTCCTGGCTCTAAACCACCTCCCTGCCAGTTTTTAGTTAAATCTGTTCAGCCGTTCTTTAGTTATAAGTGGAGTAACTAACACGACTTTCTTTTATATATATAGATATGTCATAAAATTCGTTAAATTGTATGGGCTGTACAACTCAATTTTGAAAGAAGCACTATTTACATCTACTATCAATATATGACATTTGCCACCAATTTATTCCATTTAGTGTGCTGGCTCCAAGTAACACACTGGTACTCAGCTGCATCCGGTAAAACTGGAAGCCGACCAAAGCATAGTTAGGGAAATGATGAGTCAGCTCAATATAACTTAAGACGCACCTGCCAACATGCTTTTACAAACTCATTACAGGATACTAAAGAGGACTCTTTAAGTACCTACAGGTATATATTTTTAACACACATTTTCGTTTATATTTCCCTCTTATTTTGAACCAAAAAAGGTAGCAAGCCTGTATAAGTTCCAAGTCTCCGTTGATCGCTTCCACAGGATTAATATCTCCCCAGACTTCGATAAGTATGTAGAATAGGTTCTGAGCAAAACTTTACAGCAAATATGTACCGTGATAGAGAAAAATGTCAAGGGATTCTCGTCCTACTGTTTTGCGATCGATATTCTAAACTTGTTTTGTATGCTTTTCCGAAGCAGCCAGGTATTAGAGATATCGGGTCTTTTTTGGTTTTGATTATTTAAGTTTATATAAGTGGTTGTATTCTTTCATATTTTTAGGAAGGCAAAAGGCAGCTAACAACGTATTGAATGGAAATTCTATAATATAATTCCATAAAAAGAACCAACATGACAGTGAAATTCTTACGCATTTAGCATTATCAACAAAAAATATCAAAATTAAGTCTGAAACCTACCTCATTTCACACTGACACATAAAATAAAGACGTAAACAACTAAAACAAATGACTACCAATCTTATTCATACCACGAGGATTCGTCAAAAATGCGAGACTTCGTCACAAATACAAGGCTTCGTTACAGATTCGAGAATTTGTCACAAACAAATATACACAACACTTAGAGCCACAATTTGGCATCCCCATCAGACACTATTACAATTGTTTCGTAAAAACTCCGAACCAACAAGCCGTCCTCGACATCTTTCGCGGAATTAAAGGCGTAATGAATACGGAAAGGACAACAGAAATTTTGATACAGAAGGTCAACTATTGAACTGTTCTGAAAAGTTACCAAGTTGAAGATAGAAGACGCTATTTTCAATATTTTGTAAACAATACTATTTTTACATATCACCATTCATACATTTGTATTTTTGTACTGACAAATAGCATAATGCAAAGTTGGTTATAAAAAAATTATTAGGAAAGCATGTAGGTTGCATGTACTTGTTAATTGAATTTCAAGCTAAACAAATTAATATAAAATTAAGTTTGATTCATGAATCTTTTCATTACCTCTCATAATTGCTTTACCATGATTGTATACATCACTTTACGCCAACTAATACTTCTGCAACTAAACAATCGCGCAACATAAACAAATAAATATTTGGCACGGAAACAAAAACATCAAGATTTTGGCTCACCACCCTCTGTGGAAAGTATTAAGAGTGGAATTATGATAATGGAATTAATATTAGGGTCCGGAGCGGAACAAATCTAAAGCCGGCCGCGTTATGCGAATGTTACCGACAAAAATGGCACATTAATGTCTCGGATAAATTCCAAGGGTTTGTATTAGAGCGTTTGGATACTTTTTTTATTAATGGTAATATGATTTCGTTTGGTTTTTCGCCTTTTCTCCCGAAGGGTGTTTGTTCTTTAAGCTGATTCGATATTGGATGTCGGAGTTACATTTGTTATTCTCACGATGAGTTTCTTGGCCTTGGTTATTCTGTTAGCGACAAACGCGTTTAAAAATTCATGGTTTTCTTTCATCTTTTCAGCGATTTCTGAAGGTTTACCTAAACGTTTTATTTTTAGATTTGTCAAATTATGCCTGAACACAGAAAAACCTACAACCAATAAACCGTATCTAAAAACAATCGTCCCAGAAATACCCGTTTACGAACATCGCAGCTTAAACGCTAATAAAAATAAACATAAAAAATGATTTTACTGTTGTATTTATAAGCTGTTATTGTGACTGCGCTCATGAAAGTACCAATAAAGTGTGCTTTGGATGTTTACGTAACTGATTTCAGTATGGGATCGTCTTTGTTGGCGGAAAACCTTCGCCTTGTGGACTAAATATATCGATGTTTTTCAGGGTTATGGGGTGATCACTATTATGTTGGCTTGTGTATGGGAAACTTGTTCATGGATATAAAAAATGTATGGATGTTTTCGATAGCTTTCTTTTTATGTGAAGTTACATAAGTAGTACCTACATTTTGTTTTTTTCTCAATGTCTTATTGAACTCTGGAAAACAATCACGTAGGCGTCAAATTTGATAGGTATATACACTTCAATTATAGTGTAGAATTCAAGAAAAACCCGTGTTACAAAAACCTCATCTACACTGTTCTAAATCCACGAGCTTCACAGCGAATCTAACTTGTTAGTCAAAACCCGTCTAAATCGCTCACACAATACATTTGCCTTCAACACTTTATTGAATGCCATTTCCAGTTCTCATAATACATGCCCATCATTTTTCTTTGCACCACCACGCTTGCAAAAACGAAATACGCCCGTTTACAAATTGGCCGCAACTTCCGCACCGTACAATCCCGATCATAATACCAAAGCCCAGTAATTAAGCCTAATTTAGACAGATGGACAACGTTTTACCCAAATTGGATATCACACACACCAATTTGTGTTACAGTTAATTTTATTTGGGTGACTCTGGCCCGGGTACCCGGGTTTTTTTCCGCAAACCCGGACGTGTGATCATACCCTCACGCCCGGCGACTCGTAATGGCTTGATTATGCTTTTATATGGCGTTCGATAAGTTTATACTGATTGCGTTTTCTTTAGGTTTGGTGGGGACTACGGTAGGATGTCACTGCTTGCTTTGACAAGATGAAAATTGTGTTGAAAATTATTTTCGTACATAAAAATAGTTTCTGATAGCGGTATCACCCGTCGTGTGAGCTACGCCACGCATCTACATAAAAAGTACCCTATATAATACTGGTTGAAGATTTTTTTATCTGTCCAGTGGTTCCTGAGTTGAGCGTGTGTGTTCAAGCAAAAAAAAACAGCTTCTTATAAAAAGTCTCACTTCTGCTTACATTCTATACCTACCAAAATAAGCGCAATAATATCATAACCCGTAGTTATTGGAGACAACTACAATACGTTGCTAATGTTATGATAGCCTAGTAACCAAGTGAACAGCGACCCTAATAGTTAATTAGTTGACACAGTGTAGGTGGTATAGTGTCTCAATTCATTCGGCTCGAGAGCCCGAGGGACTCGTTCAATTGACAAGCCAGTGCAGACCCTAGTGTTTTGTGGGTCAACAATATGCTATTCTGATTCTGTTGGTACTTTTAGTGGGGCCGTTTCTATCATTTTCTTAGGTTTTTGCTGACAGCTAAGAAATTCCATCGTGAAAAATTGTTCACAAATGAGTAATAAGTGCTAAATGACGCTATCTCAATTATTTTTATTTTATTTACATCCTTTTACATATCCATAGACAGTACATACAATAAGTTACTTAGGGTGCAGTTTTGAAGATGAAAAAAAATAAACGTTCATTCATGATTGATACAAAACTTCAACGTAAACCAAAACACAAGAAAACAATAAGCTTAATCCAAATGCTTAGCTGATGACATTTTTATTTATCCTAGCAAAAAATAATAAGAAGAGATTTGTCTGGAACCGCCTGCGGTCACATATTTCATTACTTTGCGCGGATGTGTTTCTCTTTGCTCCGAGTTTTGGTTCAGGCGCTTGTAAATCTGACACCTTAGAAGCCATATTTTTTTCAGTAATCCACGAGACGCAGATATTGTTTGATACAAAATCTGTGTTATTAAGTGCGATTATATTGTATTAGGCCTATTGTGAGCACTTATTTATTGTTTGCTTTTATCTGGAGAAATTAGGTCTAGATTTTCCATGTAGGCGCTATTTGAAAAGAAAAATCTGGAAAATCCACTAGCTTCTTTCTAAGTACTGAATTCTCGCATGAATCTTGTATAACTTTATGAACTCAATGAAATCCCACCTGATTTGTAAGAACAAAACATCGCAACAACTACATTACAAATTCTTTTTGAAATCCAACAGCCAAGTGAATCAAAACTAAAGTGAAACGTATACAAAACAACAAACCAGTGCAAAACAAAACAAAAACCAAAAAAACATTGCAAAACAAGTAATGAAAAAATGCCGAAAACATGTATAACTCGGACAGGACGCTGACCCATATCGAGTAGAAGTGCAAACATTAACGTTGCGCGTGAGTGTGTGTGAGACTGTCAGGTGGAGATGAGGCGGGGGGCGTCGGTGCCCCCGCGCCTCTTATCAGGAGATAAGGCGCCGTGGCCCCCAAGCAGCACCGCCTCGACAAACGTGGTGGACTCATCAGTGTGACCAGGTCGCTTGGATTTAAGCGGCCGCCGCCCGCTATGTTGCATACACTGAACGCACTCGCCGGCAAAATATCCCCGGGCGGCGGCCTAGACTCAAATGCGAATCGACATACGCAGCCGAACAAGAACCACAAGACGTCACCATCGTCGCCCTACACCAAACCGAAGTAAGTCTTAGTTTTTAAGATTTCTATTTGAAACACTGTATCTCTTCAATCACGATTTTCTAGTATGCGTCAGTTCTCTAGTTTCTTTGCAGGGTTACTATTATCATTCATATAACTCTTACTTAAAATAATCAAATTTTCATCACCAAAAGTGTAACTAAACAAACTCTAGCTGTCTCGTTCCATTTTAATGATAGTGATAAAGACAGGTTAATTTCGCCAGGAAGCAAAATAAGACAAGTATGTTCTTGCATCAATTGTGTATTACAATAAAATAACTTCAGTATTACAGTATCGTAATGTGTTTTGATATCAGTAGTAATATTCCTTCAGTACACTATAAGACAATACACTTCAGAGATAAGGTTAGTATGTCGGCTTCTGCATCAATATGATCGTCCGATCCTTCATAGTTTGGTTCTAAGCCTTTCTTATCTTCAGCTATTAAAACTTTGAGTAATTTAGTTACGTCGTGTACTCTCTGCTTAATATCTGCAATGGCTACCAGGTAATTTAACATACTTTACCGTATTCACCTATCTATTTACCGGCACATGCTTTCTTTCATTCCTTTCCTCCATCAATTTGATGTAACTGTGTTTTCTGCTATGATTCAGATCAAAATTTTCAAGTGTTTCAAGTGATGTTGCAATTTCATCTTATATACAAATTAAGAAATATGAATCTTACATACAAATTAAGGCCTGCCAAAATCTAATAGTATGATGTATAGTGTTAAAACGTGATGATCAGCAATAAGTAGATATAGAGAAGGAAGAAATATATGAGAAAGTGACACACAATGTTCCCGATGTAAATCACAATATTATGATAGCACGTGGTTTTGATAATGAGGAAAAGTTGCCCGATGTAAAAACAATGCAACCTATTTACTGTATATAACAGTCGACATCAATGATTTGATATTGTAAAACCACTTACTGTAAACATTTAATAAATAATATAATAAGTAATATAATAAAACGAGGAGGTAATTTATTTTATGAAAGATCGTAATCAGCTTATACATTACTATAACCTTCTGCTTTAATTCGTTTTTCACAGAAATGTTTACGTCCACCCCATTTGCCAGTTTGCTGACTGTCAATCTTTTAAACTTCGGATAATATCCACATGGCAATCTATTTTGGCATACATTTAACAGCTATTGTCCATTGGCTTTTATTTATTCATAGCATTAAAATGGTCTTCTTGCATATAAATCTAGAAATTGGTAAAGGGTTTTTGAAAATTGCCTATAGCTTTATTAAAGCTTTAAACTTTCCTGATCCTAATGACATGTCATCATCTTCTTATTTTTTTGCAATCCATCCTTGTTCCCTGTAAAAATAGCGTCCAATTACCGTTCTAAATGTGGCACATTACCAATAAGTTTGTATCTCATTTATATTGCTTACCTCGCAGGAAAGTTTTGATTTCGCCAAGTATTACAAACTTTGCTCTTGACTTAGATTTTGGCAAGCATTCAGACTGTTTTGATGAATCGATGGATCTTTGGATACACATAAAGTTTTATTACTATTTTAGTGGTTTGCGAAACTTAGTGGCATTTATGCGATAATAATTAATACAGTGATGATAGCGTTTAATTTGCACTAGAGGAGGATGAAGTTTATCCACACGATCTTATATTGTAAGAAGAAGATGTCCTGATAAACATAAGTTTTCGCAAAATTGGTCAACGTGACTGGGATGCTACAATAAGTAATATTGTAGTTAACTAAAATAAATACCAAGTGGAATACCAATCATTCATCATCATTCTTATCCTAATTTTATTTGGGGTCTGCGCAGCATGTTTTCTTCTTCTATCTTTTCTGTCTGCCATCATCTCACGACTATCCCAGCTAATAAACTGTATGCTATATTGACTTGTCTCATAGTCTGTTTGTTTTTTAGTTTATAATATATTATTTCTATCTGTGATTCTGTCCTTCTGTTTTCGTTACTCATATGAGTCAGACAGGTCACTGTTTACAATTATTACTAATTCTTTGTAAAATTTCGTCTCATCCGTTACTGTTTCAACAGCTTGCAACTTATTATTAGTATGCGATCCATTTAAATTAGGTACTGACTGAGGGTTTCTATTTAAGTCACCAAGTTTTGAGTCACTGAATCCAAAGTGTTTTGACTGTTACATTTTAAAAGTCACCAGCAACATAAAGATTAACGATGCTCCTGTATCGAAAAATACCTTTGCACATTGTTTATGTCTTTATTGATAAGCATATTTTATTTGAGATGATCTTCTTCCTGCCCTATTCCCAAGTTATTTGATGACATCGGTTAAATGACCATTATCAAATAAATGTAATAGATTTTTTTCTTGCTTCTTAATAAGCAAAAGTACAAGTTTGGTTACCAGTATTTGATGGCCTAAATTAACTACCTACAAATATACTTCACAAAATATAGGTCACATGCTGTTGCCACGGATTACAGCAGATAATAATCCTAAGTAAAGTGCCTTAGACACAAACAAGTTAATCAGGTGTATCTCATTAGTTGCGTCAAGTAGGCTTATTCATTGTACCTGCATCTAAGATATCATCTAAGCCACTTAGTACGTAAAGCTTCTTAAAAAAAAACACACATTTGTTTCTAAAGAGTATTCTAAACTTTTCATCATCATCATCAGTGTATTCATCATCCCACTGCTCGGCACAGGTCTTTTCTTACACAGAGAAGGATTTAACGGTAATCACTACGCTTATAATTTCACGTTGGTCATTTTAGACTTTGTAATCCAGGCTCTCTTAAGATGTTTTCCTTCATCTTAAAAACAGTCAATGATGTCACACATATAATTAGAAAGTAGATACATATACCTATACAAACTTAAAAAAGTGGCCTTGGTACTTGCCTGACCTGGAATCGTACTCACACACTATACTTGAGCCAAGTGTTTGGCTTAGACGTATGTGCGTCTACCTTTATACACCTATCATCTTTATGAAAATCTGTTTACCAAACCATAAACCTATTGACGTCATCAGTGACGTCAGAATCCTGAACTTTTCGTTCGAATCTGTAATCTATAAGTTATGCAAACACAGTGACATCACTTTCGTTCAGAAATAGACGGTCTCCTTCGACCTTTTTTGCGACCTTTTTCCTTTGGCCAATTGACTAGGCTTAGCCTAAGTGAGTATCTAGTGATATTCGTTTGGGTTACCCGTTTTTGGGCTTAGTGTTATTATGTTATTCCTAGATTTTTGAGGTCGGGTTTCCTTTTGTGGAGATATCGTTAGTTTTAGGTTTTATTGGGAACCACTTAAGCCTTTGTCTGTGGGTTTTCAGAGCTGTTACAATATTCTTATGGATTGCTTCGTGGGGTCAACTAGAGAACTTCTTTATGGGTATAAAGTTGTTCTAGATTTGTTGTAAAATAATCCGAAAAGATTCATGCATATCTTTTTAGGCTGTTAAGCAATTGTCCCACATCTTTTTTGTAGTTCTTTCGGTTCAATAAGTTAACAAATATTATTACAGAGCCTTTGAATTTTAGAGTTTTTGTTATTAGTGAAACCTGTTTTCAGATTAAGCTATTTGGAAAATGGCCGGTTTCACAGTACCTGCTACAGATGTTAAAATAGTAGTTTGCTTATATTGTGGAATAAGTAGGTAGGATATTCCAATGCGAAATCCTGATGTATTTTAACATGGAATCCAGCTGGTAACTTTTCAAAGTCCAGAGAAAATAGGAAGTTCTCAACAATTTGTCATCGAAAGCAATTTTATCGGAAATCTGAACAGTCGCCTATAACATATTACGATATCATTCTTCAATGATATTTTGTGATAGCCAACGTACACATACATATGCAAACAAACAACACATGCATATGTGTTGTGTATGTGTACACGCTGTTATCTGAGCATTTGTTTAAATGGCTGCTCGGTAGTTTAGTCATATACCTTAGACTTTTGGCCCAGATTGTAGGTATTTTGATCAAATTGTTTATTCTATGCTGGGAAAGATTTTTGAACTCGGCTATTAATCTCTGTATAAATATACTAGCTTCCACCAGCGGCTTCGCCCGCGTGGTGTGTTGATAAAAAGTGGCCTATGTGTTAATCCAGGGTATCACCTATCTACATACCAAATTTCAATCAAATCGGTCCAGCCGTTTTTGCGTGATTGAATAACAAACATACATCCATACATTCTCACAAACTTTCACATTTATAATATAAGTAGGAAGTAGGATAGTAGTAGTATATATTTAGGTCGTATCTTATGTAGATATATTGTTATGAGTTTCTTTTTTCGTCTTTGTCAAGCTGTTTTTCAATTCCATGCGTTTGTCACGTGATATGAAATTTCTGTTTGTAATACGATTGAACCTGTACACTATGAATGTTTTGATACTGGGATGGCTTGAACCCTTGAAAAGGTTATAATTTATTCAAATTCTGTTGAAGATCATAATTTTCCTGTCCTTATCTCATTTTTTTTAAATCGGCACAACATGTTTTCGTCTTCCAAGCTCTTCCATCTATACTAATATTATAAAGCTGAAGAGTTTGTTTGTTTGTTTGAACGCGCTAATCTCAGGAACTACTGGTCCGATTTGAAAATTTCTTTCAGTGTTAGATAGCCCATTTATCGAGGAAGGCTATAGGCTACTTTTTATCCCGGTACGGGAAGTAGTTCTCACGGGATGCGGGTGAAACCGCTGGCAGAAGCTAGTCTGTCATAAACTCACAAATATAACGTCGACAAGCGTCACCATATTCACAAAACACATCATCAAGACAAATCTCACAGATTAAGTTAAACGTGCTCACTCGTCACCCATACGCCATGGGGTGTGTATCCCATAGGTCACGTTTGCAGCATAACAATAACTTTGGTCACATATTGTATACCACAGTGATATGTTGGGGTGACAACTGTCAGTGTGTTTTGTATATCAATCACGTATTGCCTTAGGCTAGGTGTGACGAATTGTGAAAGGTTGAAAATAGAAGTTAGATAAGTCAGGCTGATGATTGTAAGGGTGTTTATACATTATGTTGAAGCGGCATTTTTTTAAGTAAACTCAGTATGATGAGAATAGCTTGTTGTGGGACCGCTTGTCGACTTTGAGTTTGTAAGACTCCGTAGTAAGGGGTCTTGTGCAGGGATGCCGTGGTGGTGGTGTCTAATGGATGATGATATGTTTATTTCGCCACCGACTTCTAGGCCGATGCACCTAAAATTAGTTTATTTTTATCTTTTTAGTATTTTTGGAAGTCGGTTTTATTTTTGTGTAAAAAGTTTTTTTTTTTTTTTGGCTTTTCAGTGATAAGCATAGTTGTGACTATCCGCATTAATGAAAAGGTCTCGTCAATATGAATAATATAAGCCCAAACACGAGGTAGTTTACATATTCGATTGTCGAGTTCCCTCGACCTTCTCTGGTTTCCATCGTCAGGTCAGCTCCAAACCTTCACTGTTGAATAGTGCTATCAGGCATACATCTGAGTGTCAAGTTTTTACCTTTCGAAAGTTGCCCTCGATTTCTCGGGGTTCCCATCATCAGATCCTGACCTGATAACAATTAGACCACTTCGAAAGTATACCCTATCAAACAAAAAAAGAATCATCAAAATCGAATCATAAATGGTGGAGTAATCGCGTAACAAGCATACAAAGAAAAAAAATACGGTCGAATTGAGAACCTCCTCCTTTTGGAAAGTCGGTTAAAAATAGGCTTGTATTTTACAGGTAATGGGGTAAAGGTTATGATGATGGTCATAGAAGTTAAATTATTGGTTATTTTGCGAATAACATAATGGGGCAAATGAGATAGTGTCATATATAGCGTTATTTCATACGATCAGAATAATCGTTTAGCAACTCAACACTTTTATGAAACCCCCCAAAAATGTACCACCTCTGGTCATTAGAAACCGATATACCATACATACATATTATCATCGTTTACTAATATCAAACACCAAAACATTTTGATAAAACTTATGTATTTTTGCTGTAACAATAAGTGGTGAGGGAGGCAGATGATAAAACATATTGATACGATATATCTAACCCTCATTCTGCAGGTAATACCCCCGTATTATCGCACCGATCGATAGATTACGGTTAGATAACGTACGTTAGTCTGACGGGATAATGATATCATGACAGGGTTAAGTGCCCCCGGGATAGGGTTAAATGCATTTGATGTAAAAAGGCAGCTGGGGGTTAAGTTTGTTTTTCTAATAAGTACGAGGTTTAATATAGTCGGTCGATTAGAACTACATAGTATATTTTCTTAAATAATTAATATACTTACATTAATTACACACATATTTACTTTGTAGGTAAATAGTAAATAGTTAAATGCTACTTGATTACGCACTTACTATTCCCCTCGTTTCAAGAAATCTACGTCCCGCATTCACATAAAAAATCGCCTACCACCTTTCTAAGATACTAGACTATCAGTTTACCAAATATCATTTAAATTTTTTCAGTAATCTCGGTGTGAAAGTGCGATAGACAAATATACACGCGAGTTTCACTTGCATAGTACCTATTAGTAAGAATTCATGGCTCACACCGCAAGTAGCATTATGACAACTAGTTACTACTATCAAAAGAATTGCAGGTATTCGGAGTTCAAATATTTCTTCGAACATAAAAATATCACTCATCATAGGGTATCCGAACAAAATATCAGCGGCCAGTACCTCGCATTGTAACCAAACGTCATAACGTTAGTTCGCTCCGAGTGGCTGGTTGATCGACTGCGATAAGTGATAAGTGATAAGGTGGTGTAATCGAGCGATGTTCGGCCTTATCAGAGATAACGGCGCCGACAAGTGCCTAGCACACACGCGAGAAGTGTATTATGGATACTCTAGAATGGCTCGGTATAGGTATATAACCTTTTTTTTTATTTAAAACTATTTTTAATTTGAGTTCCTTTTTTTGATTTGCCTAGCACGTAACCATAGACACGATTACTTTTCGTTCTTGTTTTGGAATATTGTGTGAAGCAAACATAACTAAAAAGTTTGATGATGCCTTGTTTATGTTATAACCTCATTCCAAGGCATTATGTTGATGATAATGTGCGCTCATTAGTTATCACGCTGATGAAGCAATCTATGGTTACATTACAGGTTGAATTCTAATGGCGTTTGGTATTATAACCTATAAACAGTATGAATTTAATAATATAGGCGTTCTATTTTACTAGTCATATTTATGCAGCAATGATAACAATGTTTGCATTTCCTAGGTTTATATAAATGTTATTTGTGAATATTGAATTCAAATGTATTTAGAGGTTTATGATTAGGTATAGAATTTACAATTTTAGATCTTAGTTTAAATAATTGCAGGTCAGCATACTTATGTTTTTCATGTTATGGCTAGTATTTGGTTATCTCTAGAAGATACTTTTTCTGGTCTCTGAATATTCCCTATATTTTTTTCTTGAAGAAATTCTTGCCCCACGCTAGAAGAATTTACAAAGCAACTCGACATTAACATTTTGATATTCCAAAGTAACAGATAAGTACTGAATATTTTGTTTATTTTTCGTCCTAACTCCATCTCAATATTTTGAACTACGTTTGCTAAAAGCTTTTTCGAAAACCTTTTAGAATGTCAATTATTTCAACAAATTTTGTTTGATGCGTTTATGTTTATTTTGAATTTTCAAAGTATTATATTTGTATCTAAAATTAGTTACCTTTTAGATGTAGATAGACGTCATTGGTTATTTATAATTATTTATCTTTATTATCATGTATTTTTCTTGTATCCAAAATTATTAATTAGTTTGAACTGTTCATCGATTTAAGTTCTATCGATAGGTATATTGTAGATGTAACTAACTGACTAGCTTCTGGCCAATGGTTTCACGAGCTGAAACTGATTTGCTGTTACTACAACTGAATAATAATTATCTTTTAATAGCCTCCAGCTACTTTACTCTGAAAGATTTTTCATATCGGTCTAGTAGTTCCGGAGATTAGCGCCTTCAAAGTCAAAGTCAAATGTTTTTATTTCAAATAGGCCTTTGCAGCAGGCTCCTATGTAACGTCACACTAATTGCACGGGTCCAAGAAGTTCCAGCCGAACATACTCAAAACATATTTTATAGCCATTTTGTATGTAGAAAATATTTTTTGCAAATCCCTTGTGAGAATAAGATGAGCACAATCAGAACTACCAGTAAAGGTGAGTACAGACTATGTAACATGTTATATAACCTGTGTTTTATAACACGTCCACATTATGTAACCTTGTTATTCAACATTGCAACATAAAACAATACTGTACACATTAGAATAACATTGCAATATAACAATGTTATATAACCATTGTCGTTTATCGTTCATCAGTGCTATCCACAATGTCGACAATAAATAATGTTATAATAACATGTTTTATAACATTCAGTGTCCACATTATCTGAAACATGTTATATAGCAATGTTGTATAACATGTTATGTTACAAAGTCTGTACTCACATTAAGATTTCCCCTCAAATCTTTTGCCCAACTCCACACCAACAGGCCAGTATTCCCACAAACATTAATACCTAATATCTAAACAGTTGTTTCCCGTTGTTACAGTGGGATGAACATGAACATCAACAATAACAACAGCACCAGTATAAACAACAACAACAACAACGATGAGAAGCCTGAAATGCCTGACCCTGACTATATTAAGGTAAATTAAATTCTATTATTTTAACAATAAGGTATATTATAAGGTGATCGAAGACCAAAATGTCTGACCTGTACTGTTCCCTGACGATATCAAGGTAATTTGAGTTCTGTCGCTTTAGCAATAAGGTTCTTTGTAAGGTGATCGAAGACCAAAATGTCTGACCTGTACTGGACCCTACTATATTAAGGTAAATTCAATGCTATTTTAATATAAATAAGGGGCATTTTAAGGTATTGATTCAAATATAATAAAGTATTTTATAACTTTTCAAATATTCAAAAATATTCATAAAAAACGTTTTGAAACTCTTAGAATTTCTAACTTTTCGTGATCTGTTTGGGGATATTGTACAGTCGTATTATCTTCGACCTATTGAGTTATTTTCGAAATGTAGCTAACGATAAATTAAAAAAATACAAAACCTAAACTTATTCCCATTCAGAGATCTAATTAAAAATCCGACAATATTAAAAAAATCAAGAAAAATAAAATGAAAACATAAATAATTAAAAAGAAAAAACAGAAGATACACAGTCAATTAATTAAAATCCTAATAAAAAAGAAAACTTAATTAAAACAAAAGTCTCTTGCAAAAGTCTCTTGTAAATAAAATCCTAATTTATTTTGTTGTTTTGAAAATAATGTAATCTCCACAAAGAATCTGAGGTTTTCGTGTGTACTTCACGTCAATGACCTCTTTAAGTAACCCACATAACTTGGTCGGGTTATGATAACCGTAATCGTTCATGGGAACGCGAATGTTACGTTAAGATGATTGGATATTTTCCGTCTTACCACAAAAACTTTTACAATTTCAGTTTAAGACTTGTCTAAAAAAAGTCAAATTATGATGTTGACATATGGTTCATTTTGCAGCCACAATTTTTTTAGACAAGTGTAAACAGGTGGTTAAGTTTTTGTAGTAAGGCCAAGATAATTTAATATCTACGATATGCCATCTATAAAATTTATTTAAACGCATGATAGAATTTAACATACAATGCAGCTTTTAGAAAGCTTTAAAACCTGCCTTAAAAGCAATTTATTATTAATCATTGTAGAAACCTTCAAAACCAGCCTTGGAAAGCCTTCTATTATTACAATTCAATTAAAAAAAAAATTACAACAACCAACTAGAAAATTAACAATGGCATCACAAAACCGTCAAACGCAAGGTGCACTTCCAAGTCATTCACTAACAGAACAGAACGCACTTCGCAGTCGCGTTTAATTCATTCCGCCCCAAAGAAAATGAAGTTTAAAATTTGCAAATGAAGTGATGGCACTACGTAATTAAAAATGTTCCGCGTGGACGGCCCCGGTAGGTGGTGGAAACGCCCCTTTACCAATTATGTCCCCGTGATTGCTTTTATGCCCAGGGTTTGCCAAGCATGACTTATTAATTGTCCCCATTAATTTGGAATTTATGTTGTTATTGCTGTTGTAATTGCCTGATGAGTGCTGGGCGCTTTTTGTGGCCTTATCAGGCTCTTGATTGGTTGTTGGTTGTCTATTGAGGTTGGTTGAAGACTTCAGTGTTGTGAGCACTTGTTGAACGGTATTGTTTTATTGGGATATGTAACCTAGTTATTATTTAGCATAACATTAAAATTTGGAGCTATTATGCCTTGAAAAATAAAATCTACGTACCATATACATATATCACATTAGTGGCTTGAGTACAGTACGGAACTAACAAGATAAGACACTGAATTGAAATGATAAAAATCTTTGGATTTTCTTTTGCACAAAAATACACATGAAAGCAGTAACTTCATGATGATTTCCATACCAAAAATGGAAACGTCATATACGATACATCGACATACTCTTAAGATTCAATTTTCATAAAGTTTACCATTGAATAACACCCTATTTAAACTATTTCCAGATGTTCGTAGGGCAGGTGCCCCGCAGCATGGATGAGAACGACCTGCGTCAGATGTTCGAGGAGTTCGGCAGGGTGCACCAGATCAACGTGCTCCGGGACAAGATCACTGGAGCCAGCAAAGGTTTGTTCTAAATGTGCTTTTATTTAATTTATTTTTAAATGTCGTTTTGTTTCCGATAAGGTTCGCTGAGACGATAGGTTGTAATTTAAAGTCCGTAGTTCATAATATGGTAGTATATAGAAAGATTTCGCCGCTGTACCAATGCTTATTGGTGCTAGTTCATTTTGTAACAGTAACATTTGCTTCACGTTGCTTCTATCTGCTTGCTTTATGTAACTGTTACGAGAATGGATATAAGCACTGGTAGATCGGCGCCAGCTGTCGGTTTTCTTTCTGTATACGGCTTAAACGAGTAATTCTATTCCACGTGCGGCCAAAGATCGTTTAGTTCCGTTTCAATACAGTTGCTATCGACGGATATTTGTCTTTAGACGGACGCATCGCTAGCCTATATCAAAATTTCAACAATTAATTATTGTAAATAAACTTGTCTTCTTCCTGCCGTTTTTCTAATTAATTTGGGGTCTGTAACATGACAAAAATCAAAATCAAACAGCAATAAAGTTCCTCCTCCCGTCGCAGAACTTGCGATCGTTTCAGAATTTACAAAACAAAATGTAAAATTCCAACCTATTGCAATGGTAATAATGCTTGACAATATAATTTGGAATTCCAAACGCGGACACAATAAAATTCAGCATCCTTTCGATTACAAAATATTCTTTAAATCATTCGTTATTTGATGAGCGAGGAAAGATGTTGATAGCAACTGTTTTATAGCTGCCTGATATTTACAAATTAAACCTTATTTTTACGTACACAAGATACAAAACAGAAATGCCTGGCAGACCAAATATCAGAGAGCTTTTTTGTTTTTCAGAAATGTATGGTTTTAAACTTATCAAAAATTAGACGTGTCCCTAAATTGTTCAGAGTCAGAAAAAATGTATAATAATCTGTTTGTAAAAAAATGTAGTTTTCCAAGTTATAAGTTTCGTCAGATTATTCTAGGTACTGAAAATCGTACTTAAATAGACACAATTTTATCGCAATCCATAGAAATTGTTAATTTTATCTGAGCATTGGAAATTCTGCAGCAAAGGAACGTTTAATATAACCAGCTTTATTGAATATCGATGGAGTTATGTTTAGATTAAAAGCTGTTCCTCGAAGTTCAAATGTTAGAGGCTATAACTGTGGACTGAAATAATCAATTAATTTTGCTCTCTTTATACCCTGAAGCCATTTAGAGCTAACTTGGTTCATTGAATAAAACTGCAGTATTTTTGTTCGAACTTACTGGCGATGTGGCAATTTTTATGTAGAAAAAATATTCATTTGTGTATTATATGTATAGTCTAGTTCCAATAGTGCACTTATGCTTAGTTTTAATCTACCTATACATATGTAGATGGCGGTATGGTGTATGCGTGAAGTTTTTTGTTATTAGTTAAGGAACCTGAAGATTATTGTATTGAATGTGAACTCATTATATTATACAGTGATTAATTTTTTTTCTATGAATTTGAAACTCGTCTCAAAATTATCAACTATTTTGAATTGTAAACTTTTGTCTAAAGTTGTCTGTATTTTAAATCGTAAACTTTCCTTTTGTACTTTATAAATTAAACTTAACAACTGTCGATCTTCATTATGTAATTTGAGATTGGTCGACACTTTGCTGAATTTTAGCGAAACAAAAGTTCCAGACTCGAGAAATGATATTCTTGAGTGTCAGCTATGTAAATACATTTGATTATAAGTTACTTACAATCTTTTAACAATCTCCAGCCAGTTAATACCTACTTTTAAAATAGCGTACAAACCAAAAAAAGACTTCTTTCTCAATACTTCAGATGACATCTTAGAATACAGTGCAATAAGCTCGTTTGTAGTAGAAAATAAGATTTATTTAACCTCTAAGTATAAGTCACCCCAAGTAAAAAAGGCTTATATAAAAAAAAAAATCAATCCTCAGCTCAATTGAAAATCCCGAATTTAAATGACAGAAAATCAATCTCTGAAGCTCATCCTAAGCCTATAATAATCCTGAAAAAGTTATATGACCCTGCCACACATATCACATTTATTCAAACAATATAAAATCACATTATTTACATACGTTAAGTGCCTTTCATCCCTCCCAATGTGAAGCATATAAAAACAATGAATGATGAAAAATATTCGCTCACCAATATGTGTTTTAATCGCGGAGTAAGGAAAGATGAGCGGAGATGCCATAATGGAGGTAGGTCAGGAGCCTCCTAGGTCAAATAGCTATGGTGGTCATGACCAAAACGATTAGTTAAAAGTGAACTATCGAGGCCTTTGAGTTATTTGGGATATCTGTCAACGATTTTTGGTGTTACAAAAAATGGTTGAGTCCAAAGAAAAAAGAAAGTTCCTCGTCCCGCTCACACCCGCATTTTAGCGCGATACTTTCTTAGGAGATTTTCCGTTATGGCACCTCCGCTATTCATTTTGTTCTCCATGATTTTAATCGTGTTGTCCTGTTTTCACGTATCATTGTTTTGCGAAACAACAATAGGGTCAGGTTCCCGTGCACGTTATAATACATGTTGACATTTTTGTTTGTCCTATTATTAAAGTCTTTTGTGTGGAAAACCCCCCTTTTTTTCAGTAGTACTTACCTCCTTTTGTCAGTAAGTTGGACAAGGTTTGCATTGAAGCTACGTCGGTTGTTAAAAATGTTGTTGTTTTTAAATTGTTTTTCTATGTTTCTTCTCTTGTCGACGTTGTCACGTAATTAATGTTTCGTTGTACATTTTTTTTCAGCTGTGAATACTTTTTGGCATTTTATACATATTTCGCTTTGGAGTTAATTTGTAGAAACACTTTTGAAAGAAAAGCTAGCAAAAAAGATACTATGTAAGGTAACTTTTCATAATCCTGTCGAAGATTATAAAACTTTGTTTAACTTAGGTTTATAAAAGTCCAATAAAATGACCTTTCCCAGTATTTTCTTTTATATGCATAACCGAATGCATTGTGTACATTTCACGAGGTTTTCCAATTTTCACATGTATGCCTTTCAAAAGCACATTTAATTAATTTGGATCAGTAAAAACCATTGTTTACGATACCAAACTCTCTAACCTTCCAATTAAAGCACACTTCTCTTTCCTAACGATTTTGAGTACATACAGAACAATAATCGTTTTTGCTCTTAATATGTAAATAGTGTTCGTGTCACAATTAACTGGTTATAACCAGAACTCGTTACTGGAGGCACGCTAAGCTCGTGTTAGACTGTAAATGGCCTGTCGATCACAATGCAGCGGTTGTATAGTGCAGCAAATATATGTTCTCGTTAAGTGTAGGTGGAAGTAGGCAGGTATTTACCTACTCGTATTAGAATTGTTATTGTTATTTTGTTTTATACATATTTTTTGTGAGTTTTAAGGGAATTTTGGTAGTAGATGCTATATATTTTGAAAGTTCTACTTTTGTGGGATGAGGTATAGTGTATTATTTACGTCTATTTATTAGCACACATGCAGTGTTGATAAAAAGTTAAAGTTAGGATAACTGTAGGTCCTAAAAAAATAATAAGTGTAAGCTAAAAATACAAACTTTATTGGTCTTACTACAAAAACTTAAACATGTGTCAAACACTTGTCTAAAAAAAGTGTGGCTGCAAAATGGACCTTATTTCAACGTCATAATTTGTCATTTTTTTAGACAGGTGTTAAACTGATGTTTAATAGTTTTTGTGGTAAGACGGTATTAGTTTAGTACATATTTAAAAGCCTGGGTTAGCAGTTTTATTATATTAACATAGGTCGCCGACCTTAGCCGAATGATCTCCGAAAAATCCTTTAAATTTCATTATTCTTCAATAAACTACATTATCTTAAAGCAAAAACTGAATTGTATAAATGTGTTGTAATATACTCGTTGTAACAATTGTACAATATTCTAGATTTTGTTTGTTAAGCTTGCGATGAGTGATTTCTGTCCGTTTTTAGAAGCTTTAATGATAAAAAATTGTGTATGTTTCACGCCTTACTTCATGCAAATTGATTACAGAACCATTATACAATTTATACAGTTACATAAGATTAAAGTAATTATCTTGAAGAAACCAGTTTACCTACGTTGAAATAATCAGTGACTAGATTTCAATATCAATGAATTTTTCACACAAAAGTATTGTTCAGAACAGTTATTTCAATTTTTTTTATTACAAAAACAGACAGTTTAATTTTTTACTTTTTTTTATTTAATCAATATTAAAAGTAAAAAAGTATTTTTAAAGTTACTGGTAACTAATTAAAACTATCTTTTTCGTGCAAAAAGTTCTGACAGTTCAATTTTACAATAACATGCCTACTTAAAAAATTACGATAAAATAAGAGGTATTTGGCTGTGTGTAGTTTGTATGAAGTGCGGCTTGTCGTAGGCAACCCCCTGTATGTGATGTGTATGTCATGTTATGTACGTGTGCGCTTCTGTTACAGGGTGCTGTTTTGTGACGTTTTTCACTCGCAAAGCGGCGTTGAAAGCCCAAGACGCTTTGCACAATATCAAAACATTGAGCGGGGTAAGTGCGTTTTACATGTTCTTTTTTTACCTTAATTATATGTCCGACTGTTGCGGCTTTGCGCATAATTTTTTTTGGCCTGTGTTTTTTTCGCATATTAAATCTTTTGTATACTTAATTAAAACGAAAATCTGGTCGTGTCTATAAAATTAGTCTCACCGAGGTATCGGGTTGCCCGGGTAACTGGGTTGAGGAGGTCAGGTAAGCAGTCGCTCCTTGTAAAACACTGGTGCTCAGCCGCATCCGGTCAGACTGGAGGCTGATCCCAACATAGTTGGGAAAAGGCTAGACAGGTGATGATCATGATGTATAAAATTATAATTAAATAAAATTATACGCTCAGCCTGTACCTAAATGGGAAATTATATGGTAAATGAAAAACATACATTTTATGATACAATTGAAAGCTGCTATATTATCATCGTATAATTCAAAATGTAATCGTATTACCACAATGATTTCCCATTTGAAAATGTTCTGTTATCCAATTAAATGTTGCGTGCAAATATTAATACCTTTAAATGCGAATTTAAACGAACTATGGCCCTTATTTAGCTACTGTGTAAGTATGAATGTATACTGTACAATCATCTAAGAAAATATTTTTAAGTATCCATTCAAAAGCTACATACTTTTCGATCTACATACATTTAACACAAAGTAAAGAAAATTTTAACAAAAGTATTTTCAAATATTTCGTCTGTGACAATCAATCTAACATCAAGTTTTCCAATTCCACCATTTCCATCTTCTACAAACACAGCCCCCACAGACACAACAGTCGCCCATCTGTCGCCGGCGCTCAGCCAACAAACAGATCAAGATAACACTCAATAAGAATTAATAACATCATCAATAGAACCTGTTGCTAACAGAAAACTTCCATAACAATCTTCGTTACACCCGGGAAGGGATGAACAAACACACAATTCGATACTCGCGATTGTTATCGAGCACAATGGAATTACAGACTCTCATCCTGTCTATTCTTACCCCCCTTTTTTTGTAGGGTTGCATCAGACTGAATGGTACTTTAATGCTCAAGTATTTTTAGACTAGAGTGTAACGTCTATATTTATAGTGAACATCACTACAATATTGTCTATTATGGTTCATGCTAGACGTTTACCGGAATAAAATGTAGCCTATGTTACTCGGGAAGAGTGTAGCTTTCGAACAACGATATTATTTTTTTTTAATCGGTTCATCATAGCCTTTACAAGCAAACAAAAAATGTTTCTTCTTTAGAATATTATACTATAGATTTTGTATCATATAACTAAATTAACATAATACCCCTTACAAATAAGGAACTAAAGCATCGATAAGAACCATACCGCACTCATATCCGCAGTTGAAAAATATCCCACTAATCCGAAACGAAATGGAAGAAAAATAGAACAGTGGGATACGTCTGTTTAGACAGCCCTATAGCCGTGTCGTCTTCATCTCAGTGATAATTCGATTCCATTATATTATCGAGAGAGGTTTTTTCTCTCTCGATTGATTCTCGAATCGCTCGCGTTTTGATCGGAACGCCAGGTGAGGGCTGCCAACTTGAGATAGGAGAAACGAAAATATTTGTGTAGTATTTTGTTTCTTTGTTATTTCTTCGGGAGGGTGTTGTTTTGTCATTTTGAAACCCCTGTTGCGTTGCGTGTAACTATTTTAGTTTTGTTATTGTAAGGCTTTAAGGTGTATAGCAATTTTCTGTCTTGGTTGTAAGAGGAAGTTTCCTTAGTACAACGAAATTGGTACACGAATTAACTTATAAAATATAAATTGCGGTTTTATATCAATAGGGTGCTCAAATCTACGAGTTTATTTCTCCACCAACACAAAGAACTACAGCCACAAAAAAAACCTAAAGTTTATCGAGCAACAAACAAAAAACTTTCTTTCTTAAGAATACCCTCACAAAACAAGTCCGCCACCAAGTCAATCGTATTCACAGCGCAGTTTATCCGCAACTCCCAACTAAATAAGAAGTAAGAGTCGCAACAACAAAATTACAACTGCCTCCCAGCTGAGCGGAAGTGACGAAACTTTGCTAAAACTATCCGCAGTACGACCTTAAATAAATAATAGTCGGGAGTACCAACTTTATACCAGCGAATTATTTATTGCCCCTCACTATCTGAGGTAGGATCGTAAATTATTGTAATCTGAATGTACCTTTTGGTTTTAATCTTGCTATTATCAATAGGTACTTTGGATTGGGGGTCGTGATTATATTGGAAGTTTTCAGATGAATAGTTGGATCAGTAAATCTAGTGTTTATGTGGTTTGTTACACGGCAGTAAAAGCGTAGTTAGTGGCCAATAAAATGGTAGTAGCGAACTTTGATGTAACCAATTTGTGGACTACACATAAAGCCGAGTTAGAGGAACCTTTGAAAGACATAAAACTGGATGTATGAACACTCTTGTATTTCGGAAAAAAGTAAGTATTATTCAGTATCAGAAGAATTAACTACGATCAAAAAGAGTAGAGCAAAAATTGTCCTTTTAACTTCAAAAAAAAATCTTTCACAAGTATTTACTTACATAATATTCTTATATCGTAACAGCCTTTGATATACCTATAACCTACGTACAACATACATGGTGGTTTCCCCCACCCTTGCCCTAAGTTTCGTATCAGCAATGTCTTGGGCAACATTTTTGGCATAGTCGGTCTGATACGGCCAGATGTGGCCGACGCGACGGTCAGAAAAGGTATGGTATTCGAAGAATTTCTGATATTAATTTCACATCGGAAAATGGGATAGTTATGTTCATTATAATCGCTATTGTGGTCAAGGAAATGTTAGGGTGGATATAAATACGATGTTTTGTATGTCTTAATATCATAGGTTCATCAAATAATGTCTTATAGAGGTAGAAATATATCCTCCCTATGCATCCAAAAAATATAGGTATAAATAAACAACAATGTTTATGTTACTAATAAATAAGGCAGCAATTTTTATACTGAGTAATAAACCAGATTTTTCTTACAATTAAGGCAGCTATTGCTTATTCCTATTTTCCTTGATTATCGTTCATGATAAAGCGATATCACAGCGCCCCGCGCTGACCTACAAATAACCTTTTACTTAACAAATCAATCAACGGCAGAACACATGTACATAAGACAAAATAGCTTTAAGAAGGTCCATTTAGACTCGAAGTTAAGTCTAAATTGATAAACTTGGATTAGTTTATTTACTGTGGACTAAAATTCAGACACTTTTATTCGGCCATCGACTTTAATACTCTTCCTCGTTTTGGACCTCAGCAGCAAGATCGAAAAAATATAAACAAATCGAAATAACCAAACTTTTTTCAATTTTGACCGCTGATATTTTTGAATTTTGCCAGTCTATTACATAAGACATGTCAGATAGTAAGACAAATAGTTTTTCTGAAGGATTTGTTACAATTGAGCATTCTGATAGTTTCTTTTCCCAACCACCGTATACTCACAATACCTACCGGACGTGTTTGACCGGGCCGGACACGGACCGAACTTTGATCGATAGCCCGGATTTATGATCCGGTTTCCGCCGTCTTAAGTAATTGACCGGCTCCATTAGTGTAGGAGCTGCCTTTCAGGGTTCCGCACAAACATAGTTTATGTTTTGATGTTTAGTTTATCGTGTGTTCTGGGTTTTATTAATTTCGGCTTTGTTGTGGTATTTAAAGAGGGGTATAGGGTAGTAGATTGTTGAGGTCGGTTTATATTCAGTTGGATGGGTACTTGAAATAGATCCCTACATGTTTTCTGTATAACTAGTTGTATCTACACAACAAGGGTGGAACGGCTCTTGCAGAAAAACTGATAAAAAAATGAGACACAACATACGCTCTCGTTAGAATTATTCACCTACAACAATTAAAACATAGCTAAATCTTTTTCACTTTTCGTCGGCTGAATCTATTGAGATTGAGCTTGGCGCGGAGATTAAATGTATTTCTAACATGTGCACATATAAATCAAACATACATAGCTATGTATTTATACATAGCTCCACATCGATAATGCACCGGTCAGCCTCCATTCAGTGTAACGTAGCATGTGGGTCCTAGCGCACATGATTAGCCAACGGCTCAAAGGTTGCTTTGAACGTATTGACGTACAAAGCTGTACCTACAGGCTACAGGGCCATGATATTTTCAGTTTACCTACATGCATGAAAGCTACAGAGAAAACTTTGACTTGCAAAGAGAATGTTATTTGTGTGTAGGAAACTGTTAGCGTTAAGTGAAATAACATTTCTTGTGAATTATGATTTAAGTTTCAACTATGAAAGAATGAATCGGTACCGAACTCATAATAGACCATTTGGCTAAGGCTTGTGCACAAGCATCTTTGCACAAACCTTGACTGAAAACGGTCACTATTGTCAATACCCCAGCTAAATAAGTGATTTCAAAAATCTTGTTTAAAACATGTTTTCTATTTTTTCCGACCAGTGTGAACAAAAAAAGCAAATTGTATAATTGACACTTTCATTATTTGTAGGGACCGATTGGAAGCAATCGTATGTGGTATTTTGTTGCACCATCACAGATCCCTACAGAGTATTTAAAGAACAAAATACTCCCAATATTGTCCCCCTAAATCTTTGCAGCGCTGCAGCAGTGACACGAAAGCGATTAAGCGCTAGAATTGTTTCTAATGACCGGTCAGGGACCATGCTTCCCGAGACGTCGAAGATAGAGTGGTTTAGTTAAGCGATGTTTTAACATTTTGGACCACTTCCAAGATTATATATGCGATAAACGAATGTTATTATATGGAGTTGGTTATTATAATAATAAACGTGAATGTACTGAAGCAACAGGAATATCGTTTTATGATTCAAATATGATTTGTTTTTGAGGTATGTTTAAACCAAGACCTATTGAATGCCTTGTGAACACCCCTGCTTCATAAGCTTGCACAGCATTCGAAGCATAGAACAAGATTACCAATTTAAAATTTCATCCCATCAGACCCCAACACTATGTTCAAATCACATCACGTCCAACACTTAAATACCACGTGAACCCAACACACGGCTTACCCGCATCGTCGACGCCACACAAGAACCACTTCGCGGTCCTAAGGTCCTGGTAATTACATAAGTAATCGCATAGGTGTAGTGTAACTCAATAAGGCGATTAGTACTCGCCTCACGTGGCCACAGGACGGTCATAGTGATGCCGATTAAGCAATTTGCCGTTAGTCGATCCCGGAATCGAATGACGCCCTGTTACTCGAAGACTCGAATAGTAACGATTGCTTCCCTGAAATGCTATTAGATTTGGAGATTGTAAGCGGAGATGTTAAGAGGGTTGAGTGTGCCTTTCGTGTGGAAACAAACGGTGTTATTGGGTTGGTTAAAGTGGATGTTACGTGAATAGTAACTGGTGTAGTTTGAGATTTCGATCGCATCAGTCTTGTTAATATAACACAGCTCATCCTCCGAGCCTTTTTCCCAACTATGTTGGGGTCGGCTTCCAGTCTAACCGGATGTAGCTGAGTACCAGTGCTTTACAAGAAGCGACTGCCCTGCCTGACCTCCTCAACCCAGTTACCCGGGCAACCCAATACCCCTTGGTTAGACTGGTGTCAGACTTACTGGCTTCTGACTACCAGTAACGACTGCCAAGGATGTTCAATGACAGCCGGGACCTACAGTTTAACGTGCCATCCGAAACACAGTCATAAGTGTCTAAGATAGACTTAGAAAGTACATACAAACTTTAGAAAAGTTGCATTGGTACTTGCCTGACCTGGGATCGAACCCGCGCCCTCATACTCGAGAGGCTAGTTCTTTGCCCACTAGGCCACCACGACTTAATATAACACAGCTGTATGGAAAAAAAAAAGTCTAATTATCCTTGCTGATTAAAACCGCAATCGAAAATAAACCATCCTGTATATTACATTATAGCAGTAACAGGAAACAAAAGGCCTAATACAGTCGAAGCGAAAGCAACATTGTAACAACGGAAATTTAATCAGGAGAAAAATAAGCGAGGCGGAGGAAATATACAATATCTAATTTTCTCCCAAAAAAATCCGATGTAGTAGCACCATTGTATATATACGTTTATAACACCAAAACCAATTATCTGTGATATCCAATTTCTTAAATTAATTTATCGCCAAGAAATCGTTGGGCCGACGATAATTGTCAAGACTTCAGCAAGTGTCAAAGAGATCGCGTTGGGCGGTGTTAAATTTTACGAGTTTGCTCTTCGCACGGAGGATTCAGATATCTTTGAGTCTTACGATAATATTGTCAACGACAAAGAAAAAGTCGCCGGGATTATATTGGATACCTTGCGTTTTATTGTTAGAGACTGGAATGGTGAAAGCGAAGATATATCTTCTTACAAAGAATTCGTTAGCATTTCTCGCTTTCACAGATATATTTTTTCTCCTAAGATTTCAGAAAGAGAATTCCTGAAGAACCTTCAAATAGGCTTAAAGCTAGCCGTAAAAAATAAAAATGTAGGTCACTCAGAAAATGTGTCATGATCACTGCTTGATACTGAGATTTTAGTCTATCCATAAGTTAATTCATCCATTTTTACGAAGAATTCAATCTATAAGGTATTAACATTTTCTGAATCTACCCCACTTGAGCGAGACAATTCAAATACAACCGTGCCAGCAATAATGATGTCATCGCGTCGACAAAACAATTGTCGAAGAAATGTTGAGAGTGAGGGCTGAGTCTGTTAAAAAAAAACTTAGTTTTATTGAAAGAGATGAACAAGGCTTGCGATAAAAAATATTTCACAGTTTCAATAAAACAATCATTCTTTTCCGAAATTAATGAAATTCGAACCCCAGGAAATTACATCCCTGCCCACCCCACAGAAAGAACGGCATTAAGACACCAAACAAATAAAATCTAAACTTCACACCAAGTCCACGCAATTACGTTGGGGAAAAAAACTTCCTAATCACAAATCCGATTGATGGCTCACGAAACTTTTTTAATTTAGTTCAGAGAAACAGGTGCGTACGAATTACTGACTCCATTGTCGAACGATATGAGCAATTTTGTTGGAGTCAGCGAGAGATTAGCACGGGGCCCTTAATCCAAGTATCGGGTCGACGGGGCCCCGTCATATTTCATAATACCCCCCTACCCGGTTAGGGTGAGCACTCATTGGACCGAGAGCAGCGGTTATTGCGGCATGAAATGGACAGCTCATTAGGAGACGTAATGAGGGTGTAGATATACGTTTGGATAATTTGGTATTACATGCAGCTGTGGAAATTAATCGTTTCAAATTCCCAAAAAATTGTGCAACAGAAAGTGCTGATTTTAAACCATTTTCAATGGGAATATTATTTTATCAAAATAAGCTTTCTATCATCACTTCATGCTCCAAAGAGCAGGCACAGTAACATAATACCCCATAAATACAGCCCGCATTTTCACTTAGATTACTTAATTGTTGCTCTCACACAATCAGCATACATTCTGGTATCGTCGAAGCATTTTGGCAATATAATAAAGAGCTCGCTTATCTCTTCACATTACAACGGGCTCGGTGCCCGTGTGCGAAACGCGTAACATAATAATATAATATTAATATCATGAAAATCTGTTTCAGCGTTATTGCGTATAAGGTTTGCGAGTTAATTGTTTTCTTGTGTGTTTTGTGTCTATTGGCTGTATCAGGTTTTTGTTTTTATTAAACTCTGTTTAAGAGGTAGTAATTCTGCAATATTGTGCAAGTACATCGACCTTGGCCTTTTTATAGGAAATTTAAAAAAAACACTGCAATACAACAGCGGGGGATTTTCAATTATTTGTGAAATCTTGGAAAGCCTTCGTTAAGGTAATCTTTCATTCTACCCTGTAATGCTAAAGGACATAACAACACAGACAGAGGACATTTATTATCTTCCCTTCGCGACCTCAACTAGGAAAGAGGTCCGCTACCTTCCAATTACAGTCAGTGTAACCTATACCTTAGACCGACCTTCTCCCAACTGTCTTTCACGATAATATCTGTAGGGCGGGCCCGGGTGACCTCACTAGGGTCTTGTGTGCCCGTCCGATTCTTGATATGTTTATTAAGGACCCCAACTTGATTATGTTTATATAATATACAGTATAAATATAGTACCGTTACTTTATGTTAGATACAACTTTATTTTGGTCACATTTTGGGTTTCTTTTTAGAATTTTGTCGGTATCTTTATTGGAAAATCGTATTTTATTATTAGTGAAGGGTTTTGCTGCATGATCTGTAGAGGTTACATAATGTGGTAACCTTCTTTTTTATACGAAACACATTATAATGTTACTTCATCCCAAGTCGAATATAAAATGATTTGCACGAACAAAAACAGTATAAACCTTCACATACAACTAACACGAAAGCAACGCATGAAAAGCTCTCAAAAAAATAAAACTGTCAACCTCCTTTCGACGGCACTTGACGGCATTGAAACGAGTCCTTAACGCTTTGAACCCCACCTCAAAAGTTCCGTTTTCGACTCACAAAAAACCCCTCTCATTTACATCTTGAACCGAGAATGCTGTATTATAAAGAATGTGGAGCAATTCTCACCCTTCACTCAACACTTATAAAACGTATACCTAGAGAACAGAATAGAGATGTACAGTTGTGAAGCCACGTACTAACGTTCGTAAAAATGACTCTCACTCACGCACTCTTTACCGGCGCTACCGGTGCTGTCAGTACTGAGTGTCGTGCATCGAGCACATGCGTGTGTGAGTGACATTGTTACGAACGTTAGTACGTAGCTTCACAACTGCTTACAAGAATATATTTAATCTGAACCCTAAAGTGTGCACCCCTAGCGAGATTCACTCTCGGATTTATTAAAATAACCGCACCTACGAGTACATATGTATTGGTTACCCGGCCAAGTCGGCTCAAAATGATGCATGGCCGGATAAGACAATGTAGCGGAAAGGTGGACCCAGCTACCCGGGTCGACCTTTCAATTTCCTTGATTGTGACCGGATCGGTGCGGGTCTGGTTTTATTTCTTTATCTGTAATGATTTCTTGATGTACCCATGCGGGTATAAAGTGGTTTCGGAGACTATTTGTATCATAAGATTGTCCCTTGTAAGATGTTTTCATTAACTTTACTAAGTCTATTTTTGGTTTTCCTTCTATGTGGCATAAAACAGTATCCTGATATACCAGATACGTACTTTTCAGTATATTTTAAACAAAAAGAGCTGCTGCTTTTACATACATATGCGAAGTTTTTGCAGCAACGAGCGTCTACAATTTTCTTACTACAGTATTGCATTTTCAAAAGCTTTCTCCCGTAATAAAAGTTGGAAGTAAGAACAATATCTGACTGCCAAAATTTTTGGAGTGTGAGATTAAATTTTTGCATTATTTCACTTTATGTTTTAAGGTAAGAACATATTCAGCCACACAATCCTTACTTAACTTAACTTGCTAAAATTACTCAATGATTAGGTATATTATTTTTCTTCAAGTTGTAAAAGAACCAACCTCTCGAGTGTGAGGGCGCGGGTTCGATTCCAGGTCAGGCAAGTACTAATGCAACTTTTCTAAGTTTGTATGTACTTTCTAAGTATATCTTAGACATCAATGACTGTGTTTCGGAGTGCACGTTAAACTGTAGGTCCCGGCTGTCATTGAACATCCTTGGCAGTCGTTACGGGTAGTCAGAAGCCAGTAAGTCTGACACCAGTTTAACCAAGGGGTATCGGGTTGCCCGGGTTACTGGGTTGAGGAGGTCAGGTAAGCAGTCGCTTCTTGTAAAGCACTGGTACTCAGCTGAATCCGGTTAGACTGGAAGCCGACCCCAACATAGTTGGGAAAAGGCTCGGAGGATGATGATGATGTAATCAACCTTCAGAAGAGACAGCAATTAGGAATCTTGAGGAATGTCTTTTGTTTGGTTGTAAAATGACAGTTAAACTTCAGTACATCCAAACAAAGATCATATACATAGTTTTGTCACAATTTTATCAAAGCCCATAACAACAGCAAGCCATGTATTACCACTCAACCTTCAAATAAATACAGACTACCACAGCTTATACAAATTATTGGGCTCAAAAAAAAACACAAAGCAAACACATTTGGTTATTGATGACGCACTCTAATATCGTGACAATACCCAAAAGAGGTATGATTGATGGCAACACCAAATACACAAACTATGGGGAATGGTGTTAATAAATAACCTACGGGCTATGTTTCATGGTGAATTTGGAACACAGTTGATGGATTTTGAATTGTATTTGACTTGTTTCTGACGCAAAACTGTTGTTACAGTTAAAAGGATATCTATAGATAGATATGTAGAGGTATACAGGGTTACTTGTATGTAGTCCGCATTCTTACATGAGGTGATAGTATAGGTCAATACGGACACATTTGACCATGGCATACACTGGGCAAAAGTTAACCCGTTTCAAGATAATCGAATTTCAAGATCTTTTCTTAAAAAGTCGTCTAGGTACACGTATAAATTTTTATTTTTAGTTAAAAGTCTCGTTTTTGTGGATTTTTATGTTTTTTTGTGCCTTTTTGGATAGCTAGATAAATGTAGATGTTTTTTAAGTATTCTGCACAAAAAAATAAAGATTAATATGTTTGAGAAAATAGCTACTAAAAAAGTAATTGCTATTCGCTATAATTTCCTTTGTGATTTGTACAGTTTTATGGTTTGTTATTATGAAGTGATTCATCTTCTATCCAAAAACACAAAAATCCACAAAAACGAGACTTTTGACTAATAATAAAAATTTATACGTGTACCTAGACGACTTTTTAAGAAAAGATCTTGAAATTCAATTATCTTGAAACGGGTTAACTTTTGCCCAGTGTATCCCAGGGTCAAATTTGTCCGTATTGACCTATACTATCACCTCATGTAAGGATGCAGACTACTTACAAGTAACCCTGTATATGTATATTTATTTATAGACACTTGAGACAGTCTTTTTTTTAATGGGAAATCATCAGATGATTTTTTGCACATGGCATGCAGCATGAGGGAGTGTCAGACTCTTACTGACTAAAACTCACCACGTTCCTTCTTAAGCCCTTTATGTACCTGGGCTGTGGTAGCTTTTTGAACAATCCCGCAGACCAAATTGAGACAATCTAGCTTGTAATATAGATGAGTTTAATCGAGTTTTTTTTTTTAATTTATGATTTAATAATGTTGACCATCAAAAGAAAGAAATAAATAGTTGAATGGAATTTAAAACATATCAAATCAAATGGATGTATTTTGAAACGTTTACGCCGACTTACTGGAATAACTGTATCTGATATTCATTGGCTCTATAAATAATCAAAACCCAATTCGATGTTGTTATTTTCTAATTTAGTATTCGGTCCTTTTTGGGTCATTGTTCATTCCATGTTTATTGGGAGGACTCATAAATAAATGAAATGTAATTTTCTCTGAAATTATGATGATATTTTTCATGACTCTTCTCATTTATTTTTCTAGACGAAAATGCATTATGTTACCACAATATACTTTTGAAACCTCAGCAGTAATTTTGACAACAATCGTCCAAGATTTGACATCTTCTCTCCCTACAATTCCATGTCCTAGATTGGACATTAAACGCCTCGCAGTTTAGCACACAGACGTCATTTACGGACACCCCCTGTGTGCTCTGACAGTCATCAGAACGCATAGATCCGTTAGATATCCGCCTGGCTGGCTGCAGCATGACAAACCCTTTGCCCCAAGCAGAGTAATTGCGACCCACACCTACACATACAGCCTCTAGGTACCTACAACCCACAAGGCAATGTCAACCAAACACAGTCAAGACTATTTGCACCCAATGAAGGATAAATAGCGACCTCTCTAAGCCCTAATAGCCATAGGCCAGCAATATATTACGTCACGTCGGTAATGTATCTTTGGAACCGATAGAGAATCCAATACATAGGAATTATCAATAATGCTATGTGCTAGGGCCACATATATTACAAATTTACCGGTAGCATTAAGTCAGTTTAGGAGAATAATTCTGTTGAAATCATCATTCGAAATTGAATCTTATGATTGTGGAGTTAAAGTTCAATTTGCAGTGAGGGTAGAGTGGATATTTTTGCCACTCGAAAATACCCAACGTGTGGCCGCCACATTCCCTAGCCGGTGTATGATTGATGGCCAGCCTAGTGGGCCGGATAAGACAATGTACCGGAAGGAATGACCGGACCGGTTCGGACGATGCACCGCTCCGGCTCCGAATTATACCGCCACATTGGAAACTTCATACGGTTTATGGTATGAAATAATGAAGAGGGGCGAAGCTAATGCTTTATGCTTGGGGTCGGAGGTGAAAATATGGAATTTCAGAATAGAATGGGATTATTTTGAAGCGGTTTGAAAATAATTATCACTGAAATAAGAATTATTGTGAAATTTGAATATTTGAATTTCAAAGACATTTAAACGTTTTTAAGGATCCGTTGACCACCTCCTGACAACTAAATATCAATTATTTTAATGCAGACACTAGCATTATTTAACCAACATAATGTTCGTTGCTACATTGTATTTTTTAATTAAGCTCCAATCCTAAGTGGGTTTGCCTAATCGAGTTAAAATTAATTCACAATATTGCTGAGTATACAAAAACGGATAATTACATTTTTTCATTAAAGCAGTGGCTGAATTTAAGATAGGAATTAATGCTTGGGTCAGATGTATTGGCAATGTGGGTGGATTTCGTAATTACGTAAAAGGGTGTCTAGTAGCAGAGGATTATATTTTTAATTTGCTTGGAAATCTTGTTGGGGAGGCCTATGATCAGCAGTGGACGTCCTATGGCTGAGATGATGATGATGATGATGATGATGGAAATCTTGTAACTGAAAATCCTTTACGTTTTTTTTATGTTTTAGTTCGTTTCAAGAGATGACTAGATTTCTTTAAGTTATATTATAACTCCGTTAATTGAATTTAGTTCTCTATATGTGTATATGTTTCGTAGTTATAATTTCATTCTCACACGTGAAAGTTCCTAGTTTTTTGGAAAAATAATCTGGAAACGATTATAAAAATTAAATCTTTATTTTCAAGCAAAAAGTCTCCAAATGTCTTAGTCACGATGTTTCTTAGCCAGATTAATTTCTATTACTGACCTGATAAGTTTACTTCGTCCAAAAGATTCGATCTTTTGATTCAGTTTTCAGAAAATCTGACAGGTCAGACAATTCCCTATAACGTTTCGTAGCCTTGTAGTTACCGTGTAGTATTGCACGGGAATGCATGTCGGTTTGCGTTCAAACTGCAGTGACGGAGGCCGTCTTGTGTAGCGTGTGGTAAACTTGTATGTGATGCGAATTTGATACATAGATGATAGTTCTCTCAAAAGACCCGTTATTTTGTCCAGAAGAGTTGATTTCAATCTTCGTTGCTAAGCCTTGGAAGGTCTATGAGGAGATCAAACGTAGAACGTTTGACAATTACAAACACAAACAAAAAAAACTGAACAATAACAGCTGTTAACAGACTGCAAGCCATACAATTTAAATAAGTACAGCATACGATGAAACATCTTTTCACAAACAGAAAAAACACTATCAAAGACGGAACTTTTTACTCTTCTATACGAAAAGGCCAGACGAAACAAAACACACTCGTATTCTTCACAACCTGCCTGCCTTCCTCCACTTATGTGACCTGAACCAAAAAATCATAACAAGAAGAAAACCCACATTTGTCGGAAACCTTGTTAAAAATGGAAACTGATGCATGCAGTTTGAAAAGGTCACGACGACAAACCATTGTCTACTTCCCTCGTCCACCATTTTGTTTTTATTTCGACCGTGATAAAGACGTTTTAAAATAATGAGTTTTAACTTATAACTCAGCTGCTACAAAGCAGTGCTTTCATAATCTTTTTGAGACATCCTTTACTATTTTGTAGTACAGACCCAGTATTTTTTTTTTAAACTAGTCTGACTTTACTCTGAAAGAAACTTTTGTAAAAATGCACTTCAGATTTAAGGAATAGTTTGATGCTTTGCGTTTAGACCAAAACGTTGAACTTGTGTAATGATAAACATTTACCCCCGGATTTCTATTGGATTATATTACGACTAGTAGGAATTTGTATCTTTCAAACTTCCAATCCAATCCCAATTTTTATTTGTGTAGGTTCAGCATGCCGTCTCCTTCTATACTTTTGCTTGACAGCATATAAAGCACCTTTCAGTCGTTTACTCTATGAGAATAATACAGTAGTCCCAACAACCCATCTTGAACAACAAACTAACCCTTCATACAATAATCCTCGCATACATCTACATCAAAATGCAAATCTCCATTCTCACCCGGAGATTATACAACGTTAACTAGCTCATCATTCTCCAAGGTATCCCTCTAGCAAGCGAAATGAGCATTCAGAACGTTCCAGCCAAAGTTTTCCTGGAATATCCTATAAGTGTGACTTGTACCCTAAATCAAATGCCACTTACGAAACTTCTGTGTAATGGGAACGTGGCGGAATAGAGCTTCCACAAGTTTTATATGAAGCGGACTCGTAGAAACGAATAAGGAATTTAGAATGAAAATGTTCTGATATTATAGTTTAATTCGAGACCGGTATAAATTAGGTGCTGTAGTTTTTTATCTCAGTTAAAAGAATCTAGGTGGTGGGTATGCAGACGAAATGCCATTGTTGAAATCTATTTTCTTTTACAATAAACAAAATTAAATTCTCGTTAACATCAACACAAAATACAAAGGCCAGTCAGACTTCAACTGCATCCCAGTTTGTAAATTACAAGTTAAAATAGAACACAAACTCATACAGAAAATTGAAATATAAAGTAAGAACAATGCCAACCTCAATTTAAATCTGAAACTGTGCCACATCCAGTATATATTTACTCACCCACAAAGTTTATGACGCAGTCTCTATTCTAATGAGTTAAGTCTTCACAACTAGTTGATATTACGCTGCGAGGGAACTTCGCGAAAGGAACTTCTCTTGAATACTAGCCATTATTATCCTAACACGGGTTGAGGTAACCTCCTTACAACCAGGCACCCAAGACCCCTGTATATTGCAGTAGCTCTTGAATTTCTACATGATTTCTTAGAAAACGAAACGGCAGGGGAGGTCTTGGCAATTGGACGTGATGTTATAATAGAGAAATGTCTGTGTAACGCTACCATTGCATTCGCTTCACGTATCGGTGGATTGAAATCGTGGTATATCGGTTTGCAACGAGTTTTCGTACAATAGTAATAGATACCGAGATGGTTCTATGGAATTGTATGTATCGATAAGCGAATATGGAGGAGTTACGGTTTTGCTCGAAACGTCTCGATTCGATATAGAAAATGTTGGGAGTAACGAGTAATCATAAATTCTAGAAAGACCAGAATAAAACTTAAGCACATTTCTGTTCCCAAAGTATTCTATATCTTGGTGAATATTTATGTAAGTTTGGAGGTTTCATAAGGATCAAGGAAGATGTATGTACTTATATTTATTATTTGTGGTATGGAAAACTAGTTTTATTTTTTCTAATTTGAAAGAGTTATCAAGTAGATTTGTTCACAATTCTGTAGTTCTGTAGTTGTGATGACAATTGAGAGTTTTATTCTGTTGAGGATCATCTGAAAAATTATACATAGTGTGCAATTTTACCGAATATTCCACTTTTAGATATTATATCCCTCAGTGAATAACAACCATACTTAATTTAAACGTACGTAACCCATAGATACGTAATTTGCATCTCATTCCTGTTAAAGTCGTACGTTATCAACTTTTCGCTTTGTGAAATTCTTTGACGTTTTCATCAATTGACGACTCCCACGTCCCGGGGTCTTTTGACACTCAACGCTTATATTCCACGTAAAAAATATCTGCCCGTAACATGAAGTACGGAAAGATGAGCGGAGATTCTAATATACGGGCAGTCCAGGCGCCTTCTTCTAGGTCAAATCTGTACTGTTACGAGTGAACTAATGAGGTGTTCGGTTCTTTGGGACATTTGTCAAAATTTTTGGTATGACAAAAAGTGGCCGAGTCCAAAGTCATACAAGGGCGGAGACAGTAACGTTCCTCGTCCCCTGCACACTAGCATTTTGGCGCACTACTTTCTTAGGTTTTTTTCCGTTATGGCACCTCCACTAATCATTTTGTTCTCCATGGTCCTTAATAACAAGTTGCGAGTAATTTCTGTCTGCATATACTTGTGTGTAAGGTGAGCTCTCGACTATATTCAAGTTAAGTCAAGCATATAGACTGAGTACATCCCTCTAGAATGTATTTCTTTTCAAGTTTGCCGTGTAGGCTGAATTATAGATATGCTGGCTTGGTAATGTTCTTGTAGGCGTCCCTAATTCGGGTCTAAATGGAATATAATATGCTTGTTTAAGCTAAAGATAGCATGTTATGTCTGAATAGACTCATGTTTCTCGACCTACAAATTGAAACACACATCTCACGTCTGTTTGCTATGAATTTTCTGTAAGGCGCTTCACACTAAATTGTGTTTTAAACCAGTAATCGTCATTTTCTTTCGATAATATAAAAAATAGTATATCGACAATATAAAATAAAAATGGTCAAGTCCATGTGCAAGTGCGTGCCTACAAAACGAGCAAATGATGATGATGATGATGATGAAAAATGATACGATTATTATTTATACGGAAGCCCCCTAAAATGCTTGGGTATTTCATTCTGGTTTTTAGTATCTGTTGTTATAGCAATAGAAACACAATATCTGTGAAAATTTCAACTCTATCACGTATCATAAGATCAGCCTAGTGACAGACGGCCAGCGAGATCTTAGTAAAGGGACCCCGTTTTACCCTTTGGGTACGGAACCCTAAAACACAGTTAAAAGACTATTGTTTAGCCCAGTAAAGGTACCACAACTTCATACTTCAAAACCAATACTAGACCTACAAGATAGTGGGTAACATTTGCATAGCAAGCGCACCGATCGTGCACCAAACGTCTTGTTCTAGGCTCAGCAGCGCCCGTTACAATACAACCGAGCTCATATTGCACTTCTAGTTCGCCGAAGCTTTACAAACATTGCAGACGCTACCAACCGTGTTCGCCTTTTGTGCTGACCGTACGTCAGACGGTACGGTGGGGAATTTTTAGAATACGCGATGGATGTTAGGCTCGTTGTAGGCGGGGGTAGTTTTTTTGTGTTTTATTGAGAGGAGTAAGGATGCGTTTGTTTGTCTTTAGTGAGAGTTATTTATAGATATATTGAGATATTTCAGACAAAACTTGTTTATTAAGTATCTTGAGTAATATAGGTAGTACTAGGGTGACGAATGTTAGCATTTTGGTCAGGAATTTTTTTCATAAATAACGATATGCCCAATTACACAATTTGACTTATGCATACAGCTAAGCCTTATTCATTCTAAGCCTACAGTACATATTACATTTCTACCCGGTCCAATGTTACTAGTAACTGACTATTCACAATTGATTAATTTCGAGCACAATAAATGCAACGATATATACCTAGTACAATAAAAACTGCAATAAAGTCTTTTCGCCGCCTTTACTGCAAACAACTATCGCGCAACTCTCTCCACTTTATATAACAACAATACAGTAGCCAGGTATGCAAACAGCCTTACTGTAGGAAGCCAAACAGTGCTGTCGTCTGGCCAGCAATATCTTCAGCGGTCTCGATCATGGATATTAGAGAGCGAACTTACAAAGCTCTGAAAGTATCCGCGCAATTCCTCCTCAATGGAGATGTTTTCAATAAAATCTGCTTCGTGTGCAGACCGCTGAGTTTCGTTTGGTTAATTGTTTTTTTGTTTTGGAGGGTGTTTTAATTTTGTTTTGGTATGTGTTTTTAGTAGTAGTATTTTTGTTGATAGTTATTCGGAATAATACGATGTATGGTTGTTTTGTGTGAGATGAGGTCTGTGGTAGTAAAGAAAAACATTTTCGATAATTTATTTGTGATCAGTAATTAAAAATTATTACAGTTATTATGTTCTTATTTCTGATTTTTTCCTCGTATTTATTCCCCTGATTTAATGAGTCTTGTATTATTACTCAGGTGCGTAGGTGCCCATAGCAAAATTTACCAAAAATGGCCAAGTTCCCAAGCCAAAAATAATTATAGACACTGTCCCAAATGTGAATTCATCTGTACATACACCTTTAACATTAAAAAAAGATGCACGATCCGGGCTTACCCGGGTCACCTCGTCCGGTTTATAATCACTTATCCGCAAGTTGAACGTGTGATATTTCACGTGGAAATAATCACTGAGAAAAACTCGGCCGATCCCTTGTTTATTTTTGACGGGTACCGAAGTTTTTTGATGGAGACACTGCCCCCAAAAGTTCGAGGGTCGGAAAAAACCGGGCCGAACTAATGGACCGTGCGACTGGAATGAACTTTAAAAAGTTTGTTGTGTCGCGTCTGTAAAACTTGCTGTTCATTAGACGATTTTGGTCGTATGTTTGTTGTTATTATTAGTGGTAAATAAGTATAAATTGGGCATATAGAGAATCGCTAAATGTTGGGGAATTTTATGAAACTTACTTATTCTAATAAAGGTGTCGTACCTTCTGGAGCAAATAATGATTATGTGTGTCAGTTCGCGGTAAAAGGTACCTTATGGACTTTGGCGCTTAAGTCATTTGGAGATACAAATTCTACAATCTTGCTTAGACTCAAAAAACATAATGTCGTAAGTGCCAACACCCATAAGGTACCTTTTACCGCGAACTGACACATATTTGGCTAGTTAAGAACAGAAGTGATCCAAGTAACATTTTTGACAAAATTTAGCTAAGTCGATTTTTGGGACTTTTGAGTAAGTATGAAGTGAGGTTGTGCAAAAGTAATCCAAGTGCTATTCAGTACTTTTTCAAACAAACTCTTTTATGTTACGTTTCTGTATTTCAACAAATATTGCTATTTTCTGGTGTTATATCAATATTTTTATCAAAATTGCATTTACTAAAGAAAACCAGCTATGAAAGTTTGAGTTATGTTTATATCTATCAAATAACAAACATATTTTAAATCATGTGCTCAACATAATTATGATATTCATAAAAACGCATTTCTATGAATATCTCAACTTTTAAAAAATGCTACTTGGATTACTTCTGTTCTTACCTAGCCATTTATATGTAATAAAAACAATGATGGTGTATTTTGTTTGTATAATTAGTTTAAGTAATAAACGCAATGTCATTAAACCGTAAAACAGAGGTTTTTCGTAAAGATAAGATTAATAAAGGCCTGCGTGAGTTCACCTGCTACGAAAAGCCTATTTAAAATTCCAGTCAGATGAGGACTACGTGACAATGACATTCGTTATTTTCTTTTTGTCTCGTAATGAATGACGAAAATTTAATTTGCAGCGAATTTTCAACGAAATCGAGCCACTTTTAATTCGATTTTTATAATTTAAGTAAACAATACCTTTAATAAAAGGTACGTACCTTTCATTCTGTCCACGTTTCGTAATTGACCTCGTTTTTAGCTTACAAAAGTTCGCCAGCCCGACGACTTTACGACTTTGTCGTGGAAAACATAAAGTGCAACGAAAAGCACCGTGAATGACTCGCTTTATTATATAGCTTGAGCGCCGCTTTCTGCCAGAATATCGAATAAAAATAACAATTTGAACTATATTTTCAGCGAAATTTGATGCTCCTTTATCGTTTTAAAACGATTTTCGACCTGATTTTTCCAAGTTTTGAAGTGAAACGGCGGCAGAATGAAATATTACTGTACAAAATATAAAATCGCTGAGTTGGTATAACTTTTCCTGTTCCCAACAGATTTTACTGGATTATTTTATTACTTACTCATTATTTTATTGGGTTTCTTGTACCACACCATCTTGGTCACCGATTTTAAATACTTCTTCTAACTTCGACTCATAAACGTCTTCTAGAATTATTAGAAAAAATCTAGTATTTATATAGCAAACGCATGGCCTAACAATCGAACTAAAGAACTTACTCATAAACAGCACAAACACTAACGACTTCTAGTCTATTATCGTAATTTATTACGACAATTGCAAAGTGCAGTTGATTTAGCACACGAATGCTCGTTGAAAGTTCACGTATCAATTAAGCTGTCAATTCGTACACAAATCTTCTGCTTGTCATCGAGTGTTGCTGCCATTGTGTCTGGGATCTGAGACATGGTGGTACCGATATTTGATTTATCGTAATATATAAGTATATCGTAATATATTGTATAGTTTGGGCTGTAGAATGTAATTTCTTGCACATAGTATAGAAAGGTACACCATTTATAAAGAAACATATCGCGTTCGAGTCCTGATATCGAATATCTTGATTTTTGCACTAAATCAATTTTCTTGTTTTGTTTATAATTAGAGAAATATTTTTAAAACAGTATCTCAAAAACTGTCGCTAATTCTCAGAAGTATTTTTTGTTGTAAAGCTGCAATGGTCTATGATTATGTATCGTCAATCACTGTTACTTAATCAAAGCTCATTATGTAGTTTACTCCGTCTTACTACAAAATTATAACGCAACCTCACCCAGCGCCCGGAACTTTAAGTATCCAATATCTTCGTAATTAATAACTTATCGTCATAGTTCAAAGCATCTAAAATTTCAAAGACAATAACTTAGGTTCGCACTTCGCCTTAATACTGTAAACTATAAGCCTTAAGCTGGATATCAAGTTAAGCCAAGTTAGAGCCTTATAAAGTGGTGTAATAACTTGGAAACTGCAGGTAAGGATGGACAGTCTCTGGGGACCTAAATATGATATGTTGGTGCATAGTTTCCTTTGTGAGCATGCCTTAGGAAGAAAGTTCTTCAAAAGTTTGTAATATTAGAGAGTGTGAAAACTTGGAGTTGGTTTCAATTGTTAGTAAATTAAATGGAAACTTTTTCGAAATTACTCTGCAGTTCTTTACTGTAGTGAAACGGTTTTTAATTTTTAACCTCAGGGTTCGTGATTTGAGCTTTTTCCTCCTCATATGTTACGTAACATGTACCAATATTAACAGCCTACATTATCTGAAACATTAAAGTACCTATATAAGTACCTACTAGACACATCAGAATTTTCCAGTTGATTATCTAGTAACAAAATATATCCTAACAATAACTTAACATCAATATCCTCCAAAGTTAGCTCTTTACTTCTAGCAAACTACGAACAAACACAAAACAATTATTTATTTCATCAATACAATTTGTGGTTACCTCACCTGAACCCTGGCCTGTAACAAACGCGCCGATGCCAAATGAAAACTTTCCGCCAGGGGAAATTACTAACCAAACTCATAATACCAAGTTTGTGTGTTGTGTTGTAAAGAGGCGTCGCAGAAGGTTTATTTGGGCAAAAGTTGTTAAATAGGTGACTAAAGTATAGATCTAACTAAAGTTTGAAGTATATTTTTGCAAAAACTTTTGCAGATATCTAAACTTAAGTAGATATTCGAATTGGAAAGAAAGATATATTTTTGGCTGCCCGTTTTCTTTCCTTTTCATGAGCATTCATAGGCAAGCAGACAATAAAGTTAATTAAGTGGTACTCAGCTGACTGGGTTGAGGAGGTCAGATAGGCAGTCGCTTCTTGTAAAGCACTGGTACTCAGCTGAATCCGGTTAGACTGGAAGCCGACCCCAACATAGTTGGGAAAAAGGCTCGGAGGATGATGATGATGATGATTAGATGAAAGAAATTTATATTGAGAAAAGGTTATAGAAATACATATAACTAGGTACCTAAATTTAGTTTGGGTACATTTTCAAAATTAAAACACTGAAAGATATTTCAAAATACCAGGGGTTTTATAAAGTGACACTTCTGTGCATAACTTCTTCGTCTTTCCCTACGTATCAGGGACACGAAACAATTTACTAGACTAGAAAACAAGGCCATGCCGGCCCTTGCAAGGGAGAGAATGGGAAATTCGGGTGAAGTACAGACGTTTTGTGCCCCCAACTTTGATTGGTTGTTTTCTGTAAGTATGCAAAACTGTGACAAGAGTAGGTGTGTAAACAAGTTCCTAGAGAGCTAGGGATTGTGTTTTTTTTTGTAAATCTGAGTCCTAAATTAAACTACTGGTTGTTTTCGTAGATGAATTAGACCATTGTTTAATTGATATGATTATAATGATGATAAGCTTTCATTAGATAAACTGTCTTCAAGTATTCTGTGTTATTAGACTCATTTTCGACTTTTTCGGACTTAGTGATTTTTCGCTCTACGGGGACGATAGGTAGGTACCTATTATCTCTGCATCACCCTAAGGTTGACTGGAGAGAATGGGTAATATAAAAATAAACATTTTTCAGAAGGAACCAAACTGCTTGAAACACCTTTTTTGATCAGTTCAATTATGAAAACATCGATACCGACACTATCAGCTTTTGGAATGTTTAGGTTCTCAATCTTAATAGCATACACAATATATATGTCACCGTAAGATTACAAAAATCGTTAGATTACAATCTATCTCGAGAGATTGTAAACTGTCGAATTATTGTGAACCGTAACATCTGATTGCAATTTAACGTATTATTTTTCGCTATATTATAATCTATCAATGTAAAGCGGTCAAATTGTCAACTGGCGTAGAACGGAATGCATCTTGCGCGCTGATTGGTAGAACGTAATGTGCCCCCGCCCGCCGCTCCGGCATTCGCCATTTTGTTTGTTTATTTCGTTTGTTGTCGATTGTGTAAACAACTGTGTTTTCGTGATTATAAATTGATTTCCTGTTGAAAATAACTTATATCTTTAGAATTAGATAAATAAAAGTGTTGAGGATGTAAAATTTATCTGTGATTAACCAAAGAAAAGCAGTTTGAACGATAAACCAACAAATTAGTGTTAGTCGAACATAACCTAAATTACATTAATTTCTCGTGTTTTAATATTTGTATATGCGTGGAAACTTACGTGTTCTCATTAAATAATATTAGCCATGCCGGATATTGAGCCTGGTCAACAAAATAACTCAGAAAAAAAATATATTGTTAATCCGAACGAATTTACCATAGAGCTACAAAAATATTACAGTGGGCTTTATAAGAGTGATTTTTATATAAATTTATGTCAAATGTTTTTTCTAAGACTGAAATTTGTAACGTTATTTTAATTTGTATTAGAGGACAAAGTAACCGTTTTTATATTTTTCATTTTCATTTGAATTGCAGGATAAAATGATTGTTTATTATTTTAAAGTTTTTTTTTATAATTGTCCAATTTAAATTGTTTGAGGACAAAATTAAGTACCCTTTTTTATATAAGAGGCTTTTATTTGTTTTTGATATTTGTTTGTGTTTGAAGACAAACTACCTATTTGTTTTGTTTTTTTTTTTTTTATAAAAGTTTCTTATAATTTTCCAATTTCAATTTGTGTTTGAAGAATAAATATTTCGTTACAATTTGTTCCCTCCATATGTCAGGAATATTAATGACATACTCGTACTAAATAATAAATACTTGAAGAATTTTTGAAGAGCATTTATTTTATTTAACTGACACCTCTATTTCATTCCTAACTCTACGGGAACTCCATGGGAACAGAACGGCTGGTCGTGATTGGTCGATCTTACAAAAAGACTGACCAATCAGGGAGAGCTTTCGGACAGTTGACAATTTGACAATTTCTCATCGATAGATTATAATATAGCGAAAAATAATGCGTTAAATTGCAATCAGATGTTACGGTTCACAATAATTCGACAGTTTACAATCTCTCGAGATAGATTGTAATCTAACGATGTTTGTAATCTTACGGTGACATATACAATCAGAATACACAGTATCATCATCATCATCATCATCATCTCAGCCATAGGACGTCCACTACTGAACATAGGCCTCCCCCTTAGATCTCCACAGATACCTGTTGGAGGCGACCTGCATCCAGGGTCTTCCGTCTTCTTGTATACACAGTCTACAATTGGCTAATTGGACAAAACCCACTAGACTAGGCGCTAGTTTCTATAAAAAACCTATAAAAAGTTCAATCACCATGATTGTAATCTGACATCTCCCCGCCACATTGCAGACTAGTTTATTTTCCTGACTGCACTCGTTTCCGCCCTGAACATCAGACATTCAGCTAAATATAGGTGTTCTGTAGTACTGTTGCTCTATGCTGTTTGTAAGTAAGTGCATTCCTATCTCCGGTTGTGAATTATGGTTTACCTAGTTCGAAGTATCGAATAGTAATTTTGATGTGCATTGAAAATTAAATTGAACTGTGTTTCGTTAAGGAAAAGCATTGCAGGCCAGTGTCAATTTGTTTTTAAGTTTACCTGTAGTGTATCTTAATTCTATTAGTGTATTTGAATACAGTGATTTTAGAACTACACAATACTTACAAATTAAGGTACAGTTTTTATTCTGTAGAAGATAACCTAGAATACCCAAGCTCCACTATCCGAGTATTCATTGAAAAACATGGGTCTGTGAAAGCTGAGTCCATTACTGTTATACTTTAATTTCAAGTTATCCACCTCCGAAAATAAATATGTGTTCTAACTAAACCTCATTACAAATTATAACGTCATTAAAATCTGCTCCCTTTACCCTCCAATTAAGACGCTAACAACTACTATTATCTACACATCACTAAAAATTATGAAGCATCCCTTTACACTTGATAGTCGGTAAAGCCACTAACGGACCGTTTTAATATGTTCACGACTGACGTACGGTAGTAAAATACTTAAGGTTCGCATGGATCACGAGCTTACCTTAACCTTATGTGGTTAAGCTGCAGTTATAGTTGTGAAGCGAGGCTACGCGATGGCGGATTTACGATTTGTTAAAGTTAAAGTTTGACATATATGATGGTGACTTTTTTGAGCTCATTTCAACTGTAATTATACAAGAATACATACTAAGCTCTAAAGCTGTACAGACAATCTTACAAAACATCATTAAAGGCTTCTTTAAATGCAAGTACGGGAAATTATTTCCCATGGCATACGGGAAAAAACAAACACAGGGGCCCACACTGACTTAAAAAATAATGTTATAGCTCTGACAGTTTCTAGATACCTGCCCAGTTCCATCCACTTTTAAATAAAATTTAAATCTATATCAACTTTTAAAGCAGCCAATTCGCAATTCGATCGCTACTGCTCGCCTCAACGCTAATAATCGCTTAGCTCCTCCTATAGCACAATCCTTAGAGCTTTGTAACTCGAGCAAATACAGAAAACTTGAACGATAATCGTAAACTCGAAGGGAATTCAACGGAACGCTTATTGGAACAGAAATTTACAATGGCAGTTAGTTTCGATCACTGTTGCAAAAGTTTTCGGTTTTACCCGACGAAAACCACTAGGTCCTACTAGTGGTTTTCCCAGATAAGATATGGGTATGGGAATACCCGGTTCGTGTAATTAAAGTCGTGAGAAAGTCTGGGGTAATTTAATAGGTGTGTCCTATAGTGTGACTCTGTCAGTGTGTTTCATATCCCACTGCAGAGCATAGGCAGCCCCCTTCTAATTCAGAGAAGAAATAAGGGTTAGGCATCATAGAATATTTGGTCTACATGGGGTCTTTGCATGGATAGAAGACTGATATATTTTATCATATAATATACCCTTAATATCTCTCCACTAGGGATTAAATGTCACGTTTATTTGACCTTGAGACAGGAGCTGTGAGGTATTACCTTTTTGACACAATTTTCTACTACGACTATCAAACAACATTATTCATAATTGTATCAAAACAAAAGCCTACTAACAAGATTAAACAAGTGTTCGCCATTGTTAGCCTAGCTAGCCGCAAGCCCGACTATTAAAACATCGTCTACATTAAAAACGACTTTTTTATAAAAATTCAGCTTCAACATAGGTTCGCCTAAAAGCGCTGTCCAAATTGACCCAAATTGTTTTTAAATATCTCTTTTTGAGCCACGAACGATATTATGCTACATTCCGTAATTAAAATAAATTGTTTTTTGCGTGCGTGGTTGAGTTTTTATTTTAATTTGAATGACTAAGTTAAGCGGTCAAAAGAAATGGGTAATGGGTTATTTATGTGACCTTTACAGCCTTTGCTTGGGTATTCATGTACAAAGCTGGTAACAGTTTCATTTCTTTTGGTCCAACTTACTGAATTTGTGATAGATATTTTTCCACTTTTTCGGATCAATGATATCACTAAGTATTCCCTTCTACTTCCTAGAGTAGGCATTAGGCATCCTATCTTGGGAAGCATGCTCCGTGCAGCAGGACATATGTATATCCTTTTCAAACTTTGCCCAAACGCGATCTCCACCAATTATTTTTCCGATTAAACAGATTTTTTGCACATAAGGACACCATCTCGCAGACTATCCCATTGCATCTCCAAACAATCCCCTGCAATCAATACTTCGAAATATTCACAAAAAGTCTCCCTATCCTCCCAATATTTCGGGACATTGTCTGGTATTCACAATGGTGAGGGTCCCGTAACGAGACGGCAACTTGAAAAAGTCTGCAACAACGCAATCGTGACTCTGGGAGACAAAGCAGCACTCATTGTAATTGCCATACCGTCGTTATTAGAGACTGAACCGGCAATGAGAGCCTGGCATGTTTTAGGGGCCCGTGTGAATTTAGAAATGGATTTTGCTTTAGGGCGATTTGCGTGTGAGGTCTTGTTGGTGAAGTTAGGTAAAGCAAGTGTAGGAAGGGCATTTTTTTATAGATTAGCAAGCTAAATAATGCATGGTTGGTGATTGATGAGTATAAATAAAATTCAGTACATTGTGATGGGATAAATTTATTAATTTTGATTTTATGCAATTACTATTATTTTTAATTTTATAAACCTTAAATTGACATTTTATTCCTGTACAAACTTTCCAAAATAATTGAAATCTCACAGAATCATAAGCTCCCATTTTCAATTCGGACCCACCTTACACTTTTTATAGCCGAAAATCCCCCGAACCGTGTAATAAGCCTAAAAGGGGAGGGGTCTTTTGATTCGACCAGTGCCTTTTAAATGTGGGTACTCGTTCACCTTTGTGGGGACTTGCGATTTTGGGGTCCACTTTGACCCATCGCAGTGACGTCCACAAAGGTATTAAGTGGTGTCTTTGTTTTGTGGCCATTTTTCTTTCCTTCCATTTCCCTCCTCCATCTGTCAGTCTTTGATGTAAGAAAATGACCGCTTCCGGATTATCGGGCAGTGTTTGAGAAAGATTTTCTGCGTGAATAGAAACGTTATTACTTTTGTTGGGTTGATTTACTTGTGAACCTTTTTTTGTTGTTCCCTTTTATGATAGGTCAGGGAGATTACTTTTGATATTGAATAAATAAAATATTTATTAATAGTTGTTCTGTTATTGAAAGGTTTTATTTTTGCCTATCCGAACTACTTATCAAGCTGTCATCTCTCTATTCGGAATTTGTTCGAAGTACAAACGGTTAAATGTTAACGCTCATCTATATATAAAGAAACTCATTTTAAAACATGAAAAAATCTTACACAACTCTGTATCCCACCCAATAATGATAAAAAGAAAAACAGATTCACATAAAACACTTACGACACGACACTCCTCATTTGCGGAAAACCAAACACAAACAAAATATTTTCCAATCATAAAATATTCCATTCACAAAATGTCTAAATTCATACGGAATTCGAGCCTCATGAAGTTTTTCATTTAATTTATACAAGTCATAAATCGGCAGTTAACTCCCAAATCCCTGTGAAAATGAAGCAGAACTCATAATATTCATATAAAACTATCATAATAAAAATGTGTTGAATACAGTTTTATTAGCCACAAATATTTTCAATCTGGTGCTCCGTGCCAAACGTAATTTGAATAGTCGTGCATTTCAGCTGTAGATTTTTTCTTGTTTAATTTGTTAGCATCAAATTATTCTGCTCTGTCTCTACAAAGCACAAGTATAATACATTCGAAAAGTGGTTAAATAAAAACCAAAAAATATTTACTTATTATTTACCTTTACCAATTCAAGTGCTTTTGGACAATCCATATATTTTTTGTAAAATGTTTTCCGCTGTAAAATAAGTATTTTACATTTGTATTATGTCCGCTCCGCACGTTATATTATTTCAAAAATGTGCCCGTATCTTAATTTAAATATTTCCCGTGAAAATGACAAACTGCAACACAACATTCCACATTTCTCGAGCGCGGAAGCAATAGATTTAAATACATTCATTGATAAAACGCGTGGGACGTTTCAAAACATTCACGTTCGCAGCTACCGTGTGATTAATATACAAATCATGCATATTACGTATAAAAACATACATTCTCTTTCAACGTATTCATTTTAATTGATAAATTGGCCACGATTTATGTTACAAAAACACATTAGTAGACGGAATGGGACGGCGTTGTCTCTGGTCGCGACGTTCGTCAACTCACCTCAAACCGCATGTCTCCTTGCTGTCGTGAAATCTTCAAGCTTATTTACCTTACTGGGTTAGAAATATGAAGGTTATTGTTCCTGAAAATATATATGTAAGCAACAACTTAATTTTAAAGATGCATTTTGACCAAATAGTCTTGTATAGTTCTACGACTTGTAGCATTTGATTGCCATATTTGATTGGACAATAATATTGGTGCCGCAATTTAGATTTTACTTACCAGGAATTCGATTACCACAGAGAGCAGTATAACAGGGAAGCGTCTTTTTAGAAGACAGAAATATATATATAAAGTACCCACCGCGGAGTGTACCACAATTTCTTAATGACTCCCAAAATCCACGTGCGAAACTGAGTTAGCTGGTAAAAAACTATAAATTAATTTAGCCCATGTAACGAGGCGGGCATCTTGGCGGGCTGTCACAGCTCATTTATTTTTAAACAGCGTCCGATGCGAGGCGGATTACTGGCGAGTTACCGGCGTGCTCCCTACTGACGCCTGACGGGGCGTAGGGATGCCGCGAAAAGAAAGTGCACACGATTTATGGTTTGGGAGTTTTTCGGGTAGATGGGAGGGAGGTTGTATGTGTTGTGAGGTAACATAATATCATTAACATAAACAGAGATTATTTAGAATAGGCATCAGATTTTCAAAATTCATTTTGTTCAAGTATCGTATTTTATTTTTTCTTGCTGAATTCAAGAAAGCGAAAGTGCTAAGTAGTTAGGATAACATAGCAGTAGTTGGGTTAATAATTGAAAAAAAAATCGTTTGGAAAATAAAACGGTACAAATTGGACACCCAAGACATACTCATTATAACACCTTTATAATACCTACACCAAGACTAACTTATAGATTTTCATATATGCCACGAATTTTCATCTTCAATAAATCGGCCATACAAGAACATAGGAATTTTCTTTAGTATGTCAATCGTCTTGTCACACCTCATTTATTTTTAATCACTGTCCGCTGTACGAATTACTATCGACATTCAGTACAGTGACGGCTGACGAGACTTAGGGCTGCCAATCGATTTGCAACTTTAAATTAATGTAGTTTAAGATAAAAGTAGTAAATAATGGTGGTGAGAGATATGATCTTTATTTGGTAGGAAAATAGATGAGTATCACTTTCTTAGTCCTCTTGTTATGTCAAACGTCGGAAATTTTTTAAGTCCATTTGTCGCCGTTTTAAAACAATATAAATGCCTAAATATTTAAGGAAATATAATATATTGAATCTGAAAAAAATAAGGATCTATTGTTTTTTTTTAATTGGAAACAAATATAACTATCAACGTGCCGTTTAATCGTAGGCAGTGAGAGGTTGTTAAACCCATCGCCGCGCCGCGTCTCAAAGAATTTATCTATCGCAGTACAATAAAAGTTTTCAATTTGTAACTACAAATTGACTGTAAAACTCGACTGACTTTTACGGACTGCGAAATAGCAGACGGCTTAAGTTTATTTCAATGTCAATAAAAACCCCTTTTATTGTTGTTGAAAAGTTTTTATTTTTCGTGTTCAAATCGCTAAACGGCACTGATTTTAAAAGAAATGAATTCTAGAACTTTTATTTTCTTTTAAAAATACGTAGCTTCATTAGGGGTGACACCCTTTCTTCAGTTGACAAACGTTGACATCTAGAATAGTACTTAACTCATAGGAGTTATTTTAATAGTAGCGTACATCTTCATAACACTACAACTACAACGTGTCTAGTTTAAATCAAATGATTCAACTAATTAAATGGGAGAGGACGTAAGAGCATCAGCTGTGACTCTTGCGCATTGTAAAGTGCTAAACACAGAGCGCGATGTCTTGAACAAAAGAGGAAATGAATTATGACGTTAAATGCTCTAGGGTTTGAACTCCAAAAATTGCATGATAATCCAGGTTAAAGATTATTAGGGCTGTAGTTTTGTCTCTTAAAAATAACTTTATTTAAAATAGCATTTGGTTCTACAATGTTGCCAATGGCATGGCTTACTAATGCGAAATTAACACTGTCTGTCTATCACGCTTTCTCGCTAACTATTCAACCGATTGTTAATTCAATTAGTTACACATATAGTCCAAGGCTGGAGAAAGGAACATAGGGTACTTTTCGTGCGGTAAGTTGTTTCCTACAACGACACAGGCGAAACCGTTTGGGACAACCAGTACGTAAATATGTGGTACTAAATTTTGATCTCACCGACTCAATTTGCACGATGCAAATTACAGGACTACATGTCTCTGGCCCCGATCTGCAGAAATTGATTAATTGATTAAAATGCGTGTAGGCGATAAGAGTTTCCTTATTAACAGCGGTTAGTCAATCTCTCTGGTTGTTAAGAGCATTCTCGAGTTTCATTTGTACTTAGTGATTTAACCATTATACCCACTGAAGGGGGGTTGCACCCTGTAAACTGTAACCAGCCGTCAAATCGTCGATTTGAACAATTGACGTCAATTTGACAGTGGTAATTTCACAGCTGGTTACGGTATAGTTATAGTTAAATAGTCCACTCTTCGTCATCTGTTGATAAAAGTTTAAAAAACATCGGCAATCGATCAAAAAAGATCAACATTAGTAGAAAAATCTTGATCGAGATTTGAGTCAGCCCTATAAGCAGATGGCTCTCGCGTCTATCGGGAATTTATATTGAATGGAAGCAAATGGCAATAAACCTGCGATGGGTCTACGAGAACTGTGACCTATACCTTAAATCTAGGACGATTCCAGTGTTAATAGTTATTTTGTAATTGCTTTTCGAGAACTTTGGTCCATTGTACGCTTATTGGAAAAGTTTAAGGACCATTTTATTGGAATAATGTTGCTTTCATAGATTTGTTGAGGCGAAATTTTGGTATTGTTCTGATCTTCATTCCCACCTTCTCTGTCTATATTTATAATGTATTTTTAAATTTCTTTGCACCTACCAATGCTTTCTCTCCACCACCCAAAGGTAAACTGTAAGAGAACGCCCAGGGCTGTAAGTTCGCCATTGCGCATTATATGCAAGACGCATTAAATAAATATTTACGTCTGTCACACATAAGAGCTCCTTTCTATTTGCCAACCGTCATTTGATGCAACTGACCCCTATTTTCAAATTTTATCCTATTTCAGATTCAAAAAACACGTGGATGTTTAGCTGAACTTGCCCTCAATCGCCACTAAACCTTTCAAAAGCTATATAGAGCGCGTGTTGAGCTAAAAATTGATGCTTTCGAGTTATTTTAATATTCATGTTGCTGTGACACTAGTAGCTTTTTGTTCCTTTTCGTTGGCAATGCGGCCTGCCTTCTGGGCACGTCCGACCGAGCGATGCTATGCTTTTTGTATACATAAGCCTTTTTGCACGAATACGGACGACAAAAAGTGGGCGAGAGCTTTTATTTCTACGTATGCACCTACGTATTTTATTTGGGTATTTCATTTTGTACACAATTCTGAGATTCATCAAAAATATTTTAAAATTTCAAGGAATATTGGGAATCGGATCCGCTTAAGTATTTTTTTTTTAGTATCGAATCCTTTGAAAGTTCTGAGAATAAAGAATACGAGTAAATACACTTTATATCATCATTTTTTTTAATGAAAATCTGCAGTACTTGGTACAGTCAACTTCAGGTCAGTGGTAACAGTTTTATAGGAAAATCGTACTTATTACTATTGAGTTAAGGTGCATGACAGTTACCACTGATGTGCGGTCTACCGTACATTATCAGCTTACGATCAATAATATTTTTTTCCTAGAATTATCTTGGGAGTATTTATAAGTACACACACATACACAAGTACCAACCTTTAATTACAATTCACAGGTACATATTATCCTTTGTAAGATAGTTCAGTATTCTAGGTAAATTATACACGTTAGGTATGTCTTGATTGATGTTCGCTAAAAGGTTATTAGATAAGGGTCGATGTCAGAGCGCCCTCGGCCATCTAAGTTGATACAACATAATTATATACCCATCAATTGTATTAAATGGGATCTTAGCACAAAATTAATGACTTTATTTAGGTCATAAGCTCTTAATTCATTTAATTTCGGACATTAGAAAAATATTTGTGATGTTAAATAAGACTTATTTACTTTTTAACTTCCCTTCATATTTTCTGTTTTTCTTAGTATTAAAATACACTCTTCGTAGAGCACCATTTAATCATTCAAGGCAAATCTTTAGCCAAAAAAATATATAAAAAATTTTCAAAAGTGAAACTTTCACAGATTAGTAACCAATAACACTGGCTACATTTAAATCTGTCTAGTTTCACGGTTCATTACACGCTACTTCGATCTGATTGGCTCGTGCCGATGAGTCGTTTGACGCGTCGATTGGCGCGCGCGCATCGGAACGTGTTACGTTGGCATTACGTGGTAAGAGAGAATATTAGAATTAGGAATTGTTTTTGCCATTGATAGAGGTGATGGCCAGTGTTCGTTAATTTAATCTTTGTAATATGAATGAACGTATTGATAGATATGTATATTAAACTAGCTTCTGCCAGCGGTTTCACCCGCATCCCTTGGGAACTACTTCCCGTACCGGGATAAAAAGTAGCCTATAGCCTTCCACGATAAATGGGCTATCTAACACTGAAAGAAATTTTCAAATCGGACCAGTAGTTCCTGAGATTAGCGCGTTCAAACAAACTAACAAACTCTTCAGCTTTATAATATTAGTATAGACTAGCTTCTGCCAGCGGTTTCGCCCGCATCCCGTGGGAACTACTTCCCGTACCGGGATAAAAAGTAGCCTATAGCCTTCCTCGATAAATGGGCTATCTAACACTGAAAGAAATTTTCAAATCGGACCAGTAGTTCCTGAGATTAGCGCGTTCAAACAAACAAACAAACAAACAAACTCTTTAGCTTTATAATATTAAGTAAAGATTAGTGTATGATACAGTTAGTTATAGGATAGCAGTTAAACTTATAGATTGCGTTTCGTTTGGGTTACGTTGAAATCAAAAGTATTTTAATGTTGAAAAAAGGTTAACATTAATTGTAAATAAAAACTTTTTTCAACAAGCTTTAAAAAAATATCAACATGTTATTTTGTCGGTTCTATTCCATCAATCTTTAGTCTTTGAATCAAGCAACAAGCTTTAACATTTTGACTGAGTAATTGATTGACTCCCCATTCATTGCTAATTAAAAAGAATAATTAAAATTAATGATTTCAGATACTTTTATATACGTTTGAAAAAATGTGTTCTTCTTGAACGAATGGAAAGTTTGAGTGGTGTAGGTGCCAATTCTCGGTTCATTACTCAATAACAAGAGTGCGATGCATGTCGCAGTATAAATAGAGCGATTGCTGATTGATGGCACTTGGTGGTTTCTTTCGGCGCCTCTGGGCGGGGTTGTTACGATGTGTATGTGTGTATACTATGTGTATATTGTTTTTAGTACCTACCAATAAGCAAAAAAAGTTTTTTTTTTCAAAGACATAAAACCGACTTCAATTATGTACTTAAAATCTCCTCCTACGACTGACAAATTAAATCTATACTAATATTATAAAGCTGAAGAGTTTGTTTGTTTGTTTGTTTGTTTGAACGCGCTTATCTCAGGAACTACTGGTCCGATTTGAAAATTTCTTTCAGTGTTAGATAGCCCTTTTATCGAGGAAGGCTATTCCGGTACGGGAAGTAGTTCCCACGGGATGCGGGTGAAACCGCTGGCAGAAGCTATTCAGATAATAAAAAGTACAGAACTTGACTCAAACATACTCCTAACATTGTATTCACTCTTAACTTCTTAGCACAATAATTTGCTTTCAGGGGATTTATAGGTTGTGCCTATTTGCAAAAAATACATTGTAATAAAAGACTTCCTTCGGATTTCTTGATAACCACATAAACAAAGATTGATCGTTGCCCCATCAAATCACTTGCATTGATCGCCAGTAAATCACGAGTCAAAATAAACGACTCGTTTTATTCTTGTACCGCATCCGTCGAGCGCCTGCCTACAGGTTACCATCCGTAACGTTCGTTAAAGGTTGCTGTACTAGATATATTTCTTCGGGTAAAATTATGAGGTCTACCGGGGTTGGGGGAATGTTCGAAAAACCTACCGCGGCCCTCGTACACAAAGCGCTCCAAAAGGAACAAAACAACTATTTTTAGTTGCATCTAGGCAGAAGTTGATGTCTAGTGGATGTAGAAAAAACCAAAAACAGATCCCTACAAATTGAGAACCTCCTCTTTTTTTTAATGGTTTAATAAGTGGCTTTTAGTCAATACAGTCTGACACTAACTCCCGCTGCATCGAAGTTAGCTATTTGATACCTCACTCATACGTAGTACTCAGTATGGATAGTGCGCATATTTTTTTTACTTTTTAGGAAGTCTAATAGCAACCACCTTCGGATGAGCAAATCTTCTTGACCATATCTGGGCGCACAAGATATCAAGTAGCTCAAAATCGCAAAGTTATTTGATACAAACTGTAATTTATAGTTACCAAACACAACAGTCCACTTGCATCGTCACCCACACATACAGCATAACACATGTAGGTACCTACACACACACACACACACACGTGCAATTGTAACAACAATAGAGTGACAGAACAACGCGTCGCGATGTGCGCTCGACCAATGTTTACGAATAATTAAAATAGTTCGGGATTGTTTGCACACCTAACATATAAATAATTTGTTTGTGTACGTTGTATGGGGTAAACAGAAGGCTCATCTGCTGCTTATTCATTAAAAAGTCAGTAACTGAAAAGTGTATGTACTAAGCTTTATTTCTTTGATGCATATGAGTAGATAACCTATTACTTTCTTACGTTGTTCTCTCCATAAGAATTTGTTAGGTGGGAATAGAATGCATATTTGTACTCAGAATTACGTACAGTTTAATAAATTCAGACTCAATCTCAATTGTTGAGGCAGGACCATAAAAAAAAACTAAAACTCCTTGGTTTCTGGGGCTGCATTCGGAGGTCAGATAAACAGTCACTCCATGTAAAACACTGATACCCTGCTACATTTCAGCAGATAGTACTTTTTCAGGCGATAAAAGACAGCTAAAATCTATACTAATACTAGCCGTTCCCCGCGGTTTCACCCGCGTCCCGGTGTATTTTTTGCCGCCCTGGTACATGGTGAGCAGTAGCGTCTACACTCGGTATTGGTATACTCATATAAGTTATGCTACCCTGGTACATGGTGAGCAGTTGCATCGAAATTTCGTTATTGGTATACTTATACTCCGGTAAATTCTGCTGTCCTTGTACTTTACTTTTGTGGTTCTGCGGCATTCCGTAAGTTGGTTTTTGTCTAATCACTCCCGTCCCGGGAATCTTACTCGCAATTTTTCCTTATTTGCTCACCGTTTAGACCTACCCTGGACTACGACAAACATTTTAAAACCAAAATCAGCTCAATCGGCCCAGCCGTTCTCGAGTTTTAGCGAGACTAACGAACAGCTCCGTGCCCGTCGGAGTGGGGAGCGTGAGGTTGATTAAATTACTAAAATGGCTATTAAAAAATGAGGGTTGATAGTTGAAGGGTAAAAATTAAGGATTGTATGTATTTTTGTATGTTGTATCATAAAAAAATAGAAACTAAAAATTTTGTCTAAAAAATAAAAAAAAAAAAAATCAGGGGTGGACTACCCCTAACATTTAGGGGGATGAAAAATAGATGTTGGCCGATTCTCAGACCTATTCAATACGCTCACAAAATTTCATGAGAATCGGTCAAGCCGTTTCGGAGGAGTATGGGAACGAAAACTGTGACACGAGAATTTTATACCTATATTAGATTATAAAGCTGAAGAGTTTGTTTGTTTGTTTGAACGCGCTAATCTCAGGAACTACTGATCCGATTTGAAAATTTCTTTCAGTGTTAGACAGCCCATTTATCGAGAAAGGCTATAGGCTACTTTTTATTCCGGTACGGGAAGTAGTTCCCACGGGATGCGGGTGAAACCGCTGGCAGAAGCTAGTATGCAATAATTTTGATCGAGTTTAGTAGTCTAGGTAAAGTGGAATTTCTGCAACTATATTTAGTGTTAACAGTGTGCAAAGCCGAATTAATGTCGTCGGCCGATATGCTGTTAATCATTCTAACGGGGTTAACATTGTTTGTGCTCCATCGCCGATGCATTGACACCCAACAATTCCATATGATTTTATATGTTTATGTTCATACTTGTGGAAGATGATAGGTTTTGGTTTTAGGTGTCTTATGAGATAATCATGATTGCTTAATTTTAGTGATTACTACTCCCATCTTACAAGATATTTCAGGTACAACAACAAAAGGCATTGAGCATACATGTGCTATAAAAAATGATGCTTAGGTAAATGTTGTAGATGACATTCTTCTTTATTTTTTAAGTTATTCTATTAATGGAACTTTCTAAATTCTGATGTGTATTAATGTATTGTTTCTCTTGTCCAACAGATGCACCACCCTATTCAGATGAAGCCGGCTGACAGTGAAAATAGAAATGGTAAGTCATTTTGAACCTTAACGATTGGAATAATAAAGTTATGATTGATTTGCAGGTGAAAGAAAGCGTTTTCTAAATGTTTAAAATGTTTTACAAAATAATCGGTAATAACAGAATTCGTAAAAAAAACTGAAAAGCCGAGTCAAAATCTTAAATAATTTATACCCTTGAAGTCTGGTATTGTACCAGACTTTTTTATTCTGAAAAAATCTGCAAACTTATACTAAACGGAAAGATCACCCTACACATGTAGTACCTTAACTATAATATCTATACTTATATTATAAAGAGGAAAACTTTGTTTGTTTGTTTGGTTGTAATGAATAAACTCAAAAACTACTGGACCGATTTTAAATATTCTTTCACCATTAGAAAGCTATATTATCTGCAAGTAACATAGGCTATATTTTATCCCGGTGCGGGCAGTAGCTCCCACGGGACGCGGGTGAAACCGCGGGAAAACGGCTAGTTTTATATAAAATAGAACGTTAGGAAATGACCTTCAAGCTAAGATAATAGATTGTGCATGCATCCTATGTTTATGATAGATTAGGTGTTTAGACAAGGTCACTTCTAAGTCAGACATAAAACAAACATACATACGGACAAACAATCCCACTAGAATCGTGCATTGTGCATTTTTTCCGGTTCATCAATTATTAACTTGGAGGCAAAAAAGTAGGTAATGCTTCTATTTTATTTTACTTTAAGTTAACTTACCTAATTAAAACCAACTTACGGTGACTTGCACAATGAGGGTTTTTGAAATTTTTTCTGCCACCGGGTGGCGCCACGTATGCGTCTGGTCCAAACAGCTGTCAAATAGTATGGAATTGTAGGTGCCGAACTTATTGTTTATTGAAATTCTGTTATATTGGAAGTGTTATTGATTTTATTATGGACTACGGTCAGAATAAGGTTTCCGAACTAAAAATTGAGCTAAGAGAGAAGGTGCAAAAGTCACTGGTACTAAGGAAAAGCTTGTTGAAAAATTTGTTAACACAATATGATTTAGTTTTTTTTATTTACTCAACCGCAATAGTAAAACAATAATGCGGTGCTTTAATTATAAAATAAAAAAAACACTAAAATCGTTTACTATTCAGAGTAAAGATAAGCACTTTGACAGTTATTGGACCTGACGACTCGGTGCTGCCACCTCGTGGATTGCCATTTTAGAAAACCCTCATTAAAATGTGACGATAACCGAACCATTTTCAGTTGTCTAATAGCCGAATTGACCAATGGGCGACAATTTCACGGTTTTTTTTTTGGTTCAACTCACCCTTGGCGTACCCTTCAACTTAATTACAATAAAATTTTGAATCAGTTATTTTAAAATCTTAACTACAAAGACATGTCTACCTATTTAAAAGTGTTACACCGCCCTTGGTAACAAAAACAAAAACATATAAATGTTAACAATCCTAGACCTTCTATAACCGTCAAGTACATAGAGTTGACTTTGGTGTTTCGCTAAACATCGATAAGGCTAGTCTCAAGGACTGCATACGGAACGTATGACAAATTGATTCAACAGTTGCACACCTATTTGCGTTAGGGCGGGGTCACACTGCACGGTGACACGAAAGTTATCTAGTACTATTCTAAAAACATGTTTGTTTGCTTTGAGTACTAACATTTGGTGAATGAGGATCGATATACTCGTTATTTTTTTGTAATACAAAATTATAAACCTTTTCTATACACTCCTTTGATACTTAATACTCTTGATAATATTCAAAAGAACAACATTATTATTTTACGATACCTATATGAAGCTCATATTTTCGAAAAGATGTTTATTTCATAAATATTTTTATTTAATAAAAAACCACAACAAACTGCACGATTAATTCGAAACTTAAAACATGATTGCTCAACCAAACAACCGACAATATGCCAACATATATTTCACTGGAAGACAAACGCACTATAGGGTTACACCTGATATGTGTGAAAGAGACACGAGACGTGCGTGCTCTGTCACCGCTTGTCCTCGTCACGTGATGTTACCACAGATTATACAGAAGATTGGTTTACCCGCAACGGTAAACTTGACAGCTTTTGGTAATAGTTTGGTTGGTAAAAGATGATTTAGTAAACGTGGTACATCTTTAGGTATCTGAGTTCGATAAAAAATACAAAAAAAATCTTGGCCCGGTAGTTAAAGTACCAGATTTTTTAGATAAGCTACTTATTGCTTTGTTCACCCGCATTTTCTAGTTGCGTCATTTCATGTCATAATTATTTAAAAGATGAAATCTAATTAGAATGACAGATAATATTCAAATGTTAGCAAAAAAGTTGTAAAAAGTTAGAAAAAAAGTTTTAAAAACATAGCAAATAAAAACAATTATGAAAAAGTTTAAAACAAATAAGGAAAAAGTTTTGTCAAAAGTAAAAACTCTTTCTTTTTTTATAATACCACAATAATGTATCTTCGCCTTAACAATTTTACTGCACAGCAACACGTGGGCTCGATACATTGTGATATTACTTGCCTACATATTCATGCCTATTGCCTATCAATGTTATGCTTGTATGTTTATGTGTATAGCATTCTGTTTGACATTACTGACTGACTTGCGCATAAACAAATCGCAGATCAGTCTTAGTGGCAATACCTTTTATTCATTATTTCATCGTTACTAGGAAAATGCTATTCTATTCTGGTGACAAAATTGTCGATAAAAAAAATCCGCTAGAATCATAAACCTATGTGAAATTTCTGGTTATCCAGATTTTATGCATGTATTGACTATTTGAAAATTATCATCATTGAGAAAGCTCATCATCATCTCTCGAGCCTTTTTCCCAACTTTAATGGCTTCCAATCTAACCGGATGGAGTTGAGTAGGTAACAGTGCTTTAAAAGTAGCAACTGTCCTATCATGAGAAGCCCAACTTTGCAAAAATTATAAAAATATGACAGTCATACATTCTCATAAATCATAAAGGTCAAATTGTAATATTCCACTAATAAAATCTACTCGGTATGGACAGCAACAAAATGTTTACAGCTTCATAAAAAACTTCACACATAAATCTAAAGTCCAACAATAAATATCAAATAAAACGCGACTAAAACGAAACGAAGCGGCTAGTATGAGAACAATAGTTTGTTGTTTCTATTTATATAATCCTACATAGATTGGAACTGCCTCGTTGATCTAGTTGTCACACTCGCGACTGCTGTGCACGAGGTCTCGGGCTTCCATTCCCGAGTCGGGCTGAAATCGCTCTGTGGGTTGGTTATTGATTTACCCGTGCATCGGAGACCACGTAAATGTCAGTCCTGCGCCTGATCTCCCTCCGGTCGGATTGCCGTCCTATCGGGCGATAACAGTGGAGGAATAGTGAGTGCACCTATGTCGGCGCAAATGCTTGTGCACTATAATTATGTCCTGCGCAGCTGGCTGATCTCCTAATATGAGAAAAGCCGCCTAAATCAGCCTTCGACGCCATTAGATAGATTTGCGTGCTATCCGTACTTAAATCGTGCGATCAAGAGGCGCGCGCGCATCGATGCAGTTTCTCAACCGAATTGAGTAAATAAGGAAAAACTGAGTACAGCCTTGAATATTACTTAGTTAGGTACTTATTGCGGTGCTAGGTTATTGTTGTTATAGTCGAATGAGTGGCTTAAGGGTCCGTTCAGATAGACCGGGTCGGAGAGCAGAGCAAATTCTTAACACGTTGAAAATTGAGTACTTAGTATTTGAAGTAAGGTTTATTTTTGTATGCGCACTGCTTTTGTCATTGAGAATGCTCGAATGCGCTCAGTGTGAAATAATAAGAGGAGCCGACCGGCTCCGATCGTGTATTTTTTCTTGACGTTTGGCTCCGTTTGCATGCTCTTTAATACTCGCGCAGCCGATCGGCTCCGGTCTGTGTGAAAAGAAAAATGCGCGCCGATGCTCTCCGACCCGGTCTATCTGAACGGACCCTAATATTACTTTATTTAATAGGGTTCATTATTTTATTAAAATATTATTCATTTTTAAATTATGACTGTCGTAACTTATAAATAAAAAGGAGTTTAAAATAAATGCATTTTACTATGTAAGTACTGAACAACAAATAAAATAGACCACGCGTATTCTGTTTACTGCTATTTATAGACAAAACTATTATATTTACAGACAATAGATAAAACAACGTATTGTATAATCATCGGCAGGGATATTGAGCCCTGACCTTCACCTGCGCAGAAGCGATTTATTGGTTTATTGCCTTATGTGTACAGTGCGCAGAGCAATCCCCACTCTTCCGCCGAGAGCTCAATATCCGTGCCGATAACTATAACATCTACTATTTTTGTAATCAAATTAAAGTGCTGTGGCTTTAAAACTCAACTAATGATTCAGATTTTATTGAACATATACTCTACCCTTTTCCTAACTATGAGTCAGCAAGCCTAATCTATTCGTACACAAACCTTCTTAGTCATATCTATGGGCACTTTAAAAAACGGAACACGTATTGAGCATTTCTTAAAGTAATGCGTGGCAGTTTTAAAGTCCGCACCTATTTCCATAACGGTAAAGGAAATCATCATCATCAAACTTAGAGTTCAAATGGATAGAATCGCCAATCCACCTTCAGCAAACGTGGTGATAAACGCTCATTCGTTTCTGTACAAATAGACAGTTATTCTATTCCAATCTAATTCTAACAAGAAGAGTCTGTCTCCTACGAATGTAGCCCTCAGGCATTGCTGCCGGTCTTTGGCGTCTTTGGTTACAGATGATATTTTTGTATATTGCTAATAAACTCGTTTAAGTTAGTTCTTCGGTCATCTTTGGTTTTCCATCTACTATATTCGTGTGTCTGCAGAAAATCTCGCAAATTACAATATTATTTTTTTTGTCTTAATCTCCCTCACTTAGGGTACATTTCCATGGGTTGCCATCAATCGCAGTAGCTTTTCTCTGTTGCCTAACACCTCGGAAACAAAACCATACGTTCTCATACTCTGAGCATTGTGGCGTCTACCGCATGACATGGAAGTGAACCTTTAATGCGTGTGATTTGTTTTTCCGGCCCATTATGTAATCAGCTAATCGGGTTCATATTAAAACTATAAACGCGTGTTTTTTTCTCTGTTTGGTTCTATTTTTAGTTAGGACTTTGTAATTGTTTTTTGTGTGCCGTATAAATATAGAATTTGTATAACTGCTAATGGAGTTCTACATATAGGTAGGTATCCAATATCGTTAATAGAATAGCTTAATTTAATTACATAGTGATTTGCAAATCGATTACATTTTTGCATTTATATACATTTCTGCAATGATTTTTTATAGTACAGATATGTTACCTTCATGTAATTGCCGTTTTCAATCTGTTCCGCGCAATCCAAAATTGCACACATAGACAACTTTTACTGATGAGAAACAAAAGATGCGTAAAAGCACGCAAATGAAAGAGATAGTTATTGTTTTAATCATTGCGCTTCAAATGTTTACTAGTTCATAGAGTAACATTTATATTCGTAGAGTGGACACTTGATTGAAATGTATGTATGTAATAAGTAAGAAATAAAACACCTTACAAAAGTAAATCATATTTATTGAAATTGAAATAATTAATGATAAATTAGTAAAATACACTTTCTAAATACCTTCAAAAAGATTCAATTTATTTCTTTTTTGTCTCTTTAAAAGTTTTTTTAATTCGGGGTTATTTTTATGTGCCGAATGGAGACGAATATTTGTGTATTTATGAATTATGGTTTTAATCAAATGTACGCGATGATTAAAAATAGGTACCTGATGTGTTGAATGTTCGATCAGTGAGTCAAAAACGTTAGAATTCAAAAACATTTTTAAAATACGACACTTTAATTTGTTAACGTGTTCATTGCTAGCAAAATGTACTCCTTTTTCATTCAAATAAGATTTTATTACGAATTCGGCTTTTAAACACACAGCAAATAGACTTTCTGATGCATAGCACAAGCCTCCCATGTCTCTAATTGTTACTAATTTGTGGAACCACAATTTTTGATTTGTGAACAACGCGTCGACACAGGTTTCACACTTAATAACTTTTATCAATTTTCGGGCAATCCAGCCTGATATATATCCAATTATTTGTTTTATGGATTCTGAACAATTTTCGTTATTGAGTATTTCAGATAGAATACTAACATTATTTTCAGCACTGTGATCACTAGGTGTAGTATTATCTGATTCTTCTTCATCTAAATCAATTGTACGAAGACTTGAAGAAGAGTTAATATTTAAAACTCCAGAAGATGAGCAAGTAAGAATAGGAATATGCTCTAATGGAATACAATTGCCACTAAAGGAACTCCGTAATTCCAAATGATTAAAAATTCGTTTGTACAATGCTTTGAATTGTATGGTATTCGGGTTATTATTATATCCACCTTGACGCCGAATGATACCAAAAAAACTTTCTATGTGATCTTGACTGAGTCTGTAAGTCGCGATGTATCTTAAAGCGGGTGTCGCTGAAATAACATAAGTCGTATAAAGGTGTTTCAAACTCTGTATACAAATTAAAAAACCCAAAAATCCAGTTTTACATTTACAATTTACTATTGCTTTTTTTGATATATTAAATACAATTCTATTTCCTATGATCCGCCGTGTTTTATTATAAATCCGCAGTGATAAAATATAATCTTTGGCTTTTTCTAAAAGATCTAGAATCTGTGTAGCATTACTTGGAGAGATGGGCTTTTTAAAATCATATTTTCCTGAGGACCTGGAGTTAAAAATGTCAAACAAATTATTGAAAATAGATATAAACTCTACTGTTGGTTCTGTATTCTTAATTGTACATGAAACTTTTAATTGATCACAGAGTTCTAAAGCACGGGATATACTTCTGCTCAACAGCTGTGTAGCTAATTTTACTTTCATAATCTCGTTACGGAAGTCTATATGTCGCTTAGAAAGTTTATTAGCAAAATTTAAACCTTGACTGCTTTGAAGCTGATTTAAGGAAACAATTAGGTTCCATCTTATTTCTTTATTGTTATTGCCGAATATAACTTTTTTTGCTTCGAAAGTGTTACGGACCAGTTTTATCATATGGCATGGGTCTAAAATTACAGCTACCTCTATGCCGCACTCCGGATGTAAAAAGGTTGTTTTTAAATTATTTGGTGTGTTAAGATCACAACCTAAAAGATTAGCAGCAGCTATGTTACTAGGACAACCGTCGAATGTAACCGCCACAACGTCAGCACCTGATTCGAAACATTTACCTATACATGTATTAATCAAACTTGCCCGTGTTTCCGCTGATAGACTTTTAACAAAAAAATAACCCACTGGCATCTTCCAACTTTCATCTAGACCGACTAAAATGAATACGTAAACCTGAGTTGCAATTTCGTTATTATTGTCACATTCAAGGCCAAAATCAACAAGACCGTCAGTTTTCTTACCCGTCCACAAAGTTTGATGACGAAGTGCCATTTCATCGGCTACAAGGGTACATAATAACCGTTTGTCTGATAAAGAGCTCTTTTTCTTTAAAATTTCAAAAGCTGGTTGAGTAAACCCAGGCGAGGATGAGGTATTTTCATACCACTTGGATAACACACGTGGGTGTGGCAAAGCAGTATGAAACACACTTCTTACATATTTGTAGGCAGCGGCAGAATAAAAATTTAGTGTAAGTGCAAATTTTCTTAGAGCGGGTGTATATTTTGCTCGATAAGACTTTTTTGAATTCTTTTTTAAATATATTCTATTTATTAAATCAATGACTTCGGATTTTAACTTTAATTGTAAAAATTGTTCCTTTGAAATGTAATCTTTTGTTTTTAAATCTTTCAATATTACTGCAACTTTGGCTATCCGTTTCTTTAACCTTTTATTACATTGTGTAAGGGTTTTGTTTCGTTTTTGCAACTGTTTTTTTTGAAATGTTAACAAACGCACACGTTTTCTAAGTGCTGACTTTCTTGGTGATTCTAAAATTTCTTCTAGCTCCGGCAAACTGACATTGTCTAGACTCGACGGAGAATTCTGAACATTTTCAATGGTTTGTCCCTGAAAAAGAAATTATTATTAGGTATGGCATGATCAATCACGAATTATGTACCTATTGCAGCTTAGTCGTTTGTAATCACATTAGGCAATTTCATTATTAAATAGGATAAGAGGAATAGCGATTATGTCACTAAAAATATTTATTTAAGTAGTTTTAATAAGTCATCATAATAATATAAAGGTTGTAAGTTTGGTTATGGTTGCAATTTGTCTAAATCTAAACTCGAACTAGGAGGAATTCGCGGGCGGAAATCAAAAATCAAAAAATGACCACGAATAAAAAATAAATACATGCATATATGCATACAGGTAAATTTACCTCTATAAATGGAACAGCATTTTTATTTAGTAGTATTCGTCCTTTTTTCGAAATATATTTGTGCTCAGTTTTGAAGTGATTGCTGCAGATTCTGCTACTTTTTGATGGTACCCAGTCTGATTCGCTTCTCTGTTCACGAACAATTGCTATCCAATCTTGAAGTCTGACCTGGTCACACGGAAACCTATTCAATAAATAAAATAAAAACAATAGTAATTAATCACAATAAAAACTAGTATTATTATTATTGTATAATAAATTAATACTTACTTTTTAAATATTTATTACATTAATAAAAAGGATATAAAAACGAAGTATAAATAAAGAAGTGAAGTTTAATGTACGCATTTACATCGCCATCAATATTCGCATCTGCACTAACTAATCTATGTCCGCTGTACACGCATCCTTATCGCTCTCGCGTCAAATCTAAATATCTCTTTCTCTCTCTATCAGAATATGGCGTCCTTGCGTCAATTATTATGTTATTTGGAAAAATAATTTAAATAACACTAAATCTAAGTATCTTTGCATACTCACATGTGATATGAGATTCCTTGTGTTTTGTTTACTTTAGCGTCGTAATTGGTACACTTCCGAAACACACACGATGGCATTTTTATTTTTTTTTAACAAGAACACAACAACCTACGGCGTGTCACGCTCGTGATTGCGCTCGACGCAGACTAACTACTAAACGTCCTAATTGGGTGGTATTTGAGTCTTTACAACGCGCGCGCTTGTAACAAATCTATACTATAAAAAATCATTACATTTTTCAAATCGATTACATTTTTGCATTTATATACATTTCTGTCTTTGAACTGTATAACACCAAGGGCATTGACATCAATTTTCAGTGTTAACACTGTTGTCCCAATAAATCGCGCGATTATTATTCGCGTAGGTGTCTTTACGACTCTACAATGTTAACTTGGAACACAATACATGCGATGCAATTGAAATCCGTATGACGCGCCAGGACGGTACTCATTAGCCACTGAGGGACGAGGGGGGGGGTTAGGTGACACAACACCACGAGGAATGAGTGATCGTCCGTCAGAGCCGGCGCCCGCGCACCTCCGATAGTGTTCGCGTTTAGTTGTGTGTCGGCCGCGGTTGAATGCAGACGTGAGCGCGGCATGTGATGTGAATGTGTTGTGTAGTGCTAAGGATGCGCGGCGAGGCGGGCGGCGCACGCGGCAAGGCGGGGGCTCGGACCAGCGGCACCAACTATCCGCCCATCAGCGCCGCCTACTGGCTACCGCCGTCGAACCCAACCCCCTACCACGTACCAGGTTCGGTGATAACCCCCCATTCATTCACACGTGCATTGTAGTGTTGTTAGCCTGTTGTCGGCCAAGTCTTTATGCTCCGGTGGATCATCCTTGACACAAAGTGTATGAATGACTGACGCTGCTATCTTACCCACTGAAGTTTTTGTACGTTGTCTGCAATTTTTTTCCCCTTTTGAAACGGAAAGCGTGTCTGGCATTGACCGATATGCCGCCTGAAAAACAATACGTCTCCGCTGACGCAAGATATTATAACTCCGTGGAAATTAAGTGACATTTGTATTTTTTAATTTTCTTTATTTTCGTCTCGTTCCGAGAAAATTGGAATGGACGGTTAATAATTAGTTTTGTTTAACATTTGAAACTCTTTTCTTGTTGTAATTTAATTTTAATTAAAATTAATATTTTTGAAAATTGTAATGACTTCTCGTTATCGCGTTTCTGGTTTTCGTTTAGTGTTTAGTAATGTATTTGAGTTGAGAGCTTGAAATATTTGAAATTGATTGGGAATTCCGTAATACGTAATCGGCTTGTTAATTGCCTCTAGTGGGAAACTAGAACAATACCTGTGTCGCAACACTATTTACGATATTGGCGCGAACTAAAGAACAATGTTTTAGTAAAGTTTGCACAAATTCTTGGAATACTGTTCGTTTGTTGGAATACTAATCGAACGTCTCAAGGCCTGTCTTCGGAATTAATCTTGACATACCTATTATCGAAATAAAACAAAGCATTTTACGGTTTACTACACTTCTTACTTCTAATGTTCTACATAATTTATTATTAAACAATAACTTAGCAATAATGTAGACTTTCCTTGTCTCTAATGTATGTCAGTCGTGCCTTTGAGCGTTCTTGTAATAATGCAATAGAATATTCATACATTTGATGCTACACCTGTTATAGAACATTTACATTATGTAAGAGATCAGATTTATGGCTTCAACAAAATCGGTGATGAGATTTTCTGACCTGGGAATCGAACCTGGGAAATATCTCATGCACGTCAACTAAAAGATACAACTAGAACTTTCTAATTTGGTGCACTTAATAAAGCATCTCCTATGTATCGATCTATTCACTTTTTAATCCTATAGTCATTAACTCAGTGACGCAATCCATCAAATAAAATACGCAATAATACCTTCAAATAAATGACAATTAGTCAAGTACTTATACATGAGACAACATTAAATATCTCATTAGAATTCAAAGACTCTAGGAATCTAATTAAGATCTGATTAAGCACTTTGATATGTCTGTAGACATTAATGATGAATAATACTGTTTATTTATTTCTACGTTATTATAATATCTACATGAGTAACCTATGTAGTTCTATTAATAGTTATTTTATCTAAAGGAAAATTCAGGTCTATGCTCTATCCTTAACTAAATTGTTTGGCATATACGGTAATAGCTAGCCTAGTAACGAACTTAAAATATAAACCACTCTAAATAAAATTTAAAAAATGTAAAATTCCTGAAAAGTCGAGTCTTTAGTGATCTCATACATAAATGACATTAACCATAAGAAGTTATACAGCAAAATGAGCTTAAACAATAACAAAATTTATTACGTCAAAACCAATAATATCGTCTTCAATCCAAAAATTGGTACTATATACTAATATCGTATATGTAGTTGAATTCGTAACATTAGTCTAAACTAAACGCAACACAAATCACACATTAACACTATTGTTAACCAAAGCCGAGCGCTGAAATAAACATGTTTTGTTTCCTTTTGCATTATCCTCGTAGGAACATCAGTTGAGCGACGGCCATTAATTACTCGCTGTCAAATGTAACGGTTATATTTAACTCGAATGTTGCCAACTGTTCCAAAACTTTTCCCCTTAAAACGATTGTAAAAACCTACAATTTCACCGTAGTTCTTCATCGATTCGACCAAGTTATCAAAAGTGTATTTTTGTTAGTTTAATTAATTGATGGACTTTTTTTATAAATACCAATAATAATGGTGAAATTAAAGGCTCCAAAACAGCCTTATAGGGTGGTTTAAGATGGCTATAAGGAGGTTTTGGAGTGCCCGTCTACCCTAAATTCGGGGAGAAACTATCCCAGTTGGCATTACTATTGAACTCTCAGTTCAGAAGTGTGGGTGATTGAGATGCAGTTGATAGATCTATGAGCTGTATCAACGATGACAGAGAGCGTAGTGCATGAAATGTCATTAACATGTATTTTGATCACGTCTAGACTGCAGCGTAATCTTTGTGTATCTATGGATAATTCTAGGAATTTTGGAGGATGAAATTAGGGCAGACTGTGATTAATATAGGCGTATAAGTCTATCATGTCTGCAATTAGCTCACCTGCAGGTAAAGTTGGATGTAGGTATGGGATTGGATTGTTTTCTCACTATATTTTCCTTCTTCGAATGATAAAAGAAAAGGTGAAGGTTACAAACAACTGCGGAGTGGCGTTGCTTGTCATAGTGTGATTAGCGGTCGAATGGTCACATAGACCATGGACATAGACCGTAGACATAGGTACACAGACCAAAGGAAAGTTACATAGTTCATCAATGAGTAGTTTATGTTAGTGATTATATATCTTCTTTCTTTTTACACAGTCTATCTGTATCTCTTTTTTTTTTATTCTAACTCTCCCGTAACGGGCCTGCTGGAAGAAATTTCTTTTGAGATAAGCTGTGCCCTTGTATGTGCAATTTTTTTCTATTATTTATTCTTGTCTGTGTTTTATGCGTAGGTACATAAACTGTTAAATAAATAAATGATCGAAATTCATAGTAAAGAAATATAAAATAGTAAAATCTCTCAAAATTTTACATTTAAAATCAATCTATAGATGTTAGGACGTATTACTCACCCGAAACAATAGTCTACCAACTACCTAATTTATACATTCCTAGACACACTATCAGCAATACTAAACAGACCTTCGAATTTATAATTGGATTCAAACAATTCACAAAGTCTGGAAGACCAAAATTGAATTACTTATTCCGATCAGAAATGCTTCGTTGATTGAACAGGTCAAACGTAATGCGATGAGTTTGGTCGTGTTTTATTGAATTCTTTCGTCAAATCGCTTCGCGGGTGAATGAGTGAGTGAGTGATTGAACGGCGAATGAGTGAATATTGAGGATTAGGTTTTCATTGTTGAACGCATGAAATGTTCTTTTTGGTGGCAGGGGAGGACGAAATTGTGAAGGTAGAAAATTTGACAAGCTCAATAAATATTGGATTATAACTTCTTTTGATCAGCTAAATAGTAAGTATTCTCTAAGGAGATATTAATCAAGTTACCCTACTTTCAATAAAAAACCACTCGCATCCTAGATTCAAAGTGTATATGAGTACAATTAAATTACTAGCTTCCTTGAGTGGTGTCACCCGCGTAACGTGGGAACTAATCCACCGGATTTAAAAGAAGTTTATAACCTACATCAATAAATGACCAAAGATATCCAAAGAATAAAGCATACAATAACACAAAAATTCATACCTTTAAGTCTTTATGCTGCTTATTATCCTTTCTATATTCCCTAGAACTTCAGTGGGATTGCCAATGATTTCCCAAAAATAAAAATATAACCTCCTTCCCAACGAAAATGTTTTCTCATCGCAAACTCCGAACAACAGTTGAATGTCGATAATTAATTTGAATTGCTAATTGATCTTTCAACTGTGACGTCACTTGCATTATTTGGCATGCAGTCTTCGCTCGTTCCGAATCGATGGCGATCCGTAATCAATGAATTCGATTACACAATCGTTACATTATATATACTTACTTACTGAAATACATTATATGTAGTTAGTGAAATACGTAGTTGCCTTTCAGAACTGTGTACGTTGCAATAATGTTAGTACATAATATAGCTTCGTAATGTGAGTAGCCAAGATTTTTTTTGCGTCGTCGTCAAATTCCTAACCTTTGACAAGCAATATTGCGGTCGGCGAATCCGATTGTTTTATTAGTTGTTTCTATTTTAATTTAACTCTTGATCTTAATCTACTGTACATCTGAGCTTGATAATTATCTTAACAAGACAGTCGGAAATCGTACCATGCTATCCAAAAACAAAGATCCTAAAATTATGATGGATGGACGGATGAATCTAAACCACGTGTTATCTCATGGTCACATAGTGTTAGCAGGTTCTTTAGCTAGTCTTGAGACTATGAAGGCAGGTAAAACCGGTGGCCCAAACTAGATTAAGCCAAAGGAGGAAGTCCATTGCCCTACATTGAAACAATGAAAGCTAAGTTACTACAACAAATCAATCACAATGACATCTTGCTCACCAAAAGATGAGCATCAGCCGTCAACAGCACACTTCCAAAACAATGACGGGTGCATCAACATTGGATAAATAAACTTTGTATGACAATCGCATTCCATTGCTGCATGTTTGTATGAAAGCCGTCTGTCGCGCTAAATAAATAAACAATGGACAGCGAAAGAATCTTTGCGACTGTGTAAACATTGTGACTTGTAATGATTGAAGCATTTTATTGATACTAGGTTAGTCATGCTAGTGTGTCAATAAGAGACTAATTTTCTACACTAATATAATGAAATGAAAACATTTTGTTTGTTTATTAGTACCTTAATACTCTGAAACAACTTAAGCGATTTGAAAAATTGTTTCTTTATTGGGAGCTAGACTATCCCCGAGTAACATAGTATATATTTTGTCCTGATACGGGAAGAAGTTCCCCGGGTGAGTGGGAAAGCAGCTAGTCTTTGATATAGAGAGTCACGTAAGTATGAGATGAATTCTTGAAGAAAGTAAAAATTGTGAAGCAAATACAGTCATTTTTCATACGAAACAATTAACCGCAGAAAATCGTTTCGCTGTAGAATAATTGAGTTAAATGAACTTGTTTATTTATTATATTCGACTAATAGTTTCAGTAAATGATATTACCTCTATAATCGGAACTTCAATATAAAACAAATAAAATATTTAATTAATGACTTCCCATGTAGCGGTTGATACAAAATGTTATTACATTATATACGTTAATTAACGTAGTCATTATTTCGGACCGCATTGAAAGTAATGTAGGCTTGGGTATGTAACACCGGTAATTCGCTAATTGAGTAATGGAGGTAACTGCTAATTTATTGCAAATGTATTATTCTTTTTCATCGTAGGTATTTTAAATCAATGTGTTTACTTTTTATTGAAAATTGATTAATTAATTAGTTGAACCTTTTATAAATACCTACGGTTGAGAACGGTTCTCTCTAGTGACCCTGATCTACGACACGAATCGTAGGTCATGGATTTCGATACGAATCAGGCTTTCATTTTATTATCACTTTTGATTAAATAATCATAAATGCTTAAATAATTTAAGATGACATTTACCCTTGCCAAGAAAGCTAAGACAAAGTATTAACGATTTTTTTGACATATCTTAGCGTTCTCCGTACGACAAATCTGTCAATTCACATTGCGAATTTTTTGAACCAACTTTAGTTGCATAACAGACAGCTATTGTATTGTAAGATATTGAAAGATTGTCGAGGCTTTTAAAAACTTAATATTTTTCTATAATTCCAGTATTGGTGATGAAACATTGCAACAACTGCAAGTTTTTAAGTCACGCAAACGGTCACTGCAGTTCTAAACAACTAAAAACGCGCCAAAAAACATAATGTCCTAACCAATTTGTACGCAATTCCCAAACGTGAACTATACAAGGGAACAGAGGCAGTTTCCATTGTTAGGCGATAAATTAGAAATCTCGCCGAGCTCTGGAATCGTTACAATTAGTCCTCGCTTCTAGTTTAGCAGTCATGGCACAGATTAAAGAGAATAGATGCATCACAGAGCGCTGCCGATTAAATACGACTGGTTAGGGCTGGCTGTTAGAGAGAATTTTTGACAGCTTTTATTAAATTAATTTTTGGGTATCGGGAGATATTTGTGGGAATTGAGTTTGCTTGATTTTACAATCTTATGTTTAGCTTTACATTATAAAAAAAAAACAAATCTTTAAAATATTAAAAAATTGGCGTCTTCAATTTATCCGATAATCATGGGTTGTACATTTACTTTCTTGGATGTAGGAATATTAATTTTAGCCAAAAATAGCTCTTAAGGTTCGTATACTTTTATACTTTTATCTTTAACTAGCTTCTGCCCGCAGTTTCACCCGCGTCCCGGATGGTGACAAAAACTATCCTATGTCCTTGTCCCGGGTCTAAGCTATTTCCCCTCTAATTTTCAGCTTAAATGGTTCAGCTGTTCTTGAGCTACAAAATGTGTAACTAACACGACTTTCTTTTATATACATACTTACTCTAATTGCAAAAACTAAATTAATACCAATATAATAATACTTCATTGTTTATTCGTATGTTGAAGGGTTTTTCATTCAGTACTCATTTGTTTTGTTAACCATTACCCGTTAACTGCCTATAAACGGCTCATGAACATAGCTTTCAGTGAACGGCGTCATAACCGCATTTCAAGTACTTTACTAGGTCATTAGTCATTAATGTTTTCATAGTGATTGTGGTGTAATAATATACTTACATTGCATAAGTACAATATATCGTGTAATGATATCGTCGTATAACAAGCTGTACCGTTATATCTATTTAAAAAAACGTATAATAATTTTCGTATAGGCTTGTATGTATAATTTAATATGCAATTTTATATAATAAAAAATATCGACAGTCAACATTGACAACCCTAATCCCAAACATTCCGCCGGCTAACGCGACACATCGCACCAATTCGACGTTTTACCGTGGTTAAGCTATTACGTTTACACGGCTCGCTTAGTACGCACGATACAGTCGCGTGTCGCTTCACAGCCGTCAATGTATGCGAAACTTAAACATGTTGTACTAACACGAAGAATCGATCGCAATACGATGTTGGCATTCGATATTATTACCCGAAGCTTTACAACGAATTCGGGGATTAACGTGCGAAAAATGCAATTTTTGTTGAATGCTAAACGATTTGGGTTTTAATCACCTTTTTTAATGGAGTGATGAAGTGCAACCGTACGAGTTATGGATATGTTAAACTTTCTGTGATGGTGAACTGTGTGAATTAACTTCGCGAATTCTGTATGTATGGGTTTTGTAATTTTTATTACCCATGATAGATTGATTGAAATTATTTACTTCTGCTTTAATACAATTAGACGTTCTCCCTTTGGCTTTGCTCTCCATAGGTAAATCTAGAAAGAAGTTCTGGGAATTTAAGAAGATCAATAAATTCTAATATATTCTTCAAATACATATTAGGACAATCCGGGGAATCGGCATATTTTTCTCTGAATTGTATACATACCAATCATAATACTCAAGATGTTATTTATAAATACTTGTATGATTAAGTTCATCATTAGTCTTAAATTCAATGACTCCAAAAGTGACTAATCGATGTATTTCCGACTTTACATCAACCTGGTCAAGGTTGACACTTATTTCTCAGTGGCATCGTATTGCACTTCACTAGAACTTAATAACTCAATTTGTTATTAATACTTTCTTTCATCACTATAAAGTTAATAGTAATACACATCTTAAACTTTTCAACAACGGTCTAACTCACATTTAGGTTTCTAAAGTGCTCTATAAGAATATTCTACAGAACGCTTACATTTCCCATAGATTGTTCGTATGAGTAAGCCTCTTAGAATAAATGAATTAATTGATTTGAATAAAGGGAATATTGGGTGGGTTTTAATTGGTAATAAGACTCCTGACCCTTCAATTTAAGAGAATAGACTCAACGATGATTTTCCAACTCCCAAAAAAACCCCACTACCTACAACAGGTCATAATAATAAATAAATAATAATAATTTATTTATTTCAAGTAACATAGACTCATATACAAAAAATCCATTTACACAGTCACATTTAAATATTCATAAATTACACAATACACCTAATTCAACATTAAAACACAAAATATTAAATTACATTATTAGTTTAAATTAAATGTCAAAAAACACAGTTACTAGGTACTGATTGCTCTGCTGCAAACCCCCACTGCAAGCTACACGCGGCGGTCAGACCATGGCCAAACTCGTCACATGCCGCTCACAACAGTGATTTACACCAGAGCAATCGAGTCTATCAGCAAGCGTGGCCAGCATGCTGTTAGCGCTCCCCCGCACCCGCCTCACCAACGACGTGCTTCTCTTGCGCATAACAGTGTGGAAGCAATCCACACGAGCAACCGCAAACATACTCGATGCGCTACAGTAGCGTGGAAGCCCCAACAGCATCCTAAACGCGTTATTGAACTGAACACGAAGGGCACTGTACGATTTTTGCGTGTAGTCGGTCCACAGTCCGCAGGCGTACAGTGTGGTACAGTATGCTCTGAAAAGAGTTATCTTAACCTCCGCTGAGCACCGAGCAAACCTACGGATCACCATGTTCACTCTGACCGACAGCGCGATAATGGTGAATAATTTTATTTTCGTATTTTCCCATAGTCACTTATCAACAGGAATCTATAGGGTGGTCTATACGACACAAAAACTTAACGCGTTAGTCACAAGCCATGTTTGAACAATGGATCCATGTCGCAACGTTTGTTTTAGTCCTTGTGTGTGTGTGTGTGAACATTATCAGTACCTGCATATGCATACACTTGACGGTTAAATTATTATACTTGCCGCTTGTAGACTCACGTTGACATTATTTTGTGTATGACGGTTTCACTTTTTGGTGGTTTACCTCTAGAAAAACTTTTGCAATTTTGAGTCACGCAAAACGAGGAAATATAGAATGCAGCAGGAGAATCTTTGAATAGATATCCTTACTTAACTGGCCTTAGAAAAAATAAGATAACTACTCTTCATAAAACCTAGACATTAGAATGGTCCTCAAAACTGCAAAAACGCAAATTGCAGACAGACTTGAGGACAAAAGTCATCATAATGTAATAACAATATTACGACCATTACGTCAATCAGTACCTTCGCACACCTTAAAATAGAATCACATAACACTTATATCAAGTATCTTGGAGCGTCATCAAAAAAAAACAGTATGCAAACAGAATGCCATAACAGAGTGGCCATTGTAATCGTAACTTACAGCAGACGACACGTTTGCGTAACGAGAGACGACACTTGAACAAACATAGAGTAGCTTTCGGATAATGTTGGGTGTGCTGTGCATACTTAATTTAAAAAAATGGTGGGGAGTTTACCGAAATTGTTGTGGGTGAAGCTTTTGAATTTGTTGAAGATACAAGCCCTGATTCTTCTTCATCTTCTTCCGTTCCTGTTCCCAAGTTATTTGCGTCCTTTCTGTCAGCCGTCATACTAAAATCCAAACATCATCAAACATCTTTCTAATTCATGACCCCTTTCAGGCAGTCAATCCATCTCTTCTTAATCCACCTCTGCCTCCCCATCCATCCACATTCATACTCAACACACTCTTTAAAGCGTGTACTACAAACCCCGGTTAAAAACCCTAAAATCTTAACTATCGCCTATAAAACTCGTTTAGGCTAGTAATCCGTTAAACGTCATGCTCAAAACGAGGCGTACGCAACACTTGTTCAAACATGTGAAATTTTTAATAGGCTTTAGAAAAGAAAATAATTTTGGAACAAGTTGATGTGTTATCTAGGTATATATGAATATATTTTTGGTCGCAGGCATCTTTTATTATACTTAGGTAATCTATTTTTCACATCTCAACTTACACGTGACTAAAGAGCTCACAACAGTGATTGTTAGTTAGAAATTAAAGCGCTTAATTAATTCATTTACAAAGCAAAGTTACACGACGATATAAATTAGCATTCACAGAACACAGCGACACAGGTGTCCTACCAGAATCGCAATTCAGAAACTTCACCGAATCCGGTCGCGTCAACCGTTCACTTCCCGTAACCGGAACCGTATCAAAAACTTGAAACGCCACGGATACGACATACGATGTACGTGAGGACTGATTTGTGGTACACCGAACGCAAGCCGAATAAATGCCGAAGGTTCACGAAGTTGCTGATGCAAATTATGGTGATATGATTTAATTGCGAAAGTTCGCGGATTTGTGTCTGATTCATACTAAGCTTTCAACAAGCTTATAGTGTCATTTTTGGGTATCAAGCAAAATGCTTAATGCAGTAAATCGGTTATAGTTCTTTGTTCTTAAACTCCCATCGAGCTTTTAATTAAGTTAACTTGATCACACACTTTCTTTAAAGTGCCAGTATGAGAATATCACTAAGCATTCCCCAAGGAACTATCCTAGACCACACCCAAAAAAATAAATCAGAAAACTCTAATTCGACAAAACCCAGTTCAGAATTAACACGCCACAACATGTATCACTGGCTTAATTGTACGAAATCCACTTGAAACCGTGATCTACGCCGTGACGTGTGTATTTCTAAACTTACTAACGACCTTCTAAGCGTGGTCGGTTCAAACAGCCAAGTTTTAATTGAGTTGCAAAACAAAAGACGGGACGGATGCCACTGTCCTGCTCCCCCCCTTAACACCCCCTCTTGTAGTAAATGCGGATGTCTGTGACTTGGAGCTAGAGATTTACGATCCTAGAAACGTTGCTTGGATGCCTGTATGCAAGTGATATGTGTCTAATAAAAACTATGGGAGAGCGGAAGATAATTTTAATGTGCCCGGAATATATTAGTGTTAGGAAGTCTGTCGGCGGGTTGCTCTTTTTTTGCTGACAATGCAGTGAAAAATAAAGAAGGCCTTGTTGGTTCAATGTTAGAAGCTAAAATGTGTAGAAAAGGGTTAGTTTTACAACACAATTGTAACAATATAATCTAGTCTAGCAATTTCTGTTAATAAATATTCATTACAGCAGTTTAGATTACGAACATGATGTCATTCTCACGATTGGGCTTTCAGGATTGTAAGTGTTATTACCTCTTATGATAACGGACCGCAATCGACCTTCAAAAGGGCAGGTTATCAGTTTAATCTACAAGGACCGTAGAACTAATGAGTGCCGTTATTGAACATTTGACATCATGATGTCTACAACAAAGTGTGGTTTCAATAATAACTGAAAAACTAAACTACCTCTATGTTGTTGCATTGTGCAATTTCACACACAACGCATGTTGTATAATATTTCTTCTCACGACATAATAACCTCTAAACGATACGTACAAAAATAAAATCTTCGGAAATAGTAACAGCGTGTATTTAAATTTTTTCGCTTGCAAATAAAACACGAATTGACATAGTTTCCTGGAAATAGCCCGCATGCATGCATCGTCACATACATGCATAAGCTTGCATGACGCAAACCCCTTTGCTACTTACAACTATATAGAATTTGACGTTTAGTATGAAATATTAGACTTTTATTTCTATGGCCATGCATATCGTGGCGTTTGACGGCTTGTAAACGCCAAGAAAATTATATGCGGCAACATTTTCTTAGAAAAATGCCTCATTGTATACCTGCTGTTTTTGCGTTGGCCATGATTCAATACACATTATCATCGATAGCAGGCATATTACCGGTTTTTAAACAAAATTTTTGTTCAAATAAGCTCTCCATATTCTGAGATTTTAAATTAGTATTCTCTTAGCAGACTTCATTAGAGAACACGGACTCACATGGACTGTTAATAGTCGTTACCTAATAACCCAATGGTTCGTTTGCATTGATTGTGTGTCAACATGTACCCTTCGACCTTTCTATACATTGTAAGCAAACGTTGTGGACGAACCATTATTAGCATTGTAAGATTTGTTTTGCACTGATGGTCAAAATGTTTTCACAATTTCTTTCCTTAATGCTCCTTTCAATCATTTTTGCTATATTTTTTAAATGCATTGGGCCGATTGAACAGGAAAGCAAAACAAAACTTAAAACGTCTTCCAAAATTTAAAAAACTTTTTAGACCAAGACCTTCAAAAAAGAAACAAAATTGTTGTCAGCATTTTTTCTCATTCGCAACCATTTGGGCTTGACTGTAGCTGGCAGAGGCGCCTAGATCCTGGTACAAGGTACGATCCACAGATCATTATCAGCTCTGCTTCCGTTCCGACAGTTTACTTAAGAGCAAGGAGCGTGTACTTAGGTACGGTGCTATGATGAGATGAGATAAAAAGTGGTGGAGCGGAGCGAAGCTGTGTACATAGCAAAAATAGGAATGCAGTAAATATTGTTAGGTATATTTTTCTTAAACATAAGCTTTTCAAAATTGCACACATTAAAACTATAACAATTGATGATCTATCCTTTCAAACGTACATGTTTAGCACATGGAACGTGTCTTAGTCATAGTATTTTATTGGAACAAGTCACATAATAATACTACACAAACACACAAAAAAAATTTATATCCCTGTAAGATCACCAACAATACAAGGAACAGCCAGTAGTCCGATATAGACAGCTATCATAAGAACAGTTAGCATGGCAATCTATACTAATCTATACTAATATTATAAAGCTGAAGAGTTTGTTTGTTTGAACGCGCTAATCTCAGGAACTACTGGTCCGATTTGAAAATTTCTTTCAGTGTTAGATAGCCCATTTATCGAGGAAGGCTATAGGCCGGTACGGGAAGTAGTTCTCACGGGATGCGGGTGAAACCGCTGGCAGAAGCTAGTATTAAATAAACCTTGTGTTCCTTACAAAAAATAGACTTTAATACTATTTCCTCTCTTCTTAGCTGTCTCAAACATCCTCAGCTCCCGGTAAGACCGTATCCCTACACTCAGCGATGTGCCTTATCAGCCCACCTCTGTTGGCAAAGGCAACATGGACGCCACGCCAAGTAATTTAATATCAACCGATATCATAGAACTTGAGTGTTTTGTAAACTTTCCAGTGGTTACCGAGTGGGTCTCATCGACTGGATTGAATTCCTTTTGTATGTTTGATTATAGAGTCTATTGTAATTGACTAATTTTATTATCGCATTCACTTAATTTTGTAGTGGGTTAATTTGAGTCAATGTCATCGGTTTGACAGATATCACTTGAAGATGAACTAATTAACTATAACTCTCCTGCCCTTAACCCCAGTTCATTTAAGGATTGTGCATCATGTCTCATCTGATTTACTCCATATTCTCTTCAATACTTCTACTATGTGTGACGTCAACTTACAAGTGTCCGTATTTATGCAAAATGGAACCACACAGCAAACACACACTTTTGAGATATCAAAGGGTTTACAAAAACATGTGCAGCACTGTTAAATGAAGTAAAATTACTATTTATTTTATTTAAATATGTTGATAAATTACTGAATTTAGTATGTGTATATAATTTTTTGTTGATTACTGGTAAACCTTCAAAATAATTAAGAAATCGTGCATGTGGTTCCTTTAAACATTAAGTAATTAATAGGTTTTCTCATATACAAAAAAGAACCATAATCTAGGGATTTGTTGATATAAATGAAACAATGTGATTTATAATCGGGATAAAGGTGCTCTCCCTATATTAACATCTACAGCATTACCAAAGAAGTTTCAAAATAAATTGAGTTTGGTGAGTCTCTTTCTATGTATATTTCCCGCAGTTATATATGGTGACTTAGTTAGTATAGTTTTTAACCCTGATACATTTTACCTTACTTTTCGATCGTATTGTTTTAAATTTGAATTCAGAATACCATACGACATGGAGCTACGCCTAACATGTCGGATATGCGCCTCGTTAAAGGCAATTGAAAATAAAGGTAATTAATTTAATAAATTAATTTAATAACGCGTGTTGCCTCCATGGGCATCTACCACAGCTCTCATACGATTAGGCATAGAGTTTATCAACCGCTCTATGAAATTTTGAGGGATCATCTCCCATTCCTCCTCTATGGCAGTTTTCAACTCCTGCATCGTCTGGGCAACTGGCTGACGAGCCCTAACACGTCTTTTTAGCTCGTCCCACATGTGCTCAATGGTGTTCATGTCTGGGCTTCTGGCTGGCCAGTCCATAACTGTGATGTTCACATCCCGAAGATATTCCCTGACGATGCCGGCCGCATGGGCTCTTGCATTATCATACATAAAAAGGTAATTTTTGCCCACATAGTCCGCGTATGGTATCACGTGAGGTTCTAAGCACTCACGAATATACCTTTCAGCATTTAATGTTGGCAGCCGTGGTCCTGTAACAACCTCAAGTTGAGTTTTGCCCCTGGCGGATATACCGCCCCAGACAGTCCATGAGCCACCGCCATAAGGAACCCTCTCTTCAAAGCAGCATTGTGCGAAACGCTCTCCCTTACGTCGGTAGACCTTCTTCCTTCCATCATTGCCATGTAACACAATTTTAGACTCATCGGGAAAGAGTACACGGCTCCAATCTTGCTGTGTCCAATTTAAATGATGGCGTGCGAAATGAAAGCGCGCTGTTCGGTGGGCTCGCGTTAGTTTGGGCCCATTAGCTGGCTTGTGTGGTACCATATCGCGTTCTTTTAACACACAGATACTCCGTGGAAGTTGGTTTTGTATCTCAATGGAGGTAAGGTGACGATTTCTCAAGCTGGTCGTCACGATGAATCGATCCTGCCTTTCAGTTGTGACCCGAGATCGTGGCCTTCCTTGGCGACGAACAAAGCTGCCAGTCTCTAGGTACCTCCGATAAACATTTCGGACCGCAGATCGACTTAAATTAAGTTGAGCACTCACGTTTCTTTGGCTGTGTCCGGCCTGAATAAGCGCCACAGCTTGGGCGGCGACTTTAGGTGAAGTATCCATAGATTATTGATAGAACCTCACCTTAATGTTAAGAATAAGTAATGTTTGTTGCAAAACCAAAGATATCAATAACTTTTTTCAAGAATTAAAGCCAAGTAAACCAATAAAACCAAGTTTGCTTAGTGTTCGTTTGTTTGATATCAACAAACAGGCTCCAAATTGTCTTTTGTTTCTTTAAATTCTGTGTTCTAAATTCAAAAAAAGACTATGAAATTGTGAATGTGCCAGGTTCAAAACTGCATAAAAACGTTTTGCTCGACCAAATATAAAATTTTAGCTAGGACCAAACGAAACTGAAAATACAAGGTGGGCCAATAGATGTTGGACACATCTATTGGCCCACCTTGTATTTTCAGTTTCAGAAGATTTATATCGTTGAATGTCGCCTATTTTTACCTGATGACGTTTGACGTTTTACTTTGAAACTGCACTTTGAGCCATACCATCAATGAAATAAAGTAAATATTTCGTTGTTTAAAACGAGAAATATTAAATCAATCATGTCATTTTTGTACCTTTGAGTGGAATCACATGCTAGTGGTTCTACTGTTTAACAATATTTATTTATACAAGATAGAACCGAATGTTTGTGGTTCCCTTTTGCAAAACAATATTAGCAAATAAATAATAAAAAAATATTTTACGCATAACGATACCACAGAAATTTGGTTCTATTTTGTGTATTAAAAATAATCGTTAATAATAGAAATATGTTTGATGTATAACGGTACCAAGCATGCGTGGATCTTTTTTGTATAAAATTACATGATAGTACTATCGTTTATTTGTTTGATCAATAGAGTCATACTGTGCCGTGGTTCCGTTTTGCTTTACAAGTAACGTTTATTATTGCTGTTGGTTCTGTTCTGCTTTTAATATACCTTCTTTCCAAGGGGAAAATCATGTGGTTCTTTTTTGTATAAGAATTTAGACCACTTTTACATTAGTATTCTTCAAAAAAAGGAAAAAACGAAATTTGTCGAGTGGTTCCATTTTGCATAAATACGGACAAGTGACATTCTTTCCAGCCATATCGTCTTTCACACCTCGGTTGTCCCTTTCCTCCATCTATATTTACCAACTGCTCTGTAAGCATAAATCAGAGTTAATGCAATTTGGAATGCAAACAATATTTATCTTTTAAATTCCCATCAATCTAGCCTGAATGACAAATGAAACGCGAAAAATTACACCAACAATAATAATAAATGGAAAATCAGAGAATTCGGCAAATTATGTTATTGTGGTGTCCACACAAAACCGGACATGAAACCGCTAAACACTACGGAGCATACAAAATAGCTTTGAAATTACGTCAGTGGTGCCAGTGCAAACCGCGGGAATAATTTAAAACAAGCTTACTTTATTGGGGTTGCCTGTGTTAAAAAAGCAACACCCATTTAGTCATGTGAACCGGAGCCATAATATGGGTCAAATGATGAGGAAAATTGTGCCTAAAATAAGTAACAATAACAGTGTATTCGTTAACCAATGCGAAGCTTTTGTGCCTTTTGCAGGAAGATTCATGTAATTTCCTCTTAGATTGTAGCTATCAGTTCTAAATATGACATTTGCGGTTGCCATATTTATATTTAACACATATTGGTAATTAAATTAATAAAAGAAAAGTCTATTGCTGTCCAAGTTTAAAATAGAACTTGGGCAGTTTGGATTCCTTTTATTGACTCCTCGGAAAGGACAAACCGCAAAAGTCTGCAGGCTGAAGTTAACGAATCAGAATAAGGACAAAGCTTGCATACGTATCCAGTATTCTATATAGTAAGGCTGTTAGAACGAAATAGATATACTAATATTATTTCAGTATTTTATAGCCCATTTATATATAGGCTATATTTTATCCGGATCGAAGTTCCCACCGAAGGCGATTCCGATGTCGTAGCAATTGTCCTTGCAACAGACGCCACTAAATTCTCATACACATACGAGTTTCAGTAACAATCCGAAAGGCAACCGTCGAAACTATTTGTCGTTGAATCTGCATACTTACCGTTTACGGAAGAGTTTGCAATTGATGGCCCGTGCCGCGGGCGACTTCGACTTTGATAAGACATTGTTTGGCCACGCAAGCGGCGTTCGATCGTTCGGTATTTATTCGATTTTGGCATGCATTTTTAGCACGGAACTGTATTGTACGGAATGAAATAGTAGTAGTAGGAAGGTTACGTAAATGTCGGTGTTCTTCGTTTTAAATTGTATACTGCATACATTCACATTGTTTTAATAGTGTATAAAGTAAAATTTAGACCAGAAAATGTAGGTTAGGTAACTTTTATTGCTAAAAGAAATTTACCCACTTTTGAACTTACTTGCCTACATACAAATAAGCACCATTCAGTTATTGCCACCGGCGTTTTTTCAAATATTTACGACTGCGATACCTAGGGGTATTTTTGGAGTGAAGTGTACCATACTCGGGCAATATGGACACAACCAAAGTCAGATGATGCGTGATAGCTTGACGGTGTTCCCTACGTTTGTCAGAGCCCCGAAATTGCCGTTTAATAAAATATTTTAGTGTTTATTCGAATTCGTTTTGGCCCGTTTCGCCCCCACACAAATATTGGTTTAATTTTTTCTGGTGACGTTGCTTTTTTCGTGGTACATTTCCAGTATTTGTATGTGAAACGGTGCAGCGTAGGCAATTTCGCGAAAGTCAAACATTTTAAATGTAGTTCGTTTTTTTTTGTCACTTAATTACTTTATTGGTGCAATTGTTTTACAATATTCATGTTGGTGAATCACAAGACTACAAAGGCACTTTTAACGACAGAAACCATTTAAAATTATTATCTATTGAATTGTAATGTGGTCGCGTCAAACCGTACTGTACCTAATAAACGGCTGGCCCGTTTTAGATGTGATAATTGCTTAGCGCTAACACCAAAAGGCCGCGGTATCGAACAAGTGCTAATAAATACGACACGTATGTGTGTGTGTCTTGTACATTATGTGTTTACCTATGTATGAGTACATAACAATACGGAGTTGTCTATGTCATGCACATTGTACCTAGAGGCTATACATATATTTGGAGTTAATGTAGGAAGATAGGTGCTTATTAGGCGTGAGTAAACTGTAGGTAGACTGTGAGGGTTGATTGAAGGATGATTGCCCAAAAGATATTTGGTAATAAAACAATAATATTGTTTTCTATAGGAAGTAGTTAAATTATCCTCATCGGCCTCGGCACCAGTTCAACATACCTTCCGAAACATGATGGAACTCGTCATGATACATCAATTGGGTCAACATGATTTATCATGAAGAGTTCCTTGCACGAGCCGACCGACCTCCCAAGCGTCACTTAGCCTTTTAGTACCTAAGGTCTTTTTGGTCTTTTTGGTCTAGGTCTTTTTGTACCTAACTAATTATGCTAACTCTAATAGATAGATCTTCAACATCTGTTACTAAGTTAGTTCAAGGGTAGTTAAAACTTTAACAAAGCATAGATCTCGAGAAGTCCAGGGGCCCGATTCTCCTAAGTTAATATTGTCAAAATCGAATAGAAATTGAATCGCAATATGATCGGAATAGCAGTTTTAACCTTATCGGGCATTCTGCTACTAATATAAGACCAATCGTATTCCAATGACATTCGATTGGTTTTCGAGGTCTGCTATTTTGGTGATTTTGGTCTATACGGTAGTTTGCTGTACAATCAATTTGCAATCGTAAATCATTTGCAGACAAAATGATTCATTATTGAATGACAGAAAAGGATAAAAACGTTTAAGTATTTCAAAGAAAAAATAGCGGAATGCCACATACGCTTCAATTGTAATCGAGTCGGGATTGGATCTCAGTCGAACCGAGTCGAACGTGAATCGTATGTCGCTTAAGTAAAATTAGGAGAATCGGGCCCCAGATTGCTGTTCTTTAGACTATGACATATAGGTAAAGGTATATAATGAGGCAGCGATATTTTGTCAAGCCTACTAGAAGCCAACACAGCATGACTATGTTATTATATACGAACACATAAAGATTATACGTAAACGTTATATGTATCTACCTATATGTACGTATGTATGTATAAGTTATTTTATTATGTAAACACAGAAGATCCTCCTTGGCATGGTTGCTTTGTCCTAGCCTTATATTAAAAGGACAAATATTCTATAAGTCACGCTCAGTTCGCAAATATTGTCCGTCTTCTTGAATATTCTGACAAACTTTAGTATTTTGAATCCTCCTATATTTCGTAGGTAGGTACTAGATTTTGTTCGAGACTTCGCCCGAGGAATAGTAACGTTGGGCAGTGCTACTGTAACATTTTAGATATAGGTATATGTATACCATAGCTGTATCCCACGGTTTTATTCACGTCTCGAGGTAAAAACTCCTCTGTCTACCATCTATATCAGCGATAAATTTCATCCAAATCAGTTGAGTCATTTTGGCGCGTGGGTAAAAAAATGAACACATCACGTTTGTATTTATAGTAACTAGGGTATCACTAAGGGTACTTTGACTCATCTTAACTTTTCACCAACATGATTTAAAAAATAAACGCTATCTTCTAAAGCTGATAGGTATAGGATTAAACCACGGTTACGTGTCGCGTTCTTTCAATTTGAGTTGACCCACATGCAGGCGACGGTTGCAGACAATCGATTACCAGCAGTTGCATCTATGCACGCGATCGTTCGATTCTCGATTGTATACCGATTAACGATTATCGATATCTAGTTGTTTGAAATATTCATTTTGTTCTAGCCTTTTTATTGTGGTTTCACCCGTGTTTCGTGAGGCTATGTTACTGGGGAAGTTTAACGCTCAATCCTTCTCCGTGTGATAGGAGTCCTGTGCCCAGCATTAGGACGATAAAAAGGCTGTAACTGTGACTGGGGAAGAGTGTGTCTTTCAGTGATTTCGGAGCCTTAACAGAAAATACAAACAAACAAACAAAAGAATGTTCCCTCTTTATAGTTATCGGCACGGATATTGAGCTCTCGACGGAAGAGTGGGGATCGCTTTGCGCACTGTACACATAAGGCAATAAACCAATAAATCGCTTCTGCGCAGGTGAAGGTCAGGGCTCAATATCCGTGCCGATAACTATACTATATTAGTATAGATTACTATAAGTACTGTTGTATATGTATTTTAGGTGGCTGTAGTAATGAGATTTAATATATTCAGGTACTCGTGCTTCCCACGCAGCCATAGTTGTCCATCCATTCATAAAAGACAAACGTTTCGCAATCCACTAAATATGCATGAATATAACATTGAGTCATGCAAGATAAATTCACTATTATTTAATACCTAGCTTAAGTCAGCGGTTTCACCCGCGTCCCATGGGAACTTCTCCACGAACCTGTGTAAAAAGTAGCCTATATCCTTCCTCGATAAATGAACTATATAGCACTCAAAGAATTTTTCAAATTGGACCAGTACTTCCTGAGATAAGCGCGTCCAAGCAAACAAACAAACAAATTCTTGAGCTTTATAATACTAGTATAGATTTTCTCGAGAAAATCTTCGAGCGTTTGACATTTTCGGGTCATTTGCTAAGCCCTGACCGAGACTCCAAATGTCTATGAGTTATGACGTCATCGAACATCAATTCTTTCAGTCGAACTATTAATTTACCGAAACGTAACGATAATAAAATTTATTGCCTTAGTTACAACTAAATGGTACTCTTTGTCGTGACCGGGGATATTTTAAGAACCGATTAGTCTGAAACGGCTAATCTTAAGCTAATACTGTGGTAAGGAGTAAGAATTTATTGTAGTATATACCACAGATTCGCGATACAACTCTGTATTTTTTTAACAATTTACAACAACGTGTCGTTTTCAAAGAATCTTTTTTTTATGTCTTATTTTTCAGTAGTCAAATAACTTGTCTCTAAAAGGAATTTTCTATTTTCACTCATCGTCCTTGGAAAATCTAGCTGATATACTTACTTAACCGAAAGACCGGTCCTGTATGCATTTAATTTCTTTTTCAAATCCCAATCAATCAGATCAAAATCAAAAGAAAGTTCTCAAAAATATTACCTATAACCGAAAACGTGCATTCGAAATGATTTATACACATTTCAGCATATAACTCGAAGCCAATGTGACGTAAGTGTATAGAGATGAGGCAGAAAAATTGCAAATCGATTGTCAAGCAACACGCCGCTGATAGCCTGGTGGCACGGCACTGCAGTTGTGGTGGATGAGAGCTTTATGCAATAGGTATTGAGGACGTGAAGCTGAAATTATGTAATAGCTTCGTAGTATAATAGTGTAGCTGCTTAGAAACAGAGAGTTGAAAATGAATGACGTCCAAAAGTTTTTGTAGAAAAGATGGTCGGGCGATTTTTTGGACTTGTTCGTTGTAAGGAAGTGTGCTTTGCAATATTTTTCTATATAAGTAGCATCGTACTTGAGTAATCACGAAAATAAAGTAAATGCAGTCAGCGCTTTCACACTAGCGGATATTGTCGCGCGTATACCTGCTCTCGGTATTTAATACGTAGCAATTATGATGTTCGGCTACACTTGTGCATTATAATACGTTCGGCATAACTTTGTCAATGGCGTCATGTATTACCTAGGGCCATCAATATTATTAATAAGCAGACAATATCAAGCAAAACTATATTCATGGTCACACAAACAATATACCAACGTTTGTCCTTACCAGCGACTATGCGTGTGGTCTCCAGTCATTACAACGATAAGTGAACCGCGATAAAATATATTATTATTACATTACCGTGATTAGTCACACTTGGATAAGTCTACGTGTATTTGCATTGAGCTGTGACATAATCGTATTTTGTTTACATCTTTACTTCTATACTAATATTATAAAGAGGAAAACTTTGTTTGTTTGTTTGGTTGTAATGGATAAACTCAAAAACTACTGGACCGATTTTAAATATTCTTTCACCATTAGAAAGCTATATTATCTGCGAGTAACATAGGCTATATTTTATCCCGGTGCGGGCAGTAGCTCCCACGGAATGCGGGTGAAACCGCGGAAAAACGGCTAGTATTTTATATGCCAACTCTGTACTGTTGTTAGATTTCCTTGTAACAAGAATGGGTATGGAAGGACTTTATTATCACCAATAGTTAGCTTGACATGTTATGATGGATTGATTTTGTATTAGAATTACTTCGTCCTTCCTTAATAAATGGGCTACCTAATACAGAAAGATTTTTTTAAAATAAAACTGGGAGTTCTTGTGATATGCACTTTCAGAGCAATAAACAGACAAACTCTTCAGCTTTTTAATATTAGTATAGATTATAAAGGTTTTAAAGTTTAACATAAAGGTTTCCTATACATAGGAAACATTTTGAACATTCATAGCAAAATAATAATCTTGATGTGTTTTTATAAAATTATTGAGCGGAAAATATGTACAAATTACCAACATATTACCAAAATATATCTAATTTATTACTAGGTAATGTACGCTTTTTGACTACGGTAATTTTATGCTAGAATTTATTTCGAACGTACAGTCGCCGACAGAAGTGAGCAAAGGCAAAATTTAATTAAGAATTTTTATTTTGCATGGACACGGTTTTTAATATACGCATAATTTACGTGTAATATTCCACGTCGAAAAACGTTTTTGTGTTACCAGAATAGTACGAAATTATTTAGTTAAATACTCTTACAATGCTGTTATTATTTTTAATGGCTTCTGTTAAATCGGTTTTGAAGTTATTTTGAAAGTGACCTTACAAGTGATATTACCATAGTTAGTATGCTAATTTCGCCATTAACTTTCTAAAACGAAATCATTATTGCTTTAAGTGTACTAATAACACTAAACGACCCTACGAGTGTTTAATATTTAAGTACGAGACGTTAACAACAGACAATCTTGTCTATGTTTTTTGTCATGGCCGTGTTTTATTGTGGTTATCCATCTTAATAAAAGCTTAAGTATTTTATGATATAATAAAGACGTGTTGACCCCATAATCCATTAGAACTTGACATTTATCAAAGTTTTAGTAATAAAATCTTTAGTGTTTTCTGACGCCATTACATTTAATGTACCTAAGTTTACCTAAGTACATAAGTCATCAAATAAGTTAACAAATAAGAGATGGTTACGTCATAAAAGTTTCAAGAAACGCCACGTCACTTTTACGTCAATGTTTGCAATATAAAAATTACGTCATCATAAACTGCACATATTGATCAAGGAAAACTGTGCACGAATACGAACTCGTATAAAACGTAGTTCACCCTATCATGAAAACAAATACATCAATAAACAAAAATAGTATTCACTTTTGTTCTCACCTGTACTTAAAGCAACAAACATTACAATCGACTCACGCGCACCTCGTTCGCGTGGCTCTGCTAATCGCGACAGAAGGCTATGGTGAACACCGTATTTGGTGTCGACTGTACGTTAAGTAACGGGGCTTGTATATAGGTGTCACTTTTACAAAGATACTGCATTTATGTAGGACAACCCTTGCCCGCATAGTGATAGAGATATTTTGCAAGTGTAAGTTACTTATGTTAAAAAATACCAAAAAGGTTAAATAAGTAGTTAGATTCTTGTTATTCTGGTGAAATGGTTACCTAAGTAACTTTCTATCTGACCTTTTTTTTCAAATGACCCCTCCCGTTGCGGGTGTCATACTTTTAATGACTAAAATCCCACCTTTGTTTCTTCTGGAGTCCTTTGAGTACCTCTTTCGAAAGATCCTGTAGCCCTGTAAGAGTATAGAAATCAATTGTTCCATTTGTATTTCTCTTGCTATATTATTCAAATAACCTTCTTTATAGTATCCAATATTCTCAAGTCGTACACTTCATTAGTGCTGCGATAATAGTAATTATGTAAGTTCGTGATGCTCGTGGCTGTAGAAATATGAAAATGAAACAATATTCAGCACGACATAGTGTCTATTGAGTCCAGTAACTTCGTTTATTAATACGATTCATTCCATCAGACGTTATAGATCAGGTACTTGGACCTATTTCATTTTTGTTCTTGGTATGATTGAGCCTTATGATTATTTATGATTATTTTTCGGAAGGCACAATAAATTGATAGTTGTCGGCTGTCATTTGAACTTCTTTGTCAGTCCTTGCCAGAAGCCAAAAAGTTCAAACGCCAGTCTAACCAAGCTGTATCGTGGTGTCCGGACAACTGAGTTGAAGAGATCAAAATGTACCTCTAGGCAGTCGTTGTAGTTACGCAATAATTACTAACATTTTTGCAAGTCTCCGTTCTGCTTCTCATGTTAGTTAGCAAACAAGGAAAATAATAACCACGGCCGCTATTTTAAACATATGACATCTTTACCTACATTATTATAATATTTGACATGCGTGATGCTAACACGATTAGTGATTGACAGCGCACATGAAGTGAGAACGCTCGTAGACTCGTGTGCAGGCCATTTACAAGGCTTCGCTAATCGCAACGGAAGGCCTGAGTTTGCGTACTAAGATATTATGCATAGTTAACTTCAGTTGGGTAATTGAATGTTGAATTTTAATGATGTAGGTAAATAGGTATTTGTTTGATTTATTCTCTAATTATGGTAAGAAGGTTTTCAATTAATAGAAAATTATCTTTCTATTAATCTGAGACGTTATCAGCATAATCTTGTGAAATTAAATTATGCTTCATTTTATGTACCTACTATTTCATAAATTGCTCATCATCATGTTGTATGCAAGAAACAAAACTATTAAGTAATAAAAAAGAATCCTAACTATTCTCTGACGATATATGTACGTCAATCTACACAAGTAGTACCTACCCATGTGCACATAACAAGTTGAAATTCAAGGTCAAAAAATTACCGTTTATAACTCTTCCGACAATTAGCAAGATACATAGATTACAACGCATAAATACAAGTTTATTTACAAGCAATGAGGTAACAAAACAAACAAACGAAAATCAAAGGTCAACGGCGCGCGCGCAAGTGAAATCTACGAAAAAAAATTATGATCAGCGACAATCTTGCTTAGAACGACTTTCATTGCTAGTTTTCTTTGTAAAGTTAGATTCTGTAGACAATTTAAATGATCGATGGATGTAAGAAGTGAATTTTGTTTGCTTTGTTTCATAATGTAACCTTGTAGTACCGTCTCTTTAGCCTTCTGCATAAATAAGGTTGAGGATAAAGACAATATAGTGTTGCAAGACTTAAAAATGATGGATTAATTGTTGTACGTGGCTTCTGTCGCTACCGTTGCAACAGTTGCTTCTGTTGCTATGGTTGTAAGTTTTTTAAGTGGTAACATTGACATTGTTTGGTTATGGAATGGAATGTGTTAATTTATTAGGTTTAAATTAACTTGATGTTATTGAAGTGGCATAATTAAAGTAGTGGTTGAGTGTAAAATGGTCTTTGAAACTATAGATCAATATTTTTGTATTTTTTTCTGGAAGAGGCTTTGTTTTTTTTTTTTCAATTTAAGTTAGTATACAATGTACAAAGTCTTTAAACCAGTGTTTTAATATTTAAATCTGTAGAAAACAAGTGAACACGTAGTTATTTCATGATTAAATCATAAAATGTAAGTGTGTAAAATATGTATTCGATTATTTTACAGTTCACTGGATGAGACTAAAGGGTAACCACGATTTACTTACCTTGTGTTCATTAAAACCATGTTATTTTTTATAATTTATGTACTACATTCAATGATTCTTTGTAATAGCGTAGTTTATTGCAAAATCCAATGTACATATGTAGTCTTTATCAAATTGGGACAATCTGAACCAGTGAGAAGAAAATAATTCAAGCAATAATTTACGGTTGCCATTTCAAATGTAAACTAGATCGTCTGCCAAAATCCATTCATATTCACTCAACCATTTCACTTCAATAGCAAACATTCAAAGCGCACATATTTTCCTTTCGCAGACAGAAAAAGTAATAAAACAAAACAAATTGTTTCCGAAAAAGAAATTGAATATCCTTTTACCACTATATCATTCAAATATTTAGCGTAACGTCCATAAATCATGCTCGATACAAAAATACGGGCGAAAATACTACTAAATAAATACGACGACGAAAAACGCAAAGCGTAGCGTTATTTTCATTCGCGTGCCGTATCTAAATTGTCCCGCTGATTTCCTGGAATATCGTCACCCTACACGCACCGCGTAATGCACGAGGGTGTAATAATTTACTATTAACGCACACATAGTAAATTTACGCACACAGGTGTGGCTCACAGCTTAATATCGGCAATAACAGCAACTTTTCACCTCCCTCCACCCTGCGCACTGTAATTTCCCCAGTCCCGAATTATAAGCTCATGAATCATGGCCATCGGGGCATGGAGCATGTAAATACAGAAGACTCATTTTGTAAAGGCCACCGTAACAAAAATACAACAGTTCCTAATGTATCAGGTACACATAAGGAATTCCATTTCATCAATCAATTGATTTTCCAATTCAAAAAAGAAAAAAAAACGCAATAAAGTTATATCACAGCTTAATAAAACAAAGTAAACACTCCGTATAAAATATATTTATAAAATTAATACGCATAGTATTCTGCTTGAACTGTCATATTAATATAATCTCTGCAGTAAAATGCGCATTCAAATCTGGCTGAGCGTCACTCTCCATCATATTTTAAACCTGACCATAGCCACTGTTTTTGCGCACCATTCTTTATCGCGCAACGTCAGGACCGAGCCTTCTGTGCGCACTGAATTTATGGTCACCGTATCTCTTTTCTCTGTGTGCGTCAAAAATTCGAAAAGTACATTTACAATGTCAGTTTTGAATCGACACTGTTATGGTGTTCGATAACTCTATATAAAATTCGTTGCGTGTCGCTTGCGTTTTCAAACTACGGTCGTGCACAGACAGAACAGAAAAAAATAAAAAAGAAGTAGATTTTGTTTAAAAGTCAAAATTATTTTCTTTAGCTTTAGCATCGGTATATGCTAAGTTCCATTATTATTTACAGTGAAAGTTCGGTAAAAAACGTAAAACACTATATAATTTATGGCTTACTAAACATGTCAAAATCAATGCTTAAAATTATTTATTTTATTATGTTTGTACAGTATCTCAATAAGCTGGAAGTTCCCATGTCTCGCGGTAACAATTGACTTAGAAATTTTCCCACGTATAAATTGTTCAGTTTATATAATAGTTCCAAGGCGTTGTCATAAGTGTTGTCCTATGGATTTACTAAAATACAGGTTAAATTAAATTTTATGAAGCCTAAATTGAGTAGGTGTACTGTTCTGGATAGTATACAATCTATGATGATGCCATCCTCCTCCCATCATCAATCAAGCAAACAAACCGACTTTTTAGCACTACCTCTATATGTTTTAGATGTAACATGTTATAATTATTTTGTAACTTTTCCTCATTATAAATTAACATCAAAGGGAAAAAACGAACTGGTTTAACCCTAAACGTAACTATAATTCCTAGTCTCAATTTTTAATTTCCACTAACCATATATTTCCTTAACAAAATATCTAAAACATATTTTGTAAGCAGGACCACTATAAGATTCCCAAATCATCTCAATAAGACCAATAATATCTTTGGTACTCTAAAAACGAAGTCAACCATTCTGTGCTGTACGAGACATAACTATGAAATGAACTATTGTCGTTTGCCCGTTCGTGTGACAGTAAACCTAGTGGTTAGTGACAGTTTGCACGTCATACGTTGATTGTTTTATTAGTGTTGCAAAGCTGTGTGTGCTGAGAAAAGCGGTAATGGATCCGTGCGTAATTGAAATTGTAGTTGGGGGCACTGAGGTGGCTTTTGGTCGAGTATAAGTGTAATGTTTTGATTCTCTAAAGCTCTTCTTTAGGGCAGAAAGCTTCGTATTTTCGTTATGTTAAAATTAATGATTAAATAATGTTATTTCTCCCAGTTAAACGAAACGATTATTTATATTTTGTTTTGTATCATTGAAATACTTATAAAATTGTTAGTCAATATTTTTTATGCTTATTCTCAATAGACATGTAATACAGATTTTTTTTTATATTCGCGTGGATTAGTATCAAAAGCCAATTGCTCTCAATCTATCTTATTCAAAATGAAAGATATAATTCAGTATTGTAATCTCATCTTATTTCGTACTCGATTTATTATAGTACAAGTATTATCTAAATTATATCTTCATGAATATATTTTTCTCATTTTTTTATATTAGGATAACGTCTTACATTTCATATTTCATCCTGAAAATAATTCCCTAAGGCTTTGGGATCTAGATTTTCGTAATTTAATTTTATTTGATATAATAAAAAGTCTATTTCGACTCGTATAATTTGTAAAGTAACTAGCTAAGTCATAAATTATTTTGAGTAATACAGAAAACACGAAAAGTTTTTTATCTCACATTTTTGTAAGTATTTAAGGGAAATTAAAGAAAATGTGCTATAAAAGTAAAAAAATATAACGTTGTAGAGTAGCACTAGGTGGCATGGCATCTTTTTCATAAAACTAATCTTACTAAGAACTAATCGACGTGTCAAGTGTTTGTTTAAAAAAAAAAAAACAAAAACCAAACACTAAACGCAAGATTTTTTTCTATTGTCAGTAAGCAGTTGTTTACCGCCGCAATGGAAGACGCCTTCAAGCTCCTGGAATGGCAAGGACTTGGCATCAACATCAACGGCGAATACATCACTCACCTTCGGTTTGCCGACGACATCGTAGTCATGGCAAAGTCGATGGAGGAACTCAGTATTATGCTCGAGGGCCTCGACCGAGTTTCACAACGGGTGGGCCTGAAAATGAACATGGACAAGACGAAAATTATGTCAAATGTCCATGTTCAGCCCACCCCAGTCTCTGTTGGAAGCTCGGTACTCGAAGTTGTTGACTCATATATCTACCTAGGACAAGTAATCCAATTAGGTAGGTCCAACTTCGAGAAAGAGGTCAACCGCCGAATCCAACTCGGCTGGGCAGCGTTCGGGAAACTACGCAATGTCTTTTCGTCCGACATACCTCAGTGCCTCAAGACGAAAGTCTTCAACCAATGTGTGTTACCAGTGATGACTTACGGCACCGAAACGTGGTCTCTCACTATCGGCCTCATCTCAAAGCTCAAAGTCGCTCAACGAGCTATGGAGAGGGCTATGCTTGGTGTTTCTCTACGTGATCGAATCCGAAACGAGGAGATCCGTAGACGAACCAAAGTCACCGATATAGCCCACCGGATTAGCAAGTTGAAGTGGCAATGGGCAGGCCATATTGCTCGCAGAGCAGATGGCAGATGGGGCCGAAAAGTGCTGGAGTGGAGACCACGGACTAGCAAGCGCAGCGTAGGACGTCCACCAACGAGGTGGACAGACGACCTTATAAAAGTCGCCGGAAGACGCTGGATGCAGGTCGCTTCCAACAGGTATCTGTGGAGATCAAAGGGGGAGGCCTATGTTCAGCAGTGGACGTCCTATGGCTGAGATGATGATGATGATGATGAGTAAGCAGACCTTCGCTACACCTGGCATACTGTAAATACCTACTCAATCAGCAGTAAAACAGTTCTATGATTTCTTAGACTCGCTCCTTCCTGACAAACAAACATAAAAGTAAATAACATTACTAAATCCTTACTCTAGCAATGATCCTTCAGATACACAGCTCCTCCAAAGTTAGCACGACTGAAGTTTTTCGAACAAACACTTACATGACATGACTTGTGTGTTCGACTGTACTTGAAGTGTGTTCGTCGTTGTTAGCGTAACTGCACATGTTCAAGATGTAGGTATAATACAGAAGCTGATAACTGGTGAACAGTTTTGTAGGGATTATAAAAGGGTAGTAAGATATGATACTTCAAAAAAATAAAGAAATGCTAGGTCCTTAAATCACTATTTTAATTTACTTTCGTTATTTACACACTGTACATTATTTCAAAGTTAACTAAATTTATATTGACATAAAAAATATACTTCAAACTAATAAAGACCATTTCTATACATACATATCTTACGTTAAAGGTATCTTAACTACGGTACACGATACACACAGGTACACGATATTATTGAAACGTCACGGTACGAAAGTTTTCGCCTTAACGTACGTAGTGGAAACGCGCCCCTACGCACAGATGTAATCCGTCACACACTCACAATGTACGCTGTCGACAGATCAAATTATACTAATTTATTCATACAGCTGCGCTGAACCCTGATGCCATTAACATAAAGACCAATATAGCGTAAACGAAAAACTCACGGTGTGAAGCAAACATTTTTCATTAAGACATTTCTTTACTATTAATATATCGTTGTTTGTCTACGTTTTTCACGTTTGTTTTTTTATGCACAGAAAAGTGTGTTAGAAGGTTAGGTGTTTTCGTATTTAAATGCTCAAGTAAATATTGTGACTTTTCAAACGGTTTAGAGTCATAAAACTTTGAAAATCAATCATAGTTGTTAAACAAAATATTTTTGTGCGTCAAAAAAAAGCAAAATTTTCGACTCGAAGTTGAGAACTAAACGATTTATTGTTCCACTCTGCGAAGCACAGATTAATAACTAAAGGATTTATCGTCCAACTTCGTAGCTGGCAACACTGCAGAAACCGTGCTGTCAACTGCACGACAACGCATGCAGCATGGCAACACAATATCGTCGTGCAATGTGCCTGACATTGGATCTTAAACGGAATACTGCTTGGAATATTAACTGTAGACTGGTCTTGTGTATTTGAAGATACTCTTATTAGGGTGACCATTCTGTTAAGGTTTACGCGGGCCATCATCTCAATCAAGCCGGATATTTTCACTCGCCCAAGGACCGTCACATTAGGTTAGGTACAGAGTATAAGAAACATTTAGTTTTGTTTTGTGAAAAGTGTGGTTACTCTACTCCAGTGGCTTCGAAATCCTAGTACTTTGAAATAGAATAAAAAAGGCTTTACATTCGTGTTTAGCTCAACGTAGGATGATCCTATTTTGTATCAGTAACGTATTGAGTGGCAAAGAGCGAGTGATGTGAACATTTGAACAATGTTGCTCAAAAAGTACTGGATTACTAGCTTGTTTTTGTTCGTTGATTTGTTTCTCCAGTTTTTGAGTTTTGTTGGTTTCTGATCTAGTCTTTATTTCAGGGTTGGGTTGATGCTAATGGACGGAAAACTAGAGACCAACGTTCTTTTTTTTTTATTTGGAAAGAGTTTTAGTCAGACAGGAACTAATATCAACCCATGATTAGATTTCTTTCTACTAGTTTCTGCCTATCCTGTTAACCGCATATCCTATGTTTAATCTCTCAAGTTATAGTTATCGGGACGGATATTGAGCCCTGACCTTCACCTGCGCAGAAGCGATTTATTGGTTTATTGCCTCAAGTGTACAGTGCGCAAAGCGATCCCCACTCTTCCGCCGAGAGCTCAATATCCGTGCCGATAACTATACATTACTATTAGGAGGTCCATAACTGTACCTAGATAAGCTGCTATGGTAATAATTGACATGAAGAATATACGCGGTGGAGTTGACAACCTCTTTCTTTTTGGGAACTCAGTTTAAAAAAAATACAATATCGAGGAGAACAATATACGCTTAAATCAGCAAACACTCGGGAGATATTCGTCGGAACCAAATGAATATTATCGCGCAGTTGCCAAAGGAGGCGTGGCGGTTGAATGATACGGCGCATTCGGACCGGCCGACCGGTGTTTATATTATTATCAATCTCGGAACGGACCCGGACGCCGGACGTCGGAGCCTGGACGTCACCGGACGTCGGATGATCGGACGTTGCGTATACTTGACGACATTCGATGGGGTGCGCGAAAATGTACCGTTTTATTTGACGAGAATTATTGATAATGTTCTTGAATAAGGAACGTGGGTCTTGGTGTTTTATTTTTTCTTTCGCTCTGTTTATTTAGTGGTGTTTTTTTAAACTGTGATGTGGTAAACACTAATTAGCTTTCAAATAGGTAGTTTAGAATGACATTGACGAGATGAAAACGTTTGTAACAAAATATGACTGTTAAATTAGTTGAGGGTACAAATTAATTGCAAAGAAAAAGAAAACTAAAATTTTCAGGAATGTGCTGTAAAAAATAAATATATTGGTTTCGGAAAGCTAAAACACATGTTTCCCTCATAAAGAACACCTAAAATAAATCACTTAAACGATTCGCGCCTACAACGCTGCCGTGCGGATTGACACGCCATCGTCCTACATTAGTTCTGCAGCCACGGCATTCGGGAACCGAACACTACTCTGTTAAAAGACAACACTATTTATATTACAACCAATGTTACAAGACCCCTGACACCTGCTCCAGATACCTACCGACATTTTAACAATCGCTTCACACAACACAGCTCAACTTATACCGGACGAGTTTTATTTTGAGCCGCTAATGACTGATGCGTCATTTTTGCTTTTTTTTCTAAGTATTTAAAGACAATAGACTGGACATGTGAGTGCCTAATGGAGTGTCCTGTCCATTACTGTTCTATAGAGAAATATCAAAGGTTCGCACTGAATATATGAGTCGCAGTCGTTACAATAATTTATTATGGCTCGGTCGTATGTTTGTTTAGCTACGAAAGGCGGGTGGATAGTGTTTATGTACCGACAATTATTTGCGCATTTAATATACGAGTGTACATTAAGTTCGCTTTGTGATGTTTCCAGTTAGATTGCGTGAGATACGGAGCCAATACAGTTGTTTCAGCTATCAGAGGTTTCAGCAATCACCTACTTTACTGTTACAGCCTTTATATCGTCCCACTGCTGGGCACAGGCCTCCTCTCACACGGAGAAGGATTGAGCATTAATCAATCACCTACTTATATCCGTTTATTCAAATTGTTACAATTGCCTACTTACACTACACCGTAATTTTCACATTTAACGTACTTACATGCTTTTTCACGATTGCACGAGAAAGAGGATTTTGTATTTTTTTCCAATGATCTAGCTAAGTAGAACTGAAATCTATCATATTTTTTGCAAGTAACGTGGTTTTATTTTTCCTAGATTTTGTTTTATTAACATTAGTTGTGTTATCGAAATATTAAAATTTAGTTATTCAATACGTGTGCTGTATAAACGTTGAGCCCACACCAGATGTATGAAGTTATCTAAATCGTAGAATTATGTTCATTGTGCATTTCGCGTTCAGTAACTCTAATAGGTATATTTGTTTATGTAAAAGCTTTAGTAGTAGGTAATGATGATTTGGATTTTCTTAGAAGGTATTAGTAAACCTTAATATTGATCAAATGTGAATTTTAATGCAATTAAACTCAGCTATTCATACCCATTCTGAAATTAAGTATATCATTCTCTCAGATTATACCAATACCGCAAGATAAACAAATGCAAACGCAACTCAAGATAACAATAATCGATTATCAACTTCTAATCGATTATCAACTTCTAATCGATTTTACTATCTCGCTACGGCCATACAATCGATGGGTGATTTTATTCGATACCTACGTATGCTTTACCTATGTATACGTACCTACGTACCTACGTATCACAACAATGCGTGTCGTGGCTGTCGGATGCCTGTCGTTGGTAAGATGTCTCGTCAGTCAGACGTGTCGCTTCAAGCGATTTGAAGCGCTTTTGGCAGCGCTGCAGATATTTCAGCGATCCCACTATGGAGTTGCATCACTGTTAAGCTGGGATTACAATAGGATATAGGTTTATAAAGATTGATATCCTTTTTGAGGCTTCTAAATATCAGATTGACGATTTAGTAGAGGCAAAGTGTAATAAAGCATGTATATTTCCTTTCCACCTTGTCCATATAATTATGATATACTCTTTTGTAAAAAAACGGTCACCTAGGAGAATCTTGGTTTGAACTCGTGTTTGACGCGCTTATATGCCGAAAAAACTGAACCGAATTAAATGACTAGAGCCTAAGACCGGACAGAGGTTACTTATTATCCAATAGCTAGGAAATGGTTCTCCTAGGACGTGGATGAAATGCCCAATAAGTTATAATTCAAACAAATAATGTCTACCTGTGTAACCGCGGCTTTGAAATGCGTCGATGCAATTCTATTTAGTTTTGATTGACCGTTAGGTAATCACTACCGCTACAGTTCAACAGTTGTTTTTAAATACTTCAGTAATTATACTTGTGGTGAAATAAACTATTTATTTTCTATTAGTTTTGCTGTTACTTTAGTCTTGAAAAAAACGAATTTGACCGTTACTTTTACTTTATGACATTACTTTGGCTTTTACTTTTGATAACTGGCTGTTAGTGTTTCTTAACTCCAAAAAAAATGAACGAAAAGAAAGTTGGAGAAAAGGTTTAGAAAAAAATTTAGGTACGAACCTTTTCGATTTTGGGAAGTCGGTTAAAAATTGTTTACAAAACTGTACAGTAACCACCTTCTTATATTAAAAGGTTTCTTCATTATTTACAGTCTTTTAAGGTATAGATGAGTTTATTTATAATCACGTAAGCTAGTCAATGTTTGTGGCCGCACACAACCATAATAAAATGTTGTTGTTGAAGTGTGCGTATTGTCGTAGTACATAATTAATTTATCATGTTGAGTTGCTAAGACTAATTTTATTGTGCATTGTTGATTGATTTTAAATATCTAAATGTATTTTAATAAGGTATAAAATTAAAAACAGTACATTTGATGCAAACTTCAGAGACCCCTTATCTTTCTTATGGCTGCTTTTGTAAATTTCTTTGTTAGTGAAAAAATATCTGTGTACAAAACAGTATTTTTAGATGTTTGTGGGTACATGTGTATAGTGTTTGTTCCGGGAATCGAGTCAAGTTTAGACCGAAATCTAATTACGTATATGGAGCCACGACGTCCTTCAGGTTTCATAAGCGATAGCGACCAAAAAAGTATAAAAATACGCTTATCATCTATCTAACCGGACGCAGCTTTGTACCAGTGCTTAATGTGAAACGACTGCCTCCAACCTCCTCAATCCGGGTAACCTGATATCCTTTTGTAAGTAAGAGTTGGTTTTCAGTCTTTCTGGCGTATGTATCAAAATGTATAGAACGGGACAAATTATTAAAAATCTTAGCCTAGAACGGGACAAATTATTAAAAATCTTAGCCTATAGTTACCAGAACACTAGGTTTAGTTGTTTATAAATAAATCTTCGACGTATATTGTAAACGCACTCACTACACATGCTTTATAAAGAAAATCAAAAGATAATGAGCGTTTGATCTATCTGTCTGAAGTATGTTTACGTTTTACGATTAAATTCATTCACAGCTAGTTTTACACTTATTTAGTTTTTTTCCTGTTAGTGTTCAAAGTTCAATTAAGGGTCGCAATACACATAAAAGCGCAAAACTATGTCGTTCTAAAAATGTTTGACTCAAAAATCCTTTTTCCAGAAAAGACGAAAAACTTGAGATAACCCCCTTTAGATATTGGTGTGCGAAGTCAAAGTCAAAGTCAAAGGTTTATACGGGTGTTCTAACGTTTACGATCCGTTTACGAGTTTATGTGTGCCACGACCTTTTTAAGCAAAAGGTACCTTGAAGTATGTCAGAAATTATTTGCGGTTTTTCTTAGAATCATAATTATGTCGCAATTGCATAATTATGACGTCAATGATTTAATAATATTTTAATTTTAGTATTGACAGTAAGTCAATAATGGGTTGCCTGGGTAACTGGGTTGAGGAAGTCAGATAGGCAGTCACTCCTTGTAAAATATTGGTACTCCGCTGCATCTAGTTAGACTGGAATCCCATCCCGATATAGTTGGGAAGAGACCAAGCACATGATGATATGAACGATTTGACAATAAGTCCACAACAGTCTTGGAATCTTTTATCAAAGGAATATGATTTATTTCTTTGTCTATAACCTAAATCTACTAACTTTCTATCAAGGGAGGTCACGGTCAGGAGCATTGCAAATATAAATAAAACACTTTTGCAACAATGACAGTGAACTAATTACTCATTGCTTCTTGTTTTCTCGTCAAAATATCAAATCACATTCATCCATTGTTGTTCTAATTAAATTAAGAAGAGTCATGTTAACTAACTACCTTAAAATTTACATTGCATAAATCTCGTCTTAGCTTAGTAAAGAAATACGTGTTAGTCCATTATCAAGAACCTTCTCCTTTTCGGTAAATTGGTTAAAAATAGATGAACCCCATTGGCTGAAAATTTGTAAGTTGGTAGCCAAAAACCAATAGATAGATATTATGATAACTTTTTATCCCCATCCTGGGAGGTAGTTCCCTCGAAGATACATAAAAATCCCCAACATGAAGTTAAATTTTTATTTTTTTAATCTGTCGCGGTTGTCGTGGCCCCACACCGTGGCACTACAAGCCAATTATTGCGCATCGCGTCACAGATCCGCCGACTTAATAGAAACTTCCCGCTGTACTCACCGATTAACCTCGAGGTGAGCGACGCTTGAATTTCAGCTGAAAACTAGCCTTTTTTTGAATTACGGTCCGCGAGAGTAAATGGAATAAATGTAGGTTGGGATTCATGTTTGGATAGTGGTTTAGAGTATCGGTGTTCCGTATAGAGGAATAAATATATTTGTATTATAAACATAATGTAAATCTTCATGAAGGAAGATTATAAGTTTATGAGACAAAAATGAAGTCTAAAATACAACATCTCAATTGGCAATTATGCCTTAACAGGGTCACTATTGTCGTGGAGTCGTCTAAAATCCAAAATATATTGTTAGAGCAATTATACATAGCTCTCACTCACTGAACTTATGGTATACTAGCCTCCGCCCGCGGCTTCGCCCGCGTAGAGTTCGGTTATATCGCGTTTTTAAGAGAATTCTTCAAAAGTCCGGGATAAAAACTATCCTATGTTCTTTCTCAAGGTCAAATCTATCTCTGTACCAAATTTTATTAGAATCAGTTCAGTGGTTTAGACGTGAAAGCGTAACAGACAGACAGACAGCGTTACTTTCGCATTTATAATTTTAGTAGGGATGTAAGGTTTTATTCCATGAAATAGGACTTCTAACAGTACCACTTACAATACACCATACATTTTCCTTCAAGACAACAGCAAACAATTTCAGAGAAATCAAACTCCCGCGCTTTAGAATCGACAATATTCTAATGTCACATTATTAGCCAGTTATTTCTGCCGGCTGACGGTAGTTTATTTTGAACTCTCAAGCCCAGTTTACCTTATGATGGACGATCGTACCGACCACAGTATATATCTGTCATTCATATTGCACTGTCCGTCTGGTTAAACCGGTGAACTCAACTGACACAATTTTGTTGATCGACAATTTTAACAATATCGATATATAAAAGACTCGATTGTTGTTAGTGTCACTTAGAATCGATTTGACGGCAGCCATTCGAATACTGGCGGAGCTCTCGTTGTAGTATGCAAGGGGGATTTTTATAAGGATATGGGTGGAAGGGGAATATATCGAGCGTAATAGATTAATGTTGATGGTCACGGTCAAGCACTAGGATGAAATACGACACGACACATAGCAGTGTAGTTCGAAAAAAAATCTTGGTTCTTACTGATGTTAAGCAGATGAATTTAAAGAGCTCACAACTACAGCTTAGCCACAGCTGCTATAGCTAATTTGTCCACCACACATCCATCATCAGCCATTACGCACAACATGGTGGAACCTGGCCCATTAGTTTGCATTTCAACCAGCCACTGCCATGTCACAATGTCCCCCCAACTCCCGCCAAATAAATCAGACTGAATCAAAATGAACGCGAGTGTACCTTTGTAAATCATTCCGGATAGTAATTAGAAAGCTGGAATTAATTCGCGTGACGTCAGGGCAGAATCTTGATAAGTGGACTTTGATGTCAGGTACTGGATATTAAGCTGGACCTAGTTTGCAGTTTGGATGGTTTTGTACGCGATTTTAGGTTTTGAGGTTAACAAGGATGAAGGATGATAAGGGATATTGTAGATAGTATGTAGGATTTCGAAGGTCGATCATTATTTTAATTTAAAAAGCATTTCGGTTGTAAAGGTCTCTGAAATTACAAACTTTAGTGTGGTTGTTTGTTTTAACTTAAATCAAGACAGTTTATTGATACTAGGTCAAATATTTTTGGCAAATAAACCAAAACCTACCGTAGTAAATTTTCGTCCGAACTCACAAAAATCGTCACAATGTCGTTGTAGGTCACTGCGTCGGTATAAAAGCTATCAGAATCAGATTTCTATGGAGATAACAAAAAATATTTTATATTAAAAATGGTCTAAGAAACTTTAGGTTTTATAATAATCTTAGATCATGACGCTTGGGACAAAACTATAACGTCTTTAAGCCATTTCAAAAGGCATGTTTTATATTTTTAAACATTTTTAAATTCGTAAGGGGTCAATGAATATAAATGAACAGCAATTTATTCCTGAATAATTTCAATTCAGAACTCTGAAACCCCAAAAGTCAAATCCATGAAAACTGACGAAGCACCAACTCATTGGATCAAAGCATTCTAATTTCAAACTGCATTTAGTGTGTATTGTACGAGGCAGCTAAAACTAAATTATGTCGTTATCCAAAACGGATTTCAGTCTGGCCAACATTAAATTTGTGGTCTAAATTCAATCGGACTGTACCGAGCATTGACAGGTGAGGGCCCGCCCTAACTTGGGCGGCCATTTTGAATAAGTCATCTCATAATGCGAATGCTATGAAATAAACATTTTCCACAGTTTAGCGGGGAGTTGTTGAAATATAGATTTTGCATAAACAAGCAGCTTCAATGGTAATTTCTGATATTGTTGATGTAAGAAAGCATTTCGTTATTTTTAACCAGTTTCTATTAGATCAAAATATGTAGGATGAAGTTATAATGATCTAATTTCCATAATAAATCCTAAAATACATGATACAAGTTATCAATAAAACAAATAATAAACATCAATCAGGAGTTCTTCATAGGAGAACAATAGAATTTCCCCGTGATCCAAGCAGTGTGATTGTAACTCAAACCACGTACTGACATCGGTGATTTCTCAGAATTAGAAATACTTAGTTCTTGAAAACTATTGTTAAAACATGAGATTTCGATTTTAAACATTTTTGTAGCGTAGGTAAACAGTAAATATGTAAGTATGTATTTTGAAAGAGGATATAGTTAGAAAGGAAGTTAATACTAAGGACACTGCTGATAGAAAAATTAATATAAGATTGAAAGGCAAAACTAATGGCAAATTGAGTTCGGCCATGGTTTTAAGGAATACTTCGACACAATAACCTATTTTATTCAGATGCCCCCCAATATTAGTTTCTTACATTATATCGAACAATCTAAACTCAGAATAACTACAAAAAGTCTCAACACTATACAACTTATATAATAATACAACATTTACAAGAATAATATAAAACGGCAGCCTTACAAAGGCCTGAATTCAGATAACATCTTAAGGAAAAGAATAATTAAACAGTATCTTCTATGTAACCATTACTTTATTGAATGATAAGAAACTGCTTATAAAACGTTTTTTGTGTTTCTTTTTTCGTAGAAAAGTTTATTTTATTTTTGCAAACATACAATTTATAATTGTTCCTTTTCACTGTAACTAATTTAATTATTTCTTTTTTTTACAGGTAAGTTCTACCAGTCTACAATATTATTTTCTGCACTCCTAAGAAACTGTTAAAGGTAATTTTAGGGAATCCTTTTAAGTGCCTACTTAAGTGATTCGTCGAAGTCAAAACCTTAAATGGAATATCAAAATAGGAGGGATTTATTACTTCTTAAGCAAAAATCTGGAGAAACGATTGATTTTTATAAATCAAAGATTTAATCATAGAAGCCTGATAAGTGTAACTAAATAAAAACTTGTAGAAACGATTAATTGCGTGGGTCTTGTAGGGCGTCTAGAAGTAATCGCCTTATATTTTAGCGAATATACATAGATCGCTTATTAGACCGGTACTACGTACTTGCATGATGCTTGCATATTTAACCTTAGTGAATAAATGGGCATCTATCCACGATTTTTTTGCGTTTTCTTCTAAAAGAATAGAAACATCTTCAAAACTTTTAGGAAGTGTTACCTCAAATAGGTTTTACCTTTCCGTTGCTCGACACGGATTCCAAACTCAGGTGCGGGTTATTGATCCTATGCGTTCGTTTTAATATTCAATGCGCGAACGCAACGACGACGGTGCGCGTCCGTTGGCTGCCCCGGCACAGCCTGCTTCGAGTGAGAGTTTTGATTTTAGAACAATGCCAGATGAAAAGATTTTTTTCTTCTTTTTTTTTTCAAATACGTGCCTTGGTTTTCGAAATTTGAATTTTAAGCTGTGGTCTTAGCTGCCTAGTGATTATGTCCTCAAATAACAAAAAATATATAGCTGTTTAAGTTGTGCTCATTGAAATTTGCATAAACAATTACAAATTTAATAGAAGATTTTCATTAACTTTCTTGTTCTTGCAACTCTTTAAACTAAACAGTTGTGCTTTTAACATTAGCCGAAGAGCCTCAAAGATTTGCTCAGAATACATTAGAAGCTTTCTCTTCAGAGGCATAGAAAATTTCACTTACCTAAGTAATTTGTATTATCGTGATCTTTCAGATATCGGTAGTTTTTTTTCTGTCAGTTAATCAGGATACGCATTATACCAATGAAATTTTAGAGCTACGCAGGCAAAATAACTGACTAGTAAAGACTGAAATTAAATTAAATGAAAAACACATGTATGATCATCCGAATCGAGAACCTCCTCTTTTAGGAATTCGGTCAAAAAACGTAAATGGAAACCATTAACTTGTACTATGTAAGATTACCATTTGGCTAATTCCAGAAGAAGCTACCTATGGAGAAGAAGTACGGGCAAGAAATAGTATGGCTAGACAAAAAGCTCTTTTCTAATTACAACTTAATTCCCAAACAAAATACCACCAGATAAAGTAGTACCTATGACAAATGAGCCTCCCGTAACAGCGCAGTTCCCGTGCGAAGCCAGTATAGTGGGTCCACAGCAAACCTATTTTGCATTTGATCACGTTGATCGAGTTAAAGTGTACCGATTAAGCCGTCTTCCTATGTTCCAAACATTCCGAGTGTGAATTAGAATCCTATTCGCTTGTACCTACTTGTATTATGTGCTTCTGTATGTGTTAAATAGTATGTAATTTATTTAATTAATTGATCTGAAATAACTCTGGATTTGAATCGGTTGATGGATTTGTTCGATTGGTTTTGTGATGTCTTTGAAAGGAATTAGTTGCAAAGGTATAAATTAGTTAGTCTTATTGGTTAACATTTGGAAAGCTACATTCTTCTGGATTAGGCTATATTTTATCCCGGTTCGGGCAGTAGTTTTAGTGATACCGCGGGAAAACAGCTAATTAAAAAACAAAACAAAATACAGAACCCTAAAAAACTACAAAAATTTAATGCTTTCGTTTAGGAACTTTCGTCACGAAATTAACATGACGCACGTGCACTTTCGAGATGGTCTATAATCAATGCGCGTTTTGTAAATAATGCTCAGGGCTCAGGGAATCGTTAATGAGTTTGCATTTAATTGCATATTTTAATATTTTGAGTTCGGAAAGAAATAACGGCATTTCTTTCTTCAGTTTTTTTTTTATATTAAGCACTTACAGGACAGTCACACCGTTTTCACTATTTATTAACATTAATAAATAAGTTTTTTTTTTTATTATATAGTTTAAGAATGTCCCATGCAGGTTGAGTCTATACACCCAAAAAGAAAGAAGTCTCAAAATATAAGTATCGACAGTAGTTTTCCAAAATAGTTATCACACACACTTAAAACAATATGTAAATGTATAACAAAAGAAAAACAAAGGAAATAGTGACAAAGTTCGTTGACATCGGCAATGCTACTCGTTTCGTATTCTTGTATAATCTTCGGAAGCGTTTTTTTTTTTATTGTCTTTGACCGTTTGCCCTGGCGGCCATTAGTTTAGAAAAAAGTTTAAGGTTCTATGTTAATGGCTGTTGTAAGGGTCGTTGCAAGATTTTAAAGTAAGATATGAGATTTGACTAGACAAAACATATATGTCAGGGGATAAAAAAACTTTTTTAATACTTGATGTTGAATTTGTTTATGTTGATTTAACATGATCCATTTGTCTTCGACAAAAGAGCTTTGGGTCGTTTCTGTATTCCCTATTTTTTTTCTATGAGACGGAAACAGGGATTTTGAGACTTTTTGTAGATATCTGCTAATTTTGGAACAAACAAACTTCACTTACCTCCCCACTCAGAGTCATTTAATGGTTACTTAAGCCATTCCTTAGTGAAGGATTTGTATGACATTCCGTCACTAAGGAGTGACTTAAGTAATCATTAAATGACTCTGAGTGGGGAGGTTAACAATATTCTTCAGTACTTACAACATTAAAATTTGTGATTCATATTAAATGTTATTAAAAAGGAAATTAACACGAAAAGAAACAGCCAAAACGGTAAAGACCTCCTTGTTTTTAGAAGTCAATTAAAATACCAACAGATCTTTTATCCAACCGTAACAATAATCAAAAAATAGAGATGCACCAAACAGTTCCACTAACACAATTGAGATATCGTAACTTTTGGCTCTCAATTCTTTTCAGCGTAACTAGACGCTTGACAATATGACGGCCGATAAATAATCCGCCAACTGGCACGCTCGCAGCTCTAATTTATATCGACTAGTTGTCAATCCGACACCTCTAACCGGGCCCAATTAATGTAATCACGGCTAATATTATCGATATATCTGTTACTGATGATTTGTTGGGCGTTTAGTGAGTTCAGTTGGTGTATTGATTTAGCAGTCAGTGAATACCTATCGGATGTTTGTATGTTGATATTTGCATAGTTGTGCATGGCAATTAAAAAAATCCGCATTGTCACCTTTACTTTATTATTTTACCGGTTTACACAGACCTTATTTGTTTCCTCTGAAGCATTATAGTTGTTACAAATAAACACAATATAAACGAATCATAATAAGAAACTAAGGCCCGGTTGTTCGAAGTTCGGTTACGTCAAGGTTAGGGTTAGATTCTAGTTACAGTAAAATTAACAGGGTTTAAATGCAAAAAGCGTTGTTGAACGTTAAAATTTCATAATAAAAATGTCAAATTAACCGTGGTCAAAATTGACAACGGTAAAATTTTAACTTTATACCGTGACGTACGAACAACCGGGCCTAAGCATCGTATCATAACCCAAAACGTACACAAAGAAAACTGTCAAAACTTTTCCCATAACGCCCCCATACCGCTTAAGGTGCAGCCCACAAACCAGTAATCAGTAACATCAATAAAACAAATACCTCTGGTTGAACTTAACCCAACCTCACTAATCCTTCACCCATCCTTCTCCCAAAGTTTCCATCTTCAGACAACAATACAAACGAAATTAAATGGAGTGATGGCAAACTAACCAAAGACTTTGATCTTAATTATTGACGTGCTTCAGTTAATTGTGGAATCCTTCGTCCTTGAGGATCGAAAGTATGTCAGTCGCTCAAATGCTTGGTCTTTCCTGAAAGTTGCAAGTGTTAGCTGAGAGTTGTTCCGACTTGATTGTCTAATGATGGATCAAGCAGAAGCATACTGTGTATTTAGCAGACTTATATTGAATCGTTAGATGCCGTTTTGATCACTGTAGTTAATAATGCACCCTATTTACTAATGTTAGAAAAACACTCATCAAACTCATCGAGCGTACTGCAAAGGTTAATCCCGCTAAACATTTCCCATTTTACACGCCTAAACAGGGTAACTAATGGCACAAAATCAATACCTGCACACCATCCCACTTCCCTAAATTGTCAATAATTAACCAATAAAACAAATAGTTGAACCGATCTGTCTTGTTACCAAACCAATTTCTCACTGGCAACTTTGCGCGCTCCAACTTTCGCGCGTAAACGATACAGACTTACAAATGGCGGAGATTTCGGTCCCGCGGTTCGCCGCGACGCGCGCCGTATTCACGGCCGCGACTTGTCAATCCTCACTCATAGGGCTGTCACACGACAAAATTAATCACGGTATACGACGCCAAGTTATATTGGACGTCAATACGTAAGTTTCCCCACCCTGCTGTGGAGGGGATGCAAGTGTAGCTTGACGTGACGTGTTATAAATTATTGTTACAGCCAAGAGGTTGATTAATTTTCCTCTTGACGTTGCGTTTGATGAAAATGCTGCGGTATCGGGTTTGAGGTCAAACGGTGTTGGTTAAAGAATGATAGATAATGTATTTGTAATGGATGGACGATTAAGTTATCATGGAAATGTCATGAGCAATTAGATGTGATGTGTTGTTTAGAAGATAACGTTTCTAGGCAACCGCTATCACTAAAGCTACAATTAAAGAACAATAAATTGATAGTATGGTTACCGCGATATTAAAAGCTATTACTACAGTGCGTGTAGCGTGTTTGCTTTCCTAATGGCGTTATTTTATCATAATGCGAATTACCATTTTCTTCCATTACAGTAAGTGCACTATTGGAATGTTTTTTTCAACAAAATAGGCTCTATGTCAGACTTAATTAAAAGAAGATTGTAGTTGGCAACCCTAAAACATGGCCGCTGCGGTGTTAACGCAAAGTGCGCGGCAAACAATTAATTGAGTATTGATTGTAACGAGAGTCTTTGCCGAACATTCTACTACACTCTATTAAGTACTAGTTTATTAGCAACTTAATTTAAATCCATCTCATTATTTTGGGAGATAACGTCTATTTCACTAAACCTTTGAACGTGTTAATTATTTCTCGAAATATGAGCCATGATATTTACCCGCAGAATTTCAAAGTGCTTAATTTTTAAGATACTACGGATAACATACTGTAGGGCTATTATATCTTATGTGCAGGTTCGAATAAATGTGAAGTAATCCCAAAAAAACTTATATTTTTATTACAGAAAATCCACACTTTAGCCAGAACAAACTTTCTTTCAAGTGTAAACAACGCAAACATTCGTCTCAGAAAGAGTGTTTATTAATCCTTAATTCAAGTAAAAACTAACCTCTTCATAAAAGTGAACTTTCGCAACTTTGCAGCTATTTAACAAAAACTAACTATAAACGTTTCAAGAACGATTTCAAACAATAGACACAAACAAAAACCTATTTACTTCGGTATAGTTCTTCTAATATTTTTGTGAGTTCCTTGACACCGATGTCCAATCAACGAACTGCTTCCATTACAAGCTAATTTACAATTTAATTACTCAACATTTAGTTACAGTGCATTTACTCATTATTTTTTTAGGGTTGTGCTGTTTGTTTACATAATTTGGGTATAAATAGAGACATTGTGAATTATGAAAATTATAAATGAAATTATGAATATAACGGTCATAGGGGAAGAAAGTTTAATAAAGTAGAAGAAAGTTCTATAGAGTGCCTCCATTGTATTTAGTTCTATTTGACATTCCCATTTGGTTAGAAGCACCAGCAGTCAAAAAAATATAATTTATTATAAAATTTTTCGTATTGCCTGCTTTCAGGAAACTATAAATTATATTCACAATAATATACCTACCTACATGTACAAATTATTTGTCGCCCGTATATTGCGAGGCGTTGTATTTCAAGAATGTTAGCACCTATGCGACACTGCTGTCGCTAAATGGTAGCCATTGTTCCACTTACAGATATGTTGCTGTCAATTGCGAAAATTAGTCAATTTTATTTAATCAAATAAGCAGTGAAATGAGATGTTAAAAAATCGAAAGAAACTATTAATATTTTTAGGTCTGTTACGTCAAAGTCATTTTTTTTATATTTTAAATAGGTCTATGAAAGCTCTTTCGAAACGTGAAACTAGTTGCACATACATAACAGTAAATCGTTATAAGTAGATAAAAATAAGTTAACCTAATAAAATTTCGAGTTCTTTAAAACTCCAAGCGACAAACACGTCAATAAAATTAACGAAAAAAACCTACAATTAAATCCACATCCCTCCCGTGTCCGTAACCAATAAAAACTTTAGCCCCAAAAAAAATATAACCCCGGCCATTTACATAATTCGCCGATTTCACAAAACAGCTGCGACTTTTATATCAATCCTGTACACATTTGCGGTTTCAAATGTTTTGTGTGTGTATGTGTTATGTGTAGCTACACGTCGAGGTGTGCGTGTGTGAGTGTGTTTAACTAATGCGGTGTAGCACACAGGAAATGTTCGCGTTGACAGGTAAAATGTTTGTCATGTGTGTGTGAGGTGTACATTTAAGAATGTTGTTTATGTGTGAGTTTTAGGGTTGATAACGTTTTTTGTTGGTGACTGTTTTGATAGATGTTTAAACGGAAAATATGGCTGATATCCTCAATGTATTTTTGATAATAATGTTTAACTGATTGTTAAATAAAAGTTAGTAGTTTATACTCAATGGTGTGTTCATATTTTAATAGGTACATCATTAGTTTTTGAATATTAGCTGACAAGTGACAAACAATGTTTAAAAAATATGTTTAAAGTGAAATATTTAAAGTGACAACCCTAATTAAATGTCACATGTCTCAAGTGAGCGACAACAAATACAATTAGAGCGAATATACTAAATGTATTTTCTTTCACAAGCTAGACATTTGCAAACATAGGTACTGACTGCTTACTATCAGAAAAGTGTTAATCGCCAGTCACATGATATATTCGCAAATTAGACTTTAACCGCTAGTTTATGTATACTGTTATTATTAAGCTGAAGAGCTTGGTTGCTTGCATAGAGTAACTTACATATACGGTAGTTGCTTTCTTGAACGCAATAATCTCAGGAACTACCGGTCCAATTTGAAAAAATATTTCGGTGTATGATCGATTCACTTATTGAAGATGGCTAAGGTTCGCAAAGTAGTTCCCAAAGGTTGTGGGTAAACCCCTGGCAAAAATAAAAGTTTACATCATCATAATATTTTCTAAAAACGTTCAATCCCTTAATTGGGAAACAACAGCATCCAAAAAAAGATTCTCAGTTATTATTAATTGAATATCCCATTTTTATTACCTACAAAGTACTAACATACAAATTAAACTTCTACACTATCTGTACTTCGAAACGTGCGTCGACAATCACAATAACGTCAAACGTTACACGTCTCGGAATTTAATTGAAAACTAAAGTTTGTCACTGATATGAATCTCGTAATGTAATATAACATAATATAGCCGTTCTGTTGCCACCCCTGGTCGCGTCACATATATGTGACAACAATGCATCTGTTATGCCGACTTCGCGCCTTGAGCCGTTGATATGTCCTGGGCATGGAGTAGGTAGTGGATGGAGGAGGATATGTGTTCAAGAATAAGAGATAAGGAGGAAGAGTTTAGTGTGTTATTCTGTTGTTAGACATGATTCTTTTTATGTTAGAAGAATTGAAAATGAGAGTATATTAAACACTTATCGTTAAGTGTGTGTGCACAGAATATTTGCGGTGAATTGCACCATCTTAACTATAACCAACCATCTTCAGTTGTCAAAATGCCTATTTGGTCAATGGCCGGCAAGTATTCCGACGGCTGGTTGTGGTTTGGTTATCGTTACAGTAAACCTCGTAATAGGAGCGAGCACTTTTAAATTACAAAAAGAACTAAGTAGATTCGCATATAAACACTCCATTCATTAACCAATCTGTGGTCCTCCAAGAAATGTGTGTTGGTGTGTATGTCACGTTCTTCATTGTTTTGCGTCCGATTGTCTATGGGCCCGCCGAGGGTTCGCTAGGGTACTATCGCGTTACAATTCCTGTGACACACTTGGAACTTAGACTGCTGTAGTATTTGATAAGGAACAGGAAGTAGTGTTATAGTATGTATCTAGGGACTGTGCTGAGAAGACAGATGATAAAGGGCAATCAAATTATTTAGCTAAAATATTCTATAACTTTTTGATACGTATAGAAATATGAAATTAATTCTATGGTGGGTACTTGCGATACGGTTATTTTTAATGCTTATTTTTATATTTACCTATTCAACTCTGTGTCTCTCAATACATGCAGACCTTCTACATCATTCGATCCTTCATCTATTCCTCAATCAATCAACCACCAATCTTAACAACTTCCCTGTCCCATGAGTCATATGTGATAAACACTAATGGCCTTACTACAAAAACTTAACCACCTGTTTTACACTTGTCTAAAAAAATTGTCAACGTCATAATTTGATATTTTTTTAGACAAGTCTTAAACTGACGTTTAAAAGTTTTTGTGGTAAGACGGCGATTGTTTAACTATTGTGTCTGCATCGTCGACAGCGAAGTTGTTAAGGGTGCGTCTACACGGTGCATGTAACTGGAGCGAGTTAACATGCGCAAGTGACTAGAGCACGGTGGTGGATATTTTGCTTCGATGCACGCGCGAGACGCTAGATCTGCACGTTCTTAAAATGCATGTAACATGCGCTAGCTACTTGCACCGTGTAGATGCGCCCTAAGATCAGGAATCTATAGGCTCTAGAAACAGTCCACATCGTCACAATGTATCCGTTTCACCAGTAATGGATTCCAAACGTGACAGCCGCTACAACCGACACGGCTCACAAGGAGCTCACGTTTCGTATTTATCATTAAACGTGTGCCTTTCCTTAATAAGTTTTCCTTCGCCTTTTATGGCTTGGTAATGAATTTTAGTATAGCATGTTGCGTACTTAGAAATCGTCACGTTACTTTGATTTGTAAGGCCATCTTGAGTATTTAAATACTTATCATTGAATATCCTTCGCTTGCCTATTTTTGCTTATCATTGTCGATAAATCACGAGTGATGTCCCATGTTTCCATACTTGTGCGTCCTCTGGAGTAACTATGTAATCCTTGTTAAGATCTGACCGTAAAGATATATTTTTACGATCTCATAAGATATTTTAACCCGTTTAGGCTTTGTAGTGAAGGTGATAGCTTTATATCAGGTAATGATGATGAGCTATTCTTTGGTACATTGGTACCGGAACTTTGTTGAAAGTTTTTGGTAAAGATGATGAGGACTAAAGTTTGTGGATGTCAAGTCAGACAAAACTACTTTTAAATCCTATTAAAGTAGAGGAGGATGGAGAAAGTAGATACTTTCTCAAGCAGTATTTCTCGTCGTATAGTCAAACAGATTTTTGATACAGGTTGCCAGTATCTTTATATTTTTTAAAAGGATTCTATCTTACAGATAATCCAATGTTAACAAAGGTACGACCCGAAGAAGAGAACAGTCAAAGGTATTATCGATGAAGGAGACCCGCATTTCTCGGCGTATCTCGATACCGGCCACGTCGCTATCTCTTACATAAATATATTTACAATGAAACATTCAAATATTATAAGGGTTAGATTGTAACCCTTACGCTTTTATGCCTTAATTAACCCAGTGTCTATTCTTCTTCATTGTGCAGTATAGAAAGTGACTGCCTGAAATATTTTTGGTTCTACATTTTTTGACAATGTTTAGACACAATTTGATACAGCTTGAGAGAGAGAGAGAGAGAGAGAGAAACAGAGAACTTAGCTTTTCTGAAGGTTTAGAAGGGTTTAGAAAATATATTTTACAAATATCGTAAATACCGTAGATACTTCCTTCGGAAATATCGTAGATACTTCCTTCGAATAAGCAAAGTTTCTCGACAAAATCTGTACGAAGAAGTAAAATAACAAACTTCAGACAATATATTCTACATATAGCCTTCAGACAAGGATTGACCCAATTCAAAGCATCAACAACGACATATTTCGGTTACTATGTCATGTATATGTAATGCATGATACATGTTTGCTTATATTTCTCATAACGATGCCTCGGAGCAATCTCAAGCTCACGTTACCGAAGTTTGTAAACTATTCGTACCAAAACAAAAACAGACACAGTTATTAATAATACTGCAACAACGGTATTCGCAAACAATAACTTTTTGGACGTAACAATAATGTGGATAAAGCACTAGACTCAAGTGTGAGTGTGTGGATTCAATTCCAGGTGAGGCAAATACCAATGCAGGTGAGGCAATTTTTTAAGTTATAATATATGAGGCAATTTTCTAAGAATAACTTGGATCACAATGACTAAGTAAAGGTAAAGGAAAACATTTTAAAGAAACCTAAACTTTTATGTCTAAAATCACTAATCCGCCATTTATGCACGACGTGTTTCACCACCACTCTACAAACAGACAGCCACAACAATAGCTTAACCCGAGCCATCAGTCAAAGCAGCAGTCATGTCAACCACGAGCCCCCGAAATTACATTAATTTTCGCACAAAACGTAATAAAACGGTTACTAAAATGCACTCAACACGGACTACTATACGCTGCGGTTATTGAAACGCGTGCGTTTACAAAATTTTTCACGCATATTAAACGCGCGTCACGCGTTTTATGTTTTTGTCACGGTTGTTATGTGAATGTGAAGCAATTATTATATTTCATTCTGGTGCTACCAAATTTTATCATCTGTTTTAACGTGAATTGTTTCTCGTCACACGGAACGCAATTGCATTACTTTTTAAATTAAAAAAAAAATGCGTCTGCCATTTTTTTGTTCTTTATAAAATATTAAACGTTATTTAAATTGAATTAATTCCTGCTTTTACAGCGACATCGACAAAAAGGTGTGTCGCGATTTGCACACAATACGCACTTCTCTAAAATGTAAACACATCTCGCAACAATACTTGTCTGTGGTTATGTTTTCTGCATAATATCACCGATGATCGCTGTTAACCATGAGAAAATTCACTTTCGTCTTGAAAATAAAAGCAACAGCCAGCGTGTGTGAGTGAACGTTTACACAAACGCCATGAGGCTCGAGCCGACTTAATATAAACGAGAAAACTAAAACAAAATGAATTAATTTGTGTGCGCCAGTGTTGAATCCCTGTACACCGTTTTAATTAAAGGGATGTGCCCCATGGTGGCTCTCAGGAGTTTGTCAGCAAAAATAACAATTGAAAACGCACGGCCACGGTGAAAGTTCAAACTTGTATATTCAGGATAGTTTCTAAATTAAAAATTCCTGTAGTATAAAATTTTCAGCGGAAACGCAAAGTTTTAATGGCATAATTGTCTTGTGTTTTACAGCTGAATTTGAGGATGCTGTTTGTATTTTGTTAAATTATTTGAGGGGAACTGTGGTTGCACTTTACATTTGTTATGATTTATGGGTATTTAAAATGCTCGTTAATAAAATTATTTTAGCTGTATTAAATGTACCTTTATTATAAGTTGTATTTAATGGCGGCTTAAAACCTAAGTAGATACCTAATGAAGTCGTGGTGGCCTAGTGGGTAAAGGACCAGCCTCTCAAGTATGAGGGCGCGGGTTCGATCCCAGGTCAGGCAAGTACCAATGCAACTTTTCTAAGTTTGTATGTACTTTCTAAGTATATCTTAGACACCATTGACTGTGTTTCGGATGGCACGTTAAACTGTAGGTCCCGGCTGTCATTGAACATCCTTGGCAGTCGTTACGGGTAGTCAGAAGCCAGTAAGTTTGACACCAGTCTAACCAAGGGGTATCGGGTTGCCCGGGTAACTGGGTTGAGGAGGTCAGATAGGCAGTCGCTTCTTGTAAAGCACTGGTACTCAGCTGAATCCGGTTAGACTGGAAGCCGACCCCAACATAGTTGGGAAAAAGGCTCGGAGGAGGAGATACCTAATGATCATGTAAATACAACTCAAAAGCCACAAATCCTGTATCACTTGACTCAAATACTCTCGTAGTCACTCCTAAGCTTAATAACCAACCAATCCATGCTTATGTAAATAACAAACAAAATTTGCGAATTCCCATTTACCCTCTTAGAATACACTTCGGACTTCATTCGAGAATACCTTTTAGCCAATTTAATTCACACTTGACGCTAGAGCAATGCAAACAATAAAGATCGCCCAATCATTGTTGACACTTCACGGCGGCGCCACTTACTTAGACAAATGACAGTCACTATATTAAGGAATTTAGTTCCACTGTTTGCCACGGATCAATTGATTCTGGACGCTTTGGGAAAGCTGTGTAGCTTTGTAAGTAAAGTAAATTGACAGTGATTTTGTGAAATGGTTCTTTTGTTTATTTATTTGGACATCAATTTAAAATTTTTTAGCATGAGCGATGAGCGGGGTTCCGCGAGATGTTAAAAATGATGCTTCTACTGCAGCTTAGTTATAGTAGGAAAAACTTGGTAGGTAACTATTTTCCGTATCATTGGGAGAAAACCCTGATTTACTAGTTATATTGCCAATTTCATTTAATTACACAGATTAAGTGCCAATTAATTCAACATAATTTCCTTTACTTAGGTATTTAACTGTAAAGATGACGTTTCTCTCAGATACCTAATTAATACTTCACACCATGTGTATAGAAACATCCCCTTTGTTCCCCTTTTAATACTAATCCTACGAAACTCATCGCAAGTGCATCCCCAACTTGCATTACACGTAGGAACCTGTCATCTATAACACCTATTGTGCACATTCGCTCCAGTCTATTCGACGCGCCGACGACAACTCGATCCCCAATTAAGCCTCACTCGATACCTGGAATTATCGGATGCGAATCGATTCGACAGACTCGGTTCGCATCGTTGGCTATACCAAATATTGACACTTCATATTGAGCCGGCGGGCGGTGCGGACGACCTGGTACCTGTATTCAAATGTCGAATAAAATAATGGAGCGAGAAAAGGTTTTGTCAGTTGGTCTGATAAATTATACAAAAAATTACAACATAATTTTTAGTACCAGTGGCTTTTCCGAAATAGACATTTTCCAGGAATATTTCCCACAATATGTAGACAACTGCCGTTGACAACAGCTGAATCACAAAATAAAATTACCCATAAACTAATCAAATTCCAACTTCAGATACATCACAGTTTAATCTTATTATCTACAAAGTTTCCACTGTATATTACACGCTTCCTTCATCGTAGTTGAATAACGTCGTATGTCGTGTGGAGTTACGACATTTTACCCAATCACGGCTAATATATAATTCGATTTGCTCATTTGACTGTAGTCTGGGACATCACGGCTATCAAACGGTGGGAACGTATGTAACCTATTTACGTAATTTCTCTATACACAGACAATGTAGACTAATATTGTAAGGATGAAGAGTTTGTCTGTTTGGTTGAATTGTAGGATATACACGTCTGAAATATTTCTATAGACTGTCTTTTTACGAAGAAAGGAAGGCCCTAAGGCTCTTTATTTAAAAGCACGATCTTCAGGATGCAGGTAAAATCGTGGAATACAGGTGAACATCGGGATACAGGCAAAACCGCGGGATCCACCTAGTGAGAAATAAGAGCAAGTGTGTCATACAGTCAAGTGAAATGGAAAGCGTTGACACAATCGCACTTTATATCTGTGTGTTGTTTAATTTTCTCATGCGTTGTTTGTGTTTGTGACACACGGATGAGCAAGCTGACGAACAAATGTTTGGTTAATTTCATGTTTTTATGACACGGTTTGAGGAGTCTCTTTTTGTGTTTATGATTCAATACCATCTTAAAAATGAGCACCACCCTTTACAGAAATCTGTTGTACAAATTTTATTTCTCACTTTCGTTTTTAAACGGATATTTGTCAACCCGCGAACATGACTATATGGAGACAATTAAGGCCATGAGGAAATTCCAATTAATATTTACCTACGCCAAGTTACGTCATCTGAAATACCGTACGTATTTCTTCCCGCCAGTTCCGTTCGCTCCACAGTGATGACGCTATCTTGAATCTGCGAAATTCCAACCGAACGGACACAATGACGGCACCATTGTGGAACAGCCGTCATATCTCGCGATGAAGTGACGTCATTGATTCAAATGATGCAAACAAATTGATAACGGTTTGGTGCGCGAATAACTTTGTCTTGAGATGTTACGTCTTTTTGTTTGTGATGGGAAGTGATAATTGTTTTTTTCTTGTTTTGTGGTGTAGTGTAGTCGTATAAAACTAGATCAGTGTAGTACCAATTATTTGCGGTTCTGATAAATCTGATATCATGTACTCGAAGGTATTCTGGAATTACCTTTCTAATGATGTCGACTGAAACCAGATATTAAATTAAAGCAGGTCTATCCCTCACGGTTCTTCTGTTAAACCCGTCACAAAGGAATCCCACAATTTTATTTTAATCAAACAGAACCTAATCCACCCGGCGGCAATCAAACAAATTGTCAGACGAGAGGGTAAAAAAAATATAAAATTATATTACATTTCCACGTCGCCATACCGGTTGACGAGGCTCGCATATTCCTCCGTTCTGAATATAATCTTCCCCGAACGTTTCTCGCGAGTAATATCGCTATTTATTGTATTATTCCCATTTCTTCTCGCATCAAAGAACAACAAAAGGAACAACATAATATACTGAACAGGTACGACGTTTCAATTTGCGATGAAATTGCTCCATCGACGGAGTACATCGGTATTGGCAAAGCACTCCTCCGCCCCGCACACTGATATTTATACGAATTGCTTATATAAAATAAAATGCTATATTTTTTTCGCGGGCTAAGCACCTTTATTGGGTATCGTTTGCCCGTTTTTATTCTCGTAAGATGACAAATTGTATCGGAATTGTCGTTTTTTTTATTAATACGCGAATAATGAGGACACGTAATTTTTTCTGAAATATTGCTATTCTTCATGTAGGTGCTTATCTTATAAGGAAGATGCGGTATTTTTCCCTGAAACGTTTTCAATTATAATAATTCCGATCATTTCTATAATAATTTGGAATCATAGAGAAGCTAGTGACGTATTTGTAACAAACATTTTTTTAAGCCAACACTGCGTTGAACGTTATGCTTAAATATTACCCTAATTTATTGCGAAATAATTTAATAACTTTGTCGGAATCCTTAAGCCGCTACAGCTGCGCGGGTAATTTCATCAGCCCCCAGTCATATATTTCGGTAAACACGTATTTTATTACTCGAAAATTTTAATCCCATATTTGCGCACGTACGTTCAGTTTCAAATAAATAAATATCTTTACTCTCTGTGTCGGTAATTGGCTCTCGATCATGAAGTATGGTAGCATATTAATTTGAGTTAAATTAATATTTTCCGTGCCTTGTGATGAGTGGGAACATAATACTTAAATCGAATTTAATGTTGTTCCAATTGAATATCATGCTTAAATTCACAAGCACTCAAATATCAAAGACAAGACAAATCCTCTGGAAACTCAATATCCTTATCTCTTCTGCTCACCGTACATTCTCCGAGCGGAGAATATTGTAATAATGAACAAACAATATTTCGATTGCTCTCGCCCCCACTATTTTTGACGCTCCCCACCCCTTTCGACCCGCGAAGGTGGTTCCGAATTCAAATTTATTCAATTCGAGGAACGATCGGCGTGGAAATGAAACGTCTCGCGATGGTGTGATAGAACACTTCCTACTCTATTAGCATTTGATGCCAACACGTCATTCTTTATAGTTGAGCGCGCAAGGAGGATCTATTTGTGTTTTTTTTTTTTTCAATCTTTATTCTCTCCCCCTTTTTGCGTGAAATGGATTGGATGCGCAATTCCTTTTTGCTTGCGTTGCGTTTGGTGTAGTCACGTGGTTGCTTGGTCGTAGGACTTTTTATTCCTGTTATAAGTGCTACATTATTTTTTATTACATTATGTAAGTAAAGAATTGAGTAATAAAACACGTAACTTAAAGTGTATATCCCGAAATTATTTATATTTTCAAATACTTTGATTCTTTTCGTTCATATTAATTGGCTGACGTATCTATTACCTACTCGCGCCATATTTCCGATTTCCGATACGTGGAAATTCAGATCCAACCAAAAAATACCATTCGTTTTTTCCACAGTAAACAAAACTGGAATATCGCTGTCATAACATCAATATGTACGCAGTAAGCTCCAATTGTCATCATCGCACGATATTTTGAGCGCGAAGTCGCACAATGTCGCACGAAAATCGTATCTTCGCACACATGAATGACCAATGACAAAGTGATGTTCAGAATCCCCCCTTTTTTTACTCAATCAGTTTTCTCTGAACATTTTTAAGTGTGTTTATTCTTCCCTTTTTTTACCTGCAATTTTGATTCGTTTGATGATGTTTTAGGCTAAAGATGAATCAAAGGAAATAGTTTTTTGTTTTTGCTTCAGTTATCTTGTTGGTGTTCTCCTGGAATTAGTGAAGATTAAGCAAAAGCTATGTTCTTTATATAGATCCGCTAATTGCTAAGTCTTTTTCAGGAATGAGCCCTTACTTACCTAGTGTAATTAAGAGTAGTTGATGTTTCAAGACACTTTGTTGAGATAGGCGCTGCTTCATATTTCAATTCAATTCAATTTTAATCTAGACTTGCCTTATACTTGTAAATAATGACAATTATTTGTAACATATTACACCTAACACTTTGTCTGGAAATATAAAGCCGGCTTATTCCCGAAATTGTTTTTACATAACACGCGCGACGTAAGTCATAATCTCTAAATTTTCAGGCGGGACAACGCGAAATTGGGGCAATATAATTTAAAACGAATCATACAACGTTCCACGCCACCCCTCCTTAGTTTCTAACGCGGAGCAAGCAGGGTTGAAAAGCTAGCGTATATAATGAAATCTCCTCAAATAAGTACAGCGAGCAAAATAAATGTGACTGGAAGACACGCTGAGGTGAACAATACGACTTTATACGTCGAAATCGCGGTGTTTGCCCCGTAATTTTGAAAGCCGAGGCCTTAGTGAGCGTAAAGTGAAGTATTCCGAGAATAGGGATGTTCTCAACTACGAATGTACTGCGGTAGTCTGTAAAAGGATCCCGCGGTGAAGTTCGTAGACAGAAAAAGTCGTGTCCCCGTTATGTAATGCTGATTTTTTTTGCACTGACAATGTTTGTATGCAGTTTGTTTGGTCTCGTTTATTTTGTGCGAGCTTCTTTTCCTGTGAATCGCCAGCAATGCAACAAACGAAAAGTTTTCGTGACAAAAAAATGTACGTAACATAAATAAGGCACTAAAATACATTTTTCGTAGCTTATGTTACATTGGAACAACGAAACCAATTTGAAAGGTGTTCGAATTTTGAAAGCAACTAGAACCCAACCAGTGCTTCTTTTTACCAAGGTATACTTACCAAAGAGTTTTCATAGTATTTACCCCACGTATGCAACAGCTGTTTTACTTGAAATAGACAATAAAAAGCTTTAACAGCTACTACAATTGTTTGCCAGAGGAAGTCGTACAAATTAAACAAACGATATAATGTCTGCCGGGGCGCGTTAACGAGTTTTGACAAATTTTCTAACTAGCTACATAATAAAGTGGAAATTAGCCTGTCGACGCAATTGCCAGATGCGAAAACTATTTTACTTGGCTAAGTTGAAGGAAAATCTTTGAGTTTTAACTGTTTCTGGCGGAAATTGGATGAAACGGGATGGTTTCTAAGTGTTTTTGTTTCGATATGGCTTCTTCTATTTCTTAATTATTGTTACACTTGAGTGTATGGCAATTTTGAACAGTTTTTTTTTATGTATGCTTTTAGAAACACATAACACAGATAAGCATAAAAGACAGATTGGTCTGTCGCTAACTTCACGTGAATGAATATCAATTCTTCCTTTGTTATATGCTATTTAAGTACTTACTAGATTTCGTGTCAGCTTACCATACAAACATTCTTAGATAGTTTTATATTTACGAGCTCGTAAACACTAACCTATGATGGTTTCACATTTAGCGAGCTCTTGAGGTCGACTGTGTTTGTCTGTAAAGTCAATGGACATTAAAATACAATGCATACGAATATTTAATAAATAGTTGTGAAGTTAGTCTTTGGTGATGAAAGGGCAACCTTTGTTGACATTGACACCCCAAACCCCGTCTTATTTCAGAATGAAATATGTTTCTTATCCGGGTGCGTGAGGAGTTCCTTCAGGAAGCAGACTAAGCCGCAGGCGAAAGCTAGTAAATTATTTTCCCAAATAAATAAGAAAAGTAAAGCTCACTTTTCAACTGTGAAGAACTTTCTTCAATTTCAAAAACGACAAAGTCCCCGGACTTTTAATTCAGCTCATCAAGGCAAGTGCAAAAGGTAATTGTTTTAAATGGGAACCGTACATAAATTAAAACGCAAAACAAGCTAACTAAAGCCACCCAATGTTGGTACAGTGGCGTGCAAACTTATGTACCCAACACTTAGGTTAAGCTAGTGGATTTTAAAGTGGCTTTTAAAAAAGATTGCATACGATCCTCCGCTTTTATGTTCACTTACCTTATAAGTTCTACATTAATAGGTACATGTTGTAGAATGTGCATGATTTTTCGTTGTAAAGAATGTTGACTGGGTTTTTTAACAACAAGCTTCTTTATTAACCCCGTTTAAATAAGGGACAGTCCTTCTTAATGTACCTACGAAATCTAGCTGCTCCCCGTGGTTCCACCCGCGAACTAATCGGACTATTTCTCGCAATCGCATAAAAAGTAGCCTGTGACCTTTCTCAGGCAGCCAATTACGACGGACAGAGCTACTTTTGCAGTTATATTGTTAAGTAAGGGGAAGTATAGAAGAGTGGTATACGTAAAATTGCAAGCGAGTGTATCCGCAGCGTCGCAAACACTACTAATTTGTATACGTACGTCTCGCAAGTAGGAACGGAAACCACAAATTTAATGAATCTTAAAACAGTACAAACTTTTGCGATTCACTTCACGAAACTGTTGAGATTCGGGAAGTGACGTAAATAATTAGCCGAGGTTTTACTCGGAACTTTTGTTTACACCAAATTTTGGTTCGTTTTCAAAATGTAACTAACCTAATTTGATTATCTGTTAACTTTTGGCGAAAACTTTGTCTTTTTCAGTCTCTTTTTTGATAATTTGCTAATTGTTTTTCTTTGTAATTTTGACAATGGAGACTTCTTTTGTCGTTCATTTAGACAACATTATTTTTATTTAAGTGACTACTACAAGGTTCTTCTTAATGTCCCTGTTTACGTGAAAAACATGACATTGAATAAATCGACTAGCAATAATGAAAACCGAAACGGAAAGTGCTAAAAAAATAATTCCACACATAAATATTTCACCTTGGCTTATTCTCACAATGACATAAGCACATAAAGTAGAGGATCTTTGTCAAAAGATAATATACACGCGGACACTACTAGTGATGTGCCAACGAATACGAATATCCGAAACCGCGGATTGTTTTTCACAAAGCATCGGTAGGTATGTTCGTATTACTAGTAAAGTTTAAACGGATCGGATCTGATTTCCATTGTTTGTTGCAAATATCGCGTTCATTTGACTAAATCATTACACATGATTGATTTTGTTTTGATGTCTGACTAAATTAAATTGATGTGGAAGTTTAAAAATCTGCTTTCATCTGATTAACTGCGATTCGGATTTAAATTGGAAATTTGGATTTAATCGGATGTGAGGATAATGTGCGCTTTTGTTTACAAATTGCTACACATATTTCAATTTGTATTTAGTTACGTAATTTTTACATAGTAGGTTAATTTATTATGTGAAATGAACATTATTTCTATGAATTGCCCATTAAATCCGGCCACAAATATTGTCGACATTTGTACTCTTAACGAAGGTTTAATTCAACAAATATTATTTATCCAAAAAATATCGACAAAATGAAAAGACGTAGTGTCCCATCACTGGCCCATAACTCGCACTTAACGACTCGGTACGTGGCAACAGGCATACGCACTTTGAAGGGCGTGAGTTACGAGCTTAGCAAGGATAATAGTGGGTAAAGTAGCCTGATAGCCTGGCCACGGAATGTTGGGATATGTCCTGGGCTGGCATGGCGGTCGTGAGTCAGTGGCCGATAAAGTATGGCAGCCAGATTTTCAATGTCGTCAAAGCTGTTGACGTATAAAGTATGGCCAGATTTTCAGTGGTGTCAAAGTCAAATATTTCGAATTTTTGAATAGACCTACCTACAAGAGATTCTCTTGTGTACGCCTAGAGATAGGTAGGTACACGTTTTCATTGCAAGGCTGAATGCACAATTTATGTATTTAAGACTAATATTTTTCCATATGTCTTACAAATTAGATACTGTATAGCAGTTTACAGCATGTTTTATAAATACACAACAATTTTTCTCAGACTAATAATATTGAGACCCTAATTAATATTCAATTAATTAATAAAACATAACGTGTCGTAAAAATATTAATTACCTGTAGACAATGTGTTCTTATCAGGATTGGAGGACGAAAACAATAGACGTTCGTACCTGTTCTATATTCTCTATTGTATGACCATAAAGACATATACCTACGGCAGATGATTAGATGTGGAGAATATGTCATTACAATTACGTATTTAGATACTAAACTTGTAATTTGATACTATAGAATTCGTTGTTGAAATTCTCTAAGATCTAAGAACAATTGTGTCTTTTACCGATGGGACGAGTAAAAACTTACCTGAAAACTAATGACCAAGTATTGCAGGTTCCTTGCAGTAAATACAAGAGGGGGGGGGCTTCCCCCTCGGCCAAAAGGTTATGTAAATTGTTTAACGAAGGATGCTGTTGCCGGCTCAATGGCGCACTTAAAACATTAACATTTTAAAGCCTTATTTGCTCTAAGTACACAATTACTTGTGCATTTAAATAGATTACACTCAGCTTTAAGATTCACTGAGAATTATTTTAATTAATTACTCTGTCGTTTTGTACTGGATAGTTTCGATTGTGATTGGTTTTTGTTTTTCTTTAGATTTTTCTATAAAGAACTAGCTTTCCGCCCGCGGTTTCACCCGCGTCCCGAGATAACTGCTTCCCGTAGCCGGATGGTGACAAAAAACTATCCTATGTCCTTCTCCTGGCTCTAATCTACCTCCCTGCCAATTTTCAGCTAAATCGGTTCAGCCGTTCTTGAGTTATAAGTGGAGTAACTAACACGACTTTCTTTTATATATATAGATTACAACGTGACACACATGCAAACGTTTAAAATATTGCCTGGTACCTATTTAATAAAAAAAATACTGATAACTTTTACAATTTTTTGCTGGGAATTTTCCCCAATATGTTTACCCTATTGCTACGTTCGGGAAAGTACTCGTAGTTTTGTTCGCAAAAATAACAGATTACTACTATATACTGTTACAAAACCTATATGTTTAATTTCCCTCACTGAATTGAATAATAAAACACATATGGTATTTTCACAAATTTATTTCACACAAAACATTTCCGAAATGAATCGAACATTTTAATACCCGCGACGAATTCACACCGGCTGTCGTAAAATAATTTCCGTGCACGGAGGAATGAAAGGTAATGGAGATGCCATAAGGAATGCAGGGCAGGCGCCTTCTTGTAGGTCAAGTAACGTACAGTAGGCGTTATATTATAAGTAACTAGAACTAACGAGGCGTTCGAGGTCTTTGTCAAATCAAAACCAATGTGTACAAATTGGTCAAAATTGGTTGGTGTGCCAAGATTTATTGGAGATTTTATCTTGAAAATAATGGACTGGTTCCATAGAAAGCATGTAAGGGGTGGAGCTAGTAACGTTCCTCGACTTACGCTCCTTTCTTAGGAGATTTTGCGCTATGACATCTAAGTCATTTCGCTCTCCATGTTCCTGTGTATATTAATATCATACGCAAACACACATTGAATAGGGTGGAAAGCGGCAGGTATTAACAGAAACATGCAAGGTTATTAACTGAGTTTCCTCGTTGCTTCTGCAATAGTGCGAAAATGAAAATTAGAGGAAATTATTTATAGTAAATAGTGTTTAGGTTGTCATGTAATTAAGGGCTTATTATTATTTATGAACTACGTTACAAGTCCAGCTAAAATTCCAATCAATATTACCTATATGTATTAGAGTAAGCAGATATGTAACAGTTTGGTCTCAAGTTTGTACATTAATCTCCTAAACGCACTTTCATACTTGAATAAACAATGAGACAGCATCAATCTCTAAAATTCCAAAGTAAACCTAACAACACAAATAAATAATAGCTTTAACAGTTAAAAAGTATTGTAAAAGCTCTTATTTCCTCAAAATTTCCTTTCTTCTCGCCATCAAAATCGACTCGCCAACAAAATCGACTCGCCATCAAAAATGTATGGTTACAGCGCATTGCATTATCGCCGACGATTGCGCGATTCCCAGTTTCGTTTTCTCGCACAATTTTCATGCTAATCTTGGTACGAGTTCGCTGATTTCACTGGCATGAAATATTTGTAACCTCTAGGGCGAGTCTTTACTGTATTTTAAGATGTATGTATGGAGACATTTCTCGCTCAGCTTTTTCCACAGTTTTCAATGAAGTGTGTAAAAACCTGTTCAATTTGAAAACATGTTGTGCTCTACTAATTAGTGCGTTAAGTACTGTAGTGCAAAGTAATGGAATTGGCAACCAAAAATGTGATGGTAGGAAATAATACACTGCTTCTGGTTACAATAGCTATGATTTTAATCCATTGCGAAGTAAAACGAAAGTAAACACGAAAATATATGAAGCACTTCTCGAGCACAGTCCAGTAACCTCGTTCATCCCTCGCTCATTTCTCACTACGAACTGAACAGTCTCGGTGCCTTTTCAATTTCGCCTCTCGCCTGCCTCACTGGGGGATTGAGAGGCCCCCAAATGTTGGATTTTACGCGTAATACTCCCCCACGCCGTGCATTGTGTATCGCAACTCCTTTGACGTCGGAAATTTTACGTCTGTCTGTGCAAACGTTAACGTGTTTGCAGTTTTTTAATCGCGGTTCTTTGCGACCCCCCATTTTTTTGCCAGTTTTTTCCCTCATACTGGCTGTGTGCGATTCTGAGTTTGTAGTTAGAGTAGTTTGAACTGGTTTTTAGATGATTAGCCATTTTGATGTTGTGTGACAACCGACGGCTTTGACAAAAGCTGGAGTTGTCCGGGTATTGTGACCGTGTTTTGTTTGCTTGGGGTAAGGGAAGGTAGGATAAGCCCTGTAGTCCCGCGGGTGTCGTTAGAAGTAGTAAGTAATGGATTATGTCAGGTATAGACAGGCCCTCTCCGGTGTCCGATCACTGATCCACTTGGTAAGCTCGGCTTATGGTTCTATCTTTACTTAATCGTTTATTGCAAACGTTTATGGCGGAAATGCCGTTTTAGCTTGAGATATATATAAGAAGGGACTAATTCTCTTTTAAATCGTTCTCGAATAAGCGAATAATTTGTATGAATTTCAGCCGCAACGCGTTATGCAACAATAAAACTCCAACCAGTTGTCAGCCACCTCAAAGATTGAACGGCATCAAAAATTCGTATGCACCGAAACGGAAAATGCTTTATGACCGACGCCGTTCGGGGTTCAACATCGTAAATTTCCCAGTTAACCCCGCGACCGCCGCGCTGGGGGGCTCCGAGTACATATTTTAGGATCACGCCAGGATTTCCAGCGATACCCCCTTCGTGTACGACAATGCACTTCGATATTGTGCGATGCAAATACGAACGTGATACGCGTCCGACGAGAGAGATTTCCTTTTCATTGCTCTTTTTGGTTTTGATCTGGCATGAAAATAGCGCGTGTATATAAAGCTGTGGCCTTTTTACAAGCGAGAGCGGTAGAACATTTAGCCAGGCTATTTCACCATCGTCGCTCGCTCCCATTCATTCACAAAAGCTGGCCCTAAGGTATCGTTTGAATGCGCGAAGGAAACATGTTTCCTCCGTTACGCAAACATATCGTTTGGTAATGGTCTCCGTGATAATAGCACAACATTATTTAGCACTTAATGTGTGTCGTCATTGAATAGGCAATTTTTAACAGATTAAGGTTAAACGTTCCACTAATGTGTGTACCTACGAGTACTTGGCTATTTTTGTGGATTCCATCAAGTTTGTTTGATGTTTCCAAAACTAGAGTGTCTGGTTCGTCTAGTATTTGCATAGAACTTAACATTGGTGAAAGATTTAAGTTCTATTTGAACATTACAAACCTTTCCAAAATATATTTTAATATTTTATCTGAGCTTGTATAATCACATTTTCTATTGCACATTTGAAGCTTATCTTTAGTCAGATGAAAATAGAGAACTAACTTCTCGCTTACCTGATAAACTATCCCCAATACCGTTTACCCACGGCGGGAACTACTTCATTCACTGTCACTGATTCATTCCTTTTTCTTTGCCCAACAGAACGCAAGCTATTCGTGGGCATGTTGAACAAGAAGCTGTCGGAGAACGACGTGAGGGCCTTATTTGCTGGCCATGGAGCCATCGAGGAGTGCACCGTGCTGCGGGACGCGCAGGGCCAGAGCAAGGGCTGTGCCTTCGTCACCTTCGTGTCCAAGCAGGCTGCCATCGCTGCCATTAAGGTACTATAGGAACTAAGAGTTTTAGGGAGCTATTAGCTTTAGCTACCCATCATAAACAGAAAGGTCAGGACGGCATATGTTCTGTCTGTCGGATATCTCTTGCCTCGAAGTGCATGTAAAAGGTATCAATATAAAAGGTCTAGAGCCAAGTTGGTCAGTCCCATCAAATTTTGAAAGTTTTGAATAGATTCTGCGCCATTCGCTTATCCGTTTCCTTCGAGATTCTTCAAAGCATAAACACTTTAGGGTCTTGCGTTTGTCGGTTATAAAATGAACAACAAACGTTCCTCAAGAATGTATGTCATACCTCACAGCATGACGAATAGACGCAAACATACAACAATAAAATGTTGCAGTATTGCATTGCACATACACAGAAATTATGTCATCATGTCCTCACACTCTCCAAAAATGGTGTTATTATGCAAAATTTACGATATTAATGAAGGAAGAGCCTTCATCGTTAATTTACAGCATGATACCAATCAGCGTTGATCTTTTATGCCATCTGCAAAAGTACTCTACGCAACCTGGCTTTCATTAAGTCTTTTTAATTGGGAAAAGTAGATTAAAATTCATGTAGATTACCCTGTAATCAGCACCGGAGCAAATTAAAATATTTACAGTAATAAAATGGTTGAATATAAAACGTAAACTGCTCTCGTTTTTTACAATCGGTATTGTCGTTATGATCACCCTTTTAATCCCCAAATAAAGGGACCATCTATGCACATACTAACAACTATGTATTTACTACATGATAAGTTGACACGTGCAGTTTTTTGTAAAATTTCTTTTTTTTAATAGACTACATTATTAACATTATACTCAAATAGCTACGCTTCTGATTTCCAGGCGTTACACCACAGTCAAACAATGGAAGGTTGTTCAGCACCGCTGGTCGTGAAATTCGCTGACACGCAAAAAGAGAAGGAGCAGAAGAAATTGCAAGCCATGCAGGCGAGCTTATGGGGTCTTACGGCCCCCATAGCCCCGGCGACGTACCTCGCGTCGGAAGCCGCGCTGTCGCCGGCGACGCAGCTGCAACTGCTGCAGCAACTCCAAGCAGTCGGGTTGCAGCAACAACTGTTGCAAGGACAGGGGTCCACGCTGTTGCAAGGTTAGCTTCGAATCTTGTAGAACTTTCCAGATTTTTCTAGAATATTTTTTAAACTCTTTAAAGCATTGTAAATGCTTTTTTGTAGAAGCTTTTTCTATTTTCTATTTCCTTACCCTTTTTGGTTTTGTAAACTACATATTTTATTATTTTTCTATGATGACTAAACACGTAGGTATTGAGGAAACACCTTGAAGTCCGTAATGAAGCATTATTCGCATCATAACACAAGTTTACTTGTATCTTCAAACGTTCGAACTAAAATAGTTGTTTTTACGTCATAATAAATCATTCGACCTGTATATAACATTGTAAACGTACGGTTTGACTACAAGATTCTCACGTTTTTGCGAGAAGATAAATCCAAATGATTTATTATGTATTCTGTGACATAAGAAAATGCATCCGAACAAAAATGTTTAACGTTCTGTTATTTAAAGAGTAAACAAGACTACGTTCGGTCTGTTTTCAACTTATCAGGCCATGACGCGAAGTTTTAATGAGTCATTTAACTAAATGAACATTGTTTAATTAGTGGTACCTACACTCGTTTTTTTTTATATTGTTTCCTTTCAACCTAATTTACCTCATAGTGAACAATTGACGGGTAGCCAGGTTTGGTAAATTGGGCTAAATGTTTTAATGACATTTTAACAATAGTATTTAAAACATTAACTCAAAAAAGACATTTTTGATGACTTCGTATATTCAATGATAACATCAAAGGTACACTAGAATTTTATATGATGCATCAAAATTGCGTAGGCCCAGATATTGGTCTCTGAAATGGAAATAGTGTTGAACAGTCCCATCTAACCTTCCTTTCCCAATTTTATGTTAATCCCGTTTTATTTTTATTTACGCCACCCTTTTTTGTTGTCAAATAGGTGTTAACTATCAGGATATCGGTTTCAATGGTGCAGGCCTGAGTGGGAGTACCGTGGGCGGCGTGGGGTCTTTAGGTGGGGGTGCAGCGGACCAGCTAGGGGGTCTTTTAGCCCCCGTGTCGGTGCAGAACTTGGCTGCGCTCGCGGCTATGACGCAACCGCCCGTAGTGACGCAGGCGGCGCCGATCCAGCAAGCCACCGCGCCCCAACAAGCAGCCCCGCCCTTGTGTAAGTTGTAATTTCTTTTTTATTTGCATAGAGTGCCAGTTTCTTTTTCGTTCTTAATTTGTAGTCGATTTTTTACTTTTTAAGTTTTGATTAGAGTTAAGTGATGGACATCGTCAGGTAATTTTGTAATGTCAGGTTGTAGATAAGTTTCTTCTATTAATTTTAGAATATGAATTGTCATTTGAAACCTCAGTTAGGAGTTATCAGATTTAAAAATCTATCTACTCCCCACTAATTGCACCCTGTCCAAATCTTTAACTGAAACTTTAAAGTTAAAAGAAGCAAGAACATGTTACGATCTTTTTGTTCGCAAACTTTCCTCTTTCAGGTTTCGTTTCGACTTAAGTAAAAAAAAAGTTAATTAACGATGAACATTTTTCACACTTCAGGTCTTCTCGGGAAGACTAACATCACAGGTAAAAATGCAATGAAATAAAACGAAATGTGTGTTTTTTTGACATGGAATGAAAATTTTTTAGCTTCGAAGATTGGTGTGATAAATGAGTTAGTCACTGATAGACGATTGCCTACTGAAAAGAGTTTTAGTTTTTTGTAAAAACTTTTTAAGATATTAGATGTTGAAATGATTCATTATGCTCATGCATTCCATTTTCTAAAACAGTTTGTAAGGTTAAAACATGCAAACCATGTTCCTCTACAAACAATGATGTATAAATTCAAATCGAAAACAATACAGCACTGTCATAGACAAGTTTTTTATACTCTACACAGGATCGTTGTCATTTACATAAATTATACTTTGAACGGTCTTCAAATGTATAGAATATTGTTTTACTATAGAAATAACTTCTATATTGTAATGGACAGACTGTTTACTTGACAGCCAAGGTTGCAGACTTTGTTTCAACTAGAATGGAATATGTGCATCGTTTATCACATGAATCTAGTTATCGCCTGGTATGATTTCTATGTTGGCATATTGGTAGAATGTTCTACCGTTGCTTGCTTTGCATAGGTTATGTTTAATATGGTTCGGTAGGCATACATTTTCTTCGTGACGATTTATTTTTTAAATCTCCCATACAGGAATTTTCGCTGCGTTGTAATTTTTAATCTTTTTTTGTAATTTTTCATCAAAATTGCCGTATTTATGACTACATTTTGATCTGATTGCGATTGGAATAATGTTTGTGAATTTTACTAATCAAAACTGTGTTTTTAACGCATTATGTAGTCATGAAATACAGGCAATTTTTATTTGTAGCGGAATGGTTGCAAAATATTATATCGTTGTATTTTGCCTTTGACATTTATGGTTACCTAATATTTGATGCATTATTTTTCATTCGAAATATTGTAGATAGTTGTTTGTCAACGTGCGACATGTTTACTTTGTACATAGTAGTAATTAACAGCGTCGAAAAACTCCTAATGTAAAATTAACACAGTTTGATTGTTTCTGCATGAAGGTACTAAAAACAGTATTTAATTTTTATGAGATTTTCGTGAGTGTTATGTTGTAATAATATCGTTTTTCTTTTTGTATTTTTTACTCTGTGTGTTATGAATACTAATATTGTATGACACTGTCTATGGCATGCAGTGTTTGTATGTAGTTTGATTTTTTCATGTTCTGTTTAACTTTTACTGTTCTTTAATTGGCAACACTGAAATGTAGGCTGTGTACTTATAACCCGAGCTAATTAAAATTTCGGCAACAACTTAAGGGTCATTGCGTTTCAAAAGCAGTTCAACATAACAGTTTTACAAAGTTACGAACTAGTTATGTTTTTGACGTTTTATACGTAAACCTTTGCCGGTTTATACGGAGAATAAATTTAACTCTAACATTACCGTTTACTGTAAGTAGCTACGGTTCAGCCATTAAACTAACGTGAACACTTGACTCGAGTAATTTAACGACGATTTACATTTTACAAGACATTGAGTAAGCTTGTTCGAAACGTTGGTAACTCCTTAACATTATTTCTGTACGATACTTCGTGATTATCTTTCTACAAGTTGGTATGATTTGGGTTATAGGTCACAACTATTTTGTAGTTTTTTTATCCTTCTTTTTTAAAGTTGTAAAAGTTACGTCAATTTTGAAATTGGCTCAAATACGTGTCAATCTCCAGATAGAAATAGGTGTGTCAAGTAACATGATACCTACAGATGTCATTAATCATAAGGAAAACTCAACTAATGGTCACGTCAACGAAATACTGACACTTTCCTGTAAATATAAATAAAATTAACCATCAAAATATTGGTTCATTAAAATAAATTAAAACATCAACGGTAAAGATATCCGTGACACAAAAAAGGGTTACCCACTTATATGGAATGTAAAATTCGAACGTTTGTTCATTTCAAATTCTAAAGCCTTCCATTCGAGACTAATGGGTCCCATTCACTAGTTTTATTTTTAATTGATTAACAATTAAATTGTGCTTTTCAGGGTCCACAGCCGAGCCTCTCGGTTCAGCATACGCTGCTCAATTCGGCACAGCTTTCGCTGCAGCACCGCTAGGATCCGTACTAGGCTCAGCAGCCGCCGCAGCCGCTGGAAAGCAGGTTGAAGGTACGGGTAATCTTTATTTTGCTGGTAAGTGTATAGTAAGCCAGCAACTTTCAGGTGGCAGTAGGCCATTTTTTGAGTTTTTTTTTTTGTGTAAATGGCTATTTGATTTACTGCCAATCCAAATTCTAAATCGAACTCTTGTTTTTGATAATTATATGGAAGAAGCCTATGACCAGGAGTGGATATAATTGAATTCAATTGAATCCAACTTTATAATTATAAAGTCCTCAAAATGGTAAACCATTATTGATGATAAACGCAAGGCAGTGGAGGCTACAACTAAAAGGAGAGGCCTTAGGGTCAATTCCCACTGAAAGAGCAGCGGCCGGCAGCGGCCGGCAGCGGCCGTAAATGCAAGTGATTGAGCGCGAACGCGGCGGGCCGCCTGGCGCCGCGCCACGCCGCGCTCTTACATTGTCCACTGCTCTTACGGCCGCTGCCGGCCGCTGCTCTTTCAGTGGGAATTGACCCTTAAGGCCCACCAACATGATAACGACGATGATGATGATGATGAAACTCCATAATCTGAAATGACACTGATCCCTGATGTAGGTAATTCATCCAGGAAGCTTGCACTCAAAGCAAAAAGAATCATCAGCCGATGGTTTTCTAACTTCCATCAATTCCGACCTACCTACCTACATAAGTTTTTGGACACGCGCCAAACTTTGGCTAATCACCAATATCCTGTTCAAATCGTTAAAATCGAAATATTGGATTGTTTTTATCTTTGTTATCGGATGATAGCTAAGCTATTAGTTTAATAAAATGTTGGAGAAGACTTACAGCTGTAGAGTTCCATTTTCGATAGTGGTACTATTTAATTATTTTTTTTGGTCACAACTCCTAAATTATGTGATCGTTTCACGGCTTTTTGAAAAGATATTACGAAACGCCATCAGTTCAAGGAAAAATGTGTTCAGTGACCTATTTTGAGCAAAAACCGAACAGCTGTTATAATGGGAAATGTATCAGGTTGCCTACACAAATTCTTGGACAAGATAAAGCGAAAAATATTTCAATTCAAAATATTTCCTAACTGGATTCCCTTATCAAATGAGTGCTCATACTGAATAAAAACTAAACTCTTGAATACTGAACCCCTATTCAATGATCCCTTGTTATGTATGTAGTAACTAAGCTTCTAACTACGTTGAACTCCACAGGTCCTGAAGGCGGGAACCTGTTCATTTACCACCTGCCTCAGGAGTTCACCGACACGGACTTGGCGTCCACTTTCCTGCCGTTCGGCCACGTGATATCGGCCAAAGTGTTCATAGACAAACAGACGAACCTGTCAAAGTGCTTCGGTTTTGTCTCGTACGACAATGCGGCGTCCGCGCAGGCCGCCATTCAGGCCATGAACGGTTTCCAAATAGGTACAAAGAGACTCAAAGTTCAATTGAAACGTTCTAAAGAACTATCGAGACCGTACTAAATATTCCAGAACTCGTTCCTAGTGAATTTACAAAAAAAAAGAGTAAAAAACTTTTGCAAAGAGGTTGTAAAATTCCGAACGTTTGTTGTGATGTATCCGGTGCACTTGAGCTGACATAGTTTGGTAAGGTACGTTCGTAACGGTCGAGTCCACGTGCACAGTTGTTAACTAAATAAGAATAACGTTAAGGTTTGTGTCAAAGGATTTATCGTTTCCAAAGTATTCCCCAAATTGTTTATTATTATTATTATATTTTTTCTTAACATTTAAGTTTTAGTCACATTAAGCATAAGTTGAAGGATCGATACATTTCGCAGACGCCAAAGAGCTGGTAATTGTTTGATGTATGTCATATCTGCAGCGATATAACTGGCGAGCAAATTGTTTATTCATATTATAAAGATGTATTTTTCATCATCCAAAGTTTCGGTGGGTACCGAAGTGCCCAACACCGATAAGTATTTGCTTATACACCGTTAAGTTCATTAGAACAATTATAATTATTATTTGTTACAATTATTTTTTTCTTTTATTTTTATGTTACCAACTTGATAGTTAATTGTAAAATAATATAATTATTGTGGCCATTGTCAGTTTTGCAGTCAACTTTTTCGTTTAAAATTTTAAGTGTTTAGATTAACGAATTGATCTCAAAGTGATCAGTGTATTTATTGTTTACAAATACTTGTTGTCAAATAGTGTACTTAACATGAGAGGACCTGATCCGTATCCACGGCTTGTCCGATATCTACCTACATGCGAAGATATTTCAAATATTTTCCGAACGAAACACGTGAATTAAGAACTCGACTATTCAGTGGAAAATCGTCATTAACAGCGCGACTATCGTCCAACTAACCCTATTGTTAAGCTTATTTATCGCGATATGGAATGAAATTTTATATTTAAGTTATATTAATGCAGTGTCGAGGAAATAAAGACACTATTTATCAATAAGGATCTACGAACATCTCCGTTTAAATGTTACAAACTTTAATGTTACCATGCGTAAATTTTGAGATCGAATTCTGTTACTTCGCCTGAATTTCGAACAATGAATTCAAATGTTAATGAAACTCTCTAGAAGAAAAGTTATGAAATGTTTGAAATATCTTCGTGTTAATTACTTAACTACTATTGTGCTTGTTTTATGTAATTAATGTAATACTTTAACACAGTCAACAACATTTATACGATTTTAACACATCGAACACTGGCCCTTTAGTCAAAAATTTTTGTTAGTATAAGTATTTAATTATAGAAATATTTTCGTATGTAAGTTTTGGTATTTCATTCATCTTCTTAAAAATATGTTTCTATATAAAATATTGTTCGTCACTATTTACCTAATAGTCACTGGCACATTTTGATTGTTTCATAATTTTGTAATATTTACGCGCCATTCTGTAACGGGAAAATACCGCACATCTGAATGCAAATAAGATTAAAAGTGAGAAGCAACTCTCAGGGAATCAATCATAAGCTAACACTATTATTAAGTTAATAATATCAACGTTATTATCTACTAACTATACGTAAAACTGTAGGATATCGCAATAACAGGAAAAAATACTATTTTCAGAAACATTTGTTACCATCGGTATTTTTCCGTGACACTGGCTGTAAATATAAAAGTTTACTACCTTCTAATTAGCTATTAAATTAAGTATTAATTACATTTATTTCTTGAATACGACCACTTTTAATATTATAAAAACGCTCAATAGGTGAAAAAATAAGGGAGCTTTATTTACCATTTGGGGGGATAACTGAATAGTTTATTTAATTTTTTTCGTTTACGAAAATGTTTAAGGTTACAAATATCAATTGTTTTTAATTCTTTTTGTTAATAACTTGTGCCAATGCGTTTGTTTCGAAAAGAGCTACGACCAATCTTAAGTCTAAAAGTTGTGTTTTTCTTTAGATGTAATTAGTGATGTACAAAGTCAGTCAGTCTTGCATCAAGACGGAGTTATCGAGGCGCGAGACATGACGAAAATAATATTATCTATTTATTTGTTCATCGTAGGACTGTCGAAAAGTTGGTCCACAATTATTCTTACTTTGCGCATCACTAATCATGATTTTTGTTTTTTCTAAAAGAACTGATGTAGAGAGAGCATCATTATTATAATAACTTAATTAAATTTAGTTGAGTATTATTATTATATTTTAAAAAAAGTTTATCAAGATGGGTCTACATTATTTAGTTTAATTTTAGTCAACGTTTGATGTCTAATGAAAGACAATATCTAGACTGAATAAGTTTCCTTCTTAGATGTTACAGCGATACAATTTTTGTCTTGTGATTCCTTTAGTAAGTTCATTAGTCGACACTGTAAACATCTTTTTTCTTCGTCTTGCAAATATTATTTTCTTGTTGTTAAGGTAAATAAATTATTATAAAGGCATGTACGTATTGTTAAAAAAGTGGACATTGGGAATATTGATATAGAGTAAATGGAGTTACGATCCTGGACACGACCACTCGTTTAGCCTCTTAAACGTCGTCAATATTATTGCTCGGGCTGCAATGTAGTGTTGCCATTTATTTTTCGTGGCTTCTCTGTGTTGGGACATTTGTATTCTGTACATAATCATGAAATACGTTAAAATAAACGCATAGCTTTCGCAGTTTGCAGCCCCAACAGTAACATTGGCGTACCCAACGTGTGATCTAGATAGACGTCAAAAATATTGTGAATAGAATTTTTTACCTACAATTTTCTAGGTGTTTGACGGGGAACCTTATTGTTGCTATTGCCTAAGTTTTATACCACCAAATGATCGGAAAAGCGTATAGAAGACAAAGGCATTTTTGTTTAAAAGAAAGGTATTTTTGGTGACCGTCTGGTTACCGTCCGCTTGCTTCTATCGATATTTGAACCGATACGCCACTGTGAGTATTATCGATAAAAAATATCTTCTTATCTTGGAAGCTCACCAATTTGCAAGGGCGTCGATCTATTTGTACACGGTTGGTTCGAATATCGATATACCTTGTCGATATAGGTTACAATGTCGCCAGGAGCCTGCAATGTTACCGATAAAATGCCATAAGCTTATTTTCAATGTCAATGTTTTTCCTAAGCATTTTATTATAAATGTCGCCTTTGATGCTAACAAAATTTATTTACCTATTAGGTACCTAAACTCGTAGGTACCAATGTAAAATCTGATTATGTCATAACAATTATGATTTGTTTTTATGAATTTCTAGCTGAGAACATCATGGAAATATCCTCACAAATAAAAAAAAACTAGATGTCATTTTTTGTGACGTAAGTTTTTCTAAAAAATGTAGAGGATTGAACTATCAATGATGTGTCTCTTATTTCGGAAATTAATGATTTATTTATACCCAGATTCTTACAATTTTGATCATGAACTGTAAGATGAAATGTAAACGAAACTTTCCCTACGTTGACTTAGCCGACTTTAGATGACTTCTCGACTAGACTTTTGTCATTGGATTAGACTAACCATGTTAAAAAACTAATAACAATTTTGATTGTTAACTTGACTCAAAATTTCGAACAGTTATTTAATCGAGAAGATATTTTGAATATCGATGTTATATTAAAAACTACAAAAAACTCACAGAATCTGGGTGCGTTATGCAATTTATAAATTTTTGAATTGTATACTTTGAAAGGCAAAGAATAGCTTGATAGTTTATATCGAGTCACGGTATGATTAAAAGCATATCCAAAAATTGAGGCAAGAAAATATAAAATTTATTTTTACATTCTCGCGGCACCACACTAGTTATAAAATTGGTATGGAAAATTATAAAAGAACTGTTTTATACAAACACCCGTTTTGTTGATATGAATGTAAATAAATGTCAAGTTAAAAATATGTGTTTAATTTTTGGTGGCAACTCTATTACCCCTTACTACCTACTGTACAAAGCTGGGCTTCTACCACTGAATGATTGCCTCGTTGGTCTAGTGGTCGCAAGCGCGGCTGCTGTGCTCAAGGTCTCGGGTTCAGTTCCCGGGTCGGGCCGAAATCGCTTTGTGGGTTTTCTTAAAAACTTTCACAAAGCAGCCCGTAGTCTGGAAGTTGGTGATTGATTCACCCGTGCATCGGAGAGCACGTAAAAGTCGGTCCTGCGCCTGATCTCTTTCCGGTCGTGTCGGATTGCCGTCCCATCGGGTTATGAGAGTGAAGGAATAAGGGAGTGCACCTGTGTCTGCGCAAATGCTCGTGCACTATAATATGTCCTGCGCAGCTGGCTGATCTCCTTAAATGAGGACAGCCGCCGTGGCCGAAATCGGCCGTAGACGCCATTATTATTATATTTTTCTACCATTGAACGTCCTATAATAATCAGTGACCCATATTTTGAAGAAGAATAGACAACACTGGTAACTATAGAGCAATGCATAGGTACATCTTACAAAAAGGAGGTCAGAAAATCCTAGTAGAAACTACGTACAATAAATCTAGTTTTTGGCACCCTTTGAAAAATTGGTTTCCCTGTCTACAAAGATAATACTAAAAAAGGATTTGATTAAATAGCTTAAGGATGCAATGATCTTCCAGTAGGATCTTGGACCTGATATAAAACCATCAAATAAAGTAATAAATAAACAATTTATTCACCAATCACAACTAAAAACTAATCATTGCCGTATTTTTGGGCCACTTTTTCCTTATACAACTTGATATCTTCGTCTTTTTTATCTGCAGTAGCTTCTTGCGTTTCTAGGACTGTTTTCACAGATTTGATCAACCCTGTATTGTCTGCTAGGGGTAAAATATCACATATAAGGGGGGATTCGACTCCTAGGATATAGTGGCAGGTTCTAGGTTCTAATAAGTAGAGGGATACTTGAGCTGGGCTGGAGGAATTTTCTAGACATTTGAGCTTCACTTCGGTCTGTCTAGGCTTGCCTGTTTTGTCGCATACGTCCCCGTTTGAGTAGAAATGGGAGACTGATGTGCGGTACTCTGAAAGGAAAAAGTTATTTTAAGTCAGAGCCGTTGTATATTGTTTGTTCGTTTTTCTTTAGCTTTGTCACAATCCGTTTCGCAAAAGCCCACTTTTGTTTTTAAGAACTGATAGTAGCCGAAATTAGCACTTTCAAATCCTTATTCCATTTATATTGTCATCAGTCGAAAATATAATAGACAGTCAGGGGTATCGGTTTGAGGAGGTCAGAAAGGAAGTCGCTCCAAGCAAACCACTGGTACTCAGCTGCATCCAGTAAAACCGGGAGCCAACCCCAACACAGTTGAGTATCATATATTTATCATTTTATTTTACCTTTACAAAAAAAAAAAAAATAAAATAAAATGATAAATATATCATTTTATTTTACCTTTAAGAAGAAGAATTTTATTTTACCTTTTCGAAGATGATAATAAGTCAAAACTATTATTTTTTAGCTACTTACCAACAGGTTTAGGAGCCTTCCCCTTATTCTCCTTGATCCAGTCCAAATGCGCTCGTTCGTCGAACTTGCCCAGCAGTAGTGTAGTCTTCTCTCCAGTGCGATCTACGTGATATTGGACTACATGCTTGCCGTAACAGAACTCGTATTTCCACCAGCCTGTACCCTGTAATTGTGAAAGAAATAAATATAAAACGTTTCATATATGCAAGGGGCGCCACGTGAGTTCAATGTATTTGCTATTTTTTAACGTAAAATGGAACCCCGCGTAAACACGGAATAAACATCGTGAAAATCGTAATGGCAATGAAAGTGATAATAAGGCGTGGTACTCGTGGTAGGGGCAAATTATATTTGACTTACTCTCCCGGTTACCGCAACCAGAGAGGTCATTTTCTCTTCTTCATAGAGACAGGTTGATGTTCCGCCTATCATTTAAAATCATCAAATAGAAAGCGGTATGTGAAAACGATGAGAGGTTTTTTTTAAGAATTAAAAAAAATAATTCCAAGAACTCTTTAGATGGCGTTGAAGTACCTACTCTACATTACTGGGCAGTTTTCGTACAGATTACGTATTCCCTATTATTTGCAATTTTTGAAATAGTTGATGGTACATGTCATCAACTATTTCGTTTCGTTGTACGAGCTCAAAATTATATGACGTTGCTAAGATGTGACGCTTCATTCCTTGCAGTAACGTACCAAGAGCAGCGCCATCTAGCCAGCAGCTTGGGAAAGAATTTAACTCAAAAACCCCTCATTGCTCACTCTGCTACAGTATACCATATTAATAGACTAGCTACCATCAAAACCACTTACCCCATTAAGACAATTCTCTCCATTAAGGAAAGCCCTCACTGGTGAATCATCAGTAATGACCGGAGCCGGTTTATCAGCCAACTGAGGTTTACTTTCTTCCACCAGATCTTCATCTTCGTTCAACGGGTGCAGCTCGAATTTAAGGTGGGTTTCACCATCCTAGAAATGGTAGACGTATGTAAGTAGGTTTTACTTAGTTGTGGTATAGCAGTCTATGATATGTCTGTGCCTTTTATGTTCCCGTTAAGCTTTAGTGGTGCTTGTTTTTGACAAAATATGGAGACTTATAATTTTATAGATTTTAATTGATAATGATCGTTTTTACTGTGTATTTGATATAAAGTTTTTTAATTTCTTTTTAATTCAAACCTGATCAATGTCACAATATTTACACAAATGGATCGTGCAAAATGGACCCAAAATAATATGCTAACTAGATCATGATTGAAAGAAAATTATTGTAACAATACCTAACAACATTGCTTATTTACAATTTATAACATAAGCCCAATTAGATCAAATGACTGAATGCATGTCCATACTTACCCATCTGAAAAACAAACGACGCTCACAAACGAAAGTGCACAAGCAAAAGAAAAACAAAAATAATTACCTTATCAATTTTCTCAACTTTCAACACAGCTAGTACGTCCTTAGGATCGTTATCCTGAATAACGCCAACAAAAATGTTAAATAAGCATCTAACTTTAACTACACTACTTAATATGGACGAAGCCAGGGTATGAGCATATGTATTGATTTCTATTGCATCAATTCTTCTTCAAAATCCGTGAGGTCATGAAAAAAATTATACTCCAGGTAATGCTAATCCAATTAAAGATGTGAAATTCGTTCACTAGGTACCCAATTTAATTTTAACACATGGGTATTTTTTACCCATTATTGAACAGTAATAAATAAAGACCCCAACAAAAATTTGTAGTTAAATGTTGTTTGCTATGTCTGGCTACGCCCATTCTACAAAATAAATGTGCTAAAACGCGCAAACTCGAAATATAAAGCTTGTTACACACTAAAACTAGGAATATTCTAATTCTAAGGGTGATATGTGTATTAAACGATAGAACACACTCACTCAGGTGACAGTGAGAACGAACACACTTCAAAAACTAATTTATAAAAGCCTACTGGGATTAATAGCTTTCTAAGACTTGCTAAAAAAATGGAGTAAACTTAATATTAATCGCTAAATAAAATCATGTAATTAGGCTTCTGAACTTTTTACAAACCAAATAAAAATTCTTACTACTGCTCAAAAAATTACCTACCTATTAACAAACCTTTTTAAAGCTAAGAAAAAAAAAACTACAAAACCATAAAAAAGGAAAAAATAAAAAACTTACACTGCTCATCATTCGAATAGTCTGATGATGGAACCTGAGACTATCAACCTCCATTTTCAAAAGACTCCTTGGTTTCTTAGGAGCATCGTCAACTGGTAGACAATCTATGATATTCTCACTAACATCTTTGGGCCTAAATTGAGGATGTTCACAGAGTAATGGAGAAAGTATGATGATCTCATACTCGCAGGTTGAGGTTTCCTTGAAGGAGTAAACTTCGTGCTTTCCGTGAGTATAGCAAACATATAGAACTCTTGTCAGACGAGGCTTGCCGCTTAAGTCACATACTGTGCCTGGAATTTATCAATTTTGTTTTAGTATCAGAATTGTATTTTTAAATATATTGATAACTAGCCGATCATCCACATCCCATGTGAACTACTGCCCACCCGTACCGGGATAAAATATATAATATGTAACTTGGGAAGAGTGAAGCTTTCCAACAGTGAAAGAATTTTAAAATCGGACCAGTAGTTTTTGAGTTTATCCACTACAAACAAAAAAAATCCTCTTTAAAATACTCATATAGATATTTCCTCACATATCGAAAACACGTAAATGCTATGTTGCAGTGTATAAATATTGGAATTTATGATTGTGTGCTTTGTAATGATTTACGATTATTTAAATATATTTTCACATTAAAAGAAAACAATTTAAGTCAGTACTTGCTATTTCCCATTTCCATAAAAACAACAACATCACAAACGTACCATCATCTAGAACCATTTCCACCGAGGGCAGCTTAGCGCCATCAACTTTGGTCATCCTATAGGGCTCCTTAGTCTCCTGAGCAGCCTTCACATCAGCCTCTAACTTGGCATGTTTCTCTGAACTCCAGTGGCCCAGGTAGAACTCCTGGGTTTTCACTTGTTTGCCTGCAAATATAAGATAAAAAATAAATAACGCATTATAAAGAGCGTTGGTTCAAAAACATTCAAGTAGAATTAAAATAATGCACCACAGCTACACATACAGTTTTACAATATTAACATTGTTAACACAATATACATAAAAATGCTTGCTGGAAGAGCTTGTGGCTAAACCGCGTGGATCCATGGATCATAAAGTTAAGCAATGCTCAAGGCGGTTGGTCCATGGATGGGTGGCAATCAGGTTTTGGAAAGCACAATCACATGTCATTTCAAACAGAATTCAGCCCATAATTACGAATATAGTCACAGAATAGTATTAAGAACTTCCAAATATAGTGAAAAGAATTTTATATTTACTTGTCATTAATGCTTATAAAGAAATACAAAATTAATTTAAAGTTACCTTTATATAAAGTGACGGTTGCACCAGGTTGATTGGTTTTCACAACTGATTTTAAATACAATTACAAAAATGAGCAACTGTTCTCTTTTACATAATATTAAGGAAATTATCAGCAATAATCAAACATGAAAAATTGGATTTACCCTCCACCCTAAATAATTTTTAGATAAAGCTGCGGGGTAGGATTACTTGGGTAGAATGTACCTTAACTGTTACAGACAGTACTCAACACAGCTTAAATGCTAAACTGATTCCAAGTAAAACTTGGCACTATACATGAGTTAAAGTGGATATCTCATAGGTTTTTATCGAAAGCAAACTTATAAGAAAAGCTAGTAGATATTCATCATGCTATTAAACAAAGCAAGTTAAAACTACCTTCTCTCTCCTCATGATACTGTCGAATATATCTTCCGTGACACACTTCATAACTCCAGTAGCTCTCAAGTCTGTACGAACATATCTTCTGAGAGAACAGCGGCTTCAGCAGACTCAGTGGAGACGGACCATCGTAATCCTCAATGTTTGTTGACTCTTTAGCACGTAGCTCTGGTATACGGCATTCATACTTCTCTTTATTAGCTGTGGTCACTTTTAGAATCTCCTTCTTTGGTAGCTACAGGAAAAAGTTTGGTATAAATGTAATGTGGTTTATGGTTGTAACAATTTGTATGAAATCTATGTTTTTTTTTTTTTTTGTAGATATACAAATTGTGTCAGGCTTTAAGGAAAACTAAGACGACCCACTGACCAAAGCCTTTGAAGCTGTGACAGAGTAGTATTATTGACCAGAAGAGCCCTACATCCATATACAAAATAAGAAGTAAACTTTAGAGACTCAGTTGATGAATTGGTGTTATAAATAATTCAACGTCTATTACCTCAAGTTTAGTAACTTCTCCATCCACTAGATGCTGGATATCCTGGGTACCGGGCCAGTTAATTCCAAATAATATGGTATCATCAAAACCTTTGAAATCATGCTCTATACTTGAGGCTACTTTCACGAGACACAAACACAGGACCCAAATATCCTTCATTTTTCACGTTTACAAGTTCATAATAAACGTAAACCTAAAATTAATTTCTATTTGGAGTAATTACAACACTGCAAACAAATTAAAACACGACTAATTTAATGTGCTACACAAAAGCTTCAATCTGAGTATAACCCACCCAGTTATACTCTAGCCACATATTTTGGTAGGATAATATTCTACATGAGCTGGTTAGCTGTCATTTGTCAAAGACTTGAGTCGCGTTCAGGAACAGAATAATATTTTATTTTCCGTTGCCAAACATAACTGCATTCATAACTGCACAGTGGTTTTAGGTTTTAACCACTTCTTGGTTTTACTAGCTCATTAAATAATTCTAAGCAGATTGAGATCTCCAAAGCTGGAACATTTTTGCTTCTAACTAAATTATTGGAAAATCTTAGATATTGAAAACATTTATGCAATTGTCTATGAATTAAAAAGTTGTAATTAATTCCACTTTGTCATTGTCATTCCTCCTGTCAGATTCTTGAAATTTTGTAAAAATGGCGTTCAGCTTCCCAGCCTTTTCTTACATTATAGCGTTAATAGTTGACGCATTCCTTATATTTTTCTCAATATTCCATGTTATTGCGTTTGACGAACTAAAAACTGACTATAAAAATCCAATAGACCAGTGTAATAGTCTAAACCCGGTGCGTATTTATACCTGTGCAATCAAAGTTCACTAGAGTTCAATTGAGTATCTAACCTAAATCTTATTTTCAGTTGGTGTTACCGGAGTACTTGCTGCATTTATTAATAAACATCCTGTTCTTATTGTCGGGAGAATGGTTTTCACTGTTAATAAACATTCCATTGATCTTGTATCATCTGCACAGGTAAATATTACAAACATATTTAGGTTATGTTATGATAATTTTGAGGACAGTGTAAGGACAAGGTCTTTTGTTTAACAATGTAATGACACCTTGAAACAGTGTTCGCGGTGAATACTAACTAGAAACACGCGATATGCGCAAAACAAATACAGTGCACGTAAAAAGTGTACCTACTGTTCCAATTCATTGGATAACAATCACGGTTTGCCTTGTTTATCTTTGTTCAAGCCAATTTCCTTATTGCATACGGGTGTTTAAAATGATAAGATTCACAGGAAAACACCATGTATCAGAAGAATTCCAAAGGCTAACATCTCTAATTATGATAATTAACTACAGAGGTTGAATGAAATCATAGAGATACTAATTAGCAAAATGAATTGTCATTGCATGGTCTTATCTAGATTTTAGTTACCTACCTACCAACATTACACGGATATAATTTTATGAGACATCAAGTTTTTCAACAAGTTTCTGATTTTATGATGTACTTAAGTGATTATCTCTGTCAAAACTATAAAGATAAGCGAGAAGATGAATATGTGAGATAAACTGATTTACTAAACAACTCGAGAGAGTGATCCAAAATGCGAGTTAATTTAATGTATTCAAGTGAACTACTAACCTTAATACTCTTTGCATGAACAAGCCATACAAATGTGCAACTTGTAGAGAAAAGAATACTCCTAGAATCAAAAGCAGCTTAATGAATCTATACTAATGTTATAAAGCTGAAGAGTTTGTTTGTTTGTTTGTTTGAACGCGCTAATCTCAGGAACTACTGGTCCGATTTGAAAATTTCTTTCAGTGTTAGATAGCCCATTTATCGAGGAAGGCTATAGGCTACTTTTTATCCCGGTACGGGAAGTAGTTCCCACGGGATGCGGGTGAAACCGCTGGTACAAGATAATTATTAGTGGCTCATAAAGTCCCTCTGTTAAACAAGGGCCCCCCATCTCACTTCTACATTTCCAGATCCTTTAACAGAGCCCACCAATCTCAATGGTAGGTGTATAAGCCATCATGCTATATCTTGAGAGGCCCTCACCTATTTCTGTTATCCAGAGGTTGTATTATGTTACAACAATTCAGGTTATGGAGCAAAAAATCTCATTGGATGCACAATTACCTTCCAAATAAACTCTGTGCCAGTCATCAGCCCGAATGCCCACCAACACTAGTCTGCAGTTTATGGGTACTCTTATACTAAGTTTTGTATCACATTTAATTAAGTAAATCTTAATAATTATTTTCAGATACTACACAAGGCCAGTCATGTCGGGTCCAGGGCTGTATGACCCGACGAGCATCATGAATGCTGATGTTCTGACGGTCTGCCAGAGGGAAGGCTGGATCAAGCTCGCATTTTACTTGTTATCATTCTTTTTGTACCTATATGGGTAAGAAAAAATTTAATTATTTTATTTGTTGGTAAAGATCAATCAAAACAGTACCAATGCAACTTTTCTAAGTTTGTATGTACTTTCTAAGTAATCTTAGATACCAATGGCTGATAAAAAGGTGAAGGAAAACATCTTGAGGAAACCTGGACTATATATATAGTCTGAAATCACCAACCCGCATTGCGCAAGCGTGCTGATTAATGCTCAATCCTTCTCCGTGTGAGAGGAGGCCGCAGCCCAGCAGTGGGACGATAAAAAAAGGCTGTAACAGCAACAGTAACAGTATTACAAAACCAATATTAATTGGTGGATGTGCTAATGGTGAAACTATCCATAAGTAGTGTCTAGAGAAAAATCTATACTAATATTATAAAGCTGAAGAGTTTGTTTGTTTGTTTGAACGCGCTAATCTCAGGAACTACTGATCCGATTTGAAAATTTCTTTCAGTGTTAGATAGCCCATTTATCGAGGAAGGCTATAGGCTACTTTTTATCCCGGTACGGGAAGTAGTTCTCACGGGATGCGGGTGAAACCGCTGGCAGAAGCTAGTAGGCTATAAAAGCTTTATATCTGTGGACCAGCGGTTTCCCCATGGTTTCACCCATGTAGTGAAAGAATTTTTCAAATTGGTTCAGTACTTTCGAAGCCAGTTACAAACAAACAAAAAATATTTCGTCTCTCTGTTAGTACAGAATAACAGTTACAATATACTGAAAGGTTCATATCTCAACCATAAAAGCATATTTATGTACATAATACATATATCCAGTTAAGAGCAAGTAATAAACTTATATAAACATTTGATAACAACTTATGATTCTTTGTCATTCTTTAACATTAAATATGACAAAGACAAAGAATCACTATAGTGTAATATATGATGATAAAAGTAAAATACATGAATCATGTAAGCTTCAATATAAAGCCTTCAGTTTAACCAAAAATTTAGACAAATTCTATGTAGAGATTATTTCTATCAGACCAATCTATCACACAAAACTAATTGGTTAACAGAAATGGCCAGTAAGGGTCCGTTCAGATAGACCGGGTCGGAGAGCATCGGCGCGCATTTTTCTTTTCACACAGACCGGAGCCGATCGGCTGCGCGAGCATTAAAAAGCATGCAAATGGAGCCAAACGTCCAGAAAAAATAAACGATCGGAGCCGGTTGGCTCCTCTTATTATTTCACACCGAGCGCATCCGAGCATTCTCAATGACAAAAGCAGTGTGCATGCAAAAATAAACCTTACTTCAAATACTAAGTACTCAATTTTCAACGTGTTAAGAATTTGCTCTGCTCTCCGACCCGGTCTATCTGAACGGACCCTAAATTGTTTATGACATCTCCATTTCAAAATTATGATACTTAATAATATGACTTCATTCCATGCCCAAAGTTAGCCATTACCTTGCCAGGCTAAAACCATAATTTGACCTTCATCTTCACAAAAGAGAATTGGTCATCTTAACACGTGAAAAAGATTTATTTCAGAAAACTGCGCACACACATTTAAAACAATAGAAACTTTAAAAAATAATTTATTCTTATGTAAATTATTTCGACATAGATAGATGGACGTTTAAAATTCTAGAAAAACAACGAATTTTAATTATTGAAAGCAATGAACTATAATGAATTATGCTAAGTGTGTTTGTTACTTGAAACAATCAGTGTTTTAGTTATTTTTTTCTGTCCCTCAGGCATTTATATGTGTTGCTAAGATCAGCTATACCATTTTGAGAAATTGCAAGTCGTTCTTACATTTTGGAAAGATTAAAATTTCGAGTTTTGACACTTCTGTGCTAAGAATAAAAGAAGCTGGAAAAATGTAGGTTGTCAATTATTTTTAAGTTACTTTAATATCAGTATCTTTTTGTATGGCCATAGCATTCCAATTTCATAGAAAGGTGTTTGCAACTGCCCAATTTTATTAATTCGTTACACACTTTGTTTAAGTGCCTGCTTTATCTAATTAAACTAAAACTATCACAATGGACACGAAAGATATTACATAAATAAAAGACAGTAAACAATCGTTGGTGAACCAAAATAAATAAATATCGAATAATATTATTCGGTAAAGCGTGCGGCACGCGGATGCTCGTAGTGGGTGTGGAAAGTGATCTCATTCTAAAAACTATGCTAGGTAAATTCGCTAAGAAGGAACTGACAGTAGCGCTAATCACTAACAGAAATGTTTCGATGTTGTGTTTTTATCCTAACTAATATTATAAATGTGAAAGTAACTCTGTCTGTCTGTCTGTCTGTCTTTCTGTCTGTCTGTCTGTCTTTTCTTCACGCCTAAACTACTGAACCGATTTGTGTGAAATTTGGTACAGACATAGTTTGGAACTTAAGAAAGGACATAGGATAGTTTTTATTACAAAGAAATATAAAAATAAAATTTATTCCGGACATATAGCGCCATCTATTGGTCAAACCAAAAATCTGCCGGATGCCACTTTCCCACGCGAACGAAGTCGCGGGCAGAAGCTAGTTCATTATAATTTCTTTTTTTTTGCTAAGAATTGATACTTCTTGCTAATTGCTAACACGCTACGGTCTACCAGAGAGGTCCACCTGTGCAGGTATGCCTGCGCAGGTAGACCGGAGTGTGTGTGGGAATAGGTCGCCTGCGCAGGTTCAAAAAATTGCACCAGGTCTGCGCAGGCCATACCTACCTGCACAGGTGGACCTCTCCGGTAGACCGTAGCGTGTGTGGCCGGCATAACGCTGACTTTAACATTTTTTAAGTTAGATCCAGCTCCATAATACTTATGGTTAACCTTTGTATAATTTGTTCCAGAATGATCGTGGTGCTGATTGCGGCATGAGACATCGCGTACGTTTAGTTACTCGTTTCAATAAGTCATAATTAATTTATTGTTAGCCCGCGGTTGTATCGTGTGTCCGATGAACAAGGAATGTTGTATAGTTGAAACTTCGCAGTATTTTGATAATTAAAAACGATTGCAGTATTTTTTTGTTTAATTTTGAAGCCTAATTACAGTTTCGCTTTTACAATAGTCAGAGACGGCGACAAGGGAAAAAATTATGATAATATCAACAGTTTTGTATGACCGCGTTGTATCTGGACCTGTGTGTCGGATTTCAAAAACAAAATCTGTGGATAGTAAGGAGAGAGAGCAACAGCCATGGGAATCAGCGGGGCAAAGCCAGCCTTTGTAGGTCCACAGAAACAAAGCATAAATAGTATCGTAATATATTACGCCGAAAGAGCAATTGATTACAGAAACATTATGTAAGTACCTAAATAAGGATAGCAGACTAGAGACTGTTTTATCAGGGCATTCAAAAGCCTTTATTGCAATTACCTACTACTAATGTTATCTTTAAAATTACCTTCTGATTTTAAGAGATTAATTTGTTAACAATCACTCATCACTGAATTATTTTGGGAAGTGAGTAGTACAAAAACAGGATGGACTTATCTTCTGAGCGGGCTTAGAATTTTTTAATGACCTCTATTACGTTTCCTTTGACCGATAAACCTTATCTTGCCACTAAGGAATATCTACAAAGAAATTTGAAAAGGGGTGGGTCCAACAAGTTATTCCTCTTCGATAATTCTTCTAAGGGTTTTTATCACCATTGTTATAATGCACGCGGAGAGAGAATAATTTTGTCCAATGATCTACTCTCACCTGTCTCTGCTATACCCGCGTAACTATCTACTTCTGTCACGCCTGCACATAATTTGTTAACAGACGGTCGTTGTCGTAGGTCATTGTACGCAATTATTCTAACTCCGCGCGCGTAGTAGGAGAGTGCACGGAAGCACCCCCTTTTTTAATCTGAAAATTGGAACTCAACCGGATTATGATAATAGGACAAATATTTTAGTAAACTAGTATTAACTAGCTTCTGCCAGCGACTTCGTCCGCGTGAAATTCGGATTTTGTGTAAAAGAGAGGAAGAAATACTAAACACCATACCAGCCAGTCCAATTCTAAATCGATGCGTACCTACTACTACTTCACCTAAAAAGAAATAAAATGTAAACTGTTATATTATTGTAATAATTGAATGAATATATAGGTAAACACTACCAAAATATCTAATTCATACCTACTTATTTTATAAAATAACAACAAAAGTTTAAAACAAATTATATTATTTAAAGACGCGCTGCAAGGTTTGTTAATATCAGTTATTGTCGGGCAATAAGGTTGAAAACTCTGAACGTCTACTCGCATCAATCGCATCAACAGCCAAATCTATACTAATATTATAAAGCTAAAGAGTTTGTTTGTTTGTTTGTTTGAACGCGCTAATCTCAGGAACTACTGGTCCGATTTGAAAAGGAGATTGGGCAAGAATGTATGAAGTTTGGTCCAAATGTCCACCACGAACGAGACCTATATAATTAAATAGTCCACTTAACTTAGAGTAACTTTTACTAAGAAAGTAAAAAAAAAAACAATGCCAAAAAAAAATTATAGCCAAAAATGTATTCTTAATTTTCGGTAGTTTTTGTAGGTATGTTATCATTATTATTTTTTATTTTATTCCACTTCCATTTCCGCACTTTATCTAAAACAAAGTTGAGTAAGACACATTTACATTAAAACAGCCCATATTTTTTTGCCCGATGGATGTACGAATCACTAACCAATTGAGGCGCCAGAAGTGCTTGAATATACTCAGCGGTTCCTGGATCTAAGAAAGTTCGATGTAACTGGTGGTGTTTTCTCTCTAGTAATGAACAATTCTATTTTGTCAGAAGTTACAGAAAGTAAGAAAATCGAACATCACGAAAAGTAATTGAAAAAATGAAATTGAAAAATCTATAAAATGTTTTATTTGATTTTGCTATAACTTTTTTCTGGCATTATATTTTTTTTTACTTTCATAACAAAAAATGTTCTATATTTAACGGGCTATCTAGCCATATAGGTCTCGTTCGTGGTGGACATTTGGACCGGAATTGCCCATTGTCCTTTCTTTCGGTGTTAGATAGCCCATTTATCGAGGAAGGCTATAGGCTACTTTTTATCCGGGTGCGTGCCGAGGTTCCCACGGGATGCGGGTGAAACCGCTGGCAGAAGCTAGTACTGTATGAAGCCAGGCCCGCCGCTAGCTCAAGGGCGGATCCACCGTTGTGGGCACGATGGGCATGCCCACAACCTTAATAGACTTGTGACCTCACACTTTTACGGTCTTTTGAAATCGATACGCTGATCATAATACAAGGGAACAAAATAAGACTTTTTTTGTTGCATTTAATTTTATGACTGTTGCTTACTAATTCGAGGTCACCATATTTTTTTTCTAACAGCTTTAGTTTTTGAGGTACTCTTGTGTCCCAAAACTCAAAAAATTCGCGGCTTCTTCACTTTGCGGTGATTTGAGTCCAATGTCGAAAACGTTCGATTAGTTTAAGTTAAAATTTAAAAGTAGAAAAGCAAAGCACCCCCAAAACGCCCTCTTTCAGCACTTTCGTTAAGAAGAAGCGGTGAAGAACAAACTTCCCAGCAACACAGGTGTCTATTACCATAAAATTATGATTATTTACAATAGCCACTATTTTAATTTTTTTTGTTGCTTTGGTACTGTTTTGTTCCAAAACTCAAAAAAATTTCGCGCTCGCTACGCTCGCGGTTTTTCCCCTCAGAAGTTTTTTTTTTTACTTGTTTGGGTGATTTCGTGTTCCAAGACTCCAAAATTTTGTGCTCGCTTCGCTCACAGCTTCTTAATTTCACAGTACTTTTTTTATAATTTCTTTAGATAGATAATTTGTGGTACAGAACTCAAAAATTTCGCGCTCGCTCCGATCGCGCAACTTTATACGCTTCTGTTCTACGTCTTCGCTTTTGGTTTTATAACTTGGTACCTACAAAAAAATTTAAAAATTTTCCGGCTTGCTACGCTCGCGCAAAAAAAATACTACTCACAATCTTTCCATACATAGGGGTGCTTTAGCAATGATTGCTCCCGGTACTTATATTTTTTTAAATCGGGTCCGACTTCCTAATAAGATTTTAATGCCAAAGTCCTGATGCTCAGAAAAAAGGAAATAGTTTAATTCAAAAGTTCATAAACGACTTGCATGATTGTTAATGAGCATGTTCATGCTCCGATTTGTACTTAGCCGATTTTCTAGTAGCTGTGACCACAACCTTTTTTGAGGGCTGGATCCGCGCTTGCGCTAGCTGTTTGTTCGCCCGCGTGCAAAACTGATTATGCCGCCCTACGACTAAATATTATACTGGGTTTTGTCAAAAAAAGAAAAAAATCGTTAAGATTATAAAATATGTATTTTAATTAGGTACAATAATTATATTTGTTTACTGAAGTGTAAAACTGAGCCATAAAATCATTACAAAAAGTTAACTCTTCTTGCCTTTATATTTGCGAAATCTTCTATCAAGTTTTTTGTATCCAAGCTGTCAAAAATTTCATGTTCAAGTGAAACCAAGGACGTATATAAGCCCCCCCCCCCCCCCCCCTTATATACAGGGAGTCCGCCCTCCACCCCATTCATATCCATCTTACTTGTCCAAGAGAAAAAAATATGTAAGTACATGCACCGCAAACCCACTTTTGGATAAATATTGCAATACATGGGTAATATCAAAATTTTTTGTACATTTTAACATCGAGAAATGTCCATGGTAGGTTCTGTCAAAATTGTGCAAAAATAATATAAAACGAGTTATGATATGTCGACCTACACAATTGTAGATAAGTATATACAATAAAATTCCTAGCATGTTATAGTATATACTTTATAAAATACGCCTTTTTGTTTTGGGATGTAGAAAAATTCTTCCATACAAATAATAATGTCCTCGAAGACCTGTGCGTTACAAAATAAGCGTTTAGTGTTTTGCGTTCTACATCTATATCTATACATATAATAAATCTGTAGAAAAGTAATTTTTGTACATTGAAGAAATTGACAAAAAAAATTGCCGGCATGTTAAAGGATAACTAACAGAACCCATTTCCATCATTTTTGTCATTTTTGTCTGTTTGTCTGTTTATCTGTTTGTTTGTTCGGGATTCACGTAAAATCTACGAATTCAATGCAGACAATGCTTATATACAAAAATTCTACGTAACTTGGGGTATTACTTAGTTTTTGTTTCATCGAAATCAATTCACTCTATCAAAAGATATGATTAATTTTGTGAATTCAAGATGTAAAATCACACGCAATCTGTTTGTCAAAACTGTACATTTGAATGTTGTACTTATATTAGTTGTTCGGCCTATTATTAATCTTTACACAGAAAATCACACCTTTATAAGTAACTTCGGAAGAAAAAAAAATATGAAAATTTTGTTTAGCCAAGGTTAAAGTAGCTCCATCTGTGGTAAAAATACATCAAATTTGTCAAAAGAGCGAGGTGGTAAATGACAATTAATTACCATACATTCTTTATAGAGGATTATTATTTCAACAGATGGAGTTGTGTATTTTCCGTAATTCACCATATTTTAACACGTAGTGTAATTTTTCGATAGACATTTCAATAGTGTTTGTCAGTTTGCCGTACCACATCAAAATCCAACTATAAATTATTACCTAGATGAAAGGAAAATTAATAGTTCTCAGCCAAATTTTAAACGGTGCCATCTAAATTATTTTTTGAACATTATGTCAAAAATGATGACTTTAGTGGAACAATTAAAAATCATTTAAAGTTACAGATGGAGTTCATATCAGGATTTTTTCATAAACATAGTTTAGCTTATCTTCCACTAATGTGGCCTTAAAACAAATTACTTTGAGTGAGTAGTATTAAGTTGACCTTAATTATTTTTTCTGATGCAAAATATGTAAACTTAATCCTAGAAGAAAGGAAGATCTATCTCTCGCAAGCGCTGCTAAGCGTGAGGTAGGTAATGTAGGCTTCTGTAGCTTTAAAAACAAGCCCAGATACAAAGTGCAGATAAGAAATGGGAGCTTTCTCGATTTAATACCATACACACGTAAAATGCTTTATGCGTCTGGAAACGTACAAATTACGCGTCGCATACCAGAGACATGCTTACTTTCAACTTCTGATCGCAAATACACTGTTCACGATTACGAACAGTCTCAGTAAGACCCGAGCCAAGTCTAAAAAAACACCTTTTATATAAAACTACGTTTAATGTCATTCAATTACAAAGACAGAATTGTTCTCTGCTGCAAATCCTATCCACCTATATCCTATCCTAATCCAGCATGCATTGCAGGTGTGCATTGCACAAAAACCAATGGTATCCTATTCGAGAAGTCAAAAGAGTCGGCCTGCCAACGTCAGCTTTTGCGCTAAGCAAGTGTTCTTAATAGTACCATCAGAATTACATTCATCGTTGAATGAGGTGAATACATTTTCAGAAACCACAATAACAGTAGGAGCCAAAGCGTATGATCGCTTCATAGAGCTCTGATTGGCCCCAGGTGATCAACTCAGGTCTGATTTGTTCGTTCATCAGATCTTTGAAAGTGTTTCGGTGGATACTTACTGTCGTCCTGTTTATGTGTGACACAAAATATGGTATATAAACGTCCTCCGCAAGAGCGAAATTTTCCCGGTGAGCGGTAGTGACGCACAGTATACAACACTTCTGTTTCTTTTGATTTGCTGGCTCCACCAAGAAATGACAAATTGCGAGCGTACATTTTGAAAATCTTGGCAAAACTGCAGGTTTCAAGTACGAACACATGAAGTGGACTCTCACAGATACGTACATTTTGCCTTTTCGTGAACTAATGCAAACATTTCGGTGGAGTCCCTCCCGGTTTAGACCTAACCCCACATTAGGCGTGCGCGATCCTCGGGCGTGTGAGTAGCGCGTGCGTCGCGAGCACGCTGCGTGAGCGTCGCGTTTTGCTGCCCTGCGGCATTTGCAGCGCGCTCGACTTGACGTTTAACTGCTAAGGCGTTTAGCGGGCGGCGGGGATAGCGGGCGTAGGGGTAAGAAAGCAACTCGAGCGCCGCGTGCTCGCCGCGAGCGCGTCGCTTGCACTCTTCACACATGCTGCAGGGCAGCAAAACGCGACTTTCACGCAGCTCACGCGCCCGAGGATCGCGCACGCCTAATGTGGGGTCAGCCTTACCATAGTGAGTAAGTGCACAGAAAATCCCCAATTCATACAAGTCATACAAGTGTTTCTCCCCAGTAGTGAAACTATCCTACCCTATGCGCCTGCTGATGATGATGACTCATTTTATCATCCATCCAGCTATTCCCCAACTATGTTGGTGTTGGGCTTCCAGTCACCGAATCTGTTTGAGTACCAATATTTTGCTTGGAGCGACTACCTATCTATCTATCTTCAATCCAGTCAACTATACAAGACGATATCCATGGTAAGACTGACAGACTTTCTGGCTTCTGCTTAGTCGCAGCAGCTGCAGAAAATGTACAAATGACAGCTTTGTCAGACTCAAAGCATATAGACATAGATTATAGCTATTTCCTGTGAAAATTACTTACGCACCATACGTAATAATTGACTATTCTATATTGCCCACGCAGACGAAGTTGCGGGCAACAGCTAGTATCTTAATAATTGAAACTGAAAATGAACTTTAGTGTTATTCATTTATGTAGATCCAGTGTTAATTATTAAAAATAATAAAGAAATATATAAATAACTTAATATCTAACCTTCGTCCACGATTTATGTCATTTTTGTTATTAAATTTTGTAACATCAATATTTGGCAGGTTTTTAAATTAAAAAAGCGACACTTGATTTTATTGTGTACAGGTTATCACGTAGCTCTATCTAGTAACACTCGGCCATTTTGCATCGTGCTTTCTCGGGGACGCTGTGTACCTAAGTCAGTGGTTAATTATTTAAACATTTTTTAGTTCCTTTTGTTTGGTGGTCAATTTATAACGGGAATAAATATTTTGACCACCATAAAATGCTTTGATACCCTTAGTTTTGTAACCAGAAATATCTACTGAACACCAGAAAAATAAAGTCTAAAAATGTAATAGTACCAGCTATTTTAGTCACGACTTCACTTTAAATTGTATTCGACCACCAAATTTAGTAAATGATCACCAACTCTTGACGACCAAATTAATGTATTATTTTTGCCTAAATAAGTCACTGTGATTGCCATAAAATGTAGGCTTATTACCAAATAAAGTATTATGATGCCATATTAAGTTATGTGTATATAGACTCCACGTAGGTAGTCTTGTTTGCCCTACCCCTAGAGTGCAATTCAAAACCGCGTAGGCGCGGAGGGGCGAGGCGGCCTGCGAGCTGAGGCGCAGGTAGTTTTAAGGCTCGCCGCCGCGGCTGAGGCTGGCCGGCGGAGCCGGCCAGCAAGCCGAAGCTGCGGTGGTGAGCGTGAAAACCATCTGCGACGATAAGCTCGCATGGGACCGCCGGAGCCCCGCAGCGCCGGAGCCGTGACAGAAGCCATGCTTGCTGCATGTTGCATGTTTGCTTCCATGCTGCATGCCTGCTAACATCTATGTATATCAAGTTTGGGATAAAAATGATTTATTTGGACTCATTTTGTTAAAATAGGATAGCAGAATTTAATTTTGGTGATCATTTACTATTTTTGGCTTACTTATGATTTACTTGGAGTAATTTTACTTAAATAGGATAGCAAAGTGTTGAAACTTTGGTTATAATTTACTTTAAAATGGTGGTCTAATGTTGGTGATCATTTACTATTTTTGGCTTACGCATGATTTATTTTGGAGTAATTTCACTTAAATAGGATAGCAAAGTGTTAAAACTTTGGTGATAATTTTACATTAAAATGCGAGTCTCATTTTGGTGATCATTTACTATTTTTGTCCGCTATTTGTTACTATATCTGGTGGTCAGTTAAACATAAGCCATTTATAACCCCGGTTTTTTGTTAATTAACTATTAGATAATTTAAATATTGAATTATTATCACCCTAATGAAAAGTATTTCACAATTTTAGCTAAGGAGTTTTATTTGATTTAAATTTATTTGAGAGTTCATTCAACACGTGTTTTACATTCCTTTTCGTTACAATTTGTTTGACGTAACAAAAATGAGTTAACAAAAAGGAAGTAAGGGAGATTTTATACTGCAGATCAATAGACACATGTTTATTTTGTAACAAAATATATAGATACTGTTATATTTATTTTTCTTAAGTTTTTAATCCCAAATTGTAATCTAACATTCCATAGTCGCGTTCCACACCAGCTGAACGTCAACGGATCTATAGGGAAAGATTTAAACAAAGCAATCCTGAGAACTATGGAGTTTGCAAAAGAAAATTTGAAAGTGTAGTCTAGGTATATTACAATATTTAAGATACCAGAAACTCAACAAAACAAAAGAAGAGACTGGAGAAGATTAAAAAAATTATATCAAAGAATCTTGTGATTGATGACGGAACCCTATGTGTTTTGTTTGTTCACTGTGAAATTGTCCTATTAGTTCATTTTTGTTTCCTTTTATAACACTCTTCATTTTTGTAACGACATTCAACTTTGTTTCATTTTGGTGACTGTACAAAAATTTTTGATATTACCCACATAACATACATTACCATCAGTGCCGTGCGCAATTTTTTTTGAGTTTTTGAGACACAAAAATACCCCAACAAATTAAAAGAAACTAGCGTAAAGCCGCGAGCGCAGCGAGCGCGAAATTTTATGAGTTTTGGGACACAAAAGTACGCAAAGCAGTTAAAGGAAAGCACTACAAAGCGGAAAAGCCGCGAGCGTAGCGAGCGCGAATTTTTTTGAGTTTTGGGTCACAAAAGTACCTGGACCGCTTATAAAAAAACCACCTTAAAGATTTTTTTTATTGTTGGTTTCAGGACCCTCAAATTAAACTCAGTATTAAGCACAAATAAAAAGAAACCGTGACTGAAGCGAGCACCAGTGATTTTTGTCACTTTGGTGCTTCAAGGAGGACTCAAAAAGTAAGCGCAGAATAAATTAAAATATGTAAAGAAAAAACCGCGAGCGAAGCGAGCGCTTTTTTTCTAACTTTAAGTAATCAGTCAGTTTATTGTGATTTTGGCGCGGGCGGTCGCGCGACAAGGACGCGAGTGGAAAAGAGAGGATTGACAGTCGGACTGTGTCACCTTTCTTAGTCCCGTGGCGATGCATGTCTCGAGCCTGCACTGCGACTGGTACTGAACCTAGGCTTTGCAGATTACAAAAGCATCTTCCGTGGATGGTCCCTTTTGCCCGTGCCATCCTGATCGTGCAGATATATGCCGACCGAGATGGCACCCCCCTAGTCGTGGTACCCGGGGCGGACAGCCCCTCCCCTTACGCCGCTACGGACGTCCGTCCTTGACGTCCGAGTTTTTAATAATGATTAATTTTGAAAATGATCTTTCAACAGATGCTACTGAAACCGGCAGTGTAAGTAATATTCTTAGCGCTATTGCTGTGTTCGGAAATATTGAAATGAAATCATTGGTAAAAAGATATTTTATTTTTTAAATATTACGTCGCTCGATTTGCCGCCCCCTAGGACTTGCCGCCCCCTAGGACGTGCCGCCCGCGTGCGGTGCACGCCTTGCACGCCCGCTTGCGGCGGGCCTGTATGAAGCTCGCGCAGCCACCGCGCCGCGAGCCGCGTCGAGCGCGGCGACCGTTACACAAAAATGATCCTTATAGCATGATATGCACGCGTGATGGCTTATTACCGTATTTCATGTATAACTTTGGTTTTTATGTACCGATTTATATGATTCTTTTTTTATTGAATAGGTAATAATGTTAACCTTTATTATTTAGTGTGAGTGAGAGTGTTAGAAACGTAATAGTAGACAAATATAATCAGAAACCTCCGAACAACCAAGCTATCGAGAGTTACACGTGTTATTCTGAGTCAACCATAAAAGGTAGACATATGCTGTCATGGGATGTTTTTTACATAATTTTTAGGAGAACATTTTCGTCGTACATGGTTTCTGTGTAGCTTTAACCATCAAAGCTGCACACGCGACGGAAGCTTAAAAATGGAGTAACTTCGCCCTTTTTCCCAACATTTCCCTTCACTACTCTGCTTCTATTGGTCGCAGCGTGATGAAAAGTATCTTATAACCTGCCCAGGAGTATGAAGAATAATTGTACCAAGTTTCGTTAAAATCCGTCAAGTAGTTTTTGTTTCTATAACGAACATACAGACAGACAGACAGACAAAAATTTTACTGATTGCATTTTTGGCATCAGTATCGATCACTAATCACCCCCTGATAGATTTTTTGGAAATATATTCAATGTACAGAATTGACCTCTCTACAGATTTATTATAAGTATAGATTGCATTTTTTCAAATCGGTCCAAAGTCGTTATTGAACTTAGAGCTTTCAAAGTTCAAAGACAGATTAATACATATAACAAGCTAGTTGAAGCTTGTTCAAACAATCAAACTTTTCAGAATTTTTGTAGGTGTGTTATTTGAAGAAAGTCCCCATTACAATTTGTTGGATATTCGTATTTAAGTTGAATACTTTTTTAAAATACTCTGAGAGATATAGGTACAGTTATCGGCACGGATATTGGGCTATGACCTTCACCTGCGCAGAAGCGATTTATTGGTTTATTGCCTTATGTGTACAGTGCGCAAAGCGATCCCCACTCTTCCGCCGAGAGCCCAATATCCGTGCCGATAACTATACCTAAAGCAATAAACATTGTCATAGGTCCCTGGAATCAAAGAGTTGCATGTAGGTACCAGACTACCAGAGTTCAATGCCCGATGATAACGTTATACTCTAGACGACCTACATTTATAACGTAGTATTCTATGTTCTGTATTTAATTAAATGCACACACTGGAACAATTGCATATCAATTCTTAGTTCAGAAATTAGAAGTTAGGAAGATCTAGTACTAAACGAAACGTCCACAATTTTAAGGGCCTGCTTTTAAAATCTCAAAATAGGTAACCTACTCTCTGTACAAAATCTACAAGCTTATTGACTCAAAAGCTTACTTAGATGATTTATCAATTGACAGAATTTTAAGTATTAACGACTTATCTTCGAGTGACTTTGAGTGCAATACGATTCCGGTAGTAGATTAAATGCTGTTTTTTTTTTCCTTTTTTAACACTTTATTACCTAAACAACTTTTACAACAGGTGAGTGACCATCAATGTCATGATGATGGATCTTTTGTTTGATTGATTTAATAATTTTACTTATAAGTGGAACATAATACGATTAACATTGTGCACGTACATGTACGTGTGATAATGTTTTTGTTTTAAATTTTATCGGAAAATAAAAATATTATCTCGTTTACCTAAATCTTAGGAAAAAAAACAAAACCGGTCTACTGAGTCGGTCTATAACCAGTACTTTGCTATCACTTCGAGACGTCGGAGCACCGGCAGTATCCTTCGACAGCCGGAGTCAAATAGAAGTCCCGCGTAATGCATTTGCTCGGAATATTATTTGCGATTTTCGCGGTACAACATGTGCAATCCGCGAATATTTTGGGTATCTTCCCGCACGTCGGCAAGAGTCACTTTATCGCGTTCGAACCACTGCTGAAAGACTTAGCGAGGAGAGGGCATCAGGTGACCGTTGTTTCGTTCTTCCCGCAAAAAGACCCTCCAGCAAACTACACAGATGTGAGCCTCAGAGAAATAGCTCAAGTACGCAAAGAAGCGGTCAACTTACAATTATTTGAAAGATCGAATAAATTCATAAACAGTTTGGGTTTGAAAATGTTTCTGCGGCAAATATTCTCTTTCCGTCCTCTGAGTGACTTGGCTCTCAATGTATGTTCGGGGCTGGTCAAATTCCAGCCTTTAGCAGAAGTAATGCAGAAGCATTATGATGTCGTTTTAATAGAAAACTTTAACAGCGACTGCGCGTTAGGTCTACTGCATATTTACAAGATCAAGGCGCCTGTGATTTCATTGCTATCGTGTCCAATGATGCATTGGTCTGCCAGTCGCATTGGCTTGACGGACAACCCGTCATTTGTGCCGACGATAACATCACAGACCAGCTCAATAGGTTCATTCCTTGAAAGGCTGGAGAACTCAGCAATGTACGTGTATTTTAAGCTGTGGTTCAGATACGCCGTGCAGGTGCAGGAACGAGCTATAATTGAGAAGAGGTTTCAAAGGAGGATTCCTGACTTAGATGTGCTTGCGAGGAATATTAGCATGATGCTGGTAAATACTCATCACAGTTTGAATGGTGTTCGTCCTCTTTTGCCAGGAGTTGTCGAAGTTGGCGGGATGCATTTAAAGGATAAGAGGAGCAAAAGTATACCCCATGTAAGTTATTTTTTCTCTATTCTTATTTAGCTTTATGGCGTCTCCTAAGGTTGCAGCCAACTTTATCGCATATTTTTTTAGTAACGTGTCAATTTATGTAAAGATTACAGAAATTGCGTCTGATTAAGTGTCAACTTAATTGCCATAAAATTAAGAATGATTTTTGAAAATTACTGAACAGGAGCATACAACTTCACATTATTTACTTGATCGGAAGAAAATAAACAAAAATGAATTCTACGGAGGATGATATAAGGCATATTTTTTTTTATTATTTCGTCCTCTTCGTGAGTCTATTCTTATTCTTGATTGTTGACATATTAATTAAAGATTGCGTAATATGTACAAGATTTTTGCTTGTCAACAATTTAAATATAGATTTCGGGTTTTTTTCTGAGCAAGTGATTTAAATATCTATTAGGCAGTAAAGTTTAGCTAACTGTATACAGAGTTCCAGTTATAAATAGCCACCTGGTTTAGTCATTAACGATTTTATTCGATCTTTCTAGAAAGCACCACGTAGGTATTGTGTGGTATTTTTATTTAGATCAAATAAATTAACAATAAAAGATCGAAAAATTTCACAATATTTGTTTGAAAATTATTTACGTTAGGTAGAAAACTAGGCGTTAAAGTATTCGTTTGCGAATGAGAATACAAAGTTAATTCTTACTAACTATTCTTTCGCAACTAGCCAGGATAAAAATTTTTATCAAGTTTGAAACGCAGACTTAAGAGTTTTTGTGAAGTAGGTACCTATATTGAGGAAAAATTGATTTTATGTAGGTACAATCCAACGAAAGTAACTACTACTTATTGCTTTATCAATTAGGTAGGTACCCAGGCATTAGCCGTACCGTAGTATTCTGTAATCTATGATAGTACGTATGCACTAACGGCCTTTCCCAATACCTATTCTATCTATCTTTGGTTTTGCTTAGAATATTGACATTAGTCCCTTAAAAGTAGTACCAAACTTCGATCTCTAGTGAGAACAACAGATAGAATGTTGGGATTGCAGAAATTTCTTGGTCTAGGTCTTTTTTTTTTTTTATATATATTTCATTGGGAAGAAAGGGTAACACTTATGGTATGTCTGCGCCTTTCTCCTGACTGGTTTTGGGATGGGGAGGTATTGTGGAGGGGTTTGAGATGTTGTGGGTGGTTTGAGGAGGGATAGGTTTTTTCAATTATATAATATATACATAATACATAAAATGTCATGAGTGATATGCATGGTTGTATCTGTTACAATCTCGGCCTAGGTCAGAACTACCGGGACCGTTATAATCTTAGTAGTTGGGTGATGGCGGAAACTTAAAGCGTAACGGACATTTTGTCCATTACATAGGTAACTCATTTTCGGTATCGTAAATTTTCCAAAAATGTCTCTTACGTTATTTTTTTTTAGATGTCCACCATCGAATATGTTCTAGATATGTACTAATTCGTATAATGGTCACATAACTTAGGCATAAATTCTATAATATTTTTATCTGAAAGATGTTTTTTTTATTATTTAGTCGTTTGTTTCTTAGGCAACTAGGGCCCATAGAAAATACAATAATTTGGTTAACTCTATTTCTCAAAAGGTATTTCTTTGGTTGGTGAAATTATATCAGAGACGGATATACGCCGCATTACACAGCAATCATTTTCAAAATAATCTTTGACCTAAGTATAGTAACGTCATTATTAAAAAATAAACAATATTAATTAGGAACGATTAAATTAATGGCAGCGTTTTCAAAAAAACCGGCCAAGTGCGACTCGGACTCACTCACGAAGGGTTCCGTACGTACCATTATTTATAAAATGCGCAAAAAAATCACGTTTGTTGTATGGGAGCCCCCCAAAATATTAATTTTATTCTAGGTTTCAGTTCTATTTGTTGTTATAGCGGCAAAAGAAATACATTATCTGTAAAAATTTCAACTCTCTAACTATCACGGTTCATGAGATACAGCCTGGTGACAGACGGACGGACAGAGGAGCGTAAACCATAGGGTCCCGATTTACCCTTTGGGAACGGAACCCTAAAAATATTGGATAGTTACTTCTATCATTGTTTTTATCTGTTTTTCAAATGTCATTGATTCTTATAAGTAGGTACATACCTACTATATATTTAGTCTAGGTACCTATTTATTTGGGTAATTACTAGTTATACAGATTACGTTATTATCAATGTAGGTAAATTACGAGTGATAATTTCGTCTGGCAGTACGAAACCGTCTAGAAAGTTCCATACCTATGAATAAGTGCATCTATAGATTAAGGGTAGGTATTTATTATCTGTAATCTGATTATGTAGATACCAATTTGGTAGTTATCTGTAAAAGGCGCGTGCCTCAGTAACAGCCGACCATAGGTCGTGGTCAAAGTTAAGCAGAGATTAGCGCGGTCATTCCGTGCATGAGTGACCATCAATGTCACGTTGAAATGTCCTAATAGGTATAAGTGCTTTCTAAAAAAGCATGTTGGTAGATCGAGAACTTGTCGCTTAGACCTTCATCTCAGATATGTTAAATAGTCTCCGCAGCTACCGATTCTCGGTCTATAATTTTGTTGTCAGATTTATTTTTCACTTCCCTATTATTTTGGAAATCTTTTAAAGTCAAAATCAGAGCAGATGGAAGCGGACCAGTTGACGGCTCCATTCTCGAGCATAAATTTTATTATATTTACCTACTTACTTATGTAATACCTACCTAATTTAAATTAGGATGAAACCAGCCCAAACCAGCTTTGTTGTGTAGCTTTGTAAAATTTTATATAACCGATCACCAACACAACACATACATAATTAGTGATTCTGATTGCATACATGAAATAAATAAAATTTATTTATTTGTTATGCAATCAGAATCATAATCTTTCTTGCGTCATGTATGGAGCAATGGAGAACGGTTCTTCACTATCCAGGATGTCGAGAAATTGAAGGGACCGGCGATCCTATTAAGATCGAGCGGGGAATTTTCCAGGGTGACAGTTTGAGTCCACTTTGGTTTTGCCTGGCCTTGAACCCTCTGAGCACATTGCTAGAGGGCTCGGGGTTGGGCTATCCTTTGCGGAGAGGGGGTGAGGTTATATCCCATTTGCTTTACATGGACGATCTGAAACTGTTTGCCACCACAGAATTGCAGCTGATGAAGCTACTGAAGGTCACTGAAACTTTCAGTAGTTGCATCAGGATGGAATTTGGTGTGGACAAATGTGCAGTCATGCATGTAAAGCGAGGGGGAATTGTGGAATCTGAGGGAGTACAACTCTCAGATTCTATAAACCTGAGATCACTCTCCGCAAACGATACATATAAATACTTGGGTATGGCGGAGGGGTTAGGCATCAATGTGGCTGTCATGAAACAGTCATTACGGGAGCGTTTCTTTGGCCGCCTGAATAAGGTCCTGAAAAGTTCCTTATCGGGAGGCAACAAGGTTCGCGCCTTTAATGGTTGGGTCATGCCAGTCCTGATGTACTCTTTCGGCATACTCAAATGGACTCAAACTGAATTGGACGCCCTGGATAGGAAAGTCCGCACACTGCTGACCGCAGAACGAATGCATCACCCACGATCGTCAGTGATGAGACTGTACATCCCACGGAAATGTGGAGGCCGAGGCTTTTTAAATGCAAAGACGCTCCACAACCGCGAGGTGTGCAGTCTCAGAGAATATTTTCTCAAAAGCGACGTGGGTATGCACCGTGATATGGTGGCAGTGGACAGAGGACTCACCCCGCTGTCGTTGGCAAATGAGAACTGGCGCAAACCTGTCGTACTAACTACCCACGATCGCAGGGAGGTATGGCAGAGCAAACAGCTACACGGACGCTTCTTCGGGGCTCTTCATGGCCCCGATGTAGACTTCAAAGCGTCCGTATCTTGGCTACGCTTCGGTGACTTGTTTGGAGAAACCGAAGGGTTTGTATGTGCAATTATGGACGAAGTTATCCTTACGAACAACTACCGGAGATATATCGTGAAAGACGGGACGGTTGACATATGTCGGGCATGTCACCATCCGGGTGAGTCTATCAGACATATTATATCTGGTTGTTCTCGTTTGGCTAATGGTGAATATTTGCACAGACATAACCAAGTGGCCAAGATCATCCACCAGCAGCTTGCTCTGCAATACAACCTTGTAGACCTTGAGGTACCGTACTACAAGTATGCGCCCGACCCAGTTCTCGAAAAGGACCATATCACGTTGTACTGGGATCGATCTATCATCACTGACAGGACTATTGTAGCCAATAAGCCTGATATTGTGGTGATAGATCGATTAGCGCGCCGCGCGATGATAGTCGATGTTGCCGTTCCGCATGACGAGAACCTTGTGAAAGCTGAGAAAGAGAAACAAATAAAGTATCTCGACTTAGCGCACGAGGTTGTCGCCATGTGGAGTGTCGACACGGCTGTTGTTGTGCCGATTGTCGTTACGGCCAATGGTTTAATAGCCAAGAGCCTCGACGAACACCTCAGGAGGCTCTCGTTGGGCGGCTGGATCAAGGGACTGATTCAGAAGGCTGTACTCCTTGATACGGCACGTATTGTGAGGAGGTTTCTGTCTCTGGGACCCTAACCACCGGTACCATGGACCCTGTGCCCGATATCGGTGGCAACCTATTTTTTATATTTTTAAATGTTTTTTTATTTTTATATTTAATATTTAAAAATGTAAATTATATGTTCTAAATAAATAAATGACAATATGAAAAATAAATAATAATGTAGAAATTAACACGGAGCGTGCCTTTCATGATACGTGTAGAATATACGCAGTTGTTTTAAAGAGGATAATAGTTTACATTTTAGAATTTAAATAGATTGACGATGTTACCTTAAGGTACTACCACAGATTACTAGGTTTATGGTACTACCACAGATTATCTAGACACACGGCAGTGTGTCCGCCAAGTTCGAGCAAAAAAAGCGACACACCGGCCGTGGGTTATATTACACGAACCATTTCGGGCCAAATTCGACCCCCCTATAACTCAAAATCTATTTTATTTACGCATATCAAATTTCTAGTATCTGTTGAGACCCCCTCACTTATCTAAAATACAAAATTTCATTAATATACCTATTGTAGGTCTTGAGATATTGACGTCAGAAAATCGCTATTTTTACTATACACTCACTGACTGACTGACTGACTGACTGACTCACTCATCAAAAACCTAGACCACTTCCAATGGTCGTATTGACTTGAAATTTGGCATGGAGGTAGGTCTTTATGTCAAGGTAAGGAAAAAATCTGAAAATGGCCAAGTGTGAGTCGGTTTCAAAATAATGAAGGTGTTTTATACCCGGTGTAAATTTATACCCCTAAGGAACTAAAACGAACTAAATTTATCTATATTTATATAATATATCTTCGAAAGGTCGTACCGATCTGAAATTCGTTACAAAGATTTGTATTTAGTCAAAGTAAAATTCTGAAAACGGCCAAGTGTGAGTCACTTTCGAAAATAACGAATGTGTAACTTTGATCCACGAACATAATATATGATAACATGTCATGTCAGTCAGTTGGTAAATCTAGTCCATTTAGTTAATCTAGTTCATGTCTTTGTAAGAAGCATAGTACATATTCAAAAATCTGAAAGATAGTATAAATGAGACATTTCCTTAACTAACTTAATCATAAGAAAAAAATAAAATATTCAACCTTACAAAAATAAATGAAATCCCAGCCAAAACAAAAATGTGAAAGACTGCCAAGTTCGATAATATGGAAATCCTTCGCCTATAAAAGAAGTGAGATCTGAATAAGTACCAAGTTCCATACACATACCTCAGTTAAAAATAGTTACTTTTTAATAATGTTACTTGGCAAGTTTTAACAGAAAATTAAATACTTGATTCATTGCGTTTAGTAGGTTTATAACAAGGTGTGTGAAAACTTGCCAAGTATCTAACACTGAAAGAAATTTTCAAATCGGACCAGTAGTTCCTGAGATTAGCGCGTTCAAACAAGTTTGTTTGTTTGTTTGTTTGAACGCGCTAATCTCAGGAACTACTGGTCCGATTTGAAAATTTCTTTCAGTGTTAGAAAGCCCATTTATCGAGGAAGGCTATAGGCTACTTTTTATCTGGGTCCGTGCCGAGGTTCCCACGGGATGCGGGTGAAACCGCTGGCAGAAGCTAGTAAAGATATATAAACTGCTCACAGCAACTCAACCGCAGAATAAAAAAACACGAATTTAATTTTGGAAACGGAAAATATTTTCTGAAGCCGTTTTGACCGTGAAAACTTTACATTTAAACACACATTTGCATCTAATTTTAATGCTCCAATTGTAAGTACATTCCACAAAGATTCCACAGTCCAGTAGGTAAATGTTTAATTGTTTTTAGTTCTCAAAGCTATCCTTACTAATATTCATCATCATCATCATCTCAGCCATGGGACATCCACTGCTGAACATAGGCCTCCCCCTCAGATCTCCACAGATACCTGTTGGAGGCGACCTGCATCCAGCGTCTTCCGGTGACCTTGTTGGTGGACGTCCTACGCTGCGCTTACTAGTCCGTGGTCTCCACTCCAGCACTTTTCGGCCCCATCGGCCATCTGCTCTGCAAGCAATATGGCCTGCCCCTGCCCATTGCCACTTCAACTTGCTAATCCTGTGGGCTATATCGGTGACTTTGGTTCGTCTACGGATCTCCTCGTTTCGGATTCGATCACGTAGAGAAACACCGAGCATAGCCCTCTCCATAGCTCGTTGAGCTTTGAGATGAGGCCGATAGTGAGAGACCACGTTTCGGTGTCGGTTACTAATTTTATAAACGCGAAAGTAATTCTGTCTGTCTGACAGATAGTCTTGCCGGAGAAATAATAAAGGCACCTTTTTTCCAGGTGCAAGAAGTCGCTGCCTCGGGACGTGGGAGTAATCGCGGGTAAAAGCTAGTCTTACGTAAATAAATGACGCGAGTTAGATCTATGCTTCATTATCAGGACATGATAAGCACAAGGGGGATGACTTTGCTGTTTGCCATGGTTAAGTAATTAAGTTATCTTTGATATGAACTTTCGAGAAAATGTTGGGGTCGTTAAGTAAGTACTTAGTTCATTTTAGATAACGTTTACTGAAAATAATGAATTGGCGATTTTAGGTTTATTTAGGTAAACAGGTAGTACTTATTACTTTTAAATTACTAGTCAAATGTAGGACCAATTTACTTACTTAAAAGTACTTTACTTTACTTAACTTAATTAAAAGATTTGAACACTAACTAGGCACTATTTAACTTTGTTATCATTTAAGTATCCTTGCCAATTACTTATTAGATTTTGGAACGTCTACGTTCGTTGCTTGTTTTCTGATCGAAGCCACACTTATTTATCAAGCACTGGCAGAATTACGAAAGACATCGCGCGTCGCGTCGTCCATTACAGAAATGAATGAATTTCACAAGAACTTACTAGGTTGATAGCTACTTTATAGGTATCTTATCTTAGTCTACAAAAAAACTGATTTTGTAATATTGGTAGTTTTAGATTTGTTGTTTGATTAATAAATATTTTTTAGTTAATCCGCTAACTGCAAGTTTCAACTTTAGCTACTTTCTATCAAACCAACAACAGAGTTATCACAAAAAAAAATACATGAAAACTATGCATTTGATACAAATCGTCATCCTCTTGCCCTATCCCGATTTTATTTGGGGTCGGCGCAGCATATGATGACGCATTATAATCCATTGATCTAAGCGCACTAACCACCGGCAATGACTTTGAACTAACGCATAGAGTAATAGTCCCGAACGAGGTTATCTAAGGTTATCATTATAGGTACCTACAGTTAACTACAGAATTGAATTAACTTGATCATTCGATTACTTGGGACTGCTTGTGAAATGACGTCAAAAGGAAAAAGAAGGAAATTATAACCCCAAATAAAATGTATATAAGGTCAGATCCAACCATAAGAGTTTTTGTCGCCGAGCGGACAATTTGCTTATGTGAAAGCGCTCTGAAGCGTATAGTATGTCATAGTTCCAGTGGCGTAGCGTGGGGGGGGCATGGGGGCAAATTCCCCGGGCGGCAGCTTTTAGGGGGCGGCAAAATTTACCCAATTAAAAAAAAAATTGTTTGCAACAAGTATCTGCGCCGCAACATAAAACTGTCTAACAATAACAAAACATTAAACAAGAAAGTTGAAACTTTTTAAACTAAAAATAAATGTTAAAATTTGGTACTTAAAACACACGTGACACTACATTTTACGTAATTTTGGTTTTGAGTCTTAAATAAAAAATAATTAAAATTTCGCGCTCGCTTCGCTCGCGTATTCAGAAACTGTATGCGCATTTGTCAACAAACAAAAAGTTAAGTACGTTTGGGCTAAATTATACGTAATATTTGGTTTAGGTCCGATAAAAATTTCGCGCTCGCTTCGCTCGCGTATTCAAAAACGATATGCCCTTATTTTTGCATCTGTCAACAAACAAAAAGTTAAGTACGTCTGGGCTAAATTTTACGTAATTTTTGTTTTAAGTCCGATAAAAATTTCGCGCTCGCTTCGCTCGCGTATCCAAAAACGATATGCCCTTATTTTTGCATCTGTCAACAAACAAAAAGTTAAGTACGTTTGGGCTAAATTTTACGCAATATTTGGTTAAAGTCCGATAAAAATTTCGCGCTCGCTTCGCTCGCGCATTTGGAAACTACATAGGCAAGTTTTTCTTTATTTGCATTTGCTTACCTACACAACTGCAGACATGCGTTTAGCAGAGGGCTAATTTAGGTAAACCGATGAGGTGGTCCCCGGCAAGACAAACTTTAGTTAAAGTGGTCCCTCATGACTAAAAGGTTAAGAACCACTGGTTTAGATAAACTTGAATGCTATACCTAAGCAATACCTACCTAGATACAAGCCAAATTTCACGCTTCTAGGTATAGTTCCATGGAAACTAGTTTAAGTGTTAGTCCCGTAAATTAAATTAATTTGTTAAACAGTTTAAAGTAGCCCCGCTTTTTAAATTATTTCAATTTCATATATACTTATAGGTACCTACTTCACTAGCCTGCGTACCTAAAAGAATTTTAAAACCTTCAAGAAATCAAGTAACAAAGATATAAAAGAAAAGTCTACTTGAGAACCTCCCCCTTCTGCCGGGGCTGCGGGTTGTTCGAAAGAGTTACCGCGGCTCTGGAACATAAAAGGCCTTCGACGGAACACGACGGTTTTTAGTCAGTAACAGTCTGACACTCCCTCACCGCTGCTAACCCACAGCGGAAAGGGTCATTTGATGATTTTTAACGTCGATACAAAAAAAAACCCTTTTTTGAAGTCGGTTAAAAATGACAAACGGCCAGTAACACTTGTTAAAAAGAAATACACGGGAAGGGGCGGCAAAATCGACAACTGCCCCAGGCGGCAGATACCCACGCTACGCCACTGCATAGTTCACCTATAACTACTTACACATATGTATGGGAATTGGGGAAACATAATCTCTCGGCTTTAATAACTTTCTTACATAAAATAACAATAATTTACTGAAAGCAACGTGAGCATTAACAGGTGATAAATTGCTCACTTTCTCTGTAAGCGAAACTGTCTTAGTTGTGGTTGAGTTGTGAGAACAGGAGGATCATTATGAGACGAATAAGTATTTGATAGGACACTAATGCCCATTTTCACCAACAAATACCAAAATTTAGGGATCCCCTAAGAGCATTTAGGGAACACTTAATAGGTACGAATTACGTTTTCACCAAAGTTTAAGTGTCCCTTATAACCTTTATTATTTTGGGAGCCCTTATTCAAAGTGACACTTACCTAGATAGGGAAACGTTAAGAGATTGTTGGTGAAAACGGGCATTAGTAGAACTAGCTGATTCTCACGGTTTGACATACACCCATAGGAACCAGATAAAATACAGCCCATAAATTATGAAATTCACACGCACAAATTATGTAGCTTTTTTTTAGGTGTAAGAATCGATTAAATAGGTCCAGAGATGATTAATTCTACGTCAAGATTTTTGAGGTAGTTTGTACTTTACCATTCTATAAATATAAGGACAGATACATAATTACAGCTACTATCCATTTATTTATAGTGTCTACGTACTTATATGCTCACCATGGTGTCCTATGTTCAATTAACTACTAATGGTTCCATAGGCCACTTAAATATAATCTAGGTAGGTAGGTACTCCGTACTGGTCTATCAACTCTTTTTTATTAGAACAAACTGTAGTTAGGTACCTACTGGGCGTCCATATCAGTTCGACGCAGTTGCATTTCTTCACAGTAATATAATGAATACTACATACATATTAATTCTAATATTATAGAGCTGAAGATGAAGAGTTTGCTTGTTTATTTCCCTAAACGCGCTTATCTCAGAAAGGACTGATTCGATTTGAAAATTATTTCAGTGTACTTATTTAACTTTGATCTGAGGTATTTAATTAACTTTTTATCCGCGGATGGAACTGCGTGGAACAGTTAGTAAATAAATACATATACTTAAGTATTTATACTTCCTCGCATGATAACAAAGTGTAAATAATGATGATATGTTAACTAGTTTGTTTGTGCATTCATGTCGATAGCCGCTACTTGCATGATTTATTATAGTTGACGTATGTAAACATAAATGTGAAATGCAGTTACAGTGTTGAAAGGGTTTAGTTTTCTAAATCGTTTCGGGTGAAAGGGAGTAAAAGTTACGTAGGTACTTGAAGAAGTGCAAGAAACTTTTAATGAACATTTACTTCAGCCATTACTTCACATGGTCATAAAGCACAAATTAATTGGTACTAACAAATAAATAATAGTTTGAACACTAGTATAACTTACGTACATAAATCGCATTCCTGACTAAGTATACCTACTTTCTAAGTATCTCTAGATCTAACAAGCGTTATATCTATCACCCTATAATGCAAAACTAACCTTGCACTTTATAAACATGCATCACCGACACGGCCCTACAGAACGAAATGCTCTGAAAATAACACGCGACGGCCGGTCGACCGCATTTCCTACCGACCGTCAACAGTACGATTCTAACCGCGGTCCGGGGTACATCGCACCATGCGGACACTCGCCATATTATTTCTCGCGATCTTCGCCGTCCACAATGTACAACCCGCGCGAATACTCGGACTCTTCCCACATACGGGAAAAAGCCATCAAATGGTTTTCGACCCCCTACTCAAAGCTTTAGCCGAAAGGGGACACGATGTCACCGTAGTTTCGTTCTTCCCCATCAAAGATCCACCAGCCAATTACACCACCGTCAGCCTCGAAGGCATTGCTGCACTAGGATTAGAAACTATCGACTTAGCATATTTCGATAATCCAAACACAATCCTCAGTATATTGGGCGTTGAGAAAATCCTTAAACAAGTCACCGAGTTCCAACCTTTGGCTGAACTGGCTACGGGAATATGCTCAAAAATCGTAGATTTCGCGCCTTTAGCGGATGCTTTGAAGAAAAGTTATGACGTTGTTATAGTTGAGAATTTTAACAGTGACTGCATGCTTGGGCTTGCTCATGTTTACGGGATCAAGGGACCGTTTGTTTCGTTATCGTCAAGCGCTTTGATGCAGTGGTGTCCTGACCGCATGGGGCTAACTGATAACCCGTCATACGTGCCAATTGTGAGCTCTGAATTCACTTCCAAAATGACCTTCCTCCAAAGACTGGAAAATACTGTGATGAACATGTATTACAAAATCTGGTACCGGTACGCGATCCAGTTGAAAGAGAAAGCAATTATTGAGAAGCGTTTTGGTAGAAGGATCCCTGATCTGCAAGACTTTGCGAAGAACGTGAGCGTTATGTTGGTGAATACGTTTCATAGTATGAATGGTGTTCGTCCCCTGTTACCTGGTGTGGTAGAAGTGGGGGGAATGCACTTGGATCACAGCAGGAAACCAATACCACATGTAAGTACATATCTACATGGAAATGTTTCCCTTGATCACACACGTTTACCGATTCGTTATGCGATTCGCTTTGATTTACGTAACTTATAATCGTACCATGAAACATTCAGTTAAGAATTGTAGGTAATTAATGCTTATTAAATACTTTTATTCTAATGAGTATTGTTCTATTTTCAATTTTGAACGGTAATTGAAGTTTCGTTTCGAGTTTTAATTTAAATGGGTCTCTAACTAATGACTTTGGCTACCAGGTTTTTGTCGTCACGTTTACTGAAAAATTGGTGTAAGCTAGTTTCATGCCGAGACTTCTCTTACTTACCATCTGCTACTTAAAATTATGACAGTATATTCATTTTGCAATAAAATAATTGTTGTAACATAAAACAAAACAATATTGTTATCATTTTACTGAAATCGTATGATTTGCGTTCGTCAACCGCATTATTGAGTATTTTTTCTTATTTATTCCCTATTACAGAATCAAATTCACGACAAGAAATAAGTAGTTATCGATTATACATATTTTATGCGAGTTAGTCTGTACCATTCAGCTCAGCTTGTGTTTGTCCAATTGTTTAAATATTTCCTAAGTTTAGTAAACTGATCGAAACACAATTAAGTTAAAGAAAACACTCTTACCTTTGTATATCAATATTAATAGACATCTTATAAAATATTTTTTATTCTAAGCGGCCATTAATTTTAATTCAGCCTAAAAATAAAAGAAAGTTTATTGCGCAATCGAAATGTTCATCAGAAACTAGTTTTTTAAAATGCCTAACAATCTAACTAATACTTAACATCACCTACTTTTAAATGGAAATCGTGAATGAATACTCAGTATAGATAACATGTAAAGAAATTAAAACTTCTTTAAGCTATGTCTGTGGGTAAAACAGTTCCTGTTTTACTACATTATCTTTAGATGGCGGTACTGTGGATAAAGCAGACGGGTGGTTTGGAAATATGGCGAGACTAGGTAAACGTAACGTAAATAATTTAAAGTAAATAATATAATAGGAAGAGGAATCGGCAGTGAACAATAAACTTTTAATGTCGTTTTATAAGACAATTTACAATTATAAAAAAAATTGTTGCGTGTAGGTACTTATAGCCAAAGAGTCTCTTGCCGGTTCGTCTCTATGTGTAGGTAAACTGAAAATGAGCAACTATGTGGTTTATGACTTAATCAGACCCTGCAGAGGCCTATTTGAAATAAAAACTTTTGACTCGTGAAAACTCCTTGTTATCTAACTCATAGACACACTTCAATACCTATATTCTAGTCTATGTTTTCTAGGTCTTAACCTGAAGGACAAGAGTTAGGCAGGCTATTGATTTTTTCAGTAGCGTGACTAAATGTTACTAAATGTCTCCCCTAAGCTATCTTGTTTCTTCTCTGTGTTAGAGGAGGCTTTTGCTCAGCAGTGGGACGGTAAAGACTGATGATGTTGATTTCATATTCACTTTTTCTACCTTCATCATCTCCAAAGCCTTTTCCCAACCATGTTGGGGTCGGCTTCCAGTCTAACCGGAGGCAGCTGAGTACCAGTGTTTTACAAGGAGCGACTGCCTATCTAAACTCCTCAACCCAATTACCCGGGCAACCCAATCCCCTTGGTGAGAAAATCAACAATCAGTCTTCCTACCTTCAATGAATGAAAAGTCAAGTAGACTATTGTATTACCCAACTCCCACAAGTGATATTGCATACGTAAACGCGACTTAGAAGCCCCAGCAACGCATGTTGTTATGAATGTACTAATTTATATCGGGCCTAAGTAAGTAGTTCAAATGTCAAATAAAAAATATCCGAAGTAGGTTAAAAAAAACAGTTAGGTACCTATGTTCGTAAAGTGTTATCGAAGTCGCGTAAATAAAAAATTGCGCAAATCGAACAAAATTGTTCCCGGTTTTGGAGTTATCAAAACTACAAAAAGTATTATGTAATATTGCCAAATCTCTAGGTACATAAAAATACAAGGACAGACGTAACATTATTCCTACCACAATGCCAAAAAACTTAAATAACGATCGGGGAAAATTGCAGTAGTCTATGGAATTGCAGAAAGGCGCCAAAATTCCCTTGTTCTTGAATTAATGTGGTTTCTGGTTATAAAAGCGAGGTTTTTAAAGCTTTAAAATTAAAATAAAAATTGAAATCTGCTATCGAATGGGTTTCCTGCTAAGTCTTCCAAAATAATTATGATTTTTAAACCAAAGATGTAGAATAAATATACCTATCAGCAAAAGTCAAAAGCCCCTGATCATTGGCATTGGGCATTAACTCAAGGAGTAACTGTGTTATCCAGCGGACATATTCATGTTAAACAATTGAATGACAGATAATATTTTTCAAAGCATTATGTATCATCATTACACTGGCTCCAAACATTGGTTCCAATACGTTCCAACGTTGCAAGTGGAGGAAAGGAGACATAAGTTACCGATGATCTGCATTAGTCTGCATATGTGCCAATTGTACCTAGTTCTTGTCATTTTAACTTTACTAATCTGAAGGGCCTTTCTTCACATGCAGTAGTGACTTGATAATAAAATTTGACAATCTTGAATCATCTTCGAACATGCAAACCTATTGGACTCTGGACGAATTGTTGGTACGAATGTATGTCACCAACAATCGTTGGCCTCATTGGTAGTTGCAGTCATTGGACATGATAGCCACAATTGCAGTGAATTGCAGTGTTTATAAACACGAGTAAAATGATACCGTATGCATGCGTTGCACAGCCATCTCTTATTTATAATGATCGGTGTTGCATTTCCGTGTTGTGCACGATACACCGTTAGGCGGCAGTTAGGGGGAGCTCAATTCAAACCGGTTGGATAACTCAATATTTCCAGGATATAAGAAATGGGATGACAGGCAGACTTATTTCTACATGGCTTTATTAATTTCTTTCGACATTCAGAACAATAAATAACGTGACTTCATAAAGTAGTTTAGTTAGATTTATCATACCTAGTATTGGGGAGCATCGAACTAAATGTAATCATTTGAGGTCGCTGGTCACCCCTTATCAATGCTACAAAATGTGTACTGTGGCTTCTAAAAGTCAAGACTTTAAAATTAATGCCTATTTTAGTATTTATTACCTAAGTAATAATCGTTTGGAATTTTTTCTTAGTTTTGGGAATGTCGGCTTATTTTTTAATTCTGGAGTAAAACTTAGTTCCAAGGTTTACATAAAACCATCTCGAAAGTATGGTTTAGCATGTAAATATTCTACTCTCAGACCTCGTAGTAGCAAAAACTTTATGACATGGGTAGGTAATCGGTTGGTTTTCAATTTAGTTTCACTTTCTAAGATGGCGCGGAGAAAATAAAATAACAAGAAAGTACCAACCTATCTACTCAATCAAACTATCTAAGTAGTAACTTTCTGATTTCAAGACGTATTTACTGCGAAACTAGTTTACGGGCCAGACTCGGCCTATGTAAGTAGTTTGTAATAAAAAGTTAAAAAATGTGGCGCAGGTTAATCTATGGACTATATGAATGCTTTGAAATGAGTCCCGTTACCCATCTTGTATTGAATTAAGTCGGGCAAAGGTGTGACGAAGAGATAAGCATGATGATTTAAAAAGTCAGGAAAACTATTATGTAACGTTTACGTCATTTCAAAATAGATAAATGTGGACATATAATATTGCATTTCCTTCCGTTGGGATTTTTGCTGAGTCAAACAAATTGAAGAAGTTTTGATTGATGTAAATCAAATTCAGGAAATACACAAGGAAAATCAAAGAATAGTTAGTTAATAAATAGGGATTTAGGAAAATTAACCTTTTTTTACCTACATAGTGCGTATTTTTATACACACATTAGAATTCGTTGTCCACAGCGAAATACCAATATCTATGTAGAATATTATTAAAGTTCTTGATAAAAACGCCTCTTTCAATTTATGTAAATAAGTGCCTATGATTTATCTTTCTGCACGGAGAATGCGAATGCAAAACGTTTCAGTTATTTTACTGCAGGTATAACTACTTTTAGCCTTGACAATAACACCTAAATACTCATACAACACGTAATTACATAACTATTTTACACCAACGTGTACCAGCCTAACAGACAATATTATCACCACCATGCTCCATTTATTTGCGTCAATGGTTGGCTACTCACCTATTTTTATTCCGACTTCAGAGACAGTTGTCACCCACGACTAATATTTTTATCCCGGGACAACTGTCACCCATGACCTACATAAAGGTGCCTTCGATGATTACTAATAAATCAATACGGAGATAAGATAATAATTCATATGGAGTGAGCGACGAATTTTGATTATATTTAAGCTCAAGATGCTCTTAGCTTTGTCATGTGATTGGCATAATAATAAATAATGACAGACGTGTTATTAGAGATAAAAAATTACCTGTTTCCTGCATTCTGAGGGAACTACTTCACGCACCCGGATAAAAATTATTGTGTAGCCCCTGAACATGGAATTCTCCTTTTTAACAGAACGAGTTGTTATTTATCTACTATTAGATTGTGTTTTTATACAAAGGTTGTTCAAAAGTAGCTGACAGAGAGTTTTTTGCGCCATATCTTCCCCGCAAAAACACGTAAGAATGCGAAGGGTAGGATTTGGGGGCTGGGCATTTTTTTTAATGTTCAAGAAGATCTCGATTTAGATAGTTTGAAAGAATGATTTAGAATAGAAGATTCTTTAGGTTGTGAAAACCCTCCTGTTATGCTACTAGGTACTATCTGTAGTATGTGATATTGTATGCCCTACTTGTTCATGGCAGTAATGATTAATGAAACTTTATGGGAACAATCGATGTCCATTTAATTAATTAGTAGATCGTTTGTGTTTGTATTATGAAACTACAGGTCAATTGTATTGACCATGCGTTTACCAATTGAGGCAATGCGCCGATCCATCAGACAGATCTCAATAAAATAATAAAAACAGTAGGATCACTTACTCATGGCCTATTGTTGATCACCTTTACTGTTACAGCCTTTTTATCGTCCCACTCCTGGGCACAGGCCTCCTTTCACACGGAGAAGGAGCATTGAGCAAGCGTGGTGATTAACGCTCAATCCTTTTCCCTTCTCCCTTGATCACCTTTATCTGCAGTTAATGCCTAATCGCAAGAAATAATTAAACACGTCACTTGACATTAGGTCGCCGTTCTATTTGCAAAATCACATCATTAACATAAGACCTCTTTTGTTTCAGTACATCGAGCGATTCCTGAACGAATCTGAACACGGGGTCGTGTTGTTCAGTTGGGGGTCCCTCATTAAAACTGCTTCGATACCCAAGTATAAGGAGGATATCATTGTGAACGCCCTTTCGAAGTTGAAGCAGAGGGTTATATGGAAGTACGAAGACAGTGATGAGGAGGGCACACTCACTGGCAACATCCTGAAGGTCAAGTGGATACCACAGTATGAGTTGCTTCGTGAGTATTTTACTACTATTTTCTTAGAAACTTGTTATGAAATCTTAAAGAACCAAAGATGTTTTGACATGACAACCATAAGTATTAGTTTGACGGTCTATTTTTGGCCATTCCCCTCTGCTCTCAAAGTGAACCCATGCCAACCTAAACCATGTTGAGTAAGGTCTACAAAAATGTGTACGCTTAGGCGTGAGTCCACGACTAGCATTTCGCACAGATAGGTTGCAGTTTCGTGAGCATTATTGATGTTTTAATACGTTTGTTGGAGCAAGTAGACTAGTAGAATACTTATTTGTGTTGCACGCTGCGCTATCTGACTATTCTTGCTTGCAGTTAGCGATAGATACGTACAATAATTGACAGACAGGCAACAAATTGATCTTGGAAACTGTTACAAATAAATAGATACATATATGTTTTACACTTGTTAGTGACTGCTGCTATTGTGGGTGCATGCATCGTCTTCATTTATTAACATGTAACCTACTTCCTACAATTGACTATTAATACTAACATTGGTTGACAATACGCAATAATCATGCAGGCAGATCATATACTAAGGAAATGTTAACGCATTTATTAAGAAAACTATAAAATTGTAAGTTGTAAGGTCATTTCTAGGATATTAATTAACTTTATAGGCTACAAGCCATATTTCATAGCAGGTTAACCCTCGAGCCCTTAGCTCATTTGCATTATTGTTACGATAGAAATCATTTGTTTAAATATTTAGGTTCTTTTACTTAGCAACTGAAACCAAGATAAGTAAACGATACTAAATAGCAAACTACTTCAGCTAAGCTGCACTTAGCCCTAATTGATTCGCAAGTAGGTATAAAATTACCAGCAGATAGAAGGGAGAATCTATTACAAGCAACATTTTTCAATTTCTATTATTATTTTGAAAAAAAAATAAATTAATGGTGATAAGTCATAGGTCATTCCCTAATGAAATGTCACTTAACTTCAGGTATCTTAGGTCTAAGTAACTTTTCTACATTAACACTTCGTTTCACTTAGTCTGCTAGGCTTCTTTCCATAAAAATTATCATTCTTAGAAGGAAGCAATAAAGATGAGTGATGTGGAATTAGAATTATGTATGAATTAATATCACGCCTGATTGTGGTCACATTATATTAAAATTACCATTATTAGTCTTATACTCCCTCGTAATTATAAATAAACATAGGTAGTGGGGAAAATACAGACTGCAAGTTCCTACAATCCGAATTCAATAAGACCTAGTTATCTATGCAATCCTTAATATACCTAAAGCTTATTAAAAATAATCTACAAAGACCAATCTTTTTTTTTATTTACGCTTAAGTACAATTAATACCTTATTAACAATCAGATAAGAATGTGTAGTAAGTACGTAGGTATGTACCTAATGTTTAGCTTACGATAACTATTAAAGTAATCTGTGATATTACCTTCCTATAATTTCGAAACAGATTAAAATCTTTATTTTCATTTGATTCTTCTTTCTAGATCTTACTTTTGTAACCCGTAATTTACTTTCTGGCATTTAGGTATACATGTCACCCCCCGTATAATACATCCTACTGTCACCCCCGGTACCTAATAGGTAACTTACTGACACCCCAACTTCTTACGAACCATAAAAAATGGCATAGATTAACTCTTTCGAACAATCACCAATTACTAAAAAATATAAAGGTCTGGGGCCCGATTCTCCTAAGTTTATAATGTCAAAATCGAATAGAAATCGAATCGCAATATGATCGTAATAGCAGTTTTAACCATATCGGGCATTCTGCTACTAATAAAAGACCAATCGTATTCGATTGACATTTGATTGGTGTGCGATTGGTCTGCTATTTTGGTGATTTTGGTCTATACGGTAGTTTGCTGTACAATCATTTTGCAATCGTAAATCATTTGCAGACAAAATGATTCATTATTGAATGATAGAAAAGGATAAAAACGTTTATTTCAAAGAAAAAATAGCGGAATGCCACATACGCTTCAATCGTAATCGAATCGGGATTGGATCTCAGTCGAATCGAGTCGAACGTGAATAAAAATAAATAAAGTATGTCGCTTAAGTAAAATTAGGAGAATCGGGCCTCTGGACTGGGTCTAGCTAGTCTTCGTGCATGTGTTCAATTTATACTGATTTGGGGGAGTAGTAGTTATTTACTATAACTCAAAAAATCTCGCATTATACTTAATACCTTTTCCATATACTATCTACTATTTCGTAACATTCAATAAGAAACATCTGCTTTAATTTCCACAGAACACCCGAAAGTAATCGCCTTCATCGCCCACGGAGGTCTTCTTGGCATGACAGAGGCAATTTCTGCCGGCAAACCGATGCTTATCGTGCCGTTCTATGGAGACCAGCCCCTGAATGGAGCGGCAGCCACCTCCATTGGTCTTGGGAAGTCCATTTCGTATGCTGACATGACAGAGAAGAGTCTACTTGAAGGACTGCAAAGCGTGCTGAGTGCAGAGTGAGTATATGAAATGAATAATCTTCCGATAAAAATGGCCCTGGAAAGCTTTACATAATGAATTCGTCACTGCCAGTCGCCTAGAGAGAACCTAGATTTCGCGCTGTTTGTGTTAAAAGGGGGTTTATGGAATAATGATAGACAAACTAACTCTGCCTATCTTTGCCTTTGGAGAATAGGCACAATGTAGGTATGTAGGTAAGGTTTTAATTTTGGGATAAACTTTTCATATTGTTTTGATAGGCATATCCGACCCAGCTGAAGTGCAATTCAGAACTTTGCTCTTCAATATCGATCTGATAATATTATAACGAGATACCGGTTCTTGATCTCGATACAGACATTGATTAATTGTTATAATTAAGTAATTATGTACACATTAATACAGATAGATGCATTGTATAATAAAACCATTTTAACGCCATAATGTCGTGTATGGGCAATCAAAGACGAAACGCCATCTTACTTCCGACAAGACTGGGTGTTATGCATAAACAAATACTAGCTATGCCTTATTTAAATAAAATACATAATTATGCCATTTACTACATACGCATTTGCAAATTATGACATCTCTTTAAATTGAGGGTTGTCATGTTTAATTAAAATATTAATAGTAGGCATCTTTTGCTTTTGTTTATGGGAACTCATCAAATGACCGCTCCCGCTGTGGGTTAGCAGCATTTGGGAGTGTCAGACTCTTACTGACTATAACCCATGATATTCCTTCTTAAGTCCTTTATGTACCTACCAGGGTCGCGGTAACTTTTTCGAAAAATCCCGCAGCCCCGGATTATAATAGGCACCTAAGCAAGTATCTATGCAAGTCATCGGACGATTAAAAACTTCCTCAAAACTACAAACCTTTTTTACCCACGACGGAACGGAGCAGGTATATGCGTTTAGGGTGAGAGATGTGCGTTTGTGTGTTTGTGTGTGCGTTTGTGCAAAGTAATGTTCCCACATATCTTCCAAACTAATGATCTGATTTTGATGCGGTTTTCAATAAAGGGTTTGTGTTTGATGAGTTCATGTTCTTAGATAGGTGTCATGGCTGTAACTCACTAGGGGGCGCCACAATATTAGTCCAAACAGCAAAGGAATGTTCCCACCTACCTTCTAAGCTAATGATCCGATTTTGATGCGGTTTTCAACAACGTTTTTGTGTTCAATGAGTTCATGTTCTTAGATAGGGGTCATGACTGTAACTCACTAGGGGGCGCCACAATATTAGTGCAAAAGAGCAAAGTAATGTTCCCACCTAACTTCTAAACTAATGATCCGATTTTGATGCGGTTTTCAATAACGGTTTTGTGTTCGATGAGTTCATGTTCTTAGATAGGTGTCATGGCTATTAATCACTAGGGGGCGCCACAATATTAGTGCCAAACAATGTTACAATATAATCAAAACGTCCGATTACAATTCTGTTTCCATCAGCAATGTGTACGTGCTTAATGCATGTTCCCAAATAATAAAAATTACGCCTGTAACTCACTAGAGGGCGCTACAATATCGGTGCAAAATAATATTGCAATAACATATTATATAGACTATAATTCGTATATGTTCTCTAAAAAGTCTGAAATAAAATTAAGCAAAATTAAAAATTTTGAAAAAACCCCCGACGGTAAAAATCTTATTGAAAAATAATAAAATAACTCAAAACCCCCGACTTAACCCAATTATATAGGAATAACCGTCGGGGGCTGCCTTTTCTATATGAAATTTCAACAATTAATTGAGTGTATTTTATGTCATCGTTAAACATCTACAATTCTTCAATAATTGTATTCACGACACTAGAATCCTTTAGCTGGTTTAATGGCAGCTCCCGACGGATATTCCTATATAATTGGGTTAAGTCGGGGGTTTTGAGTTATTTTATTATTTTTCAATAAGATTTTTACCGTCGGGGGTTTTTTCAAAATTTTTAATTTTGCTTAATTTTTTAACGTTTTCGAGTTTCGTGAAATGAGTATGTGTCATTTTATGACAAAAGGTACCTTATGGACTTTGGTGCTTAAGCCCTTTAGAAATACAAATTGTACAAGTTTGCTAAGGCTATAAAAACAAAATGTCGTAAGTGCCAACGCCCATAACGTACCTTTTACCGTGGACTGTCACATATACGAGAATGGACCTTAGTAAAAGTTTTCCAATATTTCCCATAAGACTTGTGTGAACCCTAACAAAGCAAATATCAAAATTGATTAGTTTGTTTAATCAAGCAATATGTCAAGTTAGTATGGAAATGCGCTTAATTTCCATTTTCTAGGTGTTGCAAAAACGACGATTATTTATTGAGATCGTGCGCGCTATATTAGGGGTCTAGTTACCAAGTCGCTTCTATTTACCTACATAAAATATATTCTTAACTATTCTATTTAGATATTTGTTACGGACGTGAATAGCAACTGTCCCTACACGATATCGACTATCTTTCTTCGGGACGACCTTTAACGAAGCTGTATTTCTGCAAAAATTCTAAACGCTAGTAGAAATAAAAGACACTACACTACCTATAAAGTTGGTAATAATAACCTATACAAAACGTAGAATCCCTTAAACATGATTAAGGTAAAACCATAAACTATGGGTCATTTCTAGAAAATCTACAGATTCACGAATAAAGCCATAAAACAACACCAGAAAACGTAATAGCAAGATTATTTCCTTATAATTACAGCGAAGTCAGTCACGTTCTGGTGGTTTTAGACTCGTATTACAGAAGTTCTAGATAATCAGATTTCTATGGACGATATCTTTATGTGGTTATGCATCACGGTAGAATTTCGTGTCGGGATTTACACCGCCACCACTTTGCATTTCTGAAGAACCTACTCCTCACGCGTCCGCTGTTTTTGACTATTGTGAAGTCAATAGTAGCCTCATTCGGACGAACAAAGCTTCTTAACAATAGTATCTGTCTGTACGGGCAAATGTGTAAGGAATACCTAGTTGAGACTAAGACGACCAAAATGATTCCTAAGTGTAGAATTTGTTAGTGGTATTTATCAGATGTTATAGGCTCAATAGCTAGTAATGTATGAAACACTACCCTCTTTTACGTGGCGCAGTCGGGTTAAAATAACTTGCCATTTTGTATAGGGAGTATAATTTTATCGCCTCATTTAGGAAAATCACAAAATAGATTTACATTTCGAGTTCATGTTTAGGATTCATGCCAAAATTACTTTGTAGTTAATGGCAATATGCCAAATTTTAGTTCCTATCCCCATACCTTCTTAACTAAACAACCGAGCTACCCAAAATAAACCCTTACAAGTTCTATTAGGTAATTGTAAGAACAAATTTAGAGATAGCGTAATACAATTAGGAGAATTATGTCATGAACATTATCAAGACCTAGGTCTTAATATAAATTCAAACGTGGCGCCAAATCAGATCTCTATCAGTCTAAGAGCTTCACTTTATTTCTAACATATGTAACACCTGGCAATAAATATTAGAATATAAGATGTTCCAAAGCATCCATAATATCAATTCAAAATCAAACTCAAAAATATTTAAGTAGAGAGAGTATATTCATGTAGCGTAGTTAGAAACTTTTTCATTTGTAAGGTTTTATTTATCATAATTGATACTGTCCGGACAATCATTTTAAATATATTCGATTTGTTCTATAGAATAAGTTTTTATATTGAAGTGTGTCACTTCACCTCTCGAGCCCAAACAATAAACGTCGTGATATCGAATCAGTTTTTCATTTTGAGCAAGATAATTATCTCCCGGTCCTACAGCACCTACTTAAATTAGGCTGATTTATCAGCACTTTTCGCCAAATCACCCAGGTAGAAAGAAAAGATGTACCTAGATCTTTAGGCATATTCTAGAGTTAGATACGTACAAGCTACCTAGAAAACCACTAATCGTGTAGGTGGAAGAAAATGAAAATCGATAGTTTGAAACAGGTCACCGCGTTATTTGTAGACAGACTGTCAACTATCAGTGAAGGTCTATTCTGCAGCAAGAGTTAAATTAAAACATGCTTGTCTAAAAACCCTTTAAATTTTCATAGCTTTTCACGACTTTTTACACGTAATGTTGCTCTAATTTCGTTTTGAAAAAAACCTATTTATGTAGATAGGTAACGCTCTAAAAATATTTGTGTTGGAAAAATCCGTAAACCTATTTTTAAAGCTCGACATTTGCATAAAACTAAAAATGATTGTGCAAAAAATACAAAAAACATTTTTTTTACCATTTTTTTTCTATAATCTATAGATATTCTTACGAAGTGGGTATAATGTGCCAAGAATGTTTTCTATACATACCTACCTACCTACCTACACAATATCGTAAAATTTTAGGCTTCATGCATAAAATTAGTCTATCACCATTCACCGTTTCACGCATTCACATCGTGCTCTTTAGTTTACATAAATAAACTATTGTTTTCCAGCCTTGTCAATCAACGATTGTGTTACGGGATATTTGTAACACGTTTCAACAATAACGTTTGAGATTTATAATTAGTTAACAAAACATGAAAAGGTTTACAACATCTATACTAATATTATAAAGCTGAAGAGTTTGTTTGTTTGTTTGAACGCGCTAATCTCAGGAACTACTGGTCCGATTTGAAAAAATGGGCTATCTAACACTGAAAGAAATTTTCAAATCGGACCAGTAGTTCCTGAGATTAGCGCGTTCCAACAAACAAACAAACTCTTCAGCTTTATAATATTAGTATAGATGTTAAGTAAACACGATGACAAAAGTAATACATGTCCAAATGTTATAATCGATTTCTAGATAGATCCCTAACTATTATGTTTTGAAATTCACACATTCCAACGTCTTATTTATTACTCCTTTCATACTTACTACCACACCTCCATCATTACTACATTACACTATTAATTCAAACATTTTAAAAGCTAATACCTACTTGATATTTTAAACCTATTTGAATCATTTCGAACCTTAAAAATTCAGTAGCGTCCAAAAACGATTTCTGGGTAATAGATCTATTTAGACTACCAGATTCTCAGGGAGCTCCACCACCATGAGTATTGGTTCAAGTCACGGCTCTAATTGTGTCCGGGGAATGATTGGAGTTCCCTTGCTAGATATGTCCGAGAGGAAGGCCAGCACGTTTTCCCCGAGTGCAGCCTTTTAAGGTTATCTCCCTAGAAGGGTCTCGGTGTCCGTACTCCAATATTCTCTCCCTTGTGGGCTCATTATTAAACAATTACTTATCTCTTTCTTTTCAGAATGCGAGTAAGCGCAAGACGGGCTTCCAAAATGTGGCAAGACAGGATTGCAGATCCCTTAGACACTGCCGTATACTGGGTCGAAAGGGTCATTCGGTGGGGTGATCAAGACCCGTTGCATTCTGCCGCGCGGGACCTCACCTTCATAGAATATAACCTTATTGATGTAGCAGCTGTGATCTTACTAGCTATCGTATTTATAATTTTAGTTCTAAGGATAGTTGTGAACCAAATTCTGAAACTTCTAAGTGCTAGTATGACTAAAAAGGAGAAGTTGCACTGAGAAATAGACATAGGTAGTACCGATTAGTGCAATTTGGCTAAGTTTCATATAGTTCTAACATAACCCAACCTCGGTTTAGGATTAGGTCTGTTTTTCTAGACGTTCTCAAAATAGATCTAGGTTTTATGACCAAAAACGTTGATGCCAAACTATGACTTTAGATTCCGAGATTAAGCTAAGATTCAGATACAAGTTTAAGAGGGGATCAAAGGCTTCCTATTTTTCCAATTTCATTCAATGGGATATAGGCAAACAGCTTCCCCATAACTATATCTCGGCGAATAAATATTTTCATTTCATTTCCAGTCTAAATACATAGGTAATAGAAAGCCCAGCAAAACTACGATCTTACCTACTTACGAAAGCGTTACGAATTATTTTTTTTACAATACAAAATTGACACTCGGCAATTCCACTTGGCCATTAGAAATCGCTTAGATAGGTACTGAATAATATCTATGTTGTGTAACAACTTATATTAAGTTTTCCTCATTGGTCTAGCTAGAGTCAATGAACCTAAGATTTCGTTGCAAAATGCAATCGTGATAAATTACGTTGAGGAAAAAATATGTACTTAGTTGTAGCAGTAGACGATTGTAAGCATACCAATGAAAATTAAACAATAAGGTGGTCCCCAAACAAAACCCCAGTTTAAAAGTAGGTACCTACCAGAACAGAAGGAATGAATCTTCACCAGTTGTTTTGTCTATTTCCTACAAAGTTTACCTACGATTTAAATGCAACAGTTTATGATCCCATCTAGGACGTACCTTCATATTTACCTACCTAATGCTCTTTCTATGTACCTATTTCAAAACTCTCGAAATCGAAACGAATCAATAGATAACCCCATGATAAAACCATGGTTATCAAATAACGTTTTACTGTACCTATCGGCCCTTATTAGATTAAAGAAGATATTCAACAACCGAGGTGGATTTTAGGCAGACTGTTAGTTTATTTGTTTATGTCCAAAATATAGATGTTGTAATAACGTTCCAAGTAGTATGTGCTGTGACAATCGGCAGGGTTTAGATAGCTTAATTTGATTATAAGACTAATTAATATTACTAACAATGATTGCTACTGAACACATTGTGATTTTAAAGATTACAGACTTCTCATGATGTACCAAATTGACTAGCAAATAGGGGTTATTAATCTAACAGGCAGCTAAAAAGAATCTATGCGTTTTTCTCGTAATTTATCATCGCGACGGTGTCGCCTCCTACCTACTACAAACTCTTTTGTCTATCTATGGTATGCAATGTCCAAGCGCAGTGCGCATATTGTAAAAACTGAATTACTGGATATATCGACTGCCTGCCATAGCCCTACATAGGAAATTAATTAAAATAACTAATGTATTTATGGATAAGATATTCATAATAAAAAAAAAAATAATTTATGTGTTGTTTCTTCTATACAAAAATCTGTAACATTTATTTCCAACAACAGAACATATACCTACTTCTTGCCTTAGAGGAATAGCCAGTATTATGAGTTACTTATGTTTATAATTCCAGGTTACAATGATAGGTATTATATTATATAAGCAAAAGCAAGGCTGTCCCCAAATAGGAACAGGGGTATTTAAACAACCACAGATGAAACTAAATATTTCAAACCACATTTAGGTTTAAACCTAGTTTTAACACTGGAATTTACGTTATATGAGGTGGTAAATATTTAATTAATCCATTTTTTTTTTGTTGAGCAAAGGCCATAATTTTACTACCCTGAGAATGGGCCCTAATTAGAATTAACATGATTAAGTAAAAGAAGTTTCGAAACGTCTGAATAGTTTCAGCTAACACAAAGTTGTCAGCATATATTTTTAACCGACTTCCCAAAAAGGAGGAGGTTCTCAATTCGTCGGAATCTTTTTTTTTTTTATGTATGTTCACCGATTACTCGAAGACGCCTGGACCGATTTGCAAAATTGTTTTTTTGTTTGATAGGGTATATATACCTTCCAGGTGGTCCCATAATCACCAGGTTAGGATCTGATGATGGAAACCCTGAGAAATCAAGGGCAACTTTCGAAAATTGTAACCTATGCATAGGTTAAAAACTTGACAATGAGGTGTACGTCTGATAACACTATGCAACAGTGAAGGTTTGGAGCTGACCTGATGATGGAGACGAGAGAAGGTCGAGGGAACTCGACAACTGAATATGTAAACAACCTCGTGTTTGGGCTTATATTATATGAATGGAAGTTTCGCCAAACTTAACTGCGGCCTCAAAGCAGTAAAAGTACGTGCATGATACCTAAAATTCAGCGACTCGCGCTATGTTTTAAGCTCCCATAAAGTTTCGCGAAAACCATTCCAGGCATAAGTAATTACCCAGCGGGGCCCAGCAGCCAAGGCCTGCCGGGGCTGCGGGATTGTTCGAAAGAGTTACCGCGGCCCTGGTACATAAAAGGCCTACGACGGGTTTTTAGTCAGTAAGAGCCTGACACTCCCTCACCGCTGCTAACCCACAGCGGGAGGGGTCATTTGATGATATTTGACGTCGTTAAAAAAAATGGCATAGGTAATTAACATTAGGTATTTACTTCCATTTATTAAAAGCCATTAATTCCCTGCCCTAAGCAGTCGATCACTTAAAAACCCTCTTGGCAGTCAGGCAAAAATTACACAAAATCAAACAAAGTCTATCTACAAATTAACCATCATCTGTGCCTGCACTTATCAAAATAACCATCGTTGGTATTTTGCTGAATTAAAAAGCAACATCTTAAAAGCATTCTGATTATACCAACATATATATTGCTGTACATTATAGTGTCAACAACCATAGTGTATGTATGCAAATTTTCTATTCAGCTGTCTCAATTTGCAGTCTCTTTATCTTTATCGGCAGTATTTTCACCATTTCCTGGCATAAGGAGTACTCCTCATGCATCATAGCTGCTGCATCTTCACAGTTGGAGCAAATATCAACCACAGCCTGATAGCTATCATAACTCTTTTGCACATTCCTTAACTGTGTCAATTTGTCAACTGCAACCTTCTTCATGCTACACCGTCCAATGAACGCGTAAGCACTAATCACAGGCCGTATTAATTCGAAAGTCAATTTCGCCGGCATCACGCCATTTTTGTCCTTAACAGAATCAATGAAGTGATCGAAATTTTCGATACTCTTTTCGCAAAGACTGTTGATTTTCTTCAACGCGTGTGGTGTCGGTTTTTCGTTTGATCTGTTGAGTTTTTCGAGTTTGATGTTAAGAATGTCTGAGTAGACCTCGCCAAGTTCATACCACAGTTGCCTGCAATATTGAAGGTAGTATACCGGGTTGATTGCTTTTAATAAGTCTTCTAGCATGTCAATACGTCTTTTGTGCATTTTAGCACGCCTTTCGTCATCTTCCTCGAAGAAAGCAAGGTAACTATATGACTGGGAGCTGTCTTGTACCAGTTCTATATAATCTGAGGCTAGGGTATCAAGTTTATAGTACTCCTTAGCCTTATTCAGCCAAGTCTGACAGTTCAGAAATACTTCTCTGGCATCCTGGTAGGTCAGAAGAAACTTGTCCCCAATCTTGCTCTCATATTTTGACACATCTATATCTGTGAAGACTAACTTGGTAATGTCTCCTCCACAAATGTTTTCATTGTCTTCCAATTTGAGATTTGACATATCTGTAAACATCAGAAATAGAGTTGATTAATAAGTACTTATAACAAAGTCAAATTTGAATACAATGAAATAACTGTTTCACTTTTATTTTCCTACCTGTTATAGACTCGGTTAAATGCTCAGTATCACTCATAAGCCTAGCTTTAGATGAAGTCATGAGTAAGATACAGTATTTGGCCCAACACCTGGCCACATCAGCTGACCTGTGCTTAAATGTTTCTATCTTTGCCAGGAATACTTCATCATTATTCTCAGCTGACCCCAGTTTCTCTTCATATTGTTCAAGAATTGTAGAAGCAGCTGCCAAATGGTGCCTCGACTGGAAAAATCCATTCTGCTCAGCAAAGAATTGTGATAATGTTGCTGAATTCAATGCCCAATCTATGGGCTCATAATCATTGTACTGTAGCTGTCTGCGTAAAGTTACATGACAATAAATAGCTGATTTTAAGTTCTCCTTCAAAGAACCATATACTTGAGCTAAGTAGTAAAGAGTTAATGTGTGTGCTTTCTCTAGTAACATCATATCTCCCAGAGGACTTTCTCCTGTAGGGCTTACAATCTGCTCTATGGGTAATGGCAACTGCAATGTGCATTTAAAATTCTCATACAACTCTTTAGCATGCAACAAATAAGTCTTAGCCTTATCAGGGGCATCGCGATTCGACCACAATATACCTAAATTGTTATAAACATTAATAAGTGTGATTATTATCTCTGGTTTAGAGGAGTTTGTAGAAAGCAGGTCCACAGCTTCTGTCAAAACTCTTTCACTTGATGTTAGCTCTTCAGTTTCCATGTCAATGACACCAATATTCAGTAATACAGTTCCTAACATAGCATGGAGCTTTATGTCATCCAAGCTAGTGGTACCACTGAGAAGTTTCTTCAAACTGTCGCACATACTAACAAGAATTCCTTTGGCTTTGTATTTAGACATGTAAGGCTCGTTTTCCGGGTCATTTTTGCTATCCTCGTCCAGAAGCTTACGGACCTTACCGTAATTTTCATTAAAATCATTGAGAATCTCTTTCTCCGACATATCGGGGCTCTCAGTCATATTTTTTTTGGTTTTGAAGAAGTAAATCAATATAACCTATGCGTGTTTTATATAAATTATCCCGCAAAAACTTATCCTGTAGTTACTTATATAGAAGCAAAACAGATATACTCAACAATAATAGCTCCTTTTCAATTTCTTAGTCATCAATTTTTATAATGAGTGAAATTAAAATTCAACTTGGTCTATATTTCCTATTTTTCGTAGAAACTTGACATCACTTGACATTCGCAACAGTGACAAGACAAGTGGCGTCAATTGTCATCTGTCATATCAATTGTCATATTGTCATATGCTCAAAAAATGTATATTTGCATTGTTCATGGGACTTTTACTATGTAGGTCATCATGCAAAAAGCGTCGATCTCAAGACAAAACCCCAATATTAAAAACCCATTCATTGGACAACACAAATAGACTAACTTCAATCATTTAATCTATCTATCATTTTGTCTGTCTATTTGTTACGAGTAATCTCCAAAATGGCTGTACCAAATTCATGGGAGTGTCAGTTTTATTCAACGATTTCTAAGTTATGCCATACTCTTAAACTTCAGTTTGTTAACTTTGAATAAGGATTAATCCGTTTATTTCTTTAAGAACTTACATATATTTTCAAGGTTATTGTTCCTGTGTGTGTTCCATTTCTACTCAGCTATTGTAAAACATTAGAAAATAAAATGTCTATGTATAAAGAACTAGCTTCTGCCAGCGGTTTCACCCGCATCCCGTGGGAACTACTTCCCGTACCGGGATAAAAAGTAGCCTATAATAGCCTTCCTCGATAAATGGTCTATCTAACACTGAAAGAAATTTTCAAATCGGACCAGTAGTTCCTGAGATTAGCGCGTTCAAACAAACAAACAAACTCTTCAGCTTTATAATATTAGTATAGACTAGCTTCTGCCAGCGGTTTCACCCGCATCCCATGGGAGCCTCGGCACGGACCCGGATAAAAAGTAGCCTATAGCCTTCCTCGATAAATGGGCTATCTAACACTGAAAGAAATTTTCAAATCGGACCAGTAGTTCCTGAGATTAGCGCGTTCAAACAAACAAACAAACTCTTCAGCTTTATAATATTAGTATAGACTAGCTTCTGCCAGCGGTTTCACCCGCATCCCGTGGGAACTACTTCCCGTACCGGGATAAAAAGTAGCCTATAGCCTTCCTCGATAAATGGGCTATCTAACACTGAAAGAAATTTTCAAATCGGCCCAGTAGTTCCTGAGATTAGCGCGTTCAAACAAACAAACAAACAAACTCTTCAGCTTTATAATATTAGTATAGATAAAGGCATTGGTTCTTTAGATATTTACATTTTTATAAAAGGCTAGTATTAATATATTTTTGAACGAAACTCGTATAAATGACAAAACTACGACAAAGTAAAAACTTACAATCAGAAAAGTTAGATGTTTATTGCATAGCATGCATATAATTACTTTGCCTGGTTCTTGTTATCATAATAGGTCTTTCCTTATGAATCACATTTCATGCTAATCTTTGTAAAACCTCTTGAAATTCCTTCTGCCATTGTAGATACCTGACCTACATCATGTTCATTTGTGAATTGGCGCGCAAAAGTTAGCTATTTTATTTTAGAAAATGTAGACCTACATAATATAATGTACGCACAAACCACGGAGTGAAGAAATAGTCATTTTGTTCTCCATGGTACATACTCAATGATCTCATCAATATACCTACTATTTCAGTAACGAAATAGCGACAAGTCTTGAGTAATTAAAAGGAAAAAGGTGTGTTAAAATAAAGTGACACATGTATTTGCACTGTTTATTCTTATTTCAATTACCACATAATTTTATACACCTCCCATCTTCCAATGGGTGCACAAACATTCATTTCATTCAGCATAATTCCCTTATTCACAAACAAATAACATAATTTACAGCATTATTATTTACATTGTACTGTTTTATAATGTTAAAATACAAAAAAAGGGTCTTAGTCAGTCCTTTATATAAAATAGTGTTACAAAAACAAAATTGGATTAGTTTCATGAATAAGGAAAAAATACACTTATATCTAATAACAACATAATTAAGTATGTTACAAACAGTGCTCGCTACGAATGGCTTCTGCCAATAATACATGGATTAGGAACCTGTTGGAGGTTCTGGATCCTCCATAGACAAGGCTCGTGGAGGTGGTGTGTGGGCGTTTAACTGGGAAAACACCTCTTTTTCACCCAACGCCAATGGGTCAGGCTGTGTTGCAGGAGAGGGACCAAACTCCATCATCGGAGAAGGTGACACTGGCCTAACCACCCCAGGTCCTGATGCCTCCTGTTCCTCCAAAAACCTGTCCATATAATCTGTGTGGCCCGGGTGTATTGTATACTTTTTTTTCTCTAACCGAGCCTTGTTTGCAAATATATCATGCCGTTCTGTCTTTTTCCAAATGTAATAAAACTGTACCAGTTCACCAACAGACCGAGTCCTTACTTTGTACTGTCTGATTAAATGGAAGTCCTTGCCATGGGCTTTGAGCCCATTTTCGAAGTTGCGACATTCTTCTTCTGACCACAGACTTGCATGTGCAGGAGTTTGGGCAGATATACGCCGCCGCCTCAATGCCTCCTCCACATTATGTCCACACTGCTGAAGCAGGTACAGAGCTTCTTCGTCATCTCTCAACTGCCTTCCTCGAGGAACAGCATCTATTCCTGTTGCCGAGTTCATAGCGCATATTTTCTTCATATATTCCTCTGTTACCTTTTCTTCTAACATACTTGGATTCCACAACAATTTGTCCTCATTTTCATATGGTAATGCATCATCATAGCTACATAAACCTTCAGGGATAGCAGCTTGGTAGTCACTACCAACCATAATAGTCTTTTTCCAGTCATCCTCATCGGGACTATAGTCATAGTCATCTTCTTCTTCTGAAGGTGGTCTGGACCCTGACCTAAGGCATCTCGTGGCTTCTGGACTAGTAGTCTCACTGTATAACTGCTGTAATGCTGATTCTGTCTTCTCAATCTCCTCGGGCACCACCTCCGGGGCCTGCTCAGGTATGGGCTTGTCCATGCTTCTGTCGTATCCGTACAATGCAAGAAGTTCCTCCAAGGGCATATCCCCCTCTCGCTGAAGGCTATTGAGTTCTGCTTTGGGATCCTGTTGCTCTCCCGCCGCTAATGCTTCTTCTTCGTCTAGTGTTCTCTCGTCGTCAAAATCATTTACCATCATTTCAACAGAGGGCTCGAATAGAGACTTGTCGTTCCCCACGTCCATACTCGCATCGTGTTCGCTTACATTGGACACCAGCGCGCAATCTGACATGACTACCACGGTACCACACTATGGATATTGTATCACCAAAACATGATAGGTATTCAGTGTTTTTATAATTAATTTACGTAACTTTACATTTAAATAAATAGAAAACATTACAATTATGACATATTATGCGATTTTTAATAAATTATACGAAGAACAAAACAAAAATATTTTGACACGACAACCATAGGTCCTGTCAATTCTTTTTTTTAATTTTGACTTTGACATCAAAGCGTAGACCATAGGCATTATAAACCTAAGCTTCAGTTATTAAATCTTCCATCATTTCATTAAAAATTATACCTTACACCTCTTATGTCCAAAATTGAATGTACATACGATCAATATTAAAATTAAAAGCATATTTTAAAACTCGTAAACAAATGCAATAGAGAAAGGAGTGATAAGACCGAATGGCATCAATTTTCTTTCCTATCAGTGAGTCACGTCAACCAACCAAAGTCAAATGCACTACTGTCAAACAAATGTCTGTCAAGTGAATGCGTTTCCTATCCTCCAAAGAATTGTTATTTGTATTAAAAATCAAATTAAAATGGTGTTTGGTAGTTCGTCGTTAATCATAAAATAAATTGTGGTTCCTCCGCCTCAAACAATCACAATGTTGCGGAACCTATTCATATTTTTTGTGGCAATCGTCAAAGTAACGCACAGTTTTTCGGACATCGGAAAATGGGATTTACCGCTGAACGGGGTGAGATTTAATTTTTTCCACTACGAAAGTTCATTAAATTACACAATGTTAATAGTATAATTACATCGTTTGTAGGCACAATTTTATTATGCTCATTTACAAACGTTTGATAAGCTAGTAATAAGACCACTTGTGTATATTTTTCTGACTCATTCCTCCACGCTCGAGTATCTAAATAGCTGTAAAGATAGGTAAATACAGTAACATGTTAAGTCAATTTACCAATTTTAAAACCCCAAAAGATGTGTACATTCATACAATTGATTAATAGGAATAAAAACAGGAAAAGCATTAAAAAAGTGTTTTTTTCCTCTAGATGGTAACAAAAATAGTTCTTATATATGTTCTACTTTCCTATATTTATCTTTTCAATAGTAAAACTATAGATACTGCTACTATGTGCATTCATTTAATGTTTCTCAAAAAAAAAGATTAATGAACTAAATCCTCACAAGCCATAAAGTTACTGCTTCAAAGTTCTATTTTTAAATTTGATATCAAAAAGAAGGTCTGCAAACCTTGTTTATGATTTTTTTATTAATTTTAATTGCAGGACAGTTGTGTGTTTACACTAGCTAAGTCACTATTTAAGGATTCTCAGCTCATTATAATGTGTAAGTATTATATTCTATTAGTTAAAATAATTCTTCTATATCTGCTTTATTTACACCATGTTAGTAGTAGTTTTACACCACTTGTAGCCAATCATAATACTCAAGTATTAGTTCTTAATTTGAATCTTATAAGATTACCTCACCAACTAAAAAAAAATCTAAACAAAAAAAAAGTTTATATAACAATAGAGGTCAACAAATCTATCTACAAAACTTTTTGTTATCATCATCAATAGCTTATTTTTATTGGTCCACTGGTGAACTGTGGACATATTACTAAGCATGCAATTTATTAAAAGGAGATCTGCTGATTCCTGTTACAAGCAGGATGTATGCAGTACTCCCATTGGTCAAATTAATATGTTCCTGTAAAAGAAAAAAAAATTGAGTGTAAAGTCACATTCACTACATTATTGCTTGTACTTGCAATAAGATTTCAGTAATAAACCTTCTTCAGCCTGTGAAATTTGAAACAAAATAATTAAATTAACAATATAGGTACTGCTTTTATCAGCAATTTAAATTGCAAACACTCCTTACTGAGACTGTTAATCGTCAACTCTGTTATTCAAGGATTTAATGCTAATTGGTTTTGTTGCAATATGAATTCTTTGTAGTAGGTATAGTTTTGATAGGTGATAACTCGTAGATAAAATACAATTTGCCTGATTGTAAGCTTCATATCCTTCCTGTGTGTAGTTGGTTGCCATAGTATTTAAATTGTTTGCATGATGATATAACAATTTTGAATTCAAATCGTCTTACCACAAAAATTTTTAAAGTCAGTTTAAGACTTGTCTAAAAAAAATCTCAAATTATGATGTTGACATATGGTTCATTTTGCAGCCACAATTTTTTTAGACAAGTGTAAAACAGGTGGTTAAGTTTTTGTAGTAAGGCCAAAATAGTTTAAGTGTTGCTATGGGTCAGTGTAAGCCAGAAAGTCTGCAGAGTCCTAACAAATAGTACCGAGTTGACCGGTAATTAAGTTGTGGTGGTCTACAGGACAACCATTAAAAGTCGTGTTCTCAGCTGCATTTGTATCTGCTCTAAATATGACGTTAACCCCAAGATAGTTGGGAAAAAGCTAGGCTGATGGTGAATTTTTAGTATTTTCAAATTGGCAAATACAAAAGCCTATTCTTCTAAATGAAATATTATTACATTGTTGCTTGTTGAATAGTTGAACAAACAGAATGATTAGGATTAGAAATTTGAAGTACCCACCTTTGTTATCGTATACCATTTATCCTTGTGGGTATAGCTTAGGCTTAGGCAATAAGTACACTCAATATAAACTTTTAAAAGAACCAAGTGCCTAGTAGGTAGTACTTTTTAATCCAAGGTAAATCCATAAATGATTCTGGAAATAAAAGTATACATAACGTGCTATGTAGTTATCAAAATCTCTCCTAATAGCATTCATTTTGAATTGATTTTCAGATCATACTTGACACATTGGTTTGTTATCATTTGACTGACATGAACTACCCTAATACACTTGTCTGGCTCTTATTTAGTTCTATTATAGTTAAAAAGAAAAACGTAAAATATGAGTCAAAAAGTACTTATTTAAAAGTCCATACTTTTCATGTGGTACAAATTATCAGGATGAAGGTGTGGCATTTCTAAGAGTTTTTCTAACTACTATTGCTAATATTTAATTCAATAACAGTGCATGTAAGATAGAATCTTATCACTGGACATAGGCAAGTTATCTGATGCTTTTAAGATAAAACCTATTGTTATCAGTTTAACAGGGTTCTAGTATGTCGTGACTAATATTGAATTGTGTTTGTATACAACTGCAGTGTATACATATACATCTATCTGTGTTGAATGGATGCGGTAGTAATAATGTTACGTCTATAGCGGTAATGTTATGTTAGTAGTAAACATATGCAAAACTAGCCCCCGATAGCGGTTGCACCTGCTTCCACAAGGGAAAGTTCCCGCACACGAATAAAAAGATGCCTATCCCCTAGCCTAGCCTCATTAAAGTTGGTTCAGTCTTATGCTCGTGAAGAAGTGACAAACACATAAAATATTGATATATCCTAGATGTCCTTTAGATCAACTCATAGACAAATAACAAAAATGTTAAATAAGTCAATTACGTATAATTAGTTTAATAAGAGCCTTGTTTATACAGTTTTATAAAACAGCTGTTCAAAAAGACAATACTAATATACATTTTTGCAACTATGCTAGATGGCAAAACAATATGACCTTTTATACAATGCGTTCACTTTCTCCCTAGTTTTTCCAATGTCAAATAATAATAATGCTACTTATATCTAAATGGCTGTTGACGTCATATTTTCATATTTTGCACTCATAATGATAAATACGTCAGCGCCAAATTGCAAAATCAGAAATAAATATGAACCATCATCTGCCTAGCTTTTTGCTCAACTACCTATATTGTGGTCAGCTTTCAGGCATCTCTATGCAACTAGGTATATTTTATATGGAGCGACCGCTATATGACCTCCTCAATTCGGTTACCGGATTATCAAGATACTCTTTGAAGTATTACCTAATATAGTAACATAACATTAGTGATCATCATGAGTGAACATTAGTTCTCTCCTCTGGTCCTACCGTCCCATACCGTGAAGGAATAGGGAGTGCACTTGTGTCTGCGCAAATGCTTGTGCATATATCCTGAGCAGCTAGCCGATCTCCTTAGAAAGAACAGCCGCCGTGGCCCATAATCGGCCAGAACGCCATTATTATTATATTAAAATTGAATACATTTTCTTTCAGTCAAATGTGATATGGTGAATGCCACTGATGTGACGATCAACTACCAGTGGGCGAAGACTAGATGTTCACCGGATTATCTGCATTATTTCGAACAGGTATGCATCAGTATTTTTTATGTTATCTAGACACACGGCAGTGTGTCCGCCAAGTTCGAGCAAAAAAAGCGACACACCGGCCGTGGGTTATATTACACGAACCATTTCGGGCCAAATTCGACCCCCCTATAACTCAAAATCTATTTTATTTACGCATATCAAATTTCTAGTATCTGTTGAGACCCCCTCACTTATCTAAAATACAAAATTTCATTAATATACCTATTGTAGGTCTTGAGATATTGACGTCAGAAAATCGCTATTTTTACTATACACTCACTGACTGACTGACTGACTCACTCATCAAAAACCTAGACCACTTCCAATGGTCGTATTGACTTGAAATTTGGCATGGAGGTAGGTCTTTATGTCAAGGTAAAGGGAAAAATCTGAAAATGGCCAAGTGTGAGTCGGTTTCAAAATAATGAAGGTGTTTTATACCCGGTGTAAATTTATACCCCTAAGGAACTAAAACGAACTAAATTTATCTATATTTATATAATATATCTTCGAAAGGTCGTACAGATCTGAAATTCGTTACAAAGATTTATATTTAGTCAAAGTAAAATTCTGAAAACGGCCAAGTGTGAGTCACTTTCGAAAATAACGAATGTGTAACTTTGATCCACGAACATAATATATGATAACATGTCATGTCAGTCAGTTGGTAAATCTAGTCCATTTAGTTAATCTAGTTCATGTCTTTGTAAGAAGCATAGTACATATTCAAAAATCTGAAAGATAGTATAAATGAGACATTTCCTTAACTAACTTAATCATAAGAAAAAAATAAAATATTCAACCTTACAAAAATAAATGAAATCCCACCCAAAACAAAAATGTGAAAGACTGCCAAGTTCGATAATATGGAAATCCTTCGCCTATAAAAGAAGTGAGATCTGAATAAGTACCAAGTTCCATACACATACCTCAGTTAAAAATAGTTACTTTTTAATAATGTTACTTGGATTTCCATATTATCGAACTTGGCAGTCTTTCACATTTTTGTTTTGGGTGGTTTTAATATTTTCTGTGCCATGAGGGAACTTCTGCACGTACTAACATTAAAAAGGAAAAAAAGAAAGAAAAAAAGCACTATGCTAATAATTTACTGAACCGATATAAATAGAGTTAAGTACACAGGCATAGTCAGACAAACAAACCACATAGGCCCCATAGGTGTGCTAAAATCTACTGGAACAATATACATAGTTTATGGTTCAGTCAAAATAGTTAAAAAATGTGGCCGTAAGAAGAATTTTAAATCTCACGCATTTATTTACCACTTAATTAATTTTTCGCAAAACTATTTTCATCCTTATATTCTCACTAGCTTCCGCCAGCGGCTTCGCCCGCGTAGAGTTCGGTTATATCGCGTTTCCAAGAGAATTCTTCAAAAGTCCGGGATAAAAACTATCCTATGTTCTTTCTCAAGGTCAACTGTATCTCTGTACCAAATTTTATTAAAATCTGTCCAGTGGTTTCGACGTAAAAGCGTAACAGACAGACAGACAGAGTTACTTTAGCATTTATAATATTAGTAGGGATAAATGAGGTTGAAATCAAAAACCCCCAGTTTCATGGGTATAAATAGTAATAAGCTTAGTCATACGCCTATGTTTACACGCAATTTTCTAGTTGATATAGTACAGTTTTTACTAGTAACCCCTTTTTGTAATTAGCTAAATATTTAGTCTACGAGTTTACCTAGGAATGCAGCTATTGTATTTTGAACCTTATTCTGACTAGGTAAAGGTTCTTTTACGTTTAACGTAAAATCTTGCTCTGTTAAGAATGAATGTGAATGTGTGCTAAATAACAAAAAAACTATGTATGGGCTTAATTTTTTTATTCATGCTTTTTCTCCTAGTGTTTCTCGCGTTTCCTCAAAGCTTTATTATAAAGTAATTATTGTAATCAGTCAAGATTATTTTAAAAACCAGACAATTTTCTTATAAGGACATGTGTGTCAATGGTTTATTTTCAGTAATAGCTTTCGCCAGCGGATGCACCCGCGTCTTGTGGGAACTACTCCGCGCACTTGGACAAAAATTATTAATTATTCTTACTTAACTTACTCTTAAACTTTATGTACTAAAGTTTCGAGTTTATAATCTAATATATAAAATTCTCGTGTCACAGTTTTCGTTCCCATACTCCTCCGAAACGGCTTGACCGATTCTCATGAAATTTTGTGAGCGTATTGAATAGGTCTGAGAATCGGCCAACATCTATTTTTTGTCACCATCCGACTACAGGACGCGGGTGAAACCGCGGGCGAAAGCTAGTATTATTATAGATTTGATTGTTTAATATTAACTTTATCACCATTTTTCTTTGCAGCAAGTAGTAGCATGTTCAAACAGAATCGAGCGCTCAATCGTCGATATAAACGGCACGACTATCTCTGTGTTAAGAGAAGAGAAGACAAAGATCACTTGCCAGCATCCAAATCAAATCATATTCCTCGAACCGACACAGCCTGAGGTCACGAAAAAGGATGGGGTACCTACAGTGTCAGTAAGTAGCATTTTCTCACAACTTAGTTGGGAACATGAATTCTATGCATAAAAAAGAAAATCCCTATAGCTCTCTATAGAGCTCAGGCACGTTAAATTGGTGGATAGCCGGCCTTCATTTGAACATCTTTAGCAGTCGTTACGGTAATCAGAAACCAGGCAGTCTGACTCGATACCCCTTAGCCCTAGGCCAAAATAGTCAGAAGCCAGACATTCTGTCTTGCTCAGGTCCAGGGTTGTGGAGGTCAGATAGGCAGTTGCTCTTGGTAAAACACGGTTCTCGATGCATTCGGTTATACTGAAAGCTGACCACATATTTGCAAAAAGGCATTGCATATAATGCTGCAAAATTGCAATTTTAATATAAAATAACTATAAATATTAATATTATTTCCCTCTTCCACAGAAATCAGCCCGCCACACGCTATTAACAGTGGACACTGAAGGCATATACGTGCTGAAAATGACCCTCACGTCCACCAAGCAGTTCAAAGCAGTCGCCAGCATAGAGATGGCGGCGCCTTCAGGGTACCTGTCTGCTGCCATATGGCCGCTGTTACCGGTAAGTTTTGTAAAACCACTGAGGAAGGAAAGATGAGTGGAGGTGTCATAAGGAAGGTAGGTTAGGCGCCTTCTTCTAGGTCGGTAGGCGTGACCAAAGCGATCAGTTAGGTACTCGAAAATAACGAGGCGTTTAGGTTTATTGAGACCTGTAAAAGATTGGTCTTAATTGATTGGTGGTTTTCAAATAATGGGTACCTAGGAAGCAAAGCTAGTAACATTCCTCGTACCCCAAACACTCTCATTTTGGCGCGCTACTTTCTTTAAGATTTTGCGCTAGTCATTTTGTTCTCCATAGTATTTTTTAACACCAGTTCCACCTCAAAGTTAAATTTTATTATTTATTTCTTTTTTTATTTGTTTTACTTGAATGGTCCAAAAATAATGTTGAGCAAACCTTTAATTTAAGAGCATACACTAACTGTTGTTTCTCATATTTTTAAGATTGTCTTTATGTATCTTAGTTGGTAAGCCTTAATAAATAAGTTTTCAGTATATACAAAAACGTTTATTTGTCCACAGTTCTTTGGCGTAATGTGTGGAGTATACACACTACTATGCACAGGCTGGCTGCTAGTCTGTTGGCTACAATGGCGGGATTTACTCCGCATACAGTACTGGATAGGCGGCGTCGCGTTGTTAGGCATGGTCGAAAGTGCGACTTACTATGGCGTTTATTCGTCTATTAATAGTTCTGGGTGAGTTTTTGTGGTTATTTGAACTTGTGTACCTACTGAGATGCCAGTTTTAAGCCTATTTTAGTATGAAAACAAATATCCTGAATTCAAAATTAAGTATATTCTTGTCCACTTCCACTCCATAAACGGAGTAAAGCTAATCCAATTTTAAATCGATTAAAATGTATAATTATGCCTTTCTTATTCCTCAGTGTAACTGTAATCCCTGTTTGTCATGTAAACATATTTGAAATTGAGGAATTTCTTATATGATCCCTTTACAATCCCAATGGGCGACCCCTTAGCACTATAATCCTGGATGCTTTCCGAAATAATTGTTTAAAATGTATTTCAAGAAGCAAACGTACATCGACTTTAATCAAGCGATCTGCTTTTGTATTGCATAAAATCTGCTTTTTTTTGTCAATGACTATTTAATGTTATTGTGTTATTCCTCCAGTTATTTCAATGCGGAGGTGTACATGTTTGCGGAGTGGATCTCAGTGGCGAAGCGGGCGCTAGCGAGGATGCTGGTCATCATTGTGTCCTTAGGATTTGGAATTGTCAAGTAAGCCCTTTCTTAAACTTAACTGCAATAGGTTTGCAATAATTCTTCAACACAAGCCCAGCAGATATTATGATATATGGATTTTTATATCCTCAAAAAAGGTTTTGATAATTTTTATACTGAATTCCGAAATAAACTGGTTAATAACATACATTTAATGATTTAAAAAGTTAAATAACTTTACCATTGGTAGGTATTTAAAAAAATGTATTTTTCAAGATGATTTTTTTTCTCTAATTTAAAACTAATTTGGTCTATGTACGCGAACTTTCATAAAACAGCTTAACTGAATTTAGGATTAATGTTTAGCGATCTAACATGTAAATTATAGCCGAAGATTCTCATTGAAGATTTTTTATGTTATATTTTTTTCCTCAGACCCCGTCTAGGCCCAGCCCTTCAACGCGTGGTAGGCACAGGGGTCCTATGGGGCATCCTAGGCGGCATCAACGCGTGGCTGCGCCTGCACCACAAGGCCAACGACTCCAACAGGGACCTGCTGCTGTCGGAGGTGCCGCTGTCGCTGCTCGACAGTGCGATATGCTGGTGGGTGTTCGTGTCACTCGCACACACTATGCGGACGCTGCAGTTGAGGAGGTGAGGCAAATGAGGTTTTTATGAAAATATTTATTGAATGTGAAAATAGTTTTTAGTTAAGGTAAGCACAAAAATGATGCACAATTGATGGCAATTTTTTACTATTTTTACAAAGTAATTTACTATATAATAAAACATTCACCTATACCTTCTTCCATAAATTATGGTCAATATCAGAACAAATCGTTTAATATTCTGAAATAATTAAGAAGTTAGAACCTGTAGTGGCATACGAACAGGAAAGATGTCAATAAAAACCGCGCGGCCGATAATTTCTGATTTACAAAACTGTGTAAGATTCGATTTTGATTCCATTTTTATTTAGGTGCATTTCTTCTAACCCCATGATTATCGTATAATCTTCAATCGCATTGATTTCTTTTTTTGTATTTGTTCCAGAAACAACATAAAGTTATCGTTGTACAGACATTTCACGAACACGCTGATATTCGCTGTGATATCTTCCGTGGTTTTCATGTTATACTCAATCAAGTCATACAGAGTGCTTCCTTGTATCACCGTAAGTATACAATATTGCAGTAGAGGACTTCAAAAATTACTCACAAACGTCTGACACTCCCTCCCAGTGGTTACCTGATTTCCAAACTAAAAAAAAGATTGGTGGAACTACTGAATTATAAAATATGTGTTCATTCAATCTCTTTCAAATATTCTGAGTATTTTGAGAATACTTCGAGTCTTTGTCGAAGTACAAGAATTTTGAATTTCTGATGTTATGCCCAGTTTATCATTGTTCTCGTAAGGCATCGTCTATCGACCAAGCTCATACAACTACTACCATTATTTAACAGCACAGAAATTTACAGATTTTTCCTTATTTCTTTTTACCCCAGGAATGGAAAGAAGTGTGGATGGACGAGGCATACTGGCACATGTTGTTCGCGAGCGTTCTGACCGTCATCATGGTACTGTGGCGGCCCACCAACAACAACCAGCGGTACGCCTTCACGCCTCTGCTCGATAATGCTGATGATGATGAAGGTAAGGAACTATCAATCGACTTGTAAAAAAGAAGGTAGATGGGGTAGATATTAGGTCCTGAGAAAGATGAATGGAGAATGTACTGTATATCTTCTACAGAAAGTGGTGGGAATAATAATAAATTTTTTAACAGTTTTTTTTTTTGCTAAAAGGCTAACAAACATCTAGCTTTCTCGTCTGTCACGTGATTCTAAAAATACTTTATCCCCTTTACAGAAGAAGAAGAACAATTCGTAAACGACGCGTACGGCGTTAAGATGCGCGGCACGAACTCGACGACCGACGCGGGCGACGCTCGCGACGCTGCCGACCAGACCAACACGCTAGACTCAGATCTGCGCTGGGTGGAGGAAAACATCCCCACCAGTACCCTACCATTGCTAGACTCCGACGAAGAAATCATTAACACCAAGTTCGAAGTGTCCAAAATGCAGTAATTACTTAAGTGTATAAATAAAGTATTATGTAACTGTGATGTTTAGTTTTTTTTTGTCATAGGTAGGTACCTCTTTTTAACCGACTTTCCATAAAGGAGCTTCTAAATTCGTCGGATCTTTTTTCTTTCTTGTAGTAGTGGTTGCATTTTAGGGGATAAGTTAGTCATTAAAGAGATTGAATGAAAATTGCACAAAAATCAAGTGAAACATGGTCATAATAAAAAACATTTAGTAGCTATATAACTTTTATTTATACATACACATTTAAATATATTTGTTCTTTAGACACGATCTTTGGTATATAAAATATAATATTGGTATATGGCCACAATACATTAGGTTAAAATGGAAGTTTAATAGAATTCAGTCGATACAGCATAAATGGAAAATCAGTAATACATTATAACAATAATTTAAGATAACTATATGAAACTATAGTCTATAATTAAAATACTTTGTGCTCTCTTACAAATGTAATGGAAAACTTTCATTGGAAATTGTTATGAGAACATTATTTTTTAAATGCGCAATAATTAGCACTAAACAATGCGCAAAAACTGCAGATTTTTTTAAAGTATACAAATATTCCAATTTGAATCTAAGAGCCTACAAGTTTAGACTCTATTTAGTAAAACCGCTAGAGGCGCGGGCTGTTTGCACATATTGACGATTGGCAAACTAAACATATGTCTTTTGTTAAGACTTACATTTAATAGCTGAAAATAGGTACTAAAATAGATTTCTTAATATCTTTATTCACTATCCTTCAACCAATAGCTTGTAGATGACGAAGTGACGACGCATATCATATATCTTTTGGACCTATAACTTGGAACCTTACTACAAGTAATTAAGGTTCTTATTTGCATCATATTTCTTCGCAAACCATAAACCGGATGCATAACATGTCGAAACCGAAATTACTTTTAACTAATCGGACCCATATCCGACGTAGGGTCTAACATTGTTATGATTATTAATAGAACTTTGACATCGGTATTTCGTCACCACACAGCCAAATATTACGACTACACTTACTCAACAATCACGTACCTATGTCATCTAAATCTCATTTGTATTCAACGGAGCTTCCGAACCGCGGTCACAGCCACGGCGATGCACCTATCCATACATATAATAAAATATCATTCCTAATTTGGTATCTTATTCGCAATTCAGTTAACTTAAAAGACTACTGTCACAATACAATTCTGGAAGATTAGGCGTATAAATTTTAAAATAATGCATTGTTCTTTATAGTCTAAAAAGAGAATAATTCTTAATTAAGTCATTATAATTTTTGCTAAATGGATACTTCAAATGGTATCTTAACTCTCATAAAAGCTTGAAAACCAATAAGACAAGGTCCTATTTAATTGTTATCGTAATAAAATTCATAATCTTCTGGCTCGTCAGGTATTTGAGGAGGGTCTTTAGGTATGTCGATACCTTCAGCGTCAAGTAATCGAACTTTTATGTCCATCGACAATAGGGTTTCCAAGTCATTTTCGAACGATTTGCTCGTCATTTTCTCCTTCAGAAGCGCATTTATACCGTCCGTCCAGTAGTCGAAAATCTGATCATCAGGTGCGACAAAGTCTAAAGAAGTAACTTCAGCAGACTTTATGATCAGAGAGAATGCTAAATGGGGCGTTATCTTCCGTCCCCTTAAATCCTTCATATGTGGACAGTCTTTGCCAGTTATAACACACTTCATATCAGTCACTGGTAATTTGTTACCAAGTTCCTCTAAACTTGGAGTACTTTTTTCATCACAGTCTCCATAATGCAATACTTTGTGGTTCGGAGATAGCCGAACAAACCAAAACTTATCTTTGATCCTTTGACCTCTGGCTGAATACTTTTTGAACCTTGTTCCTCCAACTAAGACCCCTAACCTTTGTTGTTGAATGAGATCAATGATCTCAGGGGTTATTTTCTCTTTCAGTTCTACAATAGGCCTTGCGTGGGACTCCCATACTTCTCTGTTATTTCTCTCCTGCTGCCACAGCTGAGTAATTTCAGTATACGTCAGTTGGTTTATCTTTTGTCTAAACTTGTCGAACCCTTTGGGAGACGATGATAAAGCCCTGCTTATTTGCTCCCTGACTACACTGGAAACTTTAATAAAATCTTCTGCGGTAGCTCTCATTTCTTTCCAAGTCTTGTTTAGAAGAACTATACAAATGCAGAACAGTTCTTCAAAAGGTCTGTCGTGAGTGAAGAATAGAGGGTGATAGGTTTGCCCTTGTTCACTAGGTGGGTCTCCTACATGTAGAATGTCACAGAGTAACTTGACCAATTCCACACTTGTCTTGCCAAAGGGACATTCATGTTCGTCAGCTCTACAGCTATTTTCCAACACAATTTTTGTGTATTCTTCTGAGTAGTTCCTTGCAAAGTACAGCATACAGTCTAGTGCTAACACTCCAGGTGGCACTTCATTAAAATCTTTTATCGGATCAATCTCGCATTTGAACCCAAGCTTTTTGTCTTTCGAGTAACTCCCAAGTGGACGTCTCATGGTGACCTCAATGTTAGGGTTGTTATCATTTTCAAAAGCAACTTTCCTAAGTTCATTGATCTTTTCCTGGGATTCCTTTTCTTGGGCATCAGCTCGCTGTCTCATTTTAGGTTCTAGTAGACCAAGCATAAGTGTTTGTAGAACATAGAGTTGGTGAGCCAATTCAGTACCCAAACTCTGTTCAGAAGCATTCTTAGAAAACTCACTAGCACCAATGAGGTTCTCATAAATTACAGACCTAACCTGCTTCGAAGATAATGTAGCTGCAATCGTTTTTCTCTTTGTCATGTCAGCTTTAGAAAATATTGCATTTATAAGAGCTATAGCATTCTGCTGGATAATACTGTCTTGGTGAGTGTTCTGTAAATGCGAGATCAGGCTTGGAATGGTAATCTCTTTCTCTACATGTGAATTCTTTGAACTATTAAGTACAATGTTCTCAAGTATTGATAAACAACACTGAATCACTTTAGGATCTTGAGTATTAGCTTGGTTACTAACAAAACTAGCAACTTTGTTGATAAATTGATTTTCAAGTATGTCCCAGAATATAACTCCATGGTCCATCAGTTCCACAAAAGTGACGAGAGCGTATTTGAGCGATTTACCCTTGAACTTACCATTTTCTATATTGTTTATGATTAGTGTCAAACCTTTTTTGTTAATAAATTCAAGTGCGAAGGTGAGATCACTGCTTAATACGGACAACTTAGTGAGGGCAGCAATTTGGTCGACCTCCGAGCCATTGTTTATCTTTCCCAGGATGTCCTGGACAGTTTTGGCAGGCGACAATTCCAAACGTAAAACGGATCCGTTCTTTATTTCATTGCGATTTTTCTCCGTTATATAATTTTGGTTGTTGCTTTCGGAAAATTGTAGAGCGTAATTCTCAGGGTCGGGGAGACCCCAAGGCTTGCAAAGAAGTTGTATGATGCTCGATAAGGGCTGGCTTTGATCGAATTCCATCAACTGTGGTACCTTGTCGGGAGCATTGAGCATCTCCACGGCGATCTTGAGGATTGTAGAATCCTTCTCTTTTGTTGCCGACGGCATTTTTATTGGTTTAGTAGACATTTATTGAACATTTGACACGAAGACAATCACCACAACACACCACACCTCGCGAATTTACGTCTAATTTCCCCGTTTATTGTTGACACTTCTCGAACTGTAACTGTCAAAATTGACATTGAAATTGAAATTGTTTGCGTTCCGTTTGCAGAAAACATCATAGAAATAAAATTGAATGAAATACATAGTAAGCCTTTTTTTTCCATTCGTAGATATATGCACTTGGTGATATCACAATACTACATCATATCATATCCCTGACCAACGTCAGAGAGTCAGGGGTATGGTCACTGGCAAAAAATTCACGAATCCTATCGGGCGGTACTTGCTATATTATTGCCACTAGCTGATGCCTTAGCTTAGCCTTAAATGTTTAGCATTATATTAAGATGCGGTCACCCGCGACATCGAACGCGTTCATTTTTTTATCGTAAACTCGATAAACGGGCTATTTAACACTGAAAGATTTTTTTAAATCGGACCAGTAGTTCCGGAGATTAGCGCGTTCAAACAAACTCTTCAGCTTTAAAATTACATGAGGAGTATAGATTACATGAGGAGTATGAAAGTGGCTACGCACTTAAAATTGGACGAGGAATAACCCTGAAGACGCATTTTAATTTAACTAATTAGGGCAGCAATACAATCCTTGTTGATATTCGATCTGACAATAAAACTATCGTAATGCCCTAGTATTTAACAGCTTCGGTATGATCAGCATACAGCAGTAGAATTTATGAACAAGGAAGCATGGCTGTTCTTCAGGCCAAAATGTCTCTTTCCTGTTTTATGTATATTTTATATTTTGTGTTAGTTTTACCAACTGTGATTTGTTTTCGATGTGAAAGAAGACCATACGGGTCAACTACGCAAGCCTCGGAACCAGACGGCCGCTTCAAGCTAGAGATTATAGGCCTCGAAAATTCATATATTCCTGAACAACTTTACACAGGTAACTTTATGATTTGATAGATAAGAAGTTTCTATACTAAATCGTTTTTTTTTTTGTTGACTGTTAGGTACTACGTACCAACTGTTTTAAATAACAAATATCAATCAATAGGGTTGTTTCCAATTTTCGGAAATCTATTTAGATAGCTTCTAAATAATTTAAAGATCACCCTCTCTTTCATTTTTCGTCTCAAATCTTTTAATTTTTTATGTATTACATTTTTTTCTATTTCTCTTAAAATATTGCTCAGAAAACGCTAGATCACGTGACTGTGACGTCATCGTTGTCTGTTCATTCCTTTACATTTTAAAGCACATCTAACGAGAAAAAACTAACATACCAACTAATGGATTTCTTAATTTTAATAATGTATTTTTATAAAATAGCTACAAAAACTATAATATTTTATACATATAAATTATATTTATACATTTAGCACAAAAATAAAATACCTTAAATGTTTTGAGTTGTGTACGCGGTAAAATGAAACGGTGCAAAGAAACGTAAAGTTTGTGTTTATTTATATTGCGGTTGTTTGTGTCAGCGTTCGAAAAGATTTGATGCTGTTTCAAAGAACTTAAGTAAAATGAATACCTACAAGGTTTGTGTTGTGCGAGGCTGTGGAAATACGACCATTAGTGCTCCAAATAAACTGTTCATCCACGTTCCGCTGAATAATAATCTTGGTTATTGGCAAAGAATTGAGCGACCATAAAAGAGTCTACTCTTGGCAGATTGGAACTATCAGCTTTCATAAATCCTTTCTCCATAATTCTTTATCAGTTGTATCACTTAAATGCAATTAACAAACAGAATTTCACAGAAGCAAGTAAACAAAACATTAATTCTGAGGTTATTTCGGGTTATATATCTGTCACTGTCAAATACTTGTCATTGTCAAATATAGAGGTAGAATAGAATGACGACATCGGTCTCTACTCGCCGTTTTTAATGGCGTGACGTCATAGGCTATAAATTTAAATTTCATAAATTAATTAAAAATTATATGGTCAGTTATAAATAATATGATATAGCTTATCGTGTTTCTAGTTTTGTGAACTCTCGGTGCATTAATTTATTTTTAACTAAATGAATACTAGGAAACAACCCTATTGAATTAGAACAATTTCTTTATTACTTACTAGCTTCCGCCTGCGGCTTCGCCCGCGTTTAGTCCGGTTATATCGCGTTTCCAAGGGAACTCTTCAAAAGTCCGGGATAAAAACTATCCTATGTTTTTTCTCAAGGTCCACTCTATCTCTGTACCAAATTTCATTAAAATCGGTTCAGTGGTTTAGACGTGAAAGCGTGTTACGCTTTCACGTCGACAGACAGACAGAGTTACTTTCGCATTTATAATATTAGTAGGGATTCTTTTAATATTTTCCTAAACATAATGAAAAGACTTAGTACAATTACTCTTTCAGTACAAATAACCGAAACGGACGGCCAGTCCCATTTCACGGGTTTCATGATATCCGCTGAAGGTGATGTAAAACAGGATCCTAGGAACCCTAGGCGAATAATCGCACTATATCCGGGAGAGTTGAGACCTCAAGATTCTTCCACTGCTAAGTACAGCGACAGGTGCCTGTATTCTGTTGAGCAAGCCATGGCATCCTACAAGACTTCTGTTGAGGTAAGACCCCTTCAGCATGTTTTTTAACCGACTTCCCAAAAAGGAGGAGGTTCTCAATTCGTCGGGATCTTTTTTTTTTTTTTTTTTTTTTTTATGTATGTTCACCGATTACTCGAAGACGCCGGGACCGATTTGCAAAATTCTTTTTTTGTTTGATAGGGTATACCTCACAGGTGGTCCCATAATCATCAGGTCAGGATCTGATGATGGAAACCCTGAAAAATCGAGAGCAACTTTCGAAAATTGTAGGCATGCATAGGTTAAAAACTTGACAATAAGGTGTACCTCTGATAGCACTATGCAACAGTGAAGGTTTGGAGCTGACCTGATGATGGAGACGAGAGAAGGTCGAGGGAACTCGACAACTGAATGTGTAACCTACCTCGTGTTTGGGCTTATATTCTTTGTATTGACGAGACCTTTGTAACAGTGAAGGTTTGGAGCTGACCTGATGATGGAGACGAGAGAAGGTCGAGGGAACTCGACAACTGAATATGTAAACTACCTCGTGTTTGGGCTTATATTCTTTGTATTGACGAGACCTTTGTAACAGTGTATGTTTGGAGCTGACCTGATGATGGAGACCAGAGAAGGTCGAGGGAACTCGTCAACTAAATATGTAAAGTACCTTGTGTTTGGGCTTATATTATTCGTATTGATAAGAACTTTCCACTTATGCGGATAGTGACAACTATACTTACTTGTCACTGAATAGCCAAAAATAAAAAACTTTTTACAAAAAAATAAAACCGACTCATCATCCACTAGACACCGAATTCTAGGCCGATGCACCTAAGAATAGTTTAAATTTTTTTTTTGCTTTTCAGTGTTTTTGGGAGTCGGTTTTATTTTTTTGTAAAAAGTTTTTTTATTTTATTGTTTTTTGTCTTGATTAAGTTACTTGTTTCAATATACATATTACCCACTAGAGTTGTCTTTTTCGTCTTTAGAACCAGTCAAAAAAATTCCAGCAAATATATTCAGATCGCAGGCTCTGGGCATAGCGGCTAATGGAAAACAGGGGTTTATTTGTCAAAACCTAATAATCTTTCATAGGAAGGAATATGCAGACTACCAAGAATTTGTTTTACAGGTGTATTGGCAAGCCCCTGCATCGGGCAACGGCTGTGTCACTCTGCGAGCTATGGTGGCCGTAAATGATGAGGTATGGTACGAGGACGGAGCTCCTTTGACACAGAAGGTGTGTGAGGACTTGAGGCAGCCTGACGACGTGGCGCCGCAGTTGAACTACAAATGTGGGATCTGTGATGAAGCTAAATATGAGGTATGGGAGCTTGAAAAATGTTTTCAATCCTACTATATTACTATACTACTGTTATTAATAGCGAACTTATATTCTATGAAAAGTTTCCGACAGATTTCGTATCTTCCACATATTGTGTAATCTGAATTATTGAAGCTTTAAATTTGATGTGTTTCAAACCCATGACAAAAATATTTCTCCAGCTAACCTTCACCGGTATATGGTCGCGCAACACCCATCCATACATGTACCCCGAGAATGACTGGCTTCCAAGATACAGCGATCTAGTTGGAGCTTCTCATAACGGAGACTATATCCTGTGGATGCCAGGAAACCTCGCTTCGGAAGGATTTAGAGATTTCGCTGAACACGCTAACTCCAGCAATCTGGAAGTTGAAATTCGAGGGAAGGTAAAATGTAAACAGGTGTAATGTAAAAGCGATAAAGTTATTTTCTTGTCATTTACCGTCTTCTATGAAATGATGTGGTTTTGCAGATTGGTGATGGAGTTCGAACACTGATAAAAGGCAAGGGCCATGGGTATCGCAAAATGAGTCTACCTACTTATTCCTTTTTTCGCGTCGATAAAGAGAATCACCTGTTCTCAGCAGTGGTAGCTTTGCATCCTTCTCCCGACTGGTTCTTAGGAGTCACCAGGTTTGAACTCTGCCAGGAAGATAATACGTGGCTGGATGAAAGGGAGCTTAATCTATATCCTTGGGATGCTGGCACGGATAGCGGAGTGTCTTATGAAGTGAGTAGCAATACGTATTTCTCCTCATAGGTAGAACTTATTCAAGCCGCTAACTTTTCAGGCAGCTAATATCGTAACGTACCCCCAAGACTCGATAGGTCGAGTGGAAATGAGTTCATATGACAAAAACTCACCGTTTTATGAAGTGGACATAAAAGACATGCATCCGTTCGGAAAATTTCACATTAAGCTGATCAGGACTTACCACAGAGATTGCGAAGAAGAAACTACAGGTATATTCCTACGTTCCGCATTTTGCTATTGTTTAGAGTCGAAAGTCTATAAGATGGAAAGACTGACAAAATTGGTCCTTTTATCATTTTGGTAGAGGAACCACCGGCGACAGAGGCACCAAAATCTTCAGAAGAAGTCCCTGAGACCAGTGAGGAGGCTAAACCGGAGCCTCCAGAGCCATCCAGGTATCAAACACATCTAGATAGCGCCGAGGACGGGCGGTGAGGCTTAGTTGTTGACTAGTAGAATAGACGTAGAGTAGTATGTCATGAAATCATACAGAAAGGATGAGGGAGCTTGCATCATTTCATCTCATTCTCTTTAACATTATTTTAATATATAGATGGTAGGTGCTATAAAGTAGATGTAGAAAAAATTTCTATGGTTTGGGAGCAAGAGAAAATCCAGGAATATTTCGCCATTACAACATCTATACTCCTTAACGAACTAGTTTAGATTCCCGCAAAATGTATATTTAAACCCATTCTTCGATATAGTACTTCAACAAAGCAAGCAATACAAATCTATACTCGGTTTTTATGAGACTTTAAGGAGACCAAATTGACGATCAAATACCTTCATCTACACAGCGAAGCTCCATTAGTAACTGATCCAGAATCTTCGGAAGACTGCCCCACGTCACCGTGGGAAGACTGGAGCGCCTGCGACGGGGATTGTGAGGAGGGGAAGGTAATGGGATTCCGCTGGAGGGAGCGGTATCATCTCGTCGACGGAGTTCCAGTAGAGATGTATGATCCTCATGTAAGTTGCGTTAGAATGTTGGTTAAGATATGTGTTTGTAGTTTCTTTTCAGTATATTGCTTGCGATGAGATAAATAAGCGAATAAATGACACCAGTCACCAAGATTCTCAAAACCAGTAAGATACTTTTATATCTACATAAAACCAAGTGGGCCTTTCTGTTGTCTTTAATAAACGATTTATAAAAGAAAGATGGGCGAGAAATTGTGGATACCTACCATAATTTTGCAAGAAAAAGAAATCCCTGATTTAACACAAAAAAGGTTTTACCTACTGCTAATTTCATTTTTAAGAGGATCATTTGATCCCATATTTCGATTCTTACCACACAGTATGTTAATTAGCATCTGCTACAGTAATCGATATTCCTATCCTAGGCGAAGCACCATCACAGGAAGGAGGTGTCCAAGTTCTGCAAGAAACATGTCGAGACATTCCAGAGAGAACCTTGTGAGGACGAATGTACCAATGCTGAAGAGGATGAGGATGATATTACAGGTTTGTGAACAACTTTTGAGGCTCTTTAGACATTGAATTAGTTCCCAAATCTGATCCTATTTCAAAAATGTATTTGATAGAAGTCTCGCACTTACTTTCTCCCTAACAATTTCAATAATGCTCAACGTGGTACATTAGGTTTATATTTGGAGAAACAGATGTGTGTGTTATGGATTTGTGGTCTATATTTCCCCAGCCATCAATGCCGTGTTCTATTTTGTGTTTATTCTTTTCTTTGCTTTCATTTATTGTCCATACCACGTCAAACGTTACAGGGGCTTCTTGTTAGTAGGTATCTACCGTGCTAATAAAATGATGGTGTTTTCTTGCAGTTGAACGCAGAATCATGGCACCCGTTTCTCCCGGTGGCAAGTGGAACTCCAAGCGCAGGGATTAGAAGACTAGGAACTAAATTGTGTTTAGTAATTGTATCATCCATTTAGACTACATCACTTCATTGAGATGTAAACATAGTTTAAGTTTTTCGTAACTTAAGAAAAAGAAATAAATCAATTACGATTGTTTATTATTATTGATGTTTTAATTCGTATTTCCGAGGCTTTTCTTTCTGTTAATGTTTGGTGTACGGAGATACGTAGGTATATTTTTTCCATTCTGTCCTATCTTTGAACTTAGAGAACGTTGATTATAGCTACTTACTTAGAAATTGTGCCAAAGATCCTACCAACGAGCCACAGGGGTAATGCAAAACTACTGCATTATCCTTGTTAGGCGTTAATTACATTGATCCTATTTTTTTCTCAGAATCGTAGTACAGGCTATTTATAGCCAAATTCTAGTACAAACGACACAATAGGGATGTATAAATCATATTGCTATTTTACGTACTTACATCACCCGATTTACAAAATATACTCTATTCACATACAATGAAGGCTACAATTCTTTGGCAGTAAATTTCATGGCATTAATTAGTTTAAATTAAGCAATAAACACGGGAGATGCATCAGGACGATTATAGGTACTAATTGTGAATGGACAGTTTAGTAACACATCGACCCGTGGTCATATGACACTTATTTATAGTACAAGGTGAAAATGCATTTGAACTATTTTGGTGAGTTTTTTTTTCTTTACATTTTCACAAGTCTAGGGACTTTTTTGGTCATAAATAAGCACTTTTTCATGAGTAATTTATGTAACAACAGCTGTCCTCCGCGGTTGTAGGTACCCTCGTCCGAGTGCTACTTTTCATTCCCGGATAAAAGGTTGTCTATGTAGTTTTTCAGGCTTATTCAGTGTTGTATACTGTAACATTTAAATCTATCTGAAATATGTCTAATTTTACAGGCTGCAAACAGTCAGCGGAACCCTTTTGGGTTACATTCTCTGCTTCCTACCGAGCAAAAGTTCATAAAGTGGGAAAGTCCCTCAGTTACCTTTATTTCCAAAACTACCTCATCAACTTGTAATTGATCGAGACCTTTAGTTCTAGGTCCATACCAAACAGTATGTCTCATCCTACTCCTGAAAGCTTGCGTATGCTATGAGGTATGTGACAGACGACCCCTGGGAACTGACACGGCTCCCCTGCCACCTGACAATCGCTTCCTCATAGATGTGGATGGTATCAGAGATAACATGTACATCCCGAAGGAAACTTATACCGGTAAGATATGAAACTAAACTATTACCTAGCTGTTCCCTGTGATTCCACCGGCGTCCCGTGGGTACTGCTCTACAACATAAATAAAGGGTAGCCTATAGCCTTCCTTGATAAATGGTGTATAAACACAACGCAAAATAATGATTTTCTCTATCCCATCTCCCGAGCCTTTTCCCAACTTTGTTGGGGTCGGCTTCCAGTCTAACCGGATTCAGCTGAGTACCAATGCTTTGCAAGGAGCGACTGCCTATTTGACCTCTCTCTCATTATCATTTTCTCTCTCGTAGGTAGTTAGATACTTTTTGAACCTTCTCTCAAACTAGCTCATTTTCAATGCCTCTAATTTGAAAATACATAACTTGTTTCATATAACGCATTTTTGCAGTGCGCTTATCCTCCCGAGATGGAGTGACACCATTCATAGCATTCACGATATCTCTTCGAGAGGACACGACGGAGAACAAGAACAACCTCCGAAGGCCTATCCTGCTGAGTCCTGGCAAGCTGGAGCCGATGCATGGCTCCAATATAGCGAAACTGCAGCCTATCTGCAACAATACTGTTGTACAGTCCGATGTCACGCCGAAGACTTTTGTTGAGGTGAGCTGATATGGGTGAACTTGTATTAAAATGTGGTTTGTCTTCGATCTCTGCTTATTTCACATACTTACCTAGTACTTACATACATAATACCTATTTTCTTTTTTAAATGCTGTCTGAAAAGGACAAATTGCTATTCCAAATGAAGTAGGAATATTGATAGGGCATAGCCCTAGATTTAAAATGGTTGTTTATTTAGCGTAATATATCCCAAGTCTTTAATTAAGAAGCGCCACTTATGTTTTTAGGCAAGATGGACAGCACCAGAGAAGAACAACAAATGTGTGACAATCTTCGCCGTAGTAGCAGTTACCCCGGATGTTTGGTACAGTTTCGAAGGTCCCCTTTCGAAACGGATTTGTGAGGATCGGCGCAAGGCAGATGATATGCAGCCTATGGAAAATGATAATTGCCAAGTTTGTGAGGATGCGAGGTACAAGGTGAGTCATATTAATTATCATTGCTCACTGATTCAGGGCCTTAAAGCTACCAACGCAAATTGTGCATGCGATTAATCATCGTCTGTGCGAAGTGAGGCCAATCACGGCCGGACAAAATAATTAACAGTGCACTTAATTCTTGCTCTCAATTTATGGACGGGAAAGAGTAAGTATTGCTTTTTTACATCATCATTTTATATGTACTATAACACCTCTCTATCATTGAATTGCAAAGCTAAGATTAAGTCATATTATTTATTTTCCTCACATTTTATCTTTTCAAACAGTTAATATTTGAAGGAATGTGGTCCTTCAACACCCATCCCAGAATGTATCCCCCAAAGGACTTGGTAGCAAGGTTCAGTGACGTGGTTGGAGCCTCGCATAGCAAGGACTTTACTCTGTTCAAGTATAACTCTGACGCTACCGGTGGTCTCAAACTTCTCGCTGAACAAGGAAACACCACCAATTTGGAAGTGGAAATTTCTGAAAAGGTAAGGATCTAAGCATAACGCTATTTGTCATGCCATGCATGTCTGCTGTTTTTATCAACACAACCATGCAGATCAAGGTCTTGTCTTTGAATGGTTTATATTGAAATAAGGCTGACTGTAATTCCATAGATTGTTTTCTTACTTTTGCGAAAGGACAATAATTATTCACGCAATATGATCGAAGTTCCTAATTAACATAATCCACATGTTTACAGCTTGGCACTGATGTCCGAACAATCATAAAGGCAACAGCTCCACCAATGACAAACATGACGACAGTTTCCACCTTCAGGGCTAGCAGGAAGCATCACATGGTGTCTTTAGCCACTGCCATTGTGCCCTCCCCTGATTGGTTCCTCGGAGTCGCCAATTTAGAACTTTGTGATGCCAAAACTCATGTATGGGCGGAGAATGTAGTCTTTAATTTGTATCCTATGGATGCTGGAACTGATAGCGGGAAGAAATTTGATGTAAGTAACGAATAAATTGACTTCGATAGAAAATAGTGAAATAGAAGTCATTTATATTTCTTCTTTGCTCAATACAGTCATCAAACGAGGCGACAGCACCAGCGCAGCCGATTTCCAGCGCGAAAATAGACGCGGACATCCCAAAAGAACTGATCAAACCGTTTGCGAGACTTATGTTCCAATTGATACGGACTTATTACAATCCTAACTGCACGGAAAACCCCGTGTTTACCGAAGAACCAGGTACCCACCTATTACTTAGTTATTCGTTAGTTTGAATTTTGAAATCAATTGAAAATTCTTCATGTTCTATTCAGGCTACCAAACTACCAGCTGTAGGGAGTGCCTCAAAGAGTTATATTCGTTGATGAAGATTTAAAAATAATTTGGTTTGGGTCTCTGTTGTGTACAGACGGTACATACAATACCTACATCTCATATGCATTATTTCGATATATTATGTACCTAGTTATGAACATTCGAGATTTTCGGCACTCACATTCAGACAACAGCCTAGTTGTTATATTAATGACGTGATATTTTTCGAATAAGGTGAAGGAGAGACCGATGAGCCCGGTGATGGGGACGACGGTGACGGTGATGGTCGCGACACCACAACCCGATATCTACCATCTCCACCCACGACCACCACAACGTAAGTTAAATTACGATTGATTTCAAATTTATTTAGGTACCTGATAAGGGACTAAATAAGAGAATAAGGAAGTTAATGAGAGAGTACATAAGTATACGAGGGGAGTGTACAGGGGCCCGATTCTCCTAATTTTACTTAAGCGCCATTCGATTCACGTTCGACTGCGATCCAATCCCGACTCGATTACGATTGAAGCGTATGTGGCATTCCGCTATTTTTTCTTTGAAATAAACGTTTTTATCCTTTTCTGTCATTCAATAATGAATCATTTTGTGTGCAAATGATTTACGATTGCAATATGATTGTACAACAAACTACCGTATAGACTAAAATCACCAAAATAGCAGACCAATCGCAAACCAATCGAATGTCGTTGGAATACGATTGGTCTTATATTAGTAGCACACTGCCCGATATGGTTAAAACTGCTATTGCGATCGTATTGCGATTCGATTTCTATTCGATTTTGACATTATTAACTTAGGAGAATCGGGCCCCAGGGATACACACAAGGGAGTACATACTTACATCATCACTGCATGCTCGCAATGCTTACAGGTATCCACATTCCACCACTGCACAACTACTCATGTTTTTAACTTTCACTGTTAACAGCGAGGAACCTTCAGTAGATCCTGAATCTTCGCCAGATTGCCCGATGACTGCTTGGGACGACTGGCAAGAATGCGCCGGAGAATGCATTGATAACAAGTTGGAGGGGTATCAAATCCGATTCAGATACCATATTGGAGTAAGTACCTACAGCTTGGAGTTTAGAATGTTATAACTTTTTGAAGTTCATAAGGATTCCGTGATGATACGTGATGGTTTTTGGCGATATTCATTTTTTATTGTAGCCATAGAGCCTAACTTTTAGGTACTAACGGCATATTCTAGTGGCCAAATAGCTAAGCATCGTACAGTTCCTTTCACATCACCTTATGTGTATTTAATTAGATGGTTTTATGTTCAGGAACCAGCGCCCGAGTGCTTGAAAGAGTCTCTCACTGATACGCAAAGTTGCGAAGAAGAATGCGAGGAGGAACAAGCTGAGGAAGAACCTGAAAATGAAGAGGAACAAGAAGAATAGTCCATACAAATACGAGAAAGTAAAATAATGGAGAACTTTATTGTCCTAAATGTAAATTCTGTCGCTATTAAGGATCAGTTTAGATTGGATAACGAGGTAAAGTAGGCTAGCTTTATTGCTACCAAATCTTTCACAATAAAAATATTTAATCTTTACAAAACTTTTATTCCACCTGACGCCTTGTGATTCCCTTTAAGTTATTTCAGATGTAGGTACTTAGTTACCCAGCTTACCTACACCAACGAGTGAACGTCGTAAACGTAAATAGACCTTTAGACAGTCCCTTTAATAGCGTGATATCATTGTTGATTGTGAACGTGCGAATGTTTTGATTGGGGTAAACGAGTTCTAGAGTGGAGACCACGCCTCGGCAAACCTAGTGTAGGACGTCCTCAGGCACGGTGGAGTGATGACTTGCGCAAGACGGCTGGCAGGAGCTGGATGCGAGAAGCCGAAAATAGATCTCAGTGGCGTGCACTTGGAGAGGCCTATGTCCAGCAGTGGACTGCGATAGGCTGATGATGATGATGATGATGAATGTTTTGATTAGTTTTATTTTTATAGGTAGGATGCTACCTATTCAATAATCAATCAAAGGTCAATAACCCTCGCTGTTAGAAACGTAAGATAATTATTATCTTGTTAGTTCAATATTTATCGTTTCTAAGCAGCTTGTTTCTGGATATCATGAAAGTCTATATGTACCTATCCACCTTACAACAACAATTTGTTCCTAATAATTAATGGGACCAGCACATCAAGAAATACACCAGAGAATAGTAGAATGACGATAAATAGAACACTATCTGCCCTTGCTAAACTTGACGAAACCCTATACCCAACGCCACTTCACTTGAGGTGGTTAACCATTGAATATGCTATTCTTTGGGCTAAGACATATATTTTCTTTAAATTGTCTAAAATACTCAAATAGAAACAATATAGCATTGAAGAATTAGAGGGTCAACATAACATAGTAGATAAAAACGCTATGCATTTTATATTTTTCATATCACGATTGAATTGAACTTGAATTTCCGAACGTTCTTTTCCTTACGTCATCCATCGAGTGAGTGAGAGATATTCGTGATTCAATGGTGTGACTGTGAATTTTCATTCAGAATTTTTATTATTCTAGAAAACAATTCGTATTATATCTTTTTGATTATGCTTACAAAGTCTCCAAAGCCTGCCTACAAACGGTATATTACTTGGGGCATCAAAGGTGCATTGTTGATAGAAGGAATTGGTCTCGCCGCATCCTACGGTCTCTGGTACAAGTTGAATACCGACAGAGGTAAGCATGGGGACGGGTTTATTTCTGTGTATTTATTTAGGTATATATTTGTGTAATTACAGCATAAAAGAGCATCTCTACAGCATAAATAACGCATTTCTTTGTCCGGTTCGACAAAAATAATTTTGACGGCTGAAAAAAAACTGCAAATGTCAACATGTGCAATAGTCAGTCTTTGTTTTTGTGTTTAACGTTGATCAAAATAAAATGACGGATATGCTTTGCCACTTTATTTCATAAATATCCCGGCTTCACCAAAATCAACACACTTGTGTAATTTTTTCTCTTTTTTTTTTGCTATTGATTTCTCTGTGACCTACTTATTTGATCAAAAAATCCGACCCATTAAAATCATTCCCTCACAAATTCCAGATTTCCGTCTGTACATGTTCAAGAACCACAACTGGGTACTGGAAGGTTACTACGGAATCGGTGAAGCCATCGCAGATCAAAAGATCCGAGATCTGGATCAGGCAATTTGGTCGAACGAAGGCAAAATTTAAACTAGCGGTGAGATGTCAGTTCCTATTAGAGCCACATTTTGGGTGGTGACGTTTGGCTCCCTCGGTTATACACTGTTCAAGTTGGTCAAACCTGATGATGAACTACTTAAGCAGGTCATTATTGAATTCTGTATTAGTTTATGTTGATTGTGGTCACTGTTTAGCTAATATTCCTATTGGTTGGTTTTATTGGGACTAATCTCTGCATGTGTTTTCAAATTGTGATTGTACTGTTGGCCTCTGGGGCTTGTGTGATCTTTAATTCCAGTCAAAAACGCTGGCTAAACTGTCAAAATTGTATCATAGATTTGTAGTAGTAAATAACTTTTTGTCAAAGTTGATTTAGTAGAAATCATAGCTAATTGTGACTAATTTGATTTACCGAAATTATATTAGTGTCCATTCCATTGATCATCCACATTCAATTTGGTTGAAGTCACATCAATCAAAATTTTTCATCAAGTTTGATCCATTTACTTGACTTACTTCTCACCTATTGTATTGATTTAATTTCACTGCATAATAAATATACCTTGAGTTTTGAATGTAGAGGGACAAAACCAGTCACCACACTTCAATATTACAACCCACTGGGGGTTGTAATAATATTTAAGAGTAAATTTTGTGTGAGATATACTAACTTGGTTCCAGAAACTTCTCAAGGAACTTCCATATACACAGTTTAAATATTATTTTTTTCTCATTTATAGTTTGATGAAGAATCAAAACACACAGATGCCCGAAGAGTAAGCCACCAAACCATTAATGTTTTGAAACTAGCCGCTAGTCCCAATTCAGACTTAAACAAGACAATAGACGATTTGTTAAAAAAAGGAAAATGAGTGACAGAAATTCAGTGTTAGAAAGATTAAGTAGGAGAGACGCACAACGCTTAGAAAAACTACAGAAGGCTCATAAGGCAAGGGAAGAAGTGGATGCTTCCAACGAAAATGAAGATTTCTTTTCTGGCTCATTCAAAATTAAATCTGAATACATAGAAGACTTACTGATGCAGGTTCCAACACTAGAATTGACTACATTGCCTTCACACTTTGATAGCATAAAAAGAGAAGTAAACGAATTACAAAAATATGTTGTGACATCATCATTCTTCTTGAAGGAGTTCAACATGCGTAAATATTTGGGAATTGTACAGAACCTTCAAGCAAAATGTTATGAATTAGAAGAAAGATATGTTCCAAGAAAAAAGTTTGGTTTCTCAAAGAAAAAGCTTCCAAAGTCGCACACTCAAAAACAAAGTTCACTCGATGAAAATGATGCTGCAAGAAAGACAGATAGCAACAAATGGGATGAGAAACTTTTCGGTTTTGATTCACTGACTGATAAAGTGCTACTGCTTGAAAACGATGAGTTATTCCAAAGGGATGTTGCTTTAAGGAATCTTACGAACTGTACCGTCGGCCTGAAAGGTGTCATGGGAACATTGCATTTAACCAACCTAGTAAACTGTATAGTACTTTCTGGACCAGTGACTTCATCAGTATTTATGGAGAAATGTACAAATTGTAAGATAGTTGCCGCATGCCAGCAGTTGAGGATGCACACATCTACTAATTGTGATATTTATTTACATGTGACCAGCAAGGGGATTGTAGAGGATTGCACTGAGATATGCACGGCACCTTACAATTTGTATTATGAAGACTTAGAAAAGCATTTCAACATGTCCGGCTTAGACCGGAACTCTAATAACTGGGATCGTTTGGACGATTTCAACTGGCTGGCTCCAGATGTTCCCTCACCTAATTGGTCAGTGCTGAACGCCGAGCTGCGAATCAACAGTTGGGATGAGTGGTGGTCAAGAATTCCTTCCTAGTAGTGGATAGTAGCAAAAAAATTGCAGTTTATATAAAGCTAATTAATAATCAAATATGATAGAGTGTAACACCTATTTTAGTTAGTGCAACTAATTTATTTAATAAGGCTGTTTTACATTATTTTAATTTTTGATTGCTTATTTACACCTAGGTGAAAACAAACCTTGATGAAACATTGAACAATTACTAATTTTGTACAAAACCCAGATCTTGGTTTGTGAAATGTAATTTGAGCAAAACTGTCACCAAAATATTTGTGAACAGCCTTTAATATTGACAGTAAAAAACATGACACTCATTTCGAGCACTGTAAGTCTTAATTTTTGAAAGCCATTGTAACAAGCATTTTTTAGAAAGGATAAATTATACTTGCCTTATATTTTTTACTTGATTAGTCTATCGAGAGTCCTAAATTCAGTCATAAAGACACAAAAATCTAAAGGACTCGATTAATTTACATTCATAAATTAAATTATTATCGTTGAAATCTGTTAGAATACCACTTCTGAAATGTTTCAGACAACTGCGTCCTTAAGCCTTTCAGATAGTTTATAATAGTTACGCAAAAAATATAAGCCTCTTTAATTCTTAATCATTAGCTAGACGAGAAAATATTCAAATACTCTTTTTTTCTGATTTATAAAGTTATAACATTGTCAACCACAAATTATGTTATGTTAATAAATATCCGCTTATTTAATTCACTACATATAATTTATGGAAAATAAATAACTTTATTATTAGAAAAAGTGCTTTTATTAATTAAAAATCCTGTAGTATAAATAGAAAAAAAAAAATAATAATGTCCAAGCAGTTGATAATTCATTCTTCTCAGTAATCATCCCTAAAACAAAAGTAAGATTGTTACTCTAAAATTAACGGTAATGGGATCCTAAATAACTATTAAACAAAGACCCACGTTGCATCTGCCTGTTCGTGACAAACTCAACCCATGAAGCATTCAAAATTAAAATGCTGATGATGAGTACAAAATAGTTTAGAACCTCTTTGTACAATAAGCATCGAAATTTTGGTATTGAGATCCACTTAACCTTGAGAGGCATAATATTTCGGCTGGATTGTATATCTATCTACATATACGATCGTGAAGTAATTCCGCTAGAGTCATGAGGTTCAGGTGGATACATACACACAGGCCCATTTATAATCCACCCCGGTTAATCACTTTACGTAAACCAGCCTTCATACTATTTGTGAATTTACTTCTGCGAGATATGTATTTGGAAAGAGTTAGTCGGAGCTAATGAGGAATGAGAACAACGAGGCTAAGGGCCGAGTCACACCGAAATGGCAGCGGCCTCGCGCGACCTCAGACCCCGCGCGCTTGGTATCTTCTTGTGTTATGTAGTTTAAGTTTAAAATGCTTTCACACTGAAGCTCGCCGCGTCGCTGCCATTCCGGTGTGACTCGGCCCTGTGTCCACACTCATTCCAAATTCGAGAGTAGTATGGAGGCTGATTAATTTGTAGACGTATTTGTCAAATAAATCCGTAGTTTTGCGGTTTAATACTTACGATTGCAATGCAGTACAATTTGTTACTCCCAATATACCTCTAATACCAAGACAAAGAGATTAAGACTCAAAATGAAACTCACATTAACAATAAATAATAATTTATTTAACACTAAATTGGAAAATATATAAAACTGTCAAGTTGTTTAATCACAGTAATTTTGCAAACTGTTAAAATCTCATAAGGTCCCGGGAACATAAAAATGGGTTTAAGGATACATTACAATCACAAAATATTAGTATAAACTTTACAACATACATTGACATGGCACACCACCGTCCACCATTCTGTTAAATGTTACCCAAAATAAAAAGAAAAATAATTATTTTATACCCTTTTTGCGTTCCTGGGAACGTACCTATGTACAAGTTTAAATGAAAATAGTAAAATAAATGATAGTTCATATAAAAATGCCGTATATACATAATGGTTATGAATTTGATAACTAAAAAAATTGCATTTTGCTTTGTAAAAGGATAGCACAACTCAAATAATTTTTCTAGTTCTAATTCTGCTTTATATTTGAATTTAATTTTGAGATCAAAATATTAGTTAGCAAACATTTTTAGAAGTTCTGATTTCATAAATGCGCATAGATCACCTAAGTATATTTTAATAATTTCCACAAAAAGTAGGGATTTCCACATAAAATCAGTTGATATAAGAAAAATTGTTTGTTGGATATGACCTGACACTAGTAAATTCATAATCTCTTTTATTAAACTTATTCTTAGAGCATAAGAAAATATATAGGACTACCTTCCATCCGTGGTTTCACCCGCGTTCCGGGTGAACTACTCGCATCTATGTGTTCCAAATATAAATTAATTTCATTCAGCCATTAAAGCATGATTTAGAACAACCATAGACCCACAAACACTCATATTTATAACAGAATGCTGATTCTGAGTTTTGTAAGTTTACGCGCTCGATACGTAATTATAACTTGGCTGAAGTAGAGAGTCATATGCTACATGACATGATTAGAATATAGCACGTTCATTAATTTTTCCGGATAATGACGTTTACTATTTCGCAAGTGAGCGCGTTTATAATACAACCAAATGCCGATGACAGCTTTCATTAAATAAACAGTCATTAAGTTGTATGAAGGTTGTATGATAATTTACGCATCGAGAAAGTTAACTTGCAAAACTCGCACTAGACACACTGAATAGAAGATATGAAAAAAAATAAAGCATAGTAAATGAGTAACTAAATGCAGTGTTTCATATGTAAATGATCCAACTAAGTACATGAAGGCCTTATATAGTAGGTAAAACTTATGTTTAGTGAAAAAATATACTTTTTTACAAGAAAAGGTTTACAGATTAATATTATTATGTATATTTATAGTAATTTCGTATTGTGCATTGTGTTGCATTCTCATTTGCGAGCCAAATCGATTACTTCAAAGACTTTATTTGTTTCTGCCGACTTCGTCCATTAACACAAAGAAATACATAAATGCTTTGAGAAAATATATAACTCTAATCATTATATAATATAAACTTTTGCTGTTTTTACGACAGATTAGTTCATCGACAACATAAACCTCAGTTTTCTTAAAACATCTGTTTATTACTAACTAGCTTTTGCCCACGACTTCGTTCGCGTGGAATAGTGACTTCCGGCAGATTTTTGCTTTGAACAATAGATGGCGCTGTATATCCGGAATAAATTTTATTTTTTGTAATAAAAACTATCCTATGCCCTTTCTCAAGATCCAAACTATGTCTGTACCAAATTTCACACAAATCGATTCAGTAGTTTAAGCGTAAAGAAAAGACAGACAGAGTTACTTTCGCATTTATAATATTAGTTAGGATGTTCACGTTAAATTTTCAAAGTAAGCAATTGTTTTAAGAAAAACGGACGTCTATATTGTCAGAGACAATAAATTACCTCTGTGCAACCGGTACGACACGATTAATACAGAAATCGCCGGGAAATTGGACTGTGATTATCACTGTTATATTTTATATATTCTAGGTTTTTGTCATACAATTCGAGATTCTGTATTAAATGCCTGGAGAGCGTATAGCGATTATTTAAATACATATACAGGATTTCTTAGATTTTATATTAAATCGAGACAGATAAGTCTTTATTATTATTTATTTACGTAGCAACATAAAATGTTAGTACTGTATCAATGATTCATTTTCGGTTACCTATACTAACGTTATTTATCAAAAGGCATGTAAGGTTTATTTTGGAAGTAATCACGATATTTAGCTGTCCTAAATTGAGCATTTGACCTAAATCTTCGAGAAAGGTTTTACATATTTTAACAGGAATGTTTAACAATTATTATTTTGTTTAATTATTGTTAAGTACATAAACATGTTTATTTGTGTTTGTGTATTAAAAAAAAAAAAACTATAAATGTGTGACCATTAAGAAGACGCATAGACAACAAAGTTAATTTTTTTTATTGCATGGCGTGACACTGTAGAACATAACTCGGGAAATCAGTCTTTAATAATTTTTTTTTTGAAAATTATTCACATAAAAGTCAGATTATACATGAATCGAATCTGGATTATTTATTTTTATTTCCCGTGTTAGTGTGAATCGTACAAAATTTACGCATATCGAATATTACTAGCATTGCTAAACAATTGAACCACATTGGGCGACATTGTCTTACGTGTAATGGCATAATTCGTTAGAACGCGAATTGTGACGTCACTGAATCGATTTTGAGGATTTTTCTTTGATTGGCTTTTGCGCATACTTACTCTGTCGTCTTATTTAAGAATAAATGCGACAGGCCAGTCGAGACATAACATCTCAATATCTAAAATAGATTTATTATGAGAAGACAGCTACCTACTCTAGGTACTCCTATTAGAGGAAAATCGGCAGGTCAGCATAGGTACTTGTTTGGTTTGTGCTAAGCTTATACAGCCATAGAGAAGTGTTACATTAGAATTGTCTATGATTGCATAATCTTAGTGTTGTTATGAGTTACAATGCAATATAGTAAGCCTCCATGGTCGAATAATAAGTCTTCATGATGTAGTATTTATGGTAAAAATATGCGCGCAAGCGAAGTTGCCTTAAATTTGTAAATTGAGGTTATTTTGAACCATGATTAATAGTTATGATTTTGGAATTATAAGAAATTCATTCTGGCTAGGAAGACTTCTAACCCTCTGACCAATTAATTTGGAAGCCCATAGTTACGATGCCCAATTTATTATACAAATACACTGTTAATAACGAATCCGATTATACCTTAGTAGAAGTACTACAATGCAAAAACCAAAATATTAAGTTTTAAACATAACAAAGTTCAGATACTTAAACATAATAAGTGACACACTCTAAAGTTTATTGCATTTTGGATACAGGGGATAGTGGGCAAATTTGTAATTACTACATACTGCACATATACATATGTGAAGTGATAGACATGTAGTGAAAATTAAAAAAAGATTACTTTAACTTCGTTATTAAACAATTACAATCAATACGAGATTAGCAAAGATTTAACTGTTTTTCTTAAGAAGTTTACATTTACCCCTTGATTGCAATAATCAAAAGATAAATAAAATTCTTTTATTCAATTTGAATACTTTAATTTCTTTTTCCAATACACATCTATCATTTCACAGATAAAAAAAAACACTCTATAAACCAATTTCTTTCGTTAAAAACACCCCACACACAATTCCCCCACTCTCCCCTTCAATCGATTCAGACACGTCACATCGGTCCTTAACGAAATTGAACTAAATCGAAGCTTAGTACCTAAGTTAGTCTCACCAGTTCGGCTTGGACTGTTTGATAGTCCACTGTTGGTACGTATTGTTGGGGTCGCAGGGTGCTAACCCAAGTTGCCGGGAGTGCGGCTGAAGGGTTAAACAGTAGCCGTGCAAACGATGGATGAGGTGGTGACGGGCCTCGTCGTAACTGGAATTGGTTGTTTTAAAATTAATTAAAAATATGGTAAAATATTGAGTAAGAGAATTATTGAAAGTGGCACTTTATAGTTACAGAATATGTTAATTATAATTAAATTACTGTTACGAATTAACATATAAATTATATACGGTAGTTTAAAGCCATTTCATATTAGCGTACACGCACGGTTTGTGCTCTGTGTTAAAACATGCAGGATATTTCGAGGTTCAAAAAATTCTCACGTTTACAAGACCTTAACTAGGCATGACCTGATAAACGGGTAATTGTCAATTGTATAAGTTTCTCTGCTCGAATAGGCTAATCTCGGGAACTTCGGGTCCGATTTGAAAAATTCACTGTTGGACAGCTTCACTATTCCCGAGTAACAAAGGCTATATTTTATCCGCGTGAACGAAGTTGTTCGCTGGCACGCTGGCACAAGCTAGTAGCATATGAAGAAACTTACCTCCACGGTCCATCAACAGTGCCAAGCCTGCAGAAGGCTTGTTTCACGCTGTCCACATCAGCTTCTACGCAGCGCTCCCCGACGCCAAGCTGACCGGCCTCATTCAGCCTGAATAATTGGCTGTTACTGGACCCGTGACATGACGCCGTGCCTGAAATAACAGGGATTTCAAAATTAGTATTTTTTGGTAATTTTTCTAATTTTGGACAGTCGCCGCCTTCATTTGTAAGAGAGAGCCTTAAAACGACCACCACTTATAATTAAATACGGCACTCTAATCCTTGAAATGTGTTGAAATTACACTTTTTTCACTAATACGTAACCAGTTAAAGGGCTCTCCTATTCGTGGTATATATTGTATTGTCATAATTAGACCAAGAATAGCGCGCCAAAACTACAATAGTAATTAGTATTACATAGAGCCAAATAGATGAACGATTTTGTTACATAAGCAATTTCTAGAAGTCATATTGTAAAGATAAAGAAAACAATGGCATACCTATATAAGCTGGAGCTCCTTTCCCCATAGTGTCAAGACAAACACTAGTCGCCTTGTTCCACACCATACCCCAATGTATATTCTTGGGTAATTTCGGGAACTTATCGTATACGTCATAAGCTACATTCTGCATGAACCAGCCGAAGCTCTTACATTTCAACCGTTCCTTCAATGCCAGCTGTTCACTTATATCTCCCATGTCTAAGAAACGAGCCATAGGTTCCCTAGTATAGAAGTACTCCTTATGTTCCTCATCAAACCATGTCTCTATAACTCTCTTATAGTTTATCGTAATTAGGGAACCTTTTCTATTCTTCGCAAGGTTTCCAAACGAGTAAGGCATAAACGCACGGTACACGTGACCTACTCTAGAACAGGGCACCCATTCAATACTACCACCACATTGCCAGATTTTGAAGCTCAGCTCAAAGTTTTCGCCTCCCCACACAAGTAGACCAGGATCGTAAGCCCCAATTTCGAGGAAATATCTCCTATTTATGGCGAAAAGTCCACCAGCATGTGTTGGACTCTTATAAGGCTCGGATTTGTGTTTGTGAAGATTTGCTTCTCTGTCAGGTACTTCGTTTTCTTTGTATAACATGCCCCATTCGAAGATACCTCTGTAGTTCATACCGTGTTGGTACACAGGCCTGTATTCAAACGTTCTGTGGTCTACGCCATCTATAACTGGTACGGTCATGATTCTATAGTCCCTGTAAATGGGGGCTAGAAGGGGAGGTAGCCAGTTAATGTTTACTTCGCAATGAGCATCAAGGAATACTATGACGTCACCAGTCGCCTCTTGCGCTCCCCTCGATCGAGTCCGAATGAGACCCTCGCGTTGATGATTCCTTATCAGACGAACTTTCCCCTTCCATCTTTTTATGTAGTTGTCTAGGTTTGACTTAAGGTTCTCTTTGTCTGAGAAATCGTCTACCTGTAGAATAAAAGAAAAAAAAAGCACTTTATTATTGTGAATGATGTCTACTTTCGCAGATGACCAATATACAGTGACATGAGAAATCATAATAACTTTCGAACATCTTAACCATGAGTAGTAACAGTTTGTATACCATTTATTTGGTATTGAGAAAACAATATTATTTTGTACTCATGATATAATTTTACACAACAAACCTATCGTTAACAACAATATCAGGTTTTTGCAAAAGAACCGCGCTTGATTTCCGTTTCGTTTCACGTGACAATGGCGGTCGCGTCAACAATGACGGGTGCATCATAATAATAGTTTGTTACTAAAGCCACTAAATATGTTTTCCGTTATTTTGTGCACAATGTCTGTCAGTCAAGGACAATTTATGTATGATATTGCATGGCCATTTCAGATTTACAATTGTTTTTTTGGAATGAATCCTACATATGCAGCCAGTGAGTATGGTAATTAGTGAGATCGAAAAGGATGTAATGCAAATTAAGTTACTTGACAGCACCAATCTTTGACATCATTTTATATTTGACCCAATTTCCGTTTTTAGTAGCTTTAGATTGGTTTATTAGACAAGAAGATTCGTTCTAATCGTACTTCCACATTAGTACATTATATATTCCACATACCCATAACAATCCTATTTCATTTATCATCCATTAGTGACTAACGGAACTCTATTATCGCTATGCAATTACTGCCTAATTTTATCGATAGTGATTTACATAATACGACGATTACAATCACACAGTTAATGCGGTTAAGAACCGTAACTTTTCGATAACAGGAGTAACTAACTAGTTGATTGTCCATGTGCTAACTTTTGTTATAATCATTAACGTCAAAATTAGGTGATAATACTTGGATGTACCGAAATCTTCTCTTTATAAAAATTATAATTAATTTACAACTAAAATTGAAAACAAGTCGATGACTCCATGTTTCTGCTGCGTTCATTTTACTATACACATTCCAAAAAAAATATATTTATTTATAATTTATTTCAGGCCTCAATGTATATCAATATAAACAATACTATATTTATAAAACAGAGTTATTTAAATAAAATGGGCTCAGTTTACGTCGAAAAGACGAATGGCAGAAAACACATTTTCTGTTCGACCCCAAACATAATCCTTCGTACCTTAAAAAAATTTCGTCTGTTGAACACTTGTTTGAAATAAGGTCCGTTTTGCAGCCACACATTTTTTGACAAGTGATCAACAGATGTTTAAGTTTTTGTAGTAGGTAAGGCTGATTTTATTTAGGAAACCAGTAACTAAACGCCATAACACGAGTATAACCAAGTAGTATGCAGGTTACAATGCATACAGCATGTTGTAATTTTATCTGAATCGGATTTTAGCTCAAGTGCGAGGTCTTACTATCGAAGTCGCCACCTCGTTTCACATGTTGTACAATCCATTACACGGTGTTCGAGATTTCCACGCTAATTTTCACAGTGTTAAACATAGACGAGTTGATTTGTCGAACATGGTTTTTCGTGTTTTGTGTGCATAGGATTGGAGATTTTAGGGTAATGAACTCAGAAGGTAATGGAGTTATAGGGGTGTCACCTAAAAACCGTAAGGACTCTCTTTTTGGGTCAAATAAATAAAATCATCAAAGGACTTTGGATGAAGTGTCAGATTTTAACATATCTTTTTCTAGAGACGTTTGTATTTCGGAGCCAGCGTGATTGTCTCGATCGATTTTACAGCTCGTACTGTAATTTATCAATTATAAAGTTATTCCAGTCATAAAAATACTGCATTGTAATGTGGATTCTATTCAGAGAACATACCGGAGAAAGTTCAATGAATAGTGCTCATATAATAAACGATAACCGAGTTGATTGATTGATAAACCGTTTGTGCAATGTTTTATTTTCTAAGTTTACGTGTGCCGCGATTTTATTAGATTTTCCGAAGATGTTGTGTTATCGCGCGCTATGTTCCAGCGACAGTTCGTACTCAATCATGAAATTGTTCTAATAGTGTGATTGTTCAAATATTCAATGCTAGAAATATTTCCTGTTGCCTTAGTTTCTGACTGAAAATAATTTTAAAAAATAATAATAGAGCATGTTTTTTGGGTACAGTAATGACACCTAGCGAAGTAACACTACGCATTCAAGTGTTTTCAGAAGTACTAAGTACTTCAGAAACTAATGTCCTGATAAGTTGATTGATAAAACTTGAGAACTATGGCAGTGATCTAACTTTAATCAGAATACCGATTTAGATTATCTTTGCTATCTTTTAATAGTACACAAATACTACTAGGAAAATCCTGACAGAAGCGGATTTAGTACTTAATTGTAACTTATTGATTGCTGGAATTTAACTATTTACCGACTATTCTTTTTTATTTTAACGACGGACGTCAAAAATCACCAAATGACCCCTCTCGCTGTGGCTTAGCAGCGATGAGGGAGTGTCAGACTCTTACTGACTAAAAACCGTCGTGTTCCGTCGTAGGCCTTTTATGTACCAGGGCCGCAGTAACCGATTAGTCTGTGTTTAAAACAAGTACTTTTCGCTAGTAGTTGGCACTAGGTTCTACACAAAAGCAGGCTTTATGGCCATTAGATAATCATGCAAATCGTGTGCCAATTTGCCGGCAAGCTAGCCAAAATTAACGGTAAATGTAAAGTTCTACGCGAAATGCATTCTAGGTAGGAAACTACGGTTTCTTTTTACGCTATAGTTACAAAAAAAGTTCTACATTTTATCCATGATCATCTTTTTGCCCTTATCTCAAAGCTTTCTCGTGTTCCCCGCAGTTCCACCTGAGTCTCAAGGAAACTTCTTCGAACACTCGGATAAAAATAGAATAAGTATTACCTTTCTCAAGCTCAAGACTATTAGTAATATCATAGCATGTGATGATATGTGATATATGTGCCGACACCGAATAAAATTTTAATATAGGCCGGATGATGATGTGTAGGTATGTAATATAATTACTGTTTGTTGCAACAAACATATGACTTACCAAAACAATTTCGTGCAGCACATTGGGCGGCGACCGGTCGATCACCGAATGAACAGTTCTCATGAGTACAGAAAACCCTTCGTTGTGGAAGACTATGATGACAGACGTGCTTGGTAGCTCCACTGGGTAATGCCAGAACTTGCACTCTTCTAACCGAGTGTCGGGTATAGACCTGGTGACAAGAATGTAGAGTTATCGGCACGGATAATGAGCTCTCGGTGGAAGAGTGGGGATCGCTTTGCGCACTGTACACTTAAGGCAATAAACCAATAAATCACTTCTGCGCAGGTGAAGGTCAGGGCTCAATATCCTTGCCGATGATTATAAGAAGGTTTTATGCTGGTGCACTATACTTAATTGTACTGCACAGCTAGCTGATCTCCTTAGATAGAACAGCCTCCGCCGAAAATCGGCCTGGACCCCATTGTGATATGAGTTTCTATCTTGTGGTTCAGTTATTGAAGATGAAAGAAGAATAATGGTCTCTGCACACAGCGGGCGCGGCGCGACGGGACGGGACGGCGACGTGACAAAATGTACTAGATCGTCGCGTCGCGTCGCGCCGAGCGGGACGGCTCTGTGTGATGTCGTCCGTAATATCTAGTCGCGCCCGCTGTGTGCAGAGACCATAAGAAGTTGTATTGTATTGAGCAAAATGGTTAGGTTTAGATTTCATACTTTTGATCATAATGCTTTTTAGACAAAGTTAATTTACTACATCAGGAAAAATCTATAAGGTCTGGTTACGATCTCTAACTGAATGTATTGTTTTAGACTCATGTATTTTTTTCTGACAGTCAGAATGTACGTAGGATATGCTAATTACACAATAAGCTAGGTTTTACTCACACATATGTGAACTATTGTCGAACCGTGTATCGCACGGATTGTTATGCTTTTGTTTTACATAAAAATCGTCGGCATGCGCGATAGCAGTTTCATGCTTTACCTAAATGTATGGGCAACAGAATTGCTGTCATTGAACATTCTTGGCAGTCGTTACGGGTAATCAGAAGCCAGTAAGTCTGACACCAGTCTAACCAAGGGGTTTTGGGTTGCCCGGGTAACTGGATTGAGGGGGTCAGATAGGGCAGTCGCTCCTTGTAAAGCACTGGTACTCAGCTACATCCGGTTAGACTGGAAGCCGACGCCAACATTGTTGGGAAAAAGGCTCGGAGGATGATGATCGGAAACATAATAAATTGTGGACTTTTAACAGTCCAGTAAAATCTCGAATTGTTATTTTATGATACCGCTACTTTAATACACAAGATCAGATCTATGTTTTTGTACTGTCCTTAACACCTTAGGTAGCGCCCATTGGACATTACGTCGTCTTTGAATGAAACCTCGAAAATGATTTTTTTATTGCGTTTCTAGGAAGATTATATCTCAAAGAACATCCTATACTTTTCATCTTTGATAAGCTTTACACTTACGAGGTTTCCACTGTAAGGCGTCGATAAATATCCTGAAATATTAAAATTTTGAAGGTGCAAACCTCACCTGTTCATAGCAATGTCATTAGAAGCGGCAATGTTCATGCCGTATTCACTTTCAGACTCTGCTATATCATTGGCCCTGTCTTGTGGCATGTGGTAAGGTTTCCCTTCCTCACCAGGGCCTTTTACCGTCCTCAAGTCCCGGGGCTCGAAGTTACCAAGCTCTGTAACAAAAATACGCACTTATAAGTTTAAAGTTAGACCTACTAATGTTATAAATGCGAGAGTTTGTAAGAATGTGTGTATGTTTGTTGTTCTTTCAAGCTAAAACTTGTGAATGGATTTTGATGAAACTTGGCAGACAAGACGGGGTCGGTTTCCAGTCTAACCAGTGCAGCCAGTGATTTTTGATGAAAATTGGTAGTGATATAGTTTATGTATCAGGATAGCATATAAGCTACTTTTTATCAAAGTATGGCAAGTATTTCCCCTCAGGATTCGGGTGAAAACGTTTGCAAGCCCGTGTTTGACTATTTACAGAATTACGAAGGTTTTTGGGCCGAACTGAAAACTGTAAATTGAGAAACAAACGCTTTTTACTACTAAAAAGAACGAAGCGGTTACTAATAGCGTAACTGTAGTGCTAATACATTACGTTTTAACAAAATTCTATGAATATATTTTTAAATAGGTACATAATATTAACTACCATGGTATTTGTTCTACAAAATACCGATTCTATGCTAACGACAATGATAAATTATTTATTCTAGTGTTAGCTTATATTTAATAGAACTGGTTTTGCTGTTGAATGTGCATGGTCAGTTAAGTATTCAAATATTCGCAAGTTTTAGATGAATTAATTGGTATTATTTAGAACTTGTAAATATTGTCCAAAAGTCCCGTTTTCCCCCTTTTTTACGTGCAATGCGTATTTAACTGTTACAGCTTTTTTATCGTCCCACTGCTGGGCACAGGCCTCCTCTCACACGGAGAAGGATTGAGCATTAACATTTGCTAATATTAATTGCTTTTTCTTCTTATTGTGGAATACGTGTAGGTAGTTATTATTTGAATGCCGCTTTGTTAGTGGGAGCGTAGATTTTAACCAACCGAGATCAAAATTCCACCTATTGCTTGCGACACGGTAACTTCCGAACATTTTTGCAGCCCTTGCAAGTGGCCTAGAGTACAATTCTACATACAGTTAAGTCATTACGTATCAACTATGTAGGTACTTAAAGAGAAAGTTTCACTTGACCTTTTACTAAGACGGGCCATTTCAGAACACAGGGATAACTATTTCGAAAGCCAATATCTATAGTGTATTTTACACCTGAAATATGATAAGTCTTTTAATTTTGGCTTATTTTACCAGAGTAAGAAGGCATGACAGAAGCCTAGATTTTCGAGAACTGTGGGGATATGAAAATCTTCCTACATAGAGACACTATTATTTTTATTACTATACTTTAAATAAAAAACTCTTGGCCTTACTACAAAAACTTAACCACCTGTTTTACACTTGTCTAAAAAAATTGTGGCTGCAAAATGAACCATATGTCAACGTCATAATTTGACATTTTTTTAGACAAGTCTTAAACTGACGTTTAAACGTTTTTGTGGTAAGACGGTATGGGTCTAAGTACTGATGATACGCCTTTTAGCGACTCTAAGTCAAAATCATAAAAGGTCATATTACTGAACCTTTTATAAATTGGGGCCACATAAATATACTTCGATGACCATTTAAATATCCAACATAAGCTGTTCGTATAACATCTGGAATAACGAAAATACCATTTTAATGGAAGGTGTAATTGATTGAATCACATTTAGATAGAGATGCAAAGAGTGTCTATGGAGTTTTCGCCGGCTTTTCTCCATAAGACCAAATTTTTGGAACCGTGCAACTAGTGTGACGTTTCATAGACACACATAAACATACATACATACATACAGATCAAATGTAGAACCTGCTTTTTTGAAGTTGGTGAAAAACACTGTATTGTAGATACAGTCATGGACACATAATTAAAGACACTGTTGGAATCTTAAATTGCTGCCGCATTTCATCTGTATTTCTTTTTTCTGATTGCTACTGGAACTTTATTTTCTATTTTAAAATATTTAAGGGGGCATTGTAAAATATTAAAACTAAAGACTATCTTCAGTGATCCTTCGCGACAAGTTTTTTTTCGCTTTATCCGAATCTCGAGCGGTATGAACCATAACGTGGCCTGGCCATATAATTAAAGACACTCCATTTGCTCAGAGGAAGAAATGCAGATTATTAATATTATTGATGGTACTTTTCTATAACAACATTCCCTACACTGTAACTAAGCATACTAATGAGTACTAATATTTGGTTTATTTCCTTTTACCTCAATGACAGCACGGCATCCCTAAGCGTGCAAGCGGTCAGTTTTGTTTTAAGTCGCTACGGGAATTTTCTTCCATGCTTCATAAAAATCTGTGTAAAATTGATCAATGTTTCATGTATGACTTATCGCCATTGTGTTTTCTGGCCGATCACCAGTTTTTTTTCTATTAAATTTGCGATGGGCCAAACCAAAACCGTCATAAGTTGCTCGATCAAAGAGTCCTTTTTACTACTCTTACAGTGTTTTTCAGAACTTTTCTAATTTGGAAAGCGCTAAGGACCGGTAAATTATGCTTAGCATAGGTATAACAAAATGCTATTTCTAAAATATTAAAGTACTTGAATTCGCCTATTTTTAATAATATCTTTCTAAAAGATCACCACACCAAGTAGTGGAGAGAAGCCCCACACTATTACTTTTTCGCCTCCTATGTTTGAGAACTTTCTTAGTGTATTTTGGTTCCATCTCATGTTTTGGAGGCGACTAATTTCGATACATTATTTTAGAATTATTCGTATCCCTTTGTTTAATGAGAAAAAAAATACATTTTTGAACACTTGTTAACTGCACCTTTCACATTTGATAGAAATAGCCAAGTACAGTATGGACACGCGGTGCTTTTCCAAAAGTAACATCTTCCGATACCCATGCCTTACAGCTTTTCCCGACCCGGTTGTAGTCTAAAAGTTCTGCAGACACAATTGTCGTCCTTTTAGCATCAGATGACTCCCAAAAAAACCAGTACCGAATCATGTAAATGGTTCACTATTTGCCTATAGCACCGCCTTAAAGTCTGTTTGCGGACAAGTTTTCCTTGGGGTCGGTTTTGAGTTGTTCTCAAACTATGCCTTTTTTAGTGCCATTGATAAGAAATCTTTAATAATAAATTTATTACCGTGTCCTTACTATAGATCAAGTGGTATGAATAAATCCGTATGTCAAAATATAATATTAAAAAGCCTAAAACATTTTACTTACCAGAATTTTTGTTCTAGTCTTATTGATAGGACTAAAATGAAATTTTTTAATGAAATACACCTAAATTATTACCTAATTCGAATTTTCGTAAGTATTTTACTCACTTCTAAAAAAAAGTATGGCAACTATTTGTATCTTTCGTTTTTTTTTCTTAACTGGGCTTTAACTGTCTTTAATTAGCTGACCAGCCAAGTATCAGCTACAAAAGTTAGTGTTCATTTCCCATAGAGCTTTATATCTAAAGTGTTAAAGAAAGAAAATATTTTTTGTCCTTAATTTAAAGAACACAATGTAATGTTTCTTTTAATAATTATTACACTACAGTTTATACCGTGCTTAAGCTCATGTCAGTACCATAACTATTTATTTCACTTCGAGTCGGGGGGTGTCTTTAATTATGTGTCCATGACTGTATGTGTACCATACAACATTATTGTGGTTGGAACGTGGCTATCTACCAAGAAAATAATTGGATCACATTCTGTGGTTGCATGTCTTAAATGGTCTGGTCTAGCATTGTGATCTGTGAGATTACTGGATAGCTAGTAAATTCTTACTTATGCGAAAGTTTGTATGTCCGAATTTTTTTATTTAAATGTAATTTGGTACACAGATAGTCTAGCTAGAGCCTGCGAGAGGACATTGGATATTTTTAATTGGAATGTGTAAAGTAGTTACATTTGGAGGCAATTTGTCACATAAAATGTAGTTAATGTAAATTAAATTGATTTTGGTACATTAGGTACTTCATCATCACCATCTCAGCCATAGGATGTCTACTGCTGAACATAGGCCTCCCCCTTAGATCTCCATAGATACCTGTTGGAGGCGACCTGCATCCAGCTTACTTATTCTTTTCATATAGAAATAGGAATTGTCATAAGTATTTGAAACTAGGTTTTACAGAAATATTTTTTTTTAAATAGACAAATCTTTTCACAGTGTAATGACCTCATTAAAGTATTGGTAGTGATCTAATTATCTGATGGTGATAAATGTACACAGAACCAAAGAGGTTGTAATTGATTTTGTTACTTAAAATGAAAGATAACAATCTAAGATTTTGTTCCAAGAATGAGTGATAATGATATGTCAAAATAATATCAATTTTCATACAGAATTAAATTAATGTATTAACTAATTAGTACATATATGAACAGTTACGATTGCTTATGTACTTTCATGAGACAATAAAGAATAATTACCCATTAAATTACAATGGAAAGCAAACACAAAAACAAAGGGTATGCTACAATAGTTTTCATCACACCAGCTGTGAATATACTGATACATAGCAACAATACAGCCTACAAAACACAAATACTGACGTAACAAAAACACGCCGAGGCCTAAGGGAATGACACGCCGGGCACACTGTAGGCCACATAACAGTACTTACTCTTAACACTCATTAACAACAAAAACAGTGTAAATAACTCAAAGAAATGCCTTACCTGTTTTTAAAACCGGGTAAACATCACGGTGGGACACAAAAGAAGCTTCGGAATCCAAACTTAATGCAACGCCGCCGGATTCTAAAGCTACATTCTCTTCCGACCATTTGTGAAGGGCGAACAATAAAACTAATAGGATCGCGCATGCTGCTCCCATACGGATAATCCGACCCCTTCTCACATTAGTGATCCTCATTTTTGTTATTAGTATTTTTACATAACAATTTTAATTTAAAGAAAAAATATATATTTTCCGACGTCCTGAGAAATCGTCGACGATCGACTCGCGGGTGACGTTTATGTGACAAATTGACAACGTCAACATATTGCGTTCCGTAATACAAAGAAAAATATAAAATCATGTGTTTCGAAATATTGTGACGATATTTGTAGGTTATAGCAGATATTATAATTTCGTGGCGTAAAACTTGAATAAATAATTTAAATATGCTACTTACGCAATTTATACATTCTCTGGTATGATAATAATAATTTTCATGCACGGTAGTATTTTCGAACGAAAAATTCAACACAAGTCAGTTCGTTGATTTCGGCGTTTCATTGGTTGACGAATGTATTTGTTTGTACGTCATTTTAAATTTGAATGAAATTGTACGTTGTTGTTTGTGTTTCGTGAACTTGACGAATAACAATAGAAATTGAAAAATAACGAGAGCCAATACTCTGAAAATCTTGTTATAATTACAGTATTTAGTTAAATCTTATTGTTGGCATAAAGATAAATCAATCAAATCACAATGGAAAGAGAAAAGGGTAAGTTCGATAAACTTTGGATTAGTTTTAGTATTTACTTAGCTAATTTCCAAAAACTCATAAATAACGACATCAACATTATTAAAATAATACAAAAAAGTATAAAGAATATAGATTTTAATTAATATTTTTGTTAACATTTCAGTACAAGAAACATTCGTAAACAACTGGAATGTGCTTTTTGCGAATACTTTCACCCTCACGGTTGAGGATCTGAAGAGGCCTCATAAGATGATGGAGGCTATGTTTCAAGTGTTCGATAGGCTCGGGATTGACAGAAGTGCTGTACTCGCGGTAAGTATCAATATTCATGTTAATAAATCCTTTTTGCGTTTTGTTTGGTGAAGAAGAGCAATGGCTTAGGTATACATTTGTATGTTTGAACTAGTTTAGGAGTCAGGGTATTTCATATTGTTGGCCTAAATAAACCTTTATGTTTTTAAGTCATAGTTCAACATTGTAAACAATGTGTGAAATAAACTTATTATTTATTTAGTACTAGCTTACGCCAGCGGCTTCGCCTGCGTGATGTGTTGATGAAAAGTAGCCTATGTGTTAATCCATGGTATCAACGATTTACATACCAAATTTCAACCAAATCAGTCCAGCCATTTGCGTGAAAGAATAACAAACATACATTCTCACAAACTTTCACATTTATAATATTATTAGGATTAGTAGGATTTTATAACTTGAATCTCTATTAGGTAATTTTTGTTAGTTAAGAATTTTTTTCCGGTGCATTCTACTACCGTAAAATACACATCAAATGACACCAATTAAACATTTTGAACTTCGCCTTCTGAAAATTAAAACTGAAGATTTTTGTGATGCATCCCTGTGTTTCAGTCCATTTGGGCTGTCATCCACAGACTAACTGCATTAAGCATCGCTTGACCTTGTGTTTTATTCACCTTTGGCGGTACACACTCCTCTTACATAACAATGGTCCATAAATCTTTACTTATACAATTTGCAGCCACCACCGGAAGAGGAACGTAACGAGAACACCATTTACTACTGGGACCTCCTTCCCGTCATCAACGTAACTAGAGTCTGCAACCACTTGCTGTACTTGAAGCCTCGGGATGGTGGCATCGGTATCATGCACATTCTGCAACCAACAGCAACTGCGTCACATCCTATATTGCTCCTACTGTTTAATTTGGTGGTCTTCAATAACGCTCAACTGAGGAATATATCGCCTTATGAAGAGGAACTTTTTGCTAAGACTGATCAGGTATTTGAATTTTTTTTTTCCTATTTTTGCTCTTTTGATGGTATATACTCACTACTAACAATTCAAAAGCATTTTGAGAAAATGACTTCATGTTCAGAAGACCTTTGGTTTAATTGTATTTTGATCTGATACTTGTTAAATTAAATCAAATCAAAACGTTTATTCGCGTTCATGACGCACAACAAAAACGAATATATATAAAAGCACACAAAAATAAAAAAACAAAACAGAAATGAAATAGAAAAAAAGAAGCATATGGTAAAAGGAAAAGACGCGTCACATTCACGCTAAATGGCCCTCGCTCAGCATATGCAGCAACCCTATGCGAGACAGAGTCGCGGCGCTGGTTTTCAGCGATTAAATTCAGCATAGTGTGATAATAGCCTATCCATTCTAAAAATAATAATTATTCAAAAATTTTAATGATTTTTCTGTAGCTATGAAACTTTTAGTTTCTTTAAATAAAAAAATACTCTTGCTTACAGGTAAAAGCTCTGGAAGAAAAGAAGAATGCACTCCTGGAGATGTTGAATGAGCAAGCTAAGGAAAAGGGCAAACGCGCTGGACGCTTGGAAAAGGTACGAATTAAAAAAAAAAACATGATAAATGTGATATTTGGATGTTTGTTCCTGAAGGAAGTCCTGTCTTAGCTGTCACTGCTGTAATATAGCTTTTACCTCAGTATAACAAAATGCTAATTTTTATCCTGGTTCAAGAAGTACTTTCCTCAGGAAGTGTGACACTGCTTGCAGTAGCTAATAAAACTAAAAAGCTCAGTGTTTGTATGTCTGTTCAACTGTTTCTGAGTAATACAAAAGTTGGTATGGATTTTTTTACATAAACAAAAGAAATAGCATAATTTTTTTTCAATGCAAATGAAATAGTACATTCATTTTCAATTAGTATACAATAAGTTTTTAATTCCAGCTAGACCATGACATAAAGCAGTTTGACGAGGAACTGAAACAGGAGAAGGAGGTTCATGATGAAGAGAGGCAGGAGTTAGAGGCTATACTGAAGGAGACGCGTCAGACTGAAATGTTGTTGGAACAGAAGAAGACTCATAGAGATGCTCTTGTTGCTGAGGTGGCTAGGAGGAAGGCTTTGAGGTAAGAAGTTAATCTGGTAAATTTAAAAATAAGGTTATTTATTTATTTATTTATACTTCATGCACATTTCGTACAATGGCGGACTTAACGCCTTAGGCGTTTTCTCCCAGTCTATCTATAGGTGGTGGAGAAATAGCAGTGGTAGGTGCAAGGTTTTGATGATTGGTTTAAAAGTATACAATATATGGATAATAATACATAAACATAATATAAATACATACTTACACACATATTACAATTGCAAGGAGAGAAGATATATGGGTATCCATTTAATAAAAGTATAATTTTCGCGAAACTATTCGTCATAAGTTGGGCGAGTTATTGGGCAGAAAATCGTTTTCGTTTAATCGTGAGATATAGACCAGATGCACGATATGCTTGGAATTTGGTTGCGGACCGCCATTGGGTTTGCGAAATATATTGTATGCTGTATGCCTATGCAACTAAAACATTTTAGTGTTGGTCATGGCTATCACACTTTAATTTACACCCTGTATATTATGAGAAGACTTGCATCTGTTAGCGGTTTCTCCCGCGTCTTGTTAACTACTTCGCGCAACTAGATAAAAAGGAGTAGCCTTCCTTGACAAATGGCTTACCTGGAACAAGAAATATATTTTTTTAAATCGGACCATTAGTTCCTGAAATTACCTCGTTCTAGGAAAAAAAAAACTCTTCAGCTTTAAGTATTATTATATGTATAAATCTCTTTCAGGGTGTACGACGCAGATGACATAAAAGCCCAAGCAGAACAAGCGACACAGAATCTTCAAGAGTTAGAAGAGAAGTTAGACTCCTTACAGACAATACTGATGCAGAAAGAGAACAGTCTGAAAAACTTGCAGACTATAAAGCCTAACTTGGATACTGCTAACAATCTGCTGCATGAGATTATGAAGCTGTCTGATAGTTTGAAGTAAGTTTAAATTTTATTCTAGTTACTTACATTTTTAGCGGCCGTTCCCATTATACAATCTTTCTTTCCTTGCTGGGCAACTTACGGCTTACTTTCTCTAGTAAGCAAATCATAGATACAATCGAGTTTCTACATAGAAACTAATCATCTTCCGAGCCTTTTTTCCCAACTATGTTGGGGTCGGCTTCCAGTCTAACCGGATTCAGCTGAGTACCAGTGCTTTACAAGAAGCGACTGCCTATCTGACCTCCTCAATTTTTGAACCAGTTTAGATAATACCGACGCATTTAGCAGTATATTGCGGGTGATTACTAAATAAGAATTTTACATTTACAGCTAATATCTAACACGTATTTCTATAACTGATTAAAATTGATGACTTTTAATTTCCCTTCTAACAACGGTCTTTATAGTGACTGCTACTTCAAGACGGCCGTAACGTTCCTCTAATGTTTCTATTGCAAATATGTTATTTCATAAATTTTTATGTCGTCAGAAGTCATCTGCTCCCTTTATCCGAATTTTATTAGAGTTCGGCGGTGCATGTATTCTTATAATGTTAGGAAAAATATGTAGCTTTAATTCCGCGAGAACAATAAATCGAGGCTCGGACGTTTTACTACTTTTATGGTCGCTGCACGGCGCGGGCGCGGCGCGACGGGACGGGACGGCGACGCGACGCTGAGCAGTTGTAATGTACTAGATATTACGGACGACATCACACAGAGCCGTCCCGCTCGGCGCGACGCGACGCGACGATCTAGTACATTGCGTCGCGTCGCCGTCCCGTCCCGCCGCGTCGCGCCCGCTGTGTGCAGAGAGCATTAGGCATATGCACATGTAGCGAGGGTGTCATGCAAATGCACATGAGTAAAAGAGAAGAAGAAACTTCCATACTCTTTTCTTCTACTACTTTCATCTCAAAGTGATATTTTTAGTAATATCTTGTACATGAAATATATCCTTTTTAACCGACTTCTCAAAAAGGAGGAGTTTCTCAATTCGGCCGGTATGGTGGCAAAATTAACTTAGTAACATCCATTAGACACCGACTTCTAGGCCGATGCACCTAAAATTAGTTTTTTTTGCTTATTAGTGTTTTTGGAAGTTGGTTTAATTTTTTAACACACTTATATAAGCTTCACTTGTTTATAAAAAAATCTTATAAAAACTTGTACTATGTTTATAAAAAAATCTTGGAATCTTAATTTGACTCACTTCCTATGAATTCTGATAACAATACATGACTCGCTAAGAGAAGTTTTTTAAACTATTTCTTTTTTTCATCCAGAGACCTGGAATCAGGTGATCTAGACGCAGACAGCATGGAAGGCGAGCTAGACGTCCTACGTACTGAGCTGGGTGAGCTGCAGGCTCAGCTGTGCGAGCTGCAGACAGTACGCGATGAGGATGCAGTCAAGCGACAACTGGCAGCTCAGACTAGGCAGCAGGAACGGACTGTGGCACAAAGGTTTGTTTTATTACACTTACCCTCATCATCCTCCGAGCCTTTTCCCAAACTATGTTGGGGTCGGCTTCCAGTCTAACCGGATTCAGCTGAGTACCAGTGCTTTACAAGAAGCGACTGCCTATCTGACCTCCTCAACCCAGTTACCCGGGCAACCCGATACCCCTTAGTTAGACTGGTGTCAGACTTACTGGCTTCTGACTACCCGTAACGACTGCCAAGGATGTTCAATGACAGCCGGGACCTACAGTTTAACGTGCCATCCGAAACACAGTCAATGGTGTCTAAGATATACTTAGAAAGTACATACAAACTTAGAAAAGTTGCATTGGTACTTGCCTGACCTGGAATCGAACCCGCGCCCTCATACTCGAGAGGTTGGTTCTTTGCCCACTAGGCCACCACGACTTTTAATTTATTTTACTTACCTATTATACCTATATATTACCTATTACCTATATATATTTTACTTACTTATTACACTTACCCTGTGGGACAGTAATTTATGTAGCATAGGATACATCAGAAATGAATTATGATCGGATTTTTAAATCTTCTAAGACCTGAGCTATCGTCAGGATAATCAGAAAAACTTAATGTCAACATCGTTCATCTCACCTGCTGGCTCTGGTTATCATGATTGATGTTGCAAGCGTTGCAACCTATATCTCGGGCCACAGTGTCTTTCGATTTAGTCTCATTGATTTTTATACAGTAAATTAACTGTGGTACTCAAAATGGATAGATACCCTTACCTAAGAAATAAGTCTGGTTTACCTAGTAGGTAAGTACATAGTTAAAAAATATATCCAAGTATTTATTGAGATAAAAAGGTGATAAATGGCTGATAAAAAGGTGAAGGAAAACATCTTGAGGAAACCTGGACTATATATATAGTCTGAAATCACCAACCCGCATTGAGCAAGCGTGGTGATTAATGCTCAATCCTTCTCCGTGTGAGAGGAGGCCTGTGCCCAGCAGTGGGACGATAAAAATGCTGTAACAGTAACAGTATTTATTTAGATAAGATTGGTTTGCAACTTTATCGCTGGTTTGCAACTTCACACTACCACTATTTTCAAAAGATATTACCAATATTTTCAAGTAATTAGTAATTTTAAAAGTATTTATAAACCATTTATTTAATTGAACAGTGCACTAAGAGAGGCAGAGGAACAAGACAAGAAAATGCGCGAGCGATCCAAGAAGGCGCTACAACGTATCGAAGAGATCAAGGAACTCACTACGCAGTATGAAGCTCAGAAAGTCGCCGGTTTCGAACAACTTGCCAATATCAAGAACAACTTCTGTCATGAGGTATGCAGAAGTTGGTTTTTAATTATCAGATTATGTTTTTTTAATCTTGTCAAATAGGAAAGTAGCTTGTTTCACCCGCGTTTTAAGGAAAGTACCTACCGCATGTGGATAAAAGACCTATAATATTCTGGTGCGCAAACTTTCAAGTTTCAAAAAAATCTATTTATCCGTTTGGGCGTGAAGAAGTAACAAACGCACAACAATAATATAAATGATTTACAAAAATAAACATTATTTTCAGTTGAAAACAATGGATGAACTGCTGCTGAAGAAAGTAATGGAAGCCGAGAAAAAACTTGAGGAGAAACTCCGAAATCGACATGTTTGAATTCCTGTGTCCATAGAAACTTCTAGAAATAAGGTTTTTTTTCTTAAATTTAGTTTACTACATATATATTGTATTTACCTACTTAGTTTCATCTACTTTATGCGATAAGAAATAAAACATTTAAGTGTAAAAAAATGTATTTATTTTAATGTATAATAATCGGTTTTATAATGTCCGTGAAAATAATATTTTCACTGAACATAATATGTATTATGTATTCTTTACAGTCAGTTTTAATTGGTATGAACTATTAAATGCAGTTATTAAAGTAGTTAATAATACACAAAATAGTAACTTATACTAGAAGAGAGATTATAATAGTGAGAAAAATTCTCTCTTTTGACTTAAAAAAAAGTTGAAGTTTTAAGTCGACTAGTTTACTCAAATCGTCAATTTCGATGTACTTTTCCTTCAATATGTACTTTGAAATCTAGCGTTAACTACTACAAGGCCCAGTTTCTCTGATTACCGATAAAGTCTCAGTTAGTTATCTGATAGTTAATGCTAACTGCCAGATAAAGGCGGCTTGCAGTTTCTGTCAGATATTGCTATCTGAGACCCTTGATAGTTTATCAGTCAGGTAAGTTACTTATAGCCTAACAGAGACTTTAACAGTAGCGGGTAAAACTGGTCATAAAACTTATAAACTTAATACAATATCTTTGGTATATTATAATACAAGTTTAGCAGTTGCTAAGGTCAGGCAGAGTCTTGCCCTTGCAGTGGTTCTTCCATCCGTACCACGCCTCAAACTTGTGGCGTTTGTAGATCTTCTTGGCGCAAGTCGACGCCTTGGTAATGTCGTCTAAGAGCATTTCTGAAAGGAAATAATTTATGGTTATTATTTTATAGTTGGGGTGTTTGTTCTGCTCTTCCCGATGACAATATGTAATTTAAACCCTGAAAACCGGGCCGATTTACAACAGACTTTAGCGGGGACATCAGACAGACTCTATAAAAATTACATATGGTATTTGGGATTAGCATAGTGTTCAGATTATACGGTATTTGAATATCTTTGGCAGAAAGGAGACAGAACTTTGACATCAGTTTTATCAAGGGGCATCCTGCATCGGGACGGTCAAGGTCACTGGATTAAGAAGGTCAGATAGGCAGTCGCGCTAAAACACTGGAATAGCTGCGTCAGATTGCAAGCTGATCCCAACACAGTTGGAAAAAGGCTTGACCATGATGAGTGGTTGAAAAATCAACCATAAAGTCTTAAAATCAAGACATAATTTCATATATTTTACTCACCAGCACAAGTGACATTGCAGTCCTTTCCAGGAGTACTGGTGTTGCTACACCAGTACTTGTCGTTGATCTGGTACAGGCCGTAGTCTCGGGAACCGTTCTTGTTCACTCTGCCCACTTTGTCTGTCTTCCTGCCGCTCTCGTTTTCTATCAGACATACCCCTGGAGAAGATAGGAAGTTCAGTTTTGGGTTCATAAGAATTAAACATATATTGCAGATTTTCCTAAAAATTATTTTGTAAAATGCACATATCATTTTATGTACACAAATATGTAATTGTAAATGTGTAATTGGTGAAGGAACATAAAAGTAGAGGTACTTAGGAAGACCAGCACCAATAGATTAAAATTTTCAGACTATGGGTTGTTTGTGAGTTTTTTAAAGCCCACGAAGCGATTACGATTCGAACCCGAGATTTCACAGGAGTTGAGCTTGCAATCCACTAGACAAACGGGGCATTTTATATTACAGGTCTTAATATTTTTATAGCATTAAAATTTCATTATTTACTAATTATATTTACGCAGCAACCAAAAACAAAAAAGCAAAACAAACAAAACAGATATACTCACAATCCCTCATCTTATCCTCCGGGAACCCTTGCCTCCTCAACTCATGTACCAGCTCGCATCTCGTCGCAAAATATTTCGCATCGCAATGCAACACGACCGTCGCAAGCGCAACCACGAACAAAGTTAGCTTCTGCATGTTTCCTAGTTCACACAACTTGTTCGTATGAACACTGGATTGTGAATGAGGAAGATCCAGCCCGCTGTATTTATATAAGACTAATTTGTGCGTGTGTGTGTATGTTAATAGTCTGGGAACAGGGGATTCCTCTTTATCAGTATAAAAACATATGGGGTCATCAAGTTGGTTGTTGCAAAGTCGTTTTGTAAATATTGTAGCCGAGGTATTGAGAAGATGAGATAAATGCTACAAAAAATATTGTAGTTGATTTGTAGGTAGGGAGTTTTTTGAGTTTCTATAACTAAGTTGGGAAAAGGGAGATCCATCAGTCACTTTTTTTGCGTCAAATTGTCTTTATGGCAAGGCAGATTAAGGATATTCTTATTAAAAATGCTTGTTATAGTGTTAATGATTATTTCACAGATACACGCAGATGGCAGATCTGAATTGGACAAAAAGGGTTTTTTATTTTATTTGTGATTATAATTTGAAACAATGTTGAATTGTGTAAGTTGTAATTTAATTATAATTAAATTGTAATAGATAGCTGTGTCAAAAAGTCGTGGTGGCCTAGTGGGCAAAGAACCAACCTCTCGAGTATGTGGGCGTGGGTTCGATTCCAGGTCAGGCAAGTACCAATGCAACTTTTCTAAGTTTGTATGTACTTTATAAGTATATCTTGGACACCAATGGCTGATAAAAAGGTGAAGGAAAACATCTTGAGAAAACCTGGACTATAAAGTCTGAAATCACCAACCCGCATTGAGCAAGCGTGGTGATTAATGCTCAATCCTTCTCCTTGTGAGAGGAGGCCTGAGCCCAGCAGTGGGACGATAAAAAGGCAGTAACAGTAACAGACAGCTGTGTTGCTGGGAAGTTTGTTCTTCACCACTTCTTCTTTCCAGCCATAACACTAGGAAGTGGTGAAAGGGGGGCGTTTTGGGGGTGCCGTCCCTTTGTAAATTTGACGTGAAAAAATGCTAAAAACTAGCCTAGTTTCAATAAACGTTTTTGACTTTGACTTTAGAAAGATAAATGTCGCTGCATACAAAACATCATCAAAAAATCTGGATTTAACAGCTTGATGATATTGTTATCTTGCATTATTGACATGTTTAATATTAATACTTATTGCGAGATAACAATAAGCAATGATAATATTGCCACATTGTAAATCAGTAACATAGTAGGACCTACATGAAACTATTTACATTTCTTCTGGAGTCATCAAACGATAACACTGGATTGATTAATCACAATTAATCGTATTGCAATTATTTGCAACACAAACGCAGCTTGGTGTAGTAATTCTGAATGACCTATATTTATCACCACCACCGTAGATAGGCACTTACCTGCTTTGGAAATTCTTTCAGTTTTACCTAATAAGTATTACAATCAAAAACCTCCTGCTCTAATCCCAATTTTATTTAGGGTTGGCGAATGTCTTCGTCTTCCATAGTTTTCTATCAGGGGCCCGATTCTCCTAAGTTAATAATGTCAAAATCGAATAGAAATCGAATCGCAATATGATCGCAATAGCAGTTTTAACCATATCGGGCATTCTGCTACTTATATAAGACCAATCGTATTCCAACGACATTCGATTGGTTTGCGATTGGTCTGCTATTTTGGTGATTTTGGTCTATACGGTAGTGTGCTCTACAATCATATTGCAATAGTTAATCATTTGCAGAAAAAATGATTCATTATTGAATGACAGAAAAGGATAAAAACGTTTATTTCAAAGAAAAAATAGCGGAATGCCACATACGTTTCAATCGTAATCGAGTCGGGATTGGATCGCAGTCGAACGTGAATCGTATGTTGCTTAAGTAAAATTAGGAGAATCGGGCCCCTGTCTTCTCTCAAGTAACCGTCCATTTTCAGCCGTATCATATTCCACGCAATCTTATTCATTGTTTTTTTTTGCTAATTTTCTTCTTTACTATACATTCACGTTCATGCTCCAAATCTTCCTGACAACATGATTCTCATTCCTCCACTTGACGTGTCTTCTTTTTACATTTTTTTTTTAAATAATGAAGCATTTCACGAACAGTAACTGACATAAGCAATAATTCATAACTCATAAATCGTAATGACGTGTTTTTGAGAGACTTTCGTTAGGCAGTCGGGTTACCTAAGGGCCTGGTTCAGAAATTGGACATCGTTGATACGGCACGCATTTTGAGGTACTTTTGTAACCACAGGTAGGACCCTCTTACCATTAGGTACCTACCTGCGGTTTTTACATAAATAGAAATGTCTTGAAATTATTTTCTTATTAAATCGAATTACCTTAAGATTATGGTGTGGTCTACAAATAAAGTAGGTACTTGGGTATATAAAAACAAATAACATGATACTAACCACAGTATACCTACCTAAATAAAATTGCCTAGATATGTTTATTTTATTAATACAAATATTACTGCAACATTAAATTGTGGTTAAACTCCGATATCAGTGGTGTTGTTACAATTTTGTTAGTGTTTACAGTAAAAGACAACTTAGTTAGGAACCAAATACCAATAGTACCTAAGCTTTACTGAAAAGTATAAAAATTGAGCTGATTCTAGTCGTTTCTTTAAAATTAAATATACCTGTCCCTTTTCGTAAATTGGTAAAATGAAAAAAAAAAATGCACATAAAATCATAGTTATTTAGATCTTTTTTCTCGTCCTCATTTTTTCTTGGACAGCCTATCAATTAAACCTATCAACTTGTTTCATATCACAGGATAAATATACCCGAAAGGTAACATTTAGTACCTGCGTTATCATCGACCAGTAGCTAATAGAATAAATGAAGATATAAACTCGTTTGTGCTAGTTTGTAAGGCTATCGACATATTTAAGGCAGTCAAGTACTTCCACTCAGGTTTATTATACTTAAGTATACCAATCGAGTTTCAAGTTGCGAATAAAACGTGATCATGAGATTAACAAGCCTAGTTTGTCTGTACGGGGAGTTCCCTCGGCCGACTAACGGCAATTTCAGACTAGCGTTATAAGTGCGCTATATCTTGCGTTTCAAACAAAATGCTTGACTAGTATGCTTGACTATTCGGACGATTTTCCTACATGCTACATGCTAATTAGCTATAGCCTATAATATACTGTGATTTATAGAGGCTAGCTGGGAAGATGAAATCAAAAGAACAGCTGGCCCACTCTGGATGCAGGTTGCACAAGATAGAGACAAGTGGAGCGCCTTGGAGGAGGCCTTTACCCGTCAGGGGGTTCCTGTAGAGTAAACGAACTAAATAAGCTACAATATAATATAGATAAATAGATACTAACAATTCTATCACATCAATGGATTTTCCACTCGATTTTTAAGCGCGACATAGTCCGACCGACAAAAATCTTATCGCGCGGTTTCACGTGTTATTGTTTGAACCGCTGGTTGTTAATTGTTTGCTGACGGAAAATTCGCAAGTACCTATAGATGTTGGTGCAGCAAAAGAGATCCCTATACGCACTTTACACGATAATCCTAAAATGAGCTTGAACGCGCATTAAAAACGCTAATCTAAAACCGGTTTAAAGTGCGACAAAAACAATGAAAGTAAATACGACACGTCTGCGGTCTGTCGATTAGTCATGCGACCAAAAGTCTTTTGTTGTTGAATTATTTATTCAAGAAATATTAGTAAGTGTTTTCCTGCAAGTGACGCAGTGTCTGTGTCTAATTTGTTGGTACAGGTGAGATCATAGATCAAATCAAGTGCTGTTTTGGTAAAGTTTTATTTCCGTCATGGTCTTCGCCTAAGTGTCATCCCTGTCCCTTAGAAAGTACCTACTTACTCCGCGTCTGTTTCGATAAATGGGCTATCTAAGACGAAAATATTTTTAAAATCAGTCCAATAGTTCCAGAGATTACCGCTAACTTTTTTAAACTGACTGCAAATTGACTGCGTTGTAATTTTTTTTGTTTGACCAATTAATGGTATGGAGATATCTTAAACACTAGGTTAGGAGGTAGATACCTACGTTAGGTAGTTCCCTCAATCCTCAGGAGTCAATAAAACCACAAAAACCAGCCAGACTTTCTTACCACAATGTTTACATTATGCCTAGTATAAATACACTAGCTTCTGCCAGCGGTTTCACCCGCATCCCGTGGGAACTACTTCCCGTACCGGGATAAAAAGTAGCCTATAACCTTCGTCGATAAATGGGCTATCTAACACTGAAAGAAATTTTCAAATCGGACCAGTAGTTCCTGAGATTAGCGCGTTCAAACAAACAAACAAACTCTTCAGCTTTATAATATTAGTATAGATACTGTTAGGTCAACAGCATTGTCTAGTGATGTGTAGGTGTACCTAAGTGTGTATTGGCACGCTCCGAGGAATCCCCTTTGAACACAACAAGTCATTGGTCCAATGGAGATATTTTGGACTCTTACTAAGGATATAGGAGATTGGTATTAGGTAGTTCCCTCAGGAGTCAATATAACCACAAAAACCAACCAGACTTTTCTTACCACAATGTTTACATTATGCCTAACAGTATCTGTTCAGTTAACAACAGTGTCTATGTGTAGGTGTGCGTATGTATGTGTGGGTGGCACGCTCCAAGGAATCCCCTTTGAACATAACAAGTCATTTGCAGAAATTAATCAATGACGTAATTGCGACATTGAAGAGTATACACACTATTATAGATGTTGAGAAAAAATTTTTAGTAAGAAACCGTTTGTCTAAAAAAGTTTGGAATTCTGAAAAAAAAACACAAAGAACATGCAAAACCCGTTATAATACAATAATTAGACCTATATAATCAAATGTCTAATTTTGAAAATTCTATGTCAACCTGTTTGTTTGGTTGTAATGGATAAACTCAAAAACTACTGGACCGGTTTTAAATATTCTTTCACCATTAGAAGGCTATATTATCTGCGAGTAACATAGGCTATATTTTATCCCGGTGCAGGCAGTAGCTCCCACGGGACGCGGGTGAAACCGCGGGAAAACGGCTAGTATTTAATAAAACGGAAATGCATACAAGCCAAGTACAAACTCCCTTCTTTGTAGTTGGTTAACCTAAGGCTGGCTAACTCCCAAGCAACACGTAGCTGTTGACTTGAATGTCTAGTGCAAAGTTTTGAGAACCCTTGTAGTTTTGTTATTTGTGGCTGAGAGCGGTTTTCTTCGTAAACTACACTTGGTAACCAAGAATCTAGGTCATATAGATAAGACTTTAAATATAGTTCGGATACGGATCTTCTTCTGCCGAGCTTCCAACTATGTTGGGTGGGGTCCAGTCTTTACCGTATGCTACTGAGAACCAGTGTTTACAGGAAGCGATTATCTGTCTGACATAAACAATCCAAACCCGGGCAACCCGATACTCCTTGGTATGTCAGACTTTCTGGCTTCTGACTACCCGTAGCGACTGCCAAAGATGTTCAAATGACAGTTGGGATAGGCTTGCCAACATTTCATCAGCGAAATATAGTATTTTCCAAAATAAGGGTATACAAAATATAGTACATTAAAAAAATATACAGTACTTCATGGAAAAAGCCGTTAAAAGTTACTGTAAAGGCGCATTTTTTTTTTGTGAAGGATTCGCTTGTTAGATTTCGTTGGAAAAATATAGTATTTTTGCGTACTATATATTCTTTAAACAGTATAGTATAGTACCCAGAGCCGAAATATAGTACAATACTATATATTATAGTACGGTTGGCAACCCTAGCTGGGACCCACTAGTTTATCGTGCCTTCCGAAAAACGTGTCAAGTGTACATGGATCTTAAGGATAATTTCGTTGACAAAAATAAAATAAAATCACGTCAATTCTTCTATCTATCTTTAGTTGAATTTCTACTCATTTTGCAATAGCATCATTTATTGGAGATACAGTCAAAAATATTGATAATTCGTAATATAACAATGAATCGTATATCGTGTTTGTTTGTTTTGATCATTTGTCTGTATTGTGAAGCTAAACATTTTGCAACGAGATGTGATTTAGTTCATGAACTAAGGAAGCAAGATTTTCCTGAAGATAAAATGGCGGACTGTAAGTATTTTTAATTTGTAAACTATAACTCATAGGTGATAAAGCAGATAGTAATGTCTATAATATTGTTATCCATATCTATACTAATATTATAAAGCTGAAGAGTTTGTTTGTTTGTTTGTTTGTTTGAACGCGCTAATCTCAGGAACTACTCGTCCGATTTGAAAATTTCTTTCAGTGTTAGATAGCCCATTTATCGAGGAAGGCTATAGGCCACTTTTTATCCGGGTTCGTGCAGAGGTTCCCACGGGATGCGGGTGAAACCGCTGGCAGAAGCTAGTATTATTATACAGGAGTTATTTCATAGGAATAACTACGGTAGCCATAGTAATGGACCGTCCTTTTTTTCAAAATATAAATGTCTAAAAAAAGAATGTTCCTGTGTTTGTTAAGATTTTTATTATTTACTAGCTTCTGCCAGCGACTTCGTCCGCGTTAGATTCGGACTTTGTGCAAAGAGAGGAAGAAATAATAATCACCAGCCTATGCAATTATCTAAATCTATGCGTACCTAGCCTATTACTACTTATCTTCAACCACACGCGACGGAAGCTTAAAAAATGGAGTAACTTCTCCCGATTTCCCAACATTTCCCATCACTGCTCTGCTCCTATTGATCGTAGCGTGATGAAAAGTATCCTATAACCTGCCCAGGAGTATGAAGAATATTTGTGCCAAGTTTCATTAAAATCCGTCGAGTAGTTTTTGTTTCCATAACGAACATACAGACAGACAGATAGACAGACAGACAGACAGAAAGACAGACAGACAGACAGACAAAAATTTTACTGATTGCATTTTTGGCATCAGTATCGATCACTAATCACCCCCTGATAGATATTTTGGTAATATATTTAATGTACAGAATTGACCTCTCTACAGATTTATTATAAGTATAGATCAGAAGTTAATTACTTATGTTTGTTACCTACACGAACAGATAAACCAGACCCTGACCTCTTGAAATTGCATTACAATTACACGATAATGTGTTATTTTAGTAATGTAGGTATTCAGTATAGTTTACATAGTTACCAAATTATAGGTACAATAACATGAAGCCATAAGGAATTATAATAAGTTTTTTTTTAATACAAATGAAATGTCCCTTTTCCAAAAAACATTAGCTACCTACTCTTGTTGGGTCAACAAAACAAACAAACTACGTATGTTCAAACGAGATTTTAAAAATCTCAAATCAATCAAATCACAAATGTGAACATTTTTTTCAGGGGTATGTCTAATACACAGTGAGAGCGCTCGCCACACAGACATCGTGGGCAAACCGAACAGGAATGGTTCAAGAGACCATGGATTATTCCAGATTAATGACAATCTATGGTGCAGTAATACTACAGTCCCTGGGAAAGACTGCCATGTTACTTGTGCTGGTAAGAAATTAAAAAATATATAATAATATACTCTCGAAAAAATTAGCTCATATCATTCATACACTTATTATAGGTAAATTATTGGGTTAATACGGAAGTAGTTTTTTTTTTGGGGGACAAAATGGTCTACCTACTATGTTTATAGTAAAACGTGCCATACCTGCCTATTTAAAAAAAAATGCACGAATCATATGTAAGTACAATATTGTTTTAAAATATTTCTACAGAATGAATCCCGATGAGATTAAAAAACTGCCTCTCCATAAGTTTAACAAAACATTACAAAAATTCTAATTAAGAAATGTTTCTACACCATTGATGAGTTCTTAAATGACTAATTTAGATATTTAATTCTAGTTTTAAGTGTAAAAATTTCTTATTTTAATTCTAGTACGTAGTCTAAACCATATTTGTACGTCTCACCATAGACAGAACATAGCGCACTATTTTAATTTTAAGATCTACATTTTATTTTTACCTATGTTTTACAAATAATAAATACTTTGTTTGTTGAAATAATTTCGGAGCCGATGAGAGATGGTTTTGCCGCCCCCTTCCTAATTCGACAACCCTCGCTGTTGATTAGTTTTGCAAAGTCATTTGTAATTAGCTGCTTCGTTAATTATAATCGTCGTAGCACATGAGGTTCTGACGCTCAACCACTAGGTAGTCCTCAACCTCTGAAATTGTTCAGAAATTCATGGTGACATTTTGATCCTTAACATTTTCTTAATAAGACCTAAATGATTTGTGTTGTCTATAAGTACCTACTTCCTAATATTATAAAATTGAAAAGTTTATATGGCGTTAATCTCAGTAACTTTAACAGTCTGGTTTGGAAAAATAATTATAGCTAGCCCATTTATCGAGAAAGGCTTTTAAAGGCTTTTAAGGCGACTTTTTATTAAGTAGTTTAGTCGCCAATTTAATTAGAAATAATAAAGAATACTGATTACATTATTGTTTGTCTCCAGAAATCGTAACGGATGATATCACGAAAGCATCAGTTTGCGCGAAGAAAATCTTCAGGCGCCAAGGATTCCTCGCGTGGCACGGGTGGGCCAAACGTTGCCAGGGAACGTTACCTGATATAAGCAGGTGTTAAGACTTCAATAATATATTATATTAAATAACTAGCCGTTTTCCCGCGGTTTCACCCGCGTCCCGTAGGAGCTACTGCCCGCACCGGGATAAAATATAGCCTATGTTACTCGCAGATAATATAGCTTTCTGATGGTGAAAGAATATTTAAAATCGGTCCAGTAGTTTTTGAGTTTATCCATTACAACCAAACAAACACACAAAGTTTTCCTCTTTATAATATTAGTATACCTAGATGATTACATTTCGTTACAGATGATTTACTTAATATATACCTACTTATGTATTTAATTGATTGACAACAAAAAAGATCAGGGCCCCATTCTGCTAATGTAATAAATGTGACAATTGGATAGCAATCTAATCGCAATAGCAGTTTTATGTGCTACCAAAATAAGACCAATCGAATTCCAATGACATTTGATTGGTGTGCGATTGGTCCGCCATTTAGTCTACAGGGTAGTCTGTTCTACAATCGTATTGCAATGGTAAATCATTTGTAGACAATATGATTCATTATTTAAGCACAGAAAAGGATAAAACGATTATTTTAAAGAAAAAATAGCGGAATGCCACATACGCTTCAATCGTAATTGAGTCGTGATTGGATCTCAGTCGGATGTGAATCGTATGTCGCTTAAGTAAAATTTGTAGAATCGCGCCCCTAAACATTTTTAAACGTATTCGATTCATGACTTCAGTTATTAGATTTATTGATTTTGGCTTGTTATGAAAATAAAGCTGCAATATAAGTATCAACTGGTGGTAACTGGTGGTAACTGGTGTATGAATAATAAGTGACAAATTCTTTTCTGTTGCTATCTACAACAGCACACGTCAATATGTGGTTTTAATAAAATAGGAGCTCTTTTCTTCTTTTAGGTTTTTGGTGACTAATCTTTGATGTTAAAGTAGTTCGTAACTATTTAATTACCAACCGTTACGCTACGAAGTCAAGTTATTTGCTAGACATTTAAGAACACTTAAGCTAAGACGCCGCCAGGCTTACCAGTGAGTAGGGACAGTATATTAAACTATTAATTCAACTAAATGGATGGCATTGTCGACCCGATACGCTACAGAGAACCGAGAACACACAGAAGGGATTCTCCATAAAGTAATTACTTAATTATTCAAAATCTATTCCAAAACCATGTCGTTTTAGTTTTAGTTACTTGGAGGAAAATAATTGGTTTGACGTTAAACTTAGTTCTAGAGGTAGTTATTGAACATCTAGGAATTTGAATTGAAGTAATATAATTACTATCGTATCTAATTGGCCTTACGGTCTAACTGTACGACTATAGAGCTAGAAAAAGGAAAAACTTATGAATTTTCCAATAACCGAAGACAAAAAGAGCATCTATCTTCAATACGACTAAACGGCAACGCAAGGATTGATAAAAGTGAGGAATAAAGACAATTGCCAACTGCCAGCAATCAAAATTAAAAAAGGAATGAAATTAAAATGGCGGTCGCAGAGCCGCGCATGCGCGTGCCATCGACTGGCTCGGCCGCGGCACAGCACAGGCACTGCTAAGCGGCAGTTCGCCGTTCGCATTGCGTTGTGATGTCCGCGCTCGAATGGGAGGCGCGGGATGGGCGCGCGGCGAAGCGCGCGTAGCTGATGACTCCGACTTCGAAGCACTCAAGAAACTCCTCGCCTCCGAAGTAGGCTGGACCCTGGAGTACGAGAAAGAAGGCGTCAAAGTGTGGGCCGAGGATGCGGCTCACGGCGCGCTTAGAACTGTCAAGGTGTGTTGTTGTATTCCTCATTTGAAAACAAATAGTAAATTGCTGTTTCTATGGGTACTGTAGCATCAAAGCTGTATAAACATCGATTAAAGTAATTGCTAGTCGTTTTGAGGCAGTTGACTCCTTTTGTAATTTAGGAAAGTTAGTTTCGTAGGTACCTATCTCAAATTATAACCTAGGGCGGCAATTAAGGACGAAACATTAATAACTAGGTAAGTACCTACACCTGGCCCCGGGTGTCCGCAGCTACGTTCACAACTTTTTACTTGACACCACTTGGATATTCTGACAAGTTCTAGACATTTCTTTTGCAGGTTTATTATCATAATCAGAAAAGTTTTGAAAACGGTTTCGGCAGTCGTTCATTTTAGCAAATATTTAAAGTTGTTTGCGAATTTTAAGTACAGCTTTAAATAATTTATGAAAATTGTGTCTTCCATTTGTAATTTGGACACCTAGCTATGGAGATGGTTTTCAGAAATACGTACGATGTTGGCGGCAAATCGCTCTAACAGGCTGAGTCTGGCTGATTTTATCTTAATACGGCATTGTGAATGCTGGAACATATCACCACCATATCACCTAAGTAATTCATCTATTTGTACTTACGTGTCAGGCTATGAATTGATTTCCACAGCCGCAAAAAGATAAGCGTTCAAGGACACTTTCTCTAGCATTATTCTATTTGATACTGTATTTTCTTTCCTAAACGAAAATTCCCTCTTTTTATCTCCATCTTTATAGTATTCGAGTTTTCTTCATAATAGACCATTAACAAGTTATCAATACTTTTACCTTTTTGCTTTGCCGTCATAATCAGTTCGTCTATTACTTCATTTTAAAATTCGATTTTTGAAGCTCTGTTTGACCCATTCTTTATTGTGTTAGAAATTACAGCCGTGCTTTGTTTTATTGCCAATCTAATATGGCTACCAATGTTAACGTTCCGTCTAAAATAGTCCTTCAGTTGTTTCGTTTACTCGAGTAGTTTGTTTAGGTCCAATTTAGTAGTTACGACTGGGCCTAATTCGTTTATGTTGGGTTTAGGGACTGTGTTTTGCATTTTTAGGGTTCGTTTTTGGAAATAGTGTTTAGGTATCTGGTTATTCTGTTCCATTTTTGGCAGAGTTCTCATTAGATGAAATCTCCAAACTGTAGTTTATCCTAATTCCTCTAACCTAATATTTTACAATAGAAATGATCTATTTAAAAGAGGAAATTCCAGCTGAATAAAAATCAGCTCTGATTCACTGAAGGCCGTTTCACAAAACATGCCGTGACATTTCTCCCTAGAGTGCAACAGATAACGTGATATTTTCATGGAAATTAGATAAGAGCTTGTAATACCATGATGCGGTATATTAAGAGTTGTATGACGCACCTATTTTAATAGATAAACATTTTTATTAGTGGCAACTTTACAGCACTTTGTGACGTCATATGTGCCGGTTTTTATCTATGCGATATTATCGTGTCACCACCATTGTCTATTAGCCTGCTTTCTTTTTTAAAGGCAATTTAGGATGGCAAAATACGCGGTATAGTGAGTACATGGGCGAATTGAAGCTGCAATTAATTGAAATCTTCAAATGTGGAACATATTACACTATTTAATCCTACCTAAATTCCTTTTGGAGCCGTTCTCATAATAATAATGGCGTCCACTGCCGATTTCGGCCACGGCGGCTGTTCTCATTTAAGGAGATCAGCCAGCTGCGCCGGACATATTATAGTGCACGAGCATTTGCGCAGACACAGGTGCACTCCCTATTCCTTCACTCTCATAACCCGATGGGACGGCAATCCGACACGACCGGAAAGAGATCAGGCGCAGGACCGACATTTACGTGCTCTCCGATGCACGGGTTAATCAATCACCAACTTCCAGACTACGGGCTCCTTTGTGAAAGTTTATGAAAACCCACAAAGTGATTTCGGCCCGACCCGGGAATCAAACCCGAGACCTCGAGCACAGCAGCCGCGCTTGCGACCACTAGACCAACGAGCCGTTCTTATGCTACTGTTCTGAAAGTTCAAAAAGCTTTGGGTAGATAATATCTTCGTCAGCGATATTAACTCACATCCTGTCACTCATAGAAATCACTATCATCATATTCCTTTTACCTCTGAATAAACACCCCATCAGTGTCTTTTCCAGTCTTTGTATTAGGGGTTTTTTTTCACAGTAAATCGTCGATAGATTTCTTCTCAGTTTTATTAATTTCATCAAGAAAATCAGTACTTACTAAACTCCTTTATGCTTCCTCATAAACCGAGTTTCGTGGTTGTCTACTGTGGCATGTCGTATCGTAAGTTTACTCCCCGGTTTATAGTTTATGGCCACAATGTCAACTTTAGCGGCCTCTTCAGAAAACCGCTTATTGTTTGCTTATCTATCCTTGTTCACATCGATATATAGTTCGAATATAGATATTATATTAAGATTATAAAGCTGAAGAGTTTGATTAGCGCGTTAAACGCGCGCTTTTAGAAACACGGGTCTGATTTGAAAAAATCTTTCGGTATTAGATATCGCCTTTTTTGAGGGTGCGTGAAGTAGTTCCTTCGGGAAGCGCTTGAAACCGCAAGCAGAAGCTAGTATTATAATAAATCAGGAAGTGATTGTGTTTGTCTGTAAGGCTTGTACGTGAAATTGATAGGTCGATGCGGACCTACCACTGCACACTGTGATGTTTGAAATTTAGATAGGTTAGACTCTGGGAAGAACTTTTTTTTAATCGACTGGCTATGTACTAGTGGAGTTTTACCTATATTGAATAGCTATCTTTAAAACAAGCTTCACAAAATCAATATACTTTTGCTAACTCAGTACCACCTGTGACTTCCCCAAAATACGGCACGTAGGTAGATTATTGATTACAGCCGTATTTTTTATTTATTTTGTAAGCAACCTTTACTTCTATCCCGGTGGAACTGCTTTACTATGAGGAAAAGAAATCTTCTTTGTCTCTTGGGGTCAAGCCTTGGACACAACAAGTTTCATTAATTTCTGTTTAGTTAGTGATAGAAATGAAATGGTAACGTTTTTGTAATTAAAAAATTGGAACCTTTTATCTAAAGTTTTTTACAAGATCTAATGTGTTAGGTACATATTTTTTTTTGCTGTCTGTGTTTTTCAAGTTGTATTTTTTTCTGCTTTTCAAAAACTTTTCGAATAAAACCCAATAGACTTCCAAAACGTAAAATAAAGTAAATGCCTTGTATTTCTATGATACTCGACCGTAATTATTCATTTAAACATAGATTCTGAGAAGCTACAATAGAAGCTTTACTTGAATACGAGGAAAAACAATAAGTTTCATAATAATATAACATATCTTCGCAAAAATATATACGTAAAAAGATTTTGCGGTAACCCCTCGGGTTTTCATCGTATTTACGTTGGTTAGGGGTAGGTTTTTTATTATTTGACCTTGCTTTGCAGTCGCAGATCACTAGTCAAAGCAACGACAGGGTTGGAGAGAATTTTGGGTTTTAGGGTCCGCTAAATAATATTGTAAACCTTATGGACTCCATAGAGTTTTTTATTTATATTTAAAGAAGATAACATTTTCATGAAATTAAGTTAAAATTAGAACTGTTTACAAAAAATTAAGATAATGCCAAGAGATGGAGTTCAGTCAATAAAAAGAAAGGATCCTTCAATTTAAACGTCAACGAGCCTTTTAGCAAATAACGCTAGCTATTGTATTTTACCGTTGCCGAAAACCGAGGTCCTTTCATTTAACGCAGTCAAAATGTTGTTTCACGCTTTTTAATTCTTTTAAAGCATCATTTTCGAGTTATTTTAAAGAGCAAACTGGGTACAAATACTTGTGCAGTTTCCGCAAACGTTGTACGATTCCGACAACTTCTCTAACTTGTACGAAACTGTTGGAATTGTTGGCGCAAGTTTGTCACAATCCTGGTCGCCTACGGTTGGTTTTCTCGCTTTAGACAGTGATATTTGACTTGAGATAGCGTATGCAGTTTTGTATGTAGGATAGGTTTCGATCGGTTTTTGTTTTGGCAGTCTTTGGGCCGCTTTTTCAATCAGTCAACTTCTATCTGAGGAATGAATGTAGCTGTTTGACATATTTTATGTGCAATAGCTGTCAAAATCTGCCAAACATATTCTTACGTTGAAAATCTTCAGATTAAAAATATCGGCCTTTACTTATATGAACATTTGCATTTGTTGAGGGTTCTTTACATAAAGAATTTAGCAAATACTTACTACAACTTTGTCCTGGTGCGGCAAGTAGTTCCCTCTTTACGTGAGTAAAACCGCCGGGAACAGCTAGGACACAATAAAATTCCAATTTCTCAACATGTTTCCTTTGTGGATGAGAATATAATTCCCCTCAGAGGTTTAGGGTCCCGCTTGATCATTTTGGTGTCGCAACAAAATTTCGAATCATAAATTTAATTTTGTTGGTACAGGAGAAATTGATGTTAAGATAACGAGGCGGAAATCTGAGAAAGCTTGACGCTAGCGAAGATATTTTTGATTTCATGATATATCCTTAAGATTTTGAAATAATAGCTTCAAGTATATTAAGAACTAGAGTCCAACAGCAGACAATGTAAGTACACCCGCGTCCTTTAGGGAGGCTCTATTTCGTGTAACTGCATGAAAAGTAGCTTGTAGTTATGAAAAAAGATATTTTAAATCGATATCGTGTTTGAGATAAGTGTGTTCAAGTAAACAATGAAACTCGTCAGTTTTTGACATTGGTATCCAGCCAAATTTGCTATTCTTCGGTGCAACATAAAAGCGGAAGAACCACTTCCTATGTAATTATGTAATAGTGAGCATTTAAAACAGAAATAATATTCAAAGAGCACGCTATACTGCTCATTGGAACGATATGAAAGCATCTGCAATTTGCGAGTCTATTTCAGGACTTCAGAAGGGTAAGCGTGACCCAATCGATATTAAAGGCCGTGAAGAAATTAGGACCATTCATCCGGAAAGAATACATCAAACATCTCTTTGAACTTATTCCTTATTTCTGAACGTAACTTTGAAGGATTACGTCATTATTGATTTGGTTTGAAAAGAAAATGATGAAAATCCTGTTGTATTAAAAAGACTTCGAATAAAGAATGAGGTTCTCCATTCGCCTACATATTTTATATTATGAATATCTACTTATACCTCTATATATAAAAAAAGACCTATAGTAATCGAAAAAAAATGGTCAGCTTGAAAGAAACAACCCTTTAGAAATTTTCCCAAATATAACCCTAAAATATCTCCCCGGCTAAGTTTGGAATAATTGCCACTGGTCATAATTTATTCAGTTTCAAAATGTTTTACTTGAGTTATGGGTGCATTAGCATGGCCGCCCCGTGCTTCCCATAACGGGGAACAATTCCCTTTTTTGACACGCGAACTGCATTAGAAAGAGCCAAAGGAGGGAACGAGCGAAAGGATGGGAGATGGTTCTTTAATGAACTGGTACGGTTGCAGATGTTGTTTAAGCCTTATATCTGCAGATTAGGCATTCAAATGCACGTGTAGTTAAGCGTACATAAGTATGATTGTTCAGTTCCTATCTAAGCTCCGCGTATATAATTCGAGCACGCGTACAGACTCTCGCTTTGCAGAGCTATTAAGATGTGTACGGACGGCGCGTACATTATTTGTTACGCTTGTACTCGAATGCCATGGCCATACTTGCATCTACGCTTACAGCATGGCTAAAAGTGTACGGCTGCGCATACTATACGACCAGGGGCCCGATTCTCCTAATTTTACTTAAGCGACATACGATTCACATTCGACTGAGATCCAATCCCGACTCAATTACGATTGAAGCGTATGTGGCATTCCGCTATTTTTTCTTTGAAATAAACGTTTTTATCCTTTTCTGTCATTCAATAATGAATTATTTTGTCTGCAAATGATTTACGATTGCAATATAGTACCTAGAGCAAACTACCGTATAGACCAAAATCACCAAAATAGCAGACCAATCGCAAACCAATCGAATGTCGTTGGAATACGATTGGTCTTATATTAGTAGCAGAATGCCCGATATGGTTAAAACAAAACTGCTATTGTGATCATATTGCGATTCGATTTCTATTCGATTTTGACATTATTAACTTAGGAGAATCGGGCCCCAGTCCGTAGACACGTTCAAAATGGTGTTTAGGTACGCGTAACAGACGCTTCTACCGTATCGGTGCAATAAAACTGGAATCAAGGAACTGGTAAAAAAAGACTAATAAACAAGGTCCGCAAAAAAAGTTTGCAAGCATTTTTTCCTGGAGTTACGAGTTCAGTTTGAAACTAATCTTGAACTAACATCTCAGCCTGAATATTACAGACATAAGTTTTATGATCGTCTCGGGGTTAAACTGAAAACTTGGAACCTTTAATTATTGTACCCAATTCATGTTAAATGGAGCTGGTATTATTAACCCTGGCCAGTTCGTGAATAAATGAAGAACTAGCTTACGTAGTAATTAGAACTTGGTGGTGCATTAGGCAATATGGCGTTAGTGCAGGTTTGTTTAAATTATTAAATAACATATCTCTAAGAGCCTCTAAGCCTTCGCACACTGCTGAATAGTCGGCTTATATGTAGTTGGATCGGGCTAAGTCCGTAACGAGATAAATGGTACTCCAAAATATATATTGACTTTGTTTTTAATTTAAATACTGTATCGATGTTTTATATAAAAAAACTATATAAATGCCTGAAGCAGGAGACAGTAGGTTTATATGAAGTGTACGTAACAATTGAATGTTTCTCATCCAGTAAGTACTCTCGACTTCAAAACTGCTGATAAAATAAAAGTCGAAAAAACTAGACCAATATATCTTTTTGTCTGATCATCGTTTGTGAAAGGAGGGTTGGTAGATAACTGGCATTCTCTTAGAAGAATATCTATTGTTCGCTAGCAAAGATTGTTTTCGGTAACCAATAAATAGTGCTCTGCCTCGTCAGGTTGACACCTTTTTATCAGGACTCCAAGAATTTTGTACCTTCCAAATATTTCTTTTCGTTCACCTCCAATAAGCGAAACTTATTGTGGAATCCTCACTACAAAGTTTGTTGGAAAACCGACCGTAGGATTATGGGATTATGATCGGTATTAGAAAAGGAAAGTTTGCTAAGTATTGTTAAGCTTCAAAACATTTCTCATCCTACATCCATTTCAATCAGGATTTAGAAAATGTTAGCGGAAAATTAAAAATGCAAATTGTTTGAACTTTAGGTGTTAGAAAGTAAGGAAAGGTGATGTTTCTCTGAGGAAGGAACCACTTTGAAAATGATTTTGTGTAGAAAACTTTCGACATTATAATATAAAAAAAACCGGCCAAGTGCGAGTTGGGCTCGCGCACCGAGGGTTCCGTACAAATCCTGTATAGATAAAAAGTGACTCTCGCGCAAACCGTTCAGTTTCGAACAATCATAGTTCAGTAATCAGTAATTTCGTGAGAGTCAAAATAGTTAATATTTTTTATTTTATAATATAACTAAAATAGTAGGCTAGTACCTTGTAAAAGTTCTTTTATTAAAGTTATTTATTTACAACATTTTATAGTCATCATTCAGAAATCTGATTGAAAATAACTAATTAGGTATGTCTTAAAGGTCATTGGGCATATCTGACCCGCTTTGCAAAAAGTGGCGGACACGAATGAAAGTAGTTTTAAATTATAGGGAATAGTATGACGTTTCATTCAATATAAATATTTTATTAAAATTCCATGAAGAAGAATGTACAGGATCGTTTGAAGAACATAAAAAAACAAGCGGTTTTTTGGATTGTACAGGTCACAATGACAGTTTTTATTGTTAAAATACTTTTCAAAAAGAAGTAATATCTCAATTCGGATGACCAGGACCTCATGAGGATCTGGAAACCTCGAGAAATCGAGGGCAACTCTCGAATATTGTAGGAACGCATCAAGTCAAAACCAGAGATGCGGGTGTATTTTTGAGGGAATTGCGAAACAGTGAAGTTTTGGAGCTGATTTGATTATGGAGACCAAAGAGAATCGAGGGAACTCCTGAACAGTATGCTGCAACTACCACGTGTTTGGGCTTATTTTATTCGTATTGACGAGGACTTTCTACATGGATAGATTTGATTGGCATTGCGGGATCTATCATAAAGATAAGATATAGTTCAGGGAACTCCTTTACTATTTATATCAATTACCTTGTGTTAGAGCTTATTTTATAGGTTGAGGTGATGCGAATTCCCTTCTAACTTAGGTTATAGCAGCCATTGCGGGAATGAGATCTTTTCTTATTGAGTGGTTTAATCATCTCACAAGCCCTAATTTCAAGTTTTTTTCCACTCGCCAAATCCACCTGACAGCCACTTACATTGACTTGTAACAACGTCTGCTACGAAGAAGGATTCGGGGACGCTGGCTTTACGTTCTTAGAGCCTTGCCAAAAGTTGTATTTTGTCCCTTTCACTGTTTCATGAAGTCGGTTTTTTTTTTGTAAATAGTATTTTTTTATTTCAGTGTTTGGGTCCATCCACACCCAGTATACATAAAAATAACACCACAGTTACACCCGCAGTAGCAGTCGTATTGAGGATTAGAGAGAATTGAGGTTTGGGAAGTAGTTTTTTTTTGTTGTAAAAAGTCTTAATTTTTAACTTTCCAGTGAAAATTACTTGTCAGTACGAATAATATAAGTCCAAACACGACGTAGTTCAAACATACCGTTGAGGAGTTCCCTCGACTTTATCTCGTCTCCACCAGCAGGTCAGCTCTAAACCATCACTGTTTGACAGTGTAATCAGACATAAATCTGAGAATCAAGTTTTAACCCTATGCGTGCCTACAATTTCAGAAAGTTGCCCTCGATTTCTCAAGGTTTCCATCATCAGATCCTGACCTGATTACAATGGGCATAAACGGCGAGTATACTCTTTTACTATAAATAAATAATTACTCGAATCCATCCCAATTGGTCGTTTAAATTCACCATTGAAGTGGGGAAAATTTTTGATGTTTAAACCTGATTTTCTCTAGATTCCCATCACGTTGATGCGACTAACGCCATAGTAAATCAGAGCCTTATATCATTATACTATGCTATATTTCGTTCGTGTCCGCCGTGGGTATGGTTTCCATACTAAGGTGCCCAATAACCTTTAAATGATTTAAAAATTTTCACAGTTTAGAGGCAATTAGATTTAAGAAGTGTTTGATATGAATTTCAACTTTAATATCTCTACGCGTTCATGTGAAAAAGAGTAGGTAGTAAGTTTATAATTATAAAAAAAATATTTTATGTCATGTAAGCAAAAATAATATTTTAATTTTTTATGTAACTTCAAATTTATCATTTTCGCAATTTTCCCTTTATCTGTACTATATAACGTTGCTTCGTGCCGAATTTCAAGATTCTGAGTTCACGGGAAGTACCTTGTAGGTTTTGATTCCCTAGCGTGTGACGGAAATTCGTCTAGGTGTCGCTATAAACTGCTGTATCTTTTGATCGCGTTAACTTAGAAGTTTGATTTTTTCACTGCTTAAAGGGACAATAGACCTAGGTATTTGGTATAAATTTCAATTTGATACCTTTATTCGTTCGTGAGAAATAAGGTAGTAAGTTTCATTTTAATAAAATATTTTTATTGTACCTCTATTATATAACTAAAAAAAAATGATTTTCGCAATTTTTCCTATATTTGCATTATATGACAATGCTTCATGCCAAATTTCAAGATTCTGAGTTTACGGGAAGTATCCTGTAGGTTTTGATTCCTTTGCGAGTGTCGAAAATTTGTTGAAAATATCGACATAATCGGCTGTATCTTTTGATTGGCTTGGCTTAGAAGTTTGATTTTTTCACTGCTTAAAGGGACAATAGACCTAGGTATTTGGTATAAATTTCAATTTGATACCTTTATTCGTTCGTGAGAAATAAGGTAGTAAGTTTCATTTTAATAAAATATTTTTATTGTACCTCTATTATATAACTAAAAAAAAATGATTTTCGCAATTTTTCCTATATTTGCATTATATGACAATGCTTCATGCCAAATTTCAAGATTCTGAGTTTACGGGAAGTATCCTGTAGGTTTTGATTCCTTTGCGAGTGTCGAAAATTTGTTGAAAATATCGACATAATCGGCTGTATCTTTTGATTGGCTTGGCTTAGAAGTTTGATATTTTCACAGCATAAAGGGACAATAGACTTGAGTATTTCATGTGAATTTCAGCTTGATACGTCCACGCGTTCTTGAGATAAAGGGTCTTGACAGACAGACAGACGGACAACAAAGTGATCCTATAAGGGTTCCGTTTTTTCCTTTTGAGGTACGGAACCCTAAAAAATATGTATTACTTAGCCAATCGCATCTCTCTATCACTCTAAAGTTCGCTGTTAGAGAACCCAACTCTAAATTAAGCTCGTCTTTGAACATAACCTCTTCGACTGAGTGTATATTGAAATATTTATCTCTACAATAAAGAATAATAATAATAAACTATAGCACCATTCCTAGATTTTATATCACTCAGAAACAAATAATAATATCAATTTATGAGGACCATAGATAAGGAAGCGTGTTTTATTTACGCGCCAACCGTTATTTATGGCGGGCGTCCATTTCATTGGACATATGCGGATACGCCATTAAAATCTCTTTATCGTTCCTGTTTCAGTGACACGATAAATCATGAGCTCGTAAAATCTTAACTTTGCGATAAAAATCACAATGGATTTAACCTTGTCGTTCATTTGTTTTCCCAAAAGTTTATTTTGGCTATGGAAATTGAACTTGTCTATTCCCGACAAGTTCCGTAGTTGAATTAAATATTCAGCGTAGGTACTATCTGTAGTAAAAACAAACAAAAAATAACTAATGCCAGGTCTAATAAAATCAGAGAAATTCAAGTGCTATGCTACGTTTAGTTCACACAAAAGCAACCATACTTAGAACTAAACACAAAATAAATCTAATTACGAAAGTCAAATAAAATCTAAAATAAAACTAGGAGCTAAATAAACGCGACGAAAGCGGAATGAAATAAAAGTTAAGCGTTGAGAGAAACGTTGATAGTTTTCTTCATAAATTCATTAGGAAAGCAACTGAGGCACGGAGTATGGAAAGATGGGCGGAGATGCCATAATGCAGGTAGGTTAGGCACCTCCTTCTGGGCCAAATTTGGGCATAACCAAAATGATCAGTTACGAGTGAACTAACGAGGCGTTCGAGTTCTTTGAGATATCTGTCAACGATTTTTGGTAGGTATTACAAAAAATGGTTGGGTCCAAAGAAGGCGTAAGGCGTAAAAAAGTCGTGGTGGCCTAGTGGGCAAAGAACCAACCCCTCGAGTATGAGGGCGCGGGTTCGATTCCAGGTCAGGCAAGTACCAATGCAACTTTCTAAGTTTGTATGTACTTTCTAAGTATATCTTAGACACCAATGATTGTGTTTCGGATGGCACGTTAAACTGTAGGTCCCGGCTGTCATTGAACATCCTTGGCAGTCGTTACGGGTAGTCAGAAGCCAGTAAGTCTGACACCAGTCTAACCAAGGGGTATCGGGTTGCCCGGGTAACTGGGTTGAGGAGGTCAGATAGGCAGTCGCTTCTTGTAAAGCACTGGTACTCAGCTGAATCCGGTTAGACTGGAAGCCGACCCCAACATAGTTGGGAAAAGGCTCGGGGGATGATGATGAAAGAAGGCGTATGAGAGCGAAAACAGTAAAGTTCCTCGTCTCCCGCACACCCGCATTTTGGCGCTCAACTATTTTAAGCGCTTTTCCGTTATGGCATCTCCGCTAGTGATTTTGTTCTCCATGGTGTGAGGGGAACTTGGGTAGTTGAGCTAGAGCCTGTTTAAACAATGCTGCTCGGTAGTTAATGTCGCAGCCAGCTGCTTCATCGTTAGGGCTGTCAGATATGAGAAATTATATTCACAGTTACTTTTATGCTGGCTGTTTTTAGATCTGATTTTGTCCTGAAGGAACTGTTTCACCTGGTCTTGCTCTCACAAAATCACAAACATCTCACAAAATGTATTTTTGTGTTCATTATATTTTTTAGGCTTTGAAATAAAGAGAAACTAGATTTTTGGAGGACGTTTGGTTACTTGTTGTAGTTACTGAATATATTAACTGAAACTGAAAAATCTTTAGAAAACATTTCGAAGCGTGATACATGAAATCGATACATGAAAAACTTTGTCATATATGGATAGAAATATAGACAAATGAAATACAATATTAATCACAAACCTTTAAAATACCAGACTACGAAATACATGACATAACCTAACCAAGATTCGCCAACTAGTACTTAGGTATGAGACGATAATTCAAGTTGACATAATAAAAAAGAATAAAACTCCCTCGCAATGCGAGTGGAATTCGCGATCGTGCCAATAACGAGCTGCCAATCAATACAAATCTTTGACAGAAGCGTTGTTATGACTAGAAAAGGACTTTATGTTATGAAAGCACTGTCGTTTAGCGTCGAATTTCTGATTTTTCCTTTTCACTGTCTCGCTCGTGATGTCTTTTTTAGGTGAGAGGATTGATGGATATTACTGATATATGCTTTAACGCGTAGACCTGCCTAGTTATATAGTTTATATTAATTAGACACCTACGGATTCGATTTTTACTCACTTTCTTCTTTTCTTACTTCCTCTTCAATTGTTTCTCTATTTGACGACTTTACACAAGTGACATTCTGCCTTTGACTTTATTTTCTTTTTCCTCCAAATCCAACTAATGTTCCATGTTTTATAAAATATCAACAAAATAGTTATTATATTTTTTTATCAGCCTTTTAACATATAAAACCTGACAAAGTTGAGGTATAGTTATCGTATTATCCTGTCAGCCACTGGTCTTCAATCTGTCCTATCTGATGCACCCCTAGCCAGTGACTCTAAACCCAATAACTACTAGACCGATTTTGAAAATTCTTCTACTGTTGGAAAGCTAGTCTTTTCCTGAGTAACATAGGCTATATTTTATCCCTGTACGGGCAGTCGTTCCTACGGGCTGCAGGCGAAATCGCGGGAAAACGGCTAGTATTTTATATAATACCAACTTCATTACCGTCTTTTTAACACAATATAAACGTGACAGACAAGGTAAGTTATTATTTATTACAAGCTTCTGCCAGCGGTTTCACCCGCATCCCGCGGGAACTACTTCCCGTACCGGGATAAAAAGAAGCCTATAGCCTTCCTCGATAAATGGGCAATTTAACACTGAAAGAAATTTTCAAATCGGACCAGTAGTTCCTGAGATTAGCGCGTTCAAACAAACAAACAAACAAACTCTTCAGCTTTATAATATTAGTATAGATTATAGTGACAGGTCTTCAATCAAAACAACTGCCACACTATCAGATGGCACCCCTAGTGACTGCAACGTTTACCCACCTTTGAACAATGACGAGTGTTGAAAGCTATAATGTATTACTGACTAGCTGTATGTTAGGTGACGGTGCGGTTTTCTAAAGGGATTAGTGGGAAATGCCATGAAAAATGTGTGGGGAAATATGTTTGGGTTGTTTTGTATCGGTTTCATTTTGACTATCTCTCTTAATATAAACGCAAAATACTGCTAAAACTTACTTTTTTTACTAGACCGTGCTAAAGCTACAGAAAATTTTCAGAAGCTTTAAATTCTATAGGTTCTATTACAATTATTAACAATACAAAGCTGAAAGTGTTTGCTTGTTTTAATAGGGGTAATCTCAACTGCACCTACTGGCCCGAAAATAAAAATATTATTTTTCTGCATTAGATGGCTCATTTAAAGAGGAAGTTTATTTTTTACTAACTCTAAGCTAGTCGTCGAGGTAAAGAACACAATACTTAATTATGATGAATCTATAATCTATAATAATATTATAAAGCTGAAGAGTTTGTTTGTTTGTTTATTTGTTTGAACGCGCTAATCTCAGGAACTACTGGTCCGATTTGAAAATTTCTTTCAGTGTTAGATAGCCCATTCATCGAGGAAGGCTATAGGCTACTTTTTATCCCGGTACGGGAAGTAGTTCCCACGGCATGCGGGTGAAACCGCTGGCAGAAGCTAGTATAAAATATTCACCGTTCTCCCATAATCCTACAGTAAGCAAAGGTGTATTGTGTAACCCGGAGACCCTAATGTTATTCAAACTGCCCCCAAACCGCGAAATTTCCAAGTCAAGACCTTTTACGACACGTTAAAAGCCTCTACGTGACCCGTAGGTGTCTATATAATTTTATTATATCGCTTACAGTGTATCGATACGTTGTTCTTAAAATAATTATATTGTTGTACGCACTTCAAGCTCAAAGCTATGAATGAAATATTTTTGTAAGTATATGGAGAAAAAACTTTATGTAACCAAAGGTTTTATGTATAGGTACAAAACTTAAATACCGAAGAAATACCTAAAAATGTCTGTTTGTTTGCTGAAACGTGCTAATCTTGGGAACTACCGGACTATTTTGAAAAAAAAAATTCACGATTAGGTAGCCCATTTATCAAGTAAGTCTGCGGCCTACTTTTGAGTTCAATATATGTAGGTTCGCTTTTGTTATTGTTATATAATTTATTATAGTACGATGTTACATTACGAATTGTACATTAACTACTAAGAAAATAGCTACTTCTTTCTTCATTCAAAATCTAGGTACTAAATCGACAATAAACCGCAGCGTGGTCACTACAGCATTTATATGCAATACGTGGTGCTGCCATCTGGCGGTCACTCGTACATCTATAGTTATTACAACTGCAATATGTCTGGTTCAAGTGTCCTGGCATTGCGTTTGTGCTAACATATGTATGTGTCAGCCGTTTGTAATTACTATGACATCCTGTAGGTGTAATTACGGTGAATGTTACAGAATTCATGATAAAGCTAGCTAAGATGAAGCAGATATTATGTTACCCATACAATCTGTGCTAATATCTATACAAATATTATAAAGAGGAAAACTTTGTTTGTTTGTTTAGTTGTAATGGATAAACTCAAAAACTACTGGACCGATTTTAAATATTCTTTCACCATTAGAAAGCTATATTATCTGCGAGTAACATAGGCTATATTTTATCCCGGTGCGGGCAGTAGCTCCCACGGGACGCGGGTGAAACCGCGGGAAAACGGCTAGTCCCTAACAAAGAGGAAACATTTTCTTCATTGTTTGTTGGCACCAAAAAAAGTTCCGAAACTACATAACTGATTTAAAAATTTATTTAACTGTTGGGAAGCTATATAGACTATCCCTGAGTAGCATAGGGTATATGTTTCATGCAAACTGCGGGGAAACAGTCAGTCCTTATACGCTTTGCTCTGGTCTATATTTATTTTAAGAAGGGGCTGAACCAGTTCCGAGAACAGACTTGTTAGATTTCTGATAGCCAGTTTTGGGATTGAAGATACGCAGTCAATGCCCACATAAAAGTCCTAAGTGAAAAATCTTAGGCAAGGTGCCAACGTTTCGTCAAAGATCCCTTGTAACAACAGATATGACTAGGTCGGAATGAAGATTCTTCACCTTTAAATTGCAAGCTATTGTATTTTCCTATAGAGGTATACCTGCTTAATACAGTGTCATCATCATCATCAGCATTTTCCCACTGCTGAGCACAGGCCTCCTCTCAAACAGAAGGATTGAGCGTTTATCACAATATTTGCTCAATCCGGGTTGCTGTCAAACATAGCATTAAAACTAACTGAATTAAACCATTAAAACATTCAATAGCACACAAATTGCTTTCAGGTGACATAAAAACCAGCCAGCATTAAAAACAGAATAGCAAATTCATTTCATAAAAAGAACTCAGCAAATTCCATCACAGTTTAATATTTAATCAACACTCAGGTATCGATTATAAAGCTCGTTACTGTAGAATCGATACATCGCATCGGTATCGGTTCAAACTAGTGAATGTTTCCCGTTTCCCTAACTATGCGTAACTTAGTCCGGATGCAAAATACTTGATGGATCCAGCCAGCCAGGTATATAGTAGGAAATTGAATTTTCTAGTCAAGTAATTCTGAGGGAATGACGCCTCGGAAATTGCTTGCAGATGAATTTGTAAAGTTTTGAGATTCTATCGGATTACGCTGTTGTTGATTGTGTGTAGGCAGCTTTGATAGAATCATCGGCACGAATCTTGAGCACTGACCTTCACCTGCGCAGAAGTGATTTATTAGCAAAGAACCAATCCCGAGTGACGGTGCGGGACAATCACCGCTTTAGCCCGCCCCCGCGTCACACTTCATACTTATAAAAGGGACCCAACCCAATAAATTACTTCTGCGCAGGTGAAGGTCAGCGCTCAAGATTCGTGCCGATGATTATACCTATTGAGTTAATGTTATTTAAGCAAAAGCAAAATGAAAGAAAAGTTTATATAATTACCGTCCAGTTCTTGAATTATGTTCCGCAAAACTGGGTAAATCTAACTATATTATGAATCTAACTCTATATTTCTAACTACATATGTATATTATATTTATTTTATGTATCTTAATTTCATCAGTGTTAAGAAGAAAACATCTTCTCAAGTATTTACATAGCGACAACAGATCTTCTTAGATTCGGGTGCCATAGTAACAACAAAGTATTAGAAAAAATATCAGAACGTTACGAAACATGGCACATAATGATATAAAACAATATAATAAACTTCTCAGTCCTTGGAAATAATACTGTATACTAGAAAGGTTTTCCTTCGGGATTGTACAACACAGTTTTATTATATTATCTCTAGTCTGTATGTCGCATGGAGGAAGGAAAGATGACCGGAGATATCATAAAGCAGGTAGGTCAGGCGCCTTCTTCTAGGTCAAATAATGTACGATGGGCGCGCATGCCCAAGCTGCTCAGTTACGAGTGAACTAACGAGGGTATTTAACAAAAAATGGCGTATGAATGTGGAGCCAGTAGCGTTTCTCTTCCTTCAAACATCCACAGTTTGGCGACGCCGCTACTTTCTTAAGCGATTTTCCGTTATGACATCTCTCGTTATATTATTCTCCACGGTACGTACGTTGTTATGAAGTGGGGACGTGTTGCTTCGCAGCGAATGCTTAGACTAGTGGAAATATTGGATGAGTTCGTGGTCACGTAGAGAATGCCTGCGAATAGCCACTTGTGGCTTAGAACTGTCACATGGTACGGTAACGCCTCTTAGTTCCAGTTGGAACATAGCTTGGGCTGTGTTTGTTGTCAGCTCTGCTATGTTCTGCGATTTCTGCGAATTGCATTCATACACACATCAAAAGTCGCCCGAGCATTGGACAAATCTGTTGAAGATTTTTGTATTTGCAAAAAATGGGTGAGAAAAGTTTCTCGTCCCCCACACACACATTTTGGCGACGCATTTTAAGAGATTTCCCGTTATGACGTCTCTCGTTATTTTATTCTCCACGGTACGTACGTTGTTATGAAGTGGGGACGTGTTGCTTCGCAGTGAATGCTTAGACTAGTGGAAATATTGGATGAGCTTGTGGTCACGTAGAGAATGCCTGCGAATAGCCTCTTGTGGCTTAGAACTGTCACATGGTATGGTAGCGCCTCTTAGTTGTAGTTGGAACATACAAGTACCTTGGGTTCTGTTTGTTGACAGTTGTGTCTTGTGTGAGTTCTGCGAATTGCATTTATGGGTATTGTAGAGGATTTAGTCCAAAATGTTTTGAATTTGGTTCTAATATTTAAATAAAGCAACTTTAGCTATTTTTGTCATCAGTTTACGGTATGCCGTGGTATCAAATGGAAAGTTTTAATGAAATATTTTTTTATCTCTAGCCGCAATCTCCGCCTTACAGCTAAGAAGTCGGAATGTTTAAAAGAACTTCTTAACAGTTTTTATACTTTAATATTTCTACTAGGTCCTTTCTAACTGCTTCACCCACTCAAACAAAATGGCTATCATAGTTCTAATGGCTAAATGGGATAGGTTTGTAACTTTGAAAGATTTTCTAAATCGGTCGGTAGTTCCTTCCAGAGAATTACTCATTCAACCAAACAACCAAACTTTTCAGCTTTATCATACAACTACAGATTTTTACATCATTTGGCATAGACTCACCGCTGCATAATCCATCCTCATTTCTAAACTGTCATAAAGAGGTGAACATAAAATTCATCCGCAATAATTCCACGAAGGTTGTCTATTAACCAAGTAGGTCGTTCATAAAGTCTAATGGACAATGCCACATTTGCTAAATTACCTCCAGCAGTGGGTGTACTGAAAATCGATAAGCATTTTCTGAGTATCCACCAGAGTAACTTTTGGATTTGAATATATGTACATATATTTTCTATCGCAATTATGGGACGGTTAAACTAAAGTTAAAAGAGGGTCATGATGTCTTAAGATATTCATCTTAAGGCCTAAGTTTATTGACAACATTGAATTTTCTTGTTCATTTTAAAAATTGAACGTGAAAATTCACAGTAAACCGTTGTTTTATAAAAATTGATGTGTATATTGTCGACCCCAACAGGATTGGGAAAAAGGCTCGGAGGATATTGTCGGTTTACGTGTCTTATAGTAAACATATATATTCGCGTATGTACAAAACTTCTTATATTATATTCGATCAATCTCTAAAGTAGAAATATATTTTTGTGCAATGAAGTTGTTTTAGCAATGCAGTTTTTAAACACCGCACACTGAAAATTTTCGCCATTTTACTTGGCGCATGTGGTATTTTCTAATACTGGCCAAGTTATATGTATTAGATTTCAGACTTTCAGCTTACTGCACACACAAAACGGCCTGATTAAAGTTTTCAGTTACCAGTAGTGGTTTTCAGAAATATTTTTCACTAAAAAAACTACCTTACTCGCTCGCAATGAATTACAGCTACTTGTGAATTTGTTTGTAAATAATTAAATTGTGAATCTGTTTATAATATTAAAGCTGAGCTTCATTTTATAAAATACACGTTTCACCGCATTCATACCAATACATAGACATTATATACATAGAGGTTAAAACCACAATTATGATATTTAACCTGACTTTAATTAACTCAACCGCAATCAAAAGCCGTTTTCGACGTTTCACTCGATCCTCAGAGATCATCATCACTTCATGTATGCTCCGTCCATCATCATCCTTTCTAAAACTACAGAAAATGGCAGAAAGACGTAGGTACACTAAAGACCAACTTTATTTGAATACTAAAAGTTCAAGTTTTTGCCACGAACACAAAACTAGTAAAATAAGCTGCAATAGCATACACGTAAGAGTTAAGAACTGTACTTATACATTATGCGTTAAAACTTTTAAAGTTCGTTCTGCTGTACATAATTTGCTTAAACCAAACTTAAAGTTTGAGCCAAAAATACCGTATTCACTGGTAAAGCCCCGGCCTAGTAAAAAAAGGAATAAAAATGCTCGTCAAACTTCTGAATACTCACGGAGTAAGGAAAGATGAGCGGAGATGAGACCTTCTTCTATGTCAAATTCGTACGGTGAGCTTTACCAAAGTATCAGTTACTAGCCGTTTTCCCGCGTCTCGTCGGAGCTACTGACCGCACCGGGATAAAATATAGCCTATGTTACTCGCAGATAATATAGCTTTCTAATGGTGAAAGAATATTTAAAATCGGTCTAGTAGTTTTTGAGTTTATCCATTACAACCAAACAAACAAACAAACAAAGTTTTCCTCTTTATAATATTAGTATAAATGAGTGAACTAACGAGGGCGTTCGGGTTCATTGGGACATCTGTCAACGATTATTAGAATAACAAAAAATGGTTGGGTCCAAAGAAGGCGTATAAGGGCGAAAACAGTAACGTTCCTCGTCCCCCGCTCACCCGCATTTTGGCGTGCTACTTTCTTAGACGATTTTTCGTTATGGCATCTCCGCTATTCATTTTGTTCTCCGTAGGAATAATATTTTATTACGAGGCGTCAACTGAAGTAACTATATCATGAAGAAAAAAGTAGTTTTTACTACTGAGTATCACTAACTTAGCCATTTTCATTATCTCACAGAAAGTTTATCTAACTTCAAGAGTGATAATAATTCCTACTTAGTCTTCGAGTAAGTATCGTGAAGACAGGCTGATAGAGTTTAGATATAAAAAAGTTTATTATGTGGTTTCTGCTAAAAGGGTTTAAATATTATTATCCTAGAATAGGCGATTAGAACATTTTAACTATTTAAGTTATAACTTGCGTAATCTTCGGCCAAAATAACTTTTACTTAACTATTACTTACAGAAGACTCCGTTCACTGTATTTTTTTTACTTTACCTTGACCTCTTCAGAAATATTAATAAATATCCTCTAAGATGTAGACGGTCAGATCTCCAAAGGCATTAAACCTAAAAATTGTGTTTATTTAGTACTTAAAAGGGGCTCAGAACAAACACAGGTTTATGAAATCCTACATTCAAATTCAAACCATACCACTCAGCCATAAAGACCATTTTTCTTATCCCCAGGTGGTGGCAGAGTTCGAGGACGTGGAACCAGACGCCCTGTACGATGTCCTCCACGACCCGGAGTACAGGTCCGTCTGGGACACCCACATGCTGGCCGCTGAAGACGCAGGCCATATTAACGTTAACAACGACGTCGGGTATTATGCCAGTGAGTAGTGTTTTGTTTTCATCAAAATTAGAGTAGGTTGAAAAACAGCAGTTTTCGAACGTCAGAATTAGCTACATGAAACACCGCAAAAATGCCCACCACTTCCTATGTGTTATTACTGGGAATAAGTGGCGCAACCACGGAGGACAAAATAACTAGGGCGCAACAAACTCCCCAGCAACATATATCTGTGTTTCTATTAAAAAAATATCTTAATGATCAAACACAAAATTACGTCAAATACAAAATATTTATCATGTATAAGTAAAGAAAAAAAAAACAATAACCAATACGATTGGATTTAGAACTCCATACGAGTTTATAAACTTACTTTTTTCCGACCCCGTTAAGGTAATGGTCACATGCCAGACTGTTTAATTCCCAGTTCATCACATTTTTTGTTATATTGGCAAGAATATTTTCTATGAGATAATGCAAATTTAAGACAGCTTTATAGTCAAAGGAATATCTCTATTGTTCGCCTAGAAATAAAATAGAAAAATAAAATAAACCTAACCACGGCTCAATAGAGCTTCCGAGTGAACGGGGGATTGTAATAGAATTGTTTTAAATTCAACTTTATTTCCTCACACGGAGTGTTCAAATTACATTATCGGAGAATAGATGTATCTTTCAGAAGCAGTCTTTAGACAGATTGGTTTTATTATGTTTTGAAATAACAATACTGGCCAGTGGAGTATGAAGAAGGAAGGAAATATTATATTAAAACTAGCTTCTGCCAGCGGTTTCACCCGTATCCTGTGGGAACTACTTCCCGTACCGGGATAAAAAGTAGCCAATAGCCTTCCTCGATAAATGGGCTATCTAACACTGAAAGAAATTTTCAAATCGGACCAGTAGTTCCTGAGATTAGCGCGTTCAAACAAACAAACAAACAAACTCTACAGCTTTATAATATTAGTATAGATTATCATGATACTGTTATGTGGGACTTTCCTTTGTGAAAACTGTTATGAATGCCATAGGGGTAGATGGTACAGTCAGCTACAAAATACTCATCATCTGCCTAGCCATATCCCAACTGTGTTGAGGTCGGCTTCCAGTGTATCTGGATGCGGTTGAGTACCAGAGTTTTACATAGAGTGACTACCTATTTCACCTATTGCTATTACTACTAAAAATGCCTGAAAGTTATTCAGGTATTTTATACTAGCATTTTATCAGGCATATTACCTATAGCCCCATGAAAAACATATATTTAGTGACTTATAATTCTCTGATGTACAAGTTATTTTGTTATGTATCAGGACAGTTACTTATGGGAGATTTTTGTGATCAGTTTATTTCAATATTTTGATTATTTTAACAGATTTTTGTAGCTGGCTGTACTTGTAACAACATTGTTAGTTACATCATGTGCTACCCTGCGGGTCTTCTAGTTAGGATACCGTATTTCACACACGTATAGTTTTGTTTGCAATATTTATGAGACCCGCCGAGATAAGTTGAGTTCATAATCGTCGGTATTAAAAGCTTTGTGAAGTAACTTCCAGAAAGTTCGACTCAACAGGTGAATAATGGACTGTGTTTGGTTTCTAAGCTGTTATTTTGTGAACATTTATTTTTCTTCGAGTCTTCTTTGTCGATTGCTATCTGTTAATTAATTACTACTTTATACGTACTTTTGGGAACAAATGAAGAGCCGATAAAAGAGATCGACACAATAAAACGAAAGTATAAAAGTTCCTTTAACAGGAATCCTTAAAATAATTACGAAAGTCACTCCAGATAACTATCAAAGCGCTCTTTCACTCGAGTGTAGATAGAAAAAGAAAATAGCATTTTTCTTGCACTTGTTAAAACAGTCATTAGCACCAACTCTTTTAGTTTTTAACTCGTATTAATTGTTCCTTAGATTAGTAGTTGTGGTGGCCTAGTGGATAAAGAACTAATCTCTCAAATATCAGTGTGGGTTCTATTGCAGGTCAGGCAAGAACTATTGCAACTTTCCTAAGTTTGTATGTACTTTCTAAGTATATCTTAGACACCAATGGCCGTGTTTCGGGGTAGTCAGAATCCAGTAACTATTACAACCAGTTTGACCAAGGGGGTTTTCATTGGGTTGCCCTTGTAACTGGGTTGAGGAGGTCAGATTGGCAGTCGTTCCTTGTAAAATACTAGAACATAGCTGAATCCCGGTAGACTGGAAGCCGACCCCAACATAGTTGGAAAAAGCTAGGCAGCTGATTAAACGCTTCTTATATAAAGTGCTAATTTCACGCCTGACCTAATGTTTTCTAGGGTAAAGAGAGAAATAATGAAGATTAATGTGGTGGGAGCTGTGTGATATAATTATATATAAATTGGCACTTAATAAAGTGGTCGCGCCTGCTGCGGTAAGATTGGCGGTTGATTGATTTGAAATAAACCTCCCTAGAGAGAAGGGTTGGCTGGAAAATGTTGTAACTAAGCAAATACTACGTTATAGTTAGACTGCTTCGTTGGTTGGTTTGGCATGAGGTCTCGGGTAGGATTCCCGGGTCGGGCCGAAATCGCTTTGTGGGTTTTAGAAATTTTCACAAAGCAGGCATTAGTCTGGAAGTTGGTGATTAATTTTGATAAATTAACCTGTGTTCGCCAAATGTTTGTGCACTATAAATATTATGTCCTGCGGAGATTGCTAATCTCCTTATATGAGAACAGCCGTCGCAGCCTTGGATGGGATTGTACTATAGTTTGTGTGAATACGATATTTTATACGTGTTAATACTCAAGTTAATATAAACAACACGTGTTAGAACAGTAATCCGTCTTTTACATGCTTAAGCACTTTGTGGACAAGCGTCCTTTTTGAAGTAGGTAAATACAATAACCAACATGTAATAGGTATTTACAACATATTACAATGTGAAATATCTCTCCCTCTAAAAGTCACTACTTTAACACGAAATGGGCTTTGTTTTTGCAATGAAAAGAAGAAATAAGATCCAAACACTCAAGACTTTTAAAGTTTTATCAACATGGAGTTAACTTGTATTAATTTGAGTTTCTTCAAAGCAAATATGTCTAAAAAAAGACCTAATTGCAATAGTGTCTAAATAGCTACTATTTTAACCATAAAAGGTGCCCTTTAGATTCTCTTCCAAGTAATAAAAACTCATATATATCAGGCAGTTTAGTAGAAGTAAGCTGCGTTTCAAATTACTCCATTACCTGACTTGATAGTCTTACTTTATTGATATAGCCAAGGTTATTTCTTAAGCCGATTTCAGAACTTTTATGATAGCGTAATAGTTTTATAAATGTTAATGAACTATAAAGAGGGGTTTATTTATTTTTTTATGAAAGGTTAGTGAAAATGGGTGGGTAAACGACCCGATCTGCGATCCCATTGATAGATATTCGGAGTATTTTATTTTTCAATTCTTTTAGGTACATTCTTGATTCTTATATCTTTATAGTGTTCCATTACATTCCATTTCTTTGGGGATTTTAGTGAATTTCAATTCAGTTACTGGTGTGACTTCATTTTTTTAGCTAATTGACCAAAAGTGCAGCATCAATAGAATGAACGTACCCGAGTTAGATTGCAAGTAGAAATCAATATTAGTTTTATTACGATTATATTGCACTGCGATCGATTTTATAATACAAGAAAGTATAAAAAATAAATTATAAAGCCGAAGACAGCTAATTCGATAACTAACAAACTACCATATAAAAAAGGTGCGTAAAAAAACAAATTAAATACCCACATTTCTTTCCAAAACAACCCTTTACTGGTGAATTTTACGTGCGGTATGGCTCGTAAAAAGGAAATATCGTAAAAGGCCTGGGTTTGCACAGAGTCGCAGTTTCATCGCTAAATCGCTAGGAAGCATGTTAAACAAAGCCTGTGTTTTTTATTTTATTTTGCTTTGTTTTTAGTATGCGAATGTGTGCGTGAACATCGACCTTTGCTTGTGTGAAGTTGGTTAGTAACTTCACACTACTCAAATTACATACTTGTAAAATACACGCATGCTCTAGGCATCAAATATTTTTTTAATTCATAATTTATTGTATTTATTTAAATAATATTATTGTTTTATTTGTAATATATATTATTTAAATTGCCGGCGGACGTTAACACGTCAGCTTTCGGCTTTTGCTGAAAACCAGCGCTGAGACTCTGTCCAACAGAGTGACAGCAACATGCTGAGCAAGGGCCTTTTCGCGTGGATGTGACGCATATTTCCCCCACTATTGTGTATTGCCTTCTGTAGTTCTATTTTATTATTAATTCGTTTTTGTTTGTATTATTGTTTGTATTTGTCTATGCGTTATGTCCATGTGAATAAATGTATTTTCTTTCTTTCTTTCTTTCTAAATAGCTAGCTTTCAGAAATCAAAGTTGTTGGACAGAAACTGAGCTATCATTTTGGATGTTTGGTTTTTTTTTTAGTCCCTTTACGTCTACTGAAGTTACCGAATTTTTAAGAAAAGAAAGCGTCTAAAATAGTTTAAACATTTGTTTTAGTATTTATACCTATACCTTTGTTTTCTACAATCAGAACAAATTGATCAATCTCTATTCAATAGCCGTTGCCCGAGTCAGTTAGCTTTCAAAGCATGTTCGATTTTTGGAGTGTTTTTAAAATTAAATGAAACACAACAGAAGCTTAGAAAACAAACCTTCTAAATGCTTCCTGTAGAAACTAGTTAATTTACACACAATCTATGTAGTATTTTTGGGCGTAACAGACTAAAGTACATAATACATTGTGTTCTTAGTCGTAGTAGACTACGCCGTCAAGTTTTTAAGCGTAGCGGACAACGGTTAGGCGTACTACGAGTTAATCGTAGCATACTACGGCGTAGCATTTGTAGGTAATAGCGATTTAGAGATGACATAGCATATTCTTCTCACACGAAGAATGTCATATCATAATAATATGTATGGAATACCATACATTACGACAGTCGACCGAGACGAATGACATAAGCGTGTTTATTGAAGTCAGACTTGAATATGAATACTAGGAATTTAATACAACATAGAATTTGTGGTATCTTATATTGTATTAATTTAATTTATCATGTTAGATTTTATCTAATATAGTTGACAGACTATACATTTATGGTAGATAATGGAACATAGCTTACTGCAAAAATATAGAATTAAAGTAGCTGCTAAAAAAACAATACTATTCGCAATTTGCATGCATACATGGGGTATTTTGGTAAGGAATTTAGGTTTGACATATGAATGTACAACATAGAGTCTACTTATGTCAAACTTAGTTACCCTTGCTTGTACCTACTAAAGATACTCGTATATTCATAACTGTTACAGCCTTTTTATCGTCCCACTGCTGGGCACAGGCCTCCTCTCCCACACGGAGAAGGATTGAGCATTAATCACCACGCTTGCTCAATGCGGGTTGCTGATTTCAGACTATATAGTCCAGGTTTCCTCAAGATGTTTTCCTTCACCTTTTTATCAGCCATTGGTGTCCAAGATATACTTAGAAAATACATACAAACTTAGAAAAGTTGCATTGGTACTTGCCTGAACTGGAATCGAACCCACACCCACATACTCGAGGTTGGTTTTTTACCCACTAGGCCACCACATATATTCATAAGTCTTTAATAAAATAATATTATGAACAGATACAATACCGTTCACAATTGGATCTGTTTACAGGTCATTTGCTCGTTTTACAACCGGCAAGTTTTTATTAAAGCCTGCCAGTTGTTTGGAGCGCTGCCATATTTTGTCAAAGGCTGTGACTTGCGATAAATAACGTGATTTATTTTGAAGTTATTGTGTTATAACTGGGAAGCGCAATAAAACAAAAATGACGTTTAAAGATGGCTTTTGGTGGGATGAAGTAGATATGATATATTTAGAATGGTAAAAGCGCATGAAAAAAGTGAACCGAACAAGGTGTACCTAATGCTGAACTGACTAACAGTGTTATATGAATCTTTTTGTATAATGTACAACAATTAGCTATTATGTTCTGTCAATATACAATTTTTATTATTTTTGCTAACAAAAGTTGTGAAAAACCTCAGATTTTTTGGTCTGTTTCATAATATCCTCTACTTAATTTTTACCTACTATTAGGTACGGCCTAGTAGTACCTTTGTAAACATAAGTAATATGATAAGCACTAGACATTTTCTAGAGAAACATTTCCATTTATACAGTTCTAGATGAAACCCTGAACCGCAAACATTTCTACATTCTTCTAATAAATAAAAGATGGAGAACACACTCGATTTCTCATTCATGAGACATGAAAACGAACTTACAGTCGAGATAAACCTTTTACTTAGCTCTTTCAGACTCTAGGATAAATTGTATGTATAAGTTTCTGCAAATATTTCCAATATATTTTATTAACATTGATGAGGCGTGTAAATAGCCTCATCATGGAAAAATAATAAAAATTAATTAATTTAAATTGGGAGAAATTTAAAAGGTTGAATGAAGAAAGAAAAGAGAAATGAGGGAGCGGTAATTTCAAATCTTGAAAATCGAATGCGGGGAAAACAATATGGCGGTGAAACCTAAATCGTATTTCAATTAAATCCCTGCTGATGATATTCCGTTAGACACCAATACCCACTACAACTATTTGCAGCAATAAAGCCCACGTACCTTGTGAATCCAGGGACCTCACTTAGAACCAGCGAGATGTGAAGATGCCTCGTTCCAGGGCGCGTGGTCGCGGTAAGGGCTGCCGGCCGGCGAGCTAAATCTAGGTTCATCCACCGGTGGACTGGTTAAAACTCGTGAAATCAGCACTGCACTATAAGTCCGCAATGTCTTCTAGCAGCAGGTTCAATTATTACACGAGAATCTTCAGGAAATCACATATAGGGAAATAATGACGCGGAGCGGTGTGTATTCGACACAATGGCGGCGGGAGAAGTACTACGTGCGTCCTTGGCGGTGGCCAGACGCAACTGCTAGCTTGATGCGAGCATCTTCTAGAACACTCGATACGAACCAATGGGCGCTGCGGTAGCTAGTATTGTCGTTCGGATATCATCATCAGAGACTCAATTGGGTTATTATAAATATGAAAATAATCGAAATAAAGTTTTAAGTTGCGGGAAAAATAACTTATGTATTTAATTTATTATTGAATAAATATTTGCATTGAAAAAAGACATTGACGCTTCACCAAACATGAAAAAGTTGCATACTGAAATTTTGTATACAGGTAAAAAATATAATAACTAAATAGATAAAAAAAATAATGATAAAGGGTAAAGACACATTATTATGTTAAAAAACATGGCTTGTGCATTAAGCGTCGAAGTAGTATTTTCAAGCAGGGTTCAGTGATCACCGTTTCAGGCAGATAAAACCTACTTACTCTACTTTATGTTACAAACCGTTTAATTAAAATTCGATACAGATTAAACTTCCACTTCAATACATGAAAACCGTGACACCATACACCAAAAACTTCCAGTCTCACACAAGATTTTTTAACAAAAATAAAGTTAGAAAAAACCTGTGCTATTTCTCGCTCCGCTCTACGTTTCAATGGATAATAGGGCCCTCTTTCAGACGAAAAATATGTGTGAACATAGCTCCGTTTTGTCCGACCGTTTTTTCTTTAAAAGATTCTTTTAAAAGTTCTGTGTCGGCCGAGGTGGAGGACAATTATGAAGTCTTGAATTTCATCTGAAAGTTTCGTAACATTTTTAAATTGCGCCGTGATAAAACTGAAAATGTTTTGCTGGGATTTAGGGTTTAGTCACATCGCTATATCTTTTGACGGTCAAATACGTATTCTATTTCGTTTATTAGATGTTAAATCGTAATTTTGTACAATTTTTTCTTTTCTTTTTTTTCAAAAGATACGTCATCTATGAGGTTTCACATCACAAATAATTACCATCTTGTTTGGTACAGAACTTGGCTTAAGAAACAATAATCTCTTCAATCTACAAAACCATTATTACTTTCATCTGAGCTATTCTATTCAATATTTCTTCTTAAAAAATCATTCATCGTCCTTACAAAAGTTCACATAAATCTTTTAACAAAATTAATAGCCCCCGATCAATTTCTGGTCGCACCGTACAATACTCACTTAACTCTTGTCGGTACTTCTTATCGGCAATATAATAAATGATCGACCAAACTCCTAACTTTCGTCTCATATCAAACTTATGGCATTTCATTTACCTCGAAACTTTCCTAATCAAGATTTATATGGAAATTAGGACGTAATTAAATTGTTTTAGGTGGTCTTTTGAGATGAATGTTATAATAATTAGTCTTATTAATACGTAGTACAAGCTTTTAAAAATGACTACATGTTGCATAAATATGGAGAGTTAAGAGAGGAGAGAACTTTAAAAGCAAGATGACCTGCATTATACATTTTAATTAAGTGTAATTGTGACAACTATTTAATATTCCATGTTATATACATATTGGAATGCAATAAATAATGATTAATATGATCATATTGTCATGTGGTCTTACAAGAATGGATAAAGTGAGGAATGATTACATTAGAGGAAGTCTGAAAGTAGCGCCAGTTACAGAAAAGATGAGAAGTAGAAGATTGTCGTGGTATGGGCATGTAATGAGGAGGGATGATACGCATGCAACAAAGTGTGTGCTAAGTATGAATGTAGATGGATGGAGAGGAAGAGGAAGACCTAAGAAAAGATGGATGGATTGCCTGAAAGATGATATGAATAGGAAGGGAGTGAGTGTCAGTATGACGAGTGACAGGGGGAAATGGAAGAAAATGACATATTCCGCCGACCCCAAGTAAAATTTGGGAACAGGGCAGGAGTAAGAAAGAAAGATCTTATTGTCATATGTTTACGAGTATGCCGCGATAGTCAGAGTCTCTGCTATGAGAAAACACACAGTATATGAGTTTCTTGAAAAATCTTTTCGAAGTAGGTATTAGGAAGCATCGCACATATCTTTACATTCAAGACCAATCTCGATTGTATAAGTGACACAAGATTTTAGCAAAAACTGTACCCAACAGTTATGTTCTCAAACCTATATCTGAATTCAGTAGCCAGTTATCATAAACACAGCTAGCTTATGACAGGAGTCACAAACTGCAGTGCAAGTAAGAAGGAACATTTAGACAAGATAAAGCACTTTGTGAACTCCTGCGACGGTAAACGTGAACTTTTAATGAGCTGTCCACAATAGTTGCTTGATATATCCTTCCTATTGTAATGTAGTTGGGTATAGAAGGTCTTTTGAGCTTTTTTTAAGACTTTCACAGACCTCTAAACGTTATTTTTCTTGGGTGTGTTAAGCTGTTACATATAGTCCATATTAATTTTTAGAGCTGTAATAAATTATGAGTTTCTTTTGTAAGAAATGTATCATGTGTCATGTGTCGTGTTTTTAAGTATTTAGTATATTGAAAGGCTAAAATGTACATAAATTTGAACTTTCTGGGGAATATTTTGATAGAAAATATGTATTTTTATATTGCTTAGTATTCAGTGATTTTGTTGTCCTTTATAAAAATATGCTTAGAAAATATATTTCTTCAATATAATATATTTGCCCCTAAGGTATTCTGTCTTCAAATCCCTAAAGAATTCCAACAGACGCTAGTGGAATAATATACAAATATTAGGGTTGTTTCCTAGTATTCAGACAATTAAAAATAGGTATATGCACCGAAAATTCACAAAACTAGAAACACGATAAGCTATATTATATTATTTATAACTGACCACATAATTTTAAAATAATTTATGAATTTTAAAGTTATCGTCTATTACGTCACGCCCTTGAAAACGGCGAATCGAGTCCGATGTCGTCACTTTACATTGACAATGACAAGTATTTGACAGTGACAGTCTATGACAGGTATAACCTGAGAATTGATGTGTTGTTTTCTTCAGTTTTTATTTGTATTTGAGCGAAAAAAAGTTAGAAAATAACTATGGAGAAAGGATTTATGAAAGCTGATAGTTTTATTGTCGCTCAATTCTTTGCTAATAACCAAGATGACACAAACATAACCTCAATAACAAACACAAACTTTACGTTCCTTTGCACAGTTTTATTTTACCGCGTACACAACTCAAAACATTACAGGTATTTTCTTTTGTGCCCAATGTTTAAAAATAATTTAAATGTTTAAAATATTTGTTTTTGTATCTAAACTATAGGAAAACATTATTAAAATTTAAAAATCAATGAGTTCTTTCTAATTAGTTACTTCTCTTTAGATGTGCATTAAAGTGTAAAGGAACACATAGTACATGTTGACGTCACAGTCACGTGATCGAGCGTTTTCTGGGCAATGTTTTAAGAAAAATAGAAAAAAATCGAATACATAAAAAGTAAAGAGATTTAAGACGCAAAATTATAGGAGGGGTGATCTTTAAATTATTTAGAAGCTATTTAAATAGATTTTCGAAAATTGGAAACAACCCTATTGCATTGTAAATATTCCTTTACAATATTTAAATGTTCAAACGAATTTCTTACATTATTTAGTTCACCATTTATTTCAAAAGCCGTGTTTTTCAAGTGTTCATAACAAGCGAACCTTTCAACTTCTCCACATACTCTTAACATTTCCATTATTCATTTTCCGTCATACATATCATACAGACATACACATTCGTATCTACATGAATATAATAAAGAAGAAAAATTTTTTTGTTCATACCCGAAAGGCTCTAAAACTACTAGACCTATTTGAAAAATTCTCTCACAGTTAGGAAGCAGGACTATTCCCGTGTAACAGGCTATGTTTTCTTAGTTACGGGAAGAAGTTCTAGAACAAAAACGAGTGAAGCCGCGGGAAAGCATCTAGTATACTATATATGGCATACATAAAGCAAATGGGAATGCGAGCGTGCAGATGACATACGAGGATATTTGTATGCAATTTGGTTGGTCTGTGTTGTGCGAATTTTGATGTTTATGAGTACCAAGATTCAATGGATGGCTCTGTGTTAGAATACCGCATGTTTTAGAAAAGGGTTAGGTATAAAATATCATTTTTAAGACCGTGTTAAACAATTGATTTGCAATAGTTGAAAGTAGGTTGGCTGTCATGACATGAAAACTTTATACCTGTGAGACTTTATTCACGTGCATGACTGCAGAATATTTTTTGCCACGAAGCGCTCATTAATAAAGGCCTGTGGATCGTTCAGAGTGGATCAGCAATCAAATATCAAGTATGAATACAAAAGTATACTTGAAAATACTGTAAAACATGAGTGTTACTCTCAATAGTTATTAATAGATAACAATACGGCACCTAGAATTCAGTTGTTAGTCATGTGGGTAGAAATAAATTCAAGTGCGCTTATGGAGTTGACTTCAATTTCAGTAGTTTCAGTTTCAATTTAACTTGCACGTGATTACATAAAAACGTACAGTATACCTATGTATGATAACTCGGGAATTCTGTTCTTTAAGATTCCGGATCCCATTCAAAAAGACTTCTCGTGACCTTAAAGGCTGGGTTTTATATTGGACGAAAGATAAATATTGCCATTGAACTTGGCAAAATCTGTAAAAAGATGCAAAACCGAATTAAGAGTACGCGTAACACAATAGGCGTACTTTGGGACAAAGAGTAGCCACATGGCCACATATCCTTCTTATTTCTTCCTAAGTATTTTTTATATAATACTAGCTTTTGCCTGCGACTTCGTTCGTGTGGAATAGTGACTTCCTGCAGATTTTTGGTTTGACCAATAGATGGCGCTGTATGTCCGGAATAAATTTTATTTTTTGTAATAAAAACTATTCTATGTGCCAAATTTCACACAAATCGGTTCAGTAGTTTAGGCGTGAAGAAAAGACAGACAGACGACATACAGAAAGACAGACAGACAGAGTTACTTTCGCATTTATAATATTAGTTTGGATGTTTATAATAAGTAAATAAGTCTGTAGGTATATTATTATTTCTATTCTATTTAATGACCAACAATTTTGTCCTCAGTGTCATGCCCAGCGCCTCTCAAGAACCGTGACTTCGTGCTGCAGCGGTCGTGGCTGGACACGGGCGACGAGAAGATGATCCTCAACCACTCCGTCTTCCACAAAGACTATCCGCCGAGGAAGGGTTATGTCAGGTAACTACCCCTTTTACATTTTGATTTTAAGTAGTCTTTTGCAGGCAGGTCCTTTTTCTCTTTTGAAACCTCAAACTAGTTGATAGCTGCTCAGACAGATGGGTTTAAGGTAATTGTAGGTATAATACCTACCATCTATATATGTAGACACAACCATCTGGGCAGCGAAGGTCGGGGAGGGGTATGGACATATGCACGGACTCTTGTGAGGAATAACTATAGGCAGACTAAAAGTTTACAGTGTGCAACACACACACACACACACAAGTATGCATCCGATTTCGTGAGATAAAACTTAGTTCTGTGCCTATGTGTGTGTGTGATGCTTAAAAGGAGACTCCAGCAACGAATTATAAGAAGAACATTTAGTTAAAGAAATTACTAACATGTTTTATTTATTTTATACAATGTACACACTATACATATATACAAACTTAAACTACTTATCTTTATACACAATCAAAAATAAAATACTATATACAAAATACATATAAACATAAAATATAATATAAAAGAGCATCGATCAGGCGTCGAAGTAATCAAAGAAATTTAAAAAAAATGTATTTTGTATTTTTTTTGTGCCTGGTTCATTCACAACGTGGGTGACACCTACATAGGTACATCCTACACATTCCTATACACAGAGTTTTTCTAAATCTAATAAATTATGAAACGATACGTGTGACCGTAAAAATGTTTACTTTCGAGTAGGCGTGTGTACTCGGCGAAAATGCCTCATTTCGCAATGTTCAGTGATATTATAAAAGCATGATCCCTTAAATAAAAATGGGATGTCAGTGACCCAAGTAATTTGTTATCCAGATTCGTCTGAGAAAAACTTTCCGGTGAATGTCAGTGTGTCATTTATTAGAACGCCGACATTTTGCTCGATAAAGCTTCGTTTTTGATAAATATGTAATTAAATTCCATACAATGTATATCTTACTAATTCAAAAGTATTTCCAGGGTTAGGTGTAGTTCATGCTCTTAGCTGTACCTACGTACTACGGTAGTTCGAAGTTTAAAATAGACATTCTGTAGTTATGGTCCATATATTCAGTTTCTAATTTCATAAGCCACTGCTCTCCATCTGTGCAAACGTGGACGAGCTTAGAATAAATGGAAGTGTTCAGTAGGATTATGACGCACACCTACGTAACACCTACATTTACAAATTAACACGAAGCTAGAGGCTTTCACACTAGCCAATTTTCCGCTTTGGTTTTTCCTGGCGGAGAAAATCTATTTGTAAAAGTGGTGTACGAATGATTTAAGCCTAGGAAAACTGATTAAGTCCGCTTGTGTGAAAAGCACTTAAGAGTAGGACACAGGAAACTGTCCTGCACGTGTATTACAAACTTTTCCTCAACACTACATAATTGAAAAAACCGGAGAAAGGCTCAAAAAATCGATACAGATACCACTTAACTGCCTTTCAACGCCTTTCTATTATATTGTACAAAGGGGAATAATTTCTCAAAAACCGCTTTTGTGAGTGCTGAAATTACGCTCAGCAATTATTCCTGCCTTTGAGTATCCTCCGCACACTGCAAACATTTAGTCGGCCGACATTTTGTTTGGGTTTCTAAATCGGTATAAAAATGAACGTTTATACCTCTACTCACATTACAATGATTAGGTATTCAGCCGGTATCAGAGCGACTGCAAACTTTGATTAGAGTCAAGATTTTCTTAAAAAAAAATCGGGGCAGTAGTCGGCCGACTGTTTAGTTGACAGTCTGCAGTGTAGGTAACTCTTAAGATTCAACTTGAAAATTGTGAAATACGTTTTTAATTAACGCACTTTATGATTGTCTTGGCTCAACTGAATTGATTTTATTCAGGAAACTTGGCTAGTTTATGACGGGAGACAAATTAGTTTTTCTTTTAAAATATGACGGTTGGGATAAGTTTTTTGTTTGTAGGAAAATATATTGGCGTTTTTAATTGATGAGCTTTTGTGAATTTTCCAGGAAGGGGTTTTTAGGTTATCTTAAATATATAAACGCGAAAGTTTGTATTGACTTATGTATGTGGTGTGGTATGGATGATTTCTACTGCGTTTGCACCCAAAAAATAATCATTGCGTTTTGATGAAACTTGACAGCAATAAAACTTATTAGTAGGTTTTTTAATATATGTGTGGGAAGAAGTTCATAGATCAGTCATGCTCTATTTTCAGTTGTCTTATTTAATCTCAACAAATCACTCGTACAAACTATGGGATAAAAGCCTGCCTTGCCAATAACGTAACGAACCTAATACTCTTTATTTATCCCGCTGTAACCTGATCACAACCTTTACCTAAGAAATAATGGAGTTAACTAAATTATATACCAACGCACGAACGTTTGTGGTCATGCATAGGGTTGCCAGGAGTTCAGAAAAAGTATGTGTGTTTGTAGACATAGGCTTTTTGGTTGCATTATCTGTTTGGATTTTTGCCTTTTATCAGAAGTTGCTTTCTAAAGGTGGAAGCATATTAAAATGTATAAAAGCCAACTGAGTGAAGTAAACCGATGTTTACAATTCTTTTCATTCAATGAGAAAGGCAGTTACGTGCCAGATTTGTAAAGTAAATAAAAACTGTAACCAAGGCACATTCGTAGCAAATAAATATGCATCCTCTTTTATTTCAACTTTAAACGGAAGCTAACAGATAAACTTCGTCCTTTAAATTATTGAAAACAAAAACATATTAGTAGGTGTCAGATAATTTCTTCTCTCTCTACACATTGTTCTTACTCTTCACATGCCTACTGTCTGTCTCTCAGGTTTGAGGCTGGTAGCCCTAACCAAGCATACGCAATGTAGGCGTAGAGTGGAGCCGGCTTCATTAGTTTATTTGCACAGTTTGAGGTTGCCACTCCACAGATAAGATAACGTCGCGCGTCAATCCGTGACTGTTTATAGAATGTACCTACAATGCAAAAGGTTACTGCATTTTTGATAGTGACTAGCCTTCTGCTAGCGTTTTCACGGGCGTCTATATAATAAATACTGTTAAAAGTCTTTTCTATAAATTAGCTATCTACACTGAAGCATGTATTTATTGAAACGGACCAGTATTCCTTGCTGTGGCGGCATATTGGGCTGACAAAGTGTAGTTTCACTATAAGACATGTCATGTCATGCCACGAAAGGAGAAGAAGAAGTATATCTGAGATTTGCGCGTTCAAGCACGCAAAAAAACAAGTCCTGGTCTTAAAAAATATCCCATACCTAAAGTATCCTAAATGTAGCTCTGTGCCAAGAATCTATGTATCATATATATAAATACTTTAACATTTTTGTAATATATTAACTTTTACAAATAACTTATAAACTAGTCCAAAGAGCAAGTAAATAACAAATTTCCTTTACCAAATTTCTACGTACAGTAACATGATTTTCATGAAAATTGGTAGGTACTTAGGTACATCTCTATACGTTTCCGCGAATATGGACATAACATTACCCCCCCATAATTTCTGTGCCGATACGGTCGGGGAGATAAACCGCTTACCTATAATGATTTTCGATCCCAAATTACGAGGAAAATGAGGTACAGTAACGTGCAAAAAGATTTTCACTTAGCAACACGAAACAGGGATTATTATTTTTCTTCTTTCTTATATTGTTTGTGTCTGTGTTTATGTTAACACCAAGATAACTTTGTTAGATAGATTTGTCATTGCCAATTATGTCTTTTGTGTAAGATTGTTTACATACCCACACCACAATTAAGGCGAGTAAAAAATTATCGGTTATATTTAATCGTACTGAACGATTTTTCAATCAAAATGTGTGGTGGTATAAAATACGAACTACGCCCTACTCATGAAAAAGTAAGATTAGGCAACGACCTCTTTTGTAAAAAGAAGGAAATATAAGCTTTTTCAAAAATAAGTAGCTAAATGAGATCTGAAGAGGCTCACCGCGCCATAATCACCTCTAATGAAGTAACTAAATGCTAATTAGTTCCAGCCGGTGTTACGGAAGATCAGTTTAATTAATGAAAAATAAGGATCCTTAGAATTTCCATGTTTTCCACGAAATTAATAAAGAAATAGGCTTAGTGGCAGAAGCTTACAATGTTTCACTGTGGGTATTTTTTTTTGAGTTTAATACTTTGATTCATTTATAGTCAATTGGTAGTACCTACTAGTAAATAAATGCATAGATAACTACTTCAGTCATAATCATAATAATTTAAGATGCTTTTCACAGTATGTGAAATTACATTATTATGCTCAAATCTAGTGAGAAAATACTGAGCAAACTGTACCAGTTCATGTAACAGACCCAAGCTGTAAGAAAAATGAAAGGAAAACTCAAAGTGTCTTGCCAACAGTACCAATATCCCACTATAAGGTAATCATTGTCAATAATCCGCTCCGAACGACGGCGCGGTTCGTATTGTCAACATCTCGACACCTTACCATTCCAATTCCAGCAGTCGATGCGATCGGTGAAGTAGCTACGGCGACACTGAATAGCTGACACAAGCGCAGTGCTGTCCGGAATGGAATTCTAAAGTTGGGCCGGATGCTTTCAGTTTGCGCCGAGGCTTTTTGTTCGAAATTTTTCTCCGGCGCTACGTTTATTTTTTTCTCATTTTCCTTATCTTATGTTTGGGCTTTTTAAAGCAAGATTTTGTGGTTATTTAACGAGAGATACTTACGAGTGTGGGGTTTTAAAGCCTTTGGTAGGAAGAGGTTCTATACTTAAGTCCGTTTTATATTTTGGAAGGCTTTTAAGTCTTCATCTAATATGTAATGTACCTTTGAGTTTGATTCAATTACATATTCAACAAAATATTATCAAAATTACAACTTAATGACAGGGACACTAAAACAACCAATGCACAATATCACACGAAATACATCTGTATGTCTTATTACAAGAGCCCTTAAGAGGACGTCCTCTATTACCAACTCATAAAAAACAAAAGAATCCTCCTTTAGATCCAGGCAACAGGTGAAAAGTCGACACCTGTTCGCTAGCTGTTATCTCTACAGTTAATTAAACCTCGCCGTGAATTCATTATGAAGTTTAAAGCCAGGTAATTGACACTCTTCAGTCTCGCTTTCAATTTAAGATTAGCTTGTAAGTAACCTTTTTCGGTTATTAGGGTTTAGTTGTTCTATTTAATGTGAGTTCTTTAGTTTATTGTACTAATACATAATTTAGTTTGTTTAACATCATACATGTTTAAAAATATTACGTAAGTATACTTCAATGGTGTAGTCCTATTAAAATGTATCATGGAGCGTATCCAGCACGTATTTGTAACATTTATTAATTGTTACATATTTACCTACATTTATTTTTGCTATAGGTAGCTTTTTTATGTCTATGACTGAGTAACTGTGGTATTTATTTCCAGAGTCACTTATTGTAATCATAGTAATATCTTCTGTAAGGTCTATTTGTCGTTGCGACATAGATTTATTGTGGCACTTTCTCAAACATTAATTACAGCTCTGCTTAAATCCCAAGATAATCATAAATTCGACTTGTCTTGTCTTTAAAATAACTATCTACTTACAAAGCGGATCGATGGGTTAAAATGTAATTGCCAGGCTAATGAAAACCTGTGGGGTGTGTTGTTTCACATTTGCATACAACGCTGGAAGCATGTTACCACTAAATCTGCATAGCACTTTATTGGCCACTGAGAGACTGTTTTTAGTGATACAGGTATTCTAGCTGGTGATATACTCGTACATATAATGATCCATTTATACGCCTGTCATTATAGTAATAGTTACTTCAGAACTGGTTGTTTTAAGACCAATATTTTCGGAAAATACAAGGCCGTCAATAGCATAGTGCTTTTAATCGAATAAATAAAGATTTAGCATATTAAGAAAAACAAAAGAGTATATCTACATTTTAATAGTAATGATAAAACATGTATTTTGAGAACTATATATATATTTTTTCAGCTGTCCTATTTGGCGCCTGAAAAAAAAGCTTTTCTTACAGAACTAAAACCACCAAATCTCCACTTTCAGAGCCATGTCACTGCTAACGGGGTTCGTGGTGCGCACGCGAGCAGGTGCGGGCAGCTGGCTGGGCTACGTCTCCCGGTCGGACCCCAGGGGAGCACTGCCTGCGTGGCTGGTCAACAGGTAATTGAGGAGCATTCCTTTTAATTTGAGGGGCTTATAAAAACACATATTTTGGAGTCAGTTCTACTTTTGTTTAAGTTGCAAGTAATGGCGTCCACGGCCGATTTCGGCCACGGCGGCTGTTCTCATTTAAGGAGATCAGCCAGCTGCACTCCCTATTCCTTCACTCTCATAACCCGATGGGACGGCCATCCGACACGACCGGAAAGAGATCAGGCGCAGGACCGACATTTACGTGCTCTCCGATGCACGGGTGAATCAATCACCAACTTCCAGACTACGGGCTGCTTTGTGAAAGTTTTAAACCCACAAAGCGATTTCGGCCCGACCCGGGAATCGAACCCGAGACCTCGAGCACAGCAGCCGCGCTTGCAGGCAGTCAAGTTGCAAGTATCGAGTTGCTAAAAGATGTCGAATGTGTCTCGGCAGATGGATTCGTTGCGACTTCTGTGGAGGTACAGGGGATAAATAAGCTCATGAGTGACAACTTAAGGGTATATTATAGGTTTATGCTTTCATGGATAATAATTAGTATATACAGGAATAATCTCTTTGTACTATGTATATTTAACTGTTGTAATAAGAGAACTCCTGTAGTTGAGAAGCTATCCTCTCTAATTTGTTTTTCATGATATTGATAGTCTTATTGAAATAAAACTTTCCATTATTGTACTACTAGTTTTAATCTATACTAATATTATAAAGCTGAAGAGTTTGTTTGTTTGTTTGAACGCGCTAATCTCAGAAACTACTGGTCCGATTTGAAAATTTCTTGTTAGATAGCTATCGAGGAAGGCTATAGGCTACTTTTTATCCCGGTACGGGAAGTAGTTCCCACGGGATGCGGGTGAAACCGCTGGCAGAAGCTAGTACTTCATAATTCTCCTCTAATCCAGGGTAACAGCCCAGCTCGCTCCTCGGTTGGTGCAGCAGCTACACGCAGCTGCGCGTCGGTACCCTGGCTGGAAGGCTCTGACAGACCTCCCGTACCACAAGCCCTGGAGACACCCTGAACAGGTCCCGCCGCATAGAATCTCGTTAGCTGATGTAAGTACGCCAGATATTATAGCAATCACAAAATTACCTTCTGATTGACACGAATAAGTATAAAATCTAATGTTATTGTTTTGTGTTTCCGAAATTAGGGAGGAATATAAGTATTTGGTTAATTTAGTTATTAGCTTTTGTAACGTGTTTATTGGTTGGTAAACTAATTAACGACAGAAAAGCCTGAGTAAAAAGTAAGAATGAAATAACTTTTCCCTTCACCAGAAGGATGATCATTTTGTAATAAGACAAATGTAGTAAAATAAAAAACGCTTCGAGAAAAGATGGTACGGCCGTGCCCGCTTTGCTCGAGTCTTGGCTGGGGCACTGCCGTGCCCTCAGATAATGAATTTAAGTGATAATAAAAAGTAAAAATACAATCTATTAATTAAATGACCGTTGTATGAGGTCCAGGATTTTAACAAATTATCTAATAAAATAGAAGCCAAGCTTAACAAACCGACCAAACCTTCTAAGAAAATAGGATAACAGAAATAATTGCCGCTTTAATTAAACTTCTACCAAAGACAAAGAGGAAATGAGAAGAAAAAAAAAGCAACTAATTCGTGACATTTTCCAGAAAAAGTTTTAACGAGACTTCCTAAATCTTTTATAATGACATTTGTCATTCATTAGTGCAAAAGTAGAAGTTAGCTAACTTACAAAGTTACCGCGAAAACCTTGTTAGGGTTCCGTACCCAAAGAGTAAAACGGGACCCTATTGTTTTCGCTCCTCTGTCCGTCCTCCGTCCGTCTGTCACCAGGCTGTATCTCATGAACCGTGATAGTTAGAGAGCTGAAATTTTCACAGATTATTTATTTCTGTTGGCGCTATAACAACAAGTACTGAAAACTAGAATAAAATAAATATTTTGGGGGGCTCCCATACAACAAACGTGATTTTTTTGCTCATTTTTGGTCTGGTACGGAACCCTTCGTGCGCGAGTCGACTCGCACTTAGCCGGTTTTTATATAAACATGAGACTTTTGAAAGGTTTTCGAGTGTTCTCGAACTTACTTTTGCCCTCCAAATCCCTATTATCGATTATATTGTGTCGAAACTTCAGCCAATTCGACGTTTGTTCAGCAAATCGGTTTGAGTTCCTTTGAAGTGCTGTTGAATTATGAAAAGAAAGCAATATCTATTATTCATGTTTTGTATCCCAATTTATAATAGGAGCTTATTACTTGCGAAGAGTTTCTTTAAGGCATAAAGCTTATTTAAGCCCACGTTCGATAATCGGCGACCAATTTTCTGTAGGAGGAAATGAAACAACTGATAGCAATAGTTCAACGTACACGTCTTACAAAAAGTTGGTCTGAAACTCCTAATCAGAATGCCCCACAAAAAATCGCTCCTATTATCTGTCATTGTGAGCGGGCAGTCTTAATTAGTAGGGGCTGAAACTTGAATTCCTCAATTCTTTTAAAATAAAATAAATATTTACATCATACGTCTCGGCATCCCTATTCTGAAAGTTCTCACTGTCAAACTCACTTTAGCGGCCACAATCTCACTTGTTACCGTCAAAACTCGGTGTTCACTGAGAAAGCACAACAGCTCGCTCCGTCGTGAGATTTCACAGAATAAGTTGATAAGCGAAAAGTTGTAGCCGTATTTTATAATATAGCGTAGCTACGTACAGTCGTCTATAAAAGTTGTATAGCAGATTTGTAATTAGGAAATGTACAGTTGACTATAAAAGCTTGTAGCAGCATTTTTATAGTTTTTAATTTAAGAATGCACAGTCAGACATTAAATTTTGTGTAGTGGTATTTTTAGGTTCAAGAATACTAACTAAAAATGTTGTAGAAACATTCTTAACTTGTGTAGTCAGCCAATTTTATAGCTTACTGCAAGATAAAAAGGATGTAACTACTTGAATATTCAGCATATTTATTATTCAGTTACATAAATATTCTTTATTGTCGTGTTAAAAACAATCAACAAACAATTTTCATTCCATTTTTATCCATAATTTATTATTGTATATTTTTATCAATAATTTATAGTCATATTGCATGCATGCTTGAATTGTCACCACGCTATAAAGTTAGCAAGTGTTTTATTATGAATACAGAAAAGTATCTTGACTACCATATATTTCTACAATAACTGCAGAAAACATTAGCTACAGTACAATGATACTAAAAAAGAACACTACACAAAAAAAAAACTCACTTTATTTCCACTTTTGTCGCCGATTGTACCCAGCTCGTAACTTAAAGTCGGTCGTTAGAAATAATGCCGTGACTACAGGACATCGTGTACACAGAATTTATTATTATGCAAATGTTTTCACCATAAAATTACGAACACCTTTCATAATACCTGTCATCGTTTTTAGGGTTCCGTACCCAAAAAGTATTAGGTATTAAAAAATAGAGCATTTAGGGAACACTTATTAAGAATTTCGTTTTCACCAAAGTTTAAGTGTCCTTTATAACCTTTGATATTGGGGGAGCCCTTATTCTAAGTGACACTTAGTTAGGGAAACGTTAAAAGATTGTTGGTGAAAACGGGCATTAGTATTTTAGGGTACTCCCATACGACAATCGTGTTTTCTTTGCTCGTTTTATCGAAAATGTTGCGGAACCCAAAGTGCCCGAGTTCGACACAGAGTTGGGCAAATCAACTAATTTATTCAATCAATTGATCAATCATGATTGATCTAATCATGATTAATTTAGTCATGACTAATTTAATCATAACTAACGAGATCAATCATTAGTCATGACTAAATTCGTTAATCGCAAATCATCAATCATTAGTTTTAATCATGAAATGTATGATTAAGCTCGATGCACAGGTGTTGGTACACTACACATACAGGGTGTAAGGATCAGCTGACCGATCAGACCATCAATCATCTTGAGTAAAGTACTGAAGGAATTAGGTTCGGAAATGAAAAAAAATTTTGACTCTGCATACAAAATACTAAAGTCGGCAGCTAATTTTGTATAGAAAGGCCAAAATTTTTCTTTTTCGAGAAAAAATTCCTTCGGTACGTTACTTAGGATGATGGTCTGAGTCCATGGTTTCAGTTTTCAGGGGCTGTACCTTACACCTGTATCAAACGATTGATTTTCTCTTAGTGCCTTACAAGTATTTTACTGACCACCAAAAAATACTGAATTTTACACTAAAACTCTAAAGTCTAACCTAACCTACAGCACGGTAAAGATATGGACAGTATGGAAACTAAGCCTGTTTGCGGACATAACTACCTACGCTCCGTTGAAGCAATAGGGTTGTCGCTTTTAATGATATTGGTGATGTTTTTTTTTTCTTTTTTGTTCTGTAGTGATCAATCATCGAACTCAACAAAAACAATAGTTTGAACCCGAAAAACATATAATATTTACACAACAACTTGTGTGTGTTATTACTATATTATAGCAATCTGTAACTATTATAATTGCGGTGGCGTAACCTTTGCAAGTTTTGGCGGGAGTGAGCGAGCCGAGGTTGGACGAAAATGTTTCGGGCGTTAGTCGGAGCGGGCGCTCGGTTGTCGCCGCACCACCTCGCGCGCGATGGCGCGCGGACAAGGCTCAAGGACTTTTTACACAAATACATAATTATCAAACAAATAAACTAGGTACTGCTTAAAATAATCTTCCAATTGATTAAGTAATTGTTGTTATTGTATTTACATTTATTTTTAGCTGTTCTTTAATAAACTGAGTTTTTAAATTAAAAGTATTTAGTTAACTACCTAAACAGCTGGAGTAGGTATAGTAATCAAAAACCCATTACATAAAAAATACCTATTGTTCATTAATATCTACAAATTATCAGAAAAATATTTTCGTCTGCTACGACACGTTCGAAATTCTTTGTTTATTTATTATTACATTTTGACTGCACTATCGATTTAAGCACCCTCAAATACCATGAAAATGACACCCATGACGAAAAAAATTATACCTGTTGCAGCCGCCATCTTGGATTCACGTTTTGACTGCACTATCGTTTTAAGCACCCTCAAATACCATGAATATGACACCCATGACGAAAAAAATGATACCTGTTGCAGCCGCCATCTTGGATTCACGTTTTGACTGCACTATCGTTTTTTGCACCCTCAAATACCATGAAAATGACACCCATGACGAAAAAATTATACCTGTTGCAGCCGCCATCTTGGATTCACGTTTTGACTGCACTATCGTTTTTAGCACCCTCAAATACCATGAAAATAACACCCATGACGAAAAAAATTATACCTGTTGCAGCCGCCATCTTGGATTCACGTTTTGACTGCACTATCGTTTTTAGCACCCTCAAATATCATGAAAATGACACCCATGACGAAAATAATGATACCTGTTGCAGCCGCCATCTTGGATTCACGTTTTGACTGCACTATCATTTTTAGCACCCTCAAATACCATGAAAATGACACCCATGACGAAAAAAATGACACCTGTTACAGCCGCCATCTTGGATTTACGTTTTCACTGTACTATCGTTTTTAGCACCCTCAAATACCATGAAAATAACACCCATGACGAAAAAAATGATACCTGTTGCAGCCGCCATCTTGGATTCACGTTTTGACTGCACTATCGTTTTTAGCACCCTCGAATATCTTGAAAATGGGTGATGGGTGTCCTATGACGAAAAAAAATATACGTATTTCGGCCGCCATCTTTGATTTACATTTTCTACAACTATTACACTATCGGCTTTATATATCCTCGTAACCGCCGCATCACAGTTAAATTAAAATATAATATAGATTTATAAGTATTTATAAGATCACGAATTCATTATGATCGCGGCCTTAAATCGAATAATAACGATAAGTATAACAATAACAATAAATAAATCGTTCGCGCGTAGCATTTTCGGAGAAAAAATTAAATTAAACGCGACCACTCGTCTTGACACGCGTTACTGAAAGCACCGCGAGAGGCCCTTTGGAGCCTCGTCGGTGTGCATGTTTGTGTGAGTGAGCCGTTTCGAACGTTTGTTCGTAGTTTCCGAACTGCTCTAGTTCGGAAACTACGAACAAACGTTCGAAACGGCTCATACATAGGTATATTTAAACTGTGCCTACAGTAACGTTTTGTGTGCAATTCAGTATTTTTTTAAGATGCAGAAAAATATTTTACTTTACGCGGTATTAAAAAATATCAATCATAATCATGATTATTTGATTGAGATTAAAACTAATCAATCATTAGTCATCACCTCGTGATTAAACTAAATAATCAATATATTAACACATTCCCCGAAATTAATTACTTATAATTAATATTTTATACCAAATCGCTTGTTTTTTCTTTGTTAGGTACTCTTTCGCAGTACAATTATAAAATCATTTTTTTTAAGCATGGATTTCTTATCCGGGTATGCCAAATGTTGTAAAGGTAGTATTTCAGAATTGTTTTCTTTTGACTTTGAAAATATATATCATTCCTAATAAAACTCATTACAACATGAAGTTAACTCTATTTATAACCTTAATTGTCTCAATTGCAGTAAACTGTACAAACACAATAAGATCAGCCCTGTAATTAACTTAAATAAATACGTTTCATCATAAACTGCAGATCAACAGACTTTGTCTTAGTAAGGTGGCATTATGAAATTATATTTTTATCTTTTATCTTTACACTAGTCAATTATTACGTGGGGTAGGTTACATTAGTCTTTTATTTTATTTTATATACCCGGGATATATTCATAGTTGATCCATAATGTTCAGTATGCTTTATTATTTTATTTTACTTTAGAAACTAAGCTAAATACCTAAGTATTTTTTTCTTAAATGTCAAAACATAGTTTTTCGAATGTAATCATTTTTAGTTCTATTTAATTAACGTTTATTAAAACATACCTATATGAATATTTACAATATAATATTTTACTCTTCTATAAAAAAAATGCTGAGGTACTATTACTTTACATAGATCGACTGCCTATTTGACCTCCCAACCCTGAGGTAGGTAAGTACCTGGCAACACCTCATTATGAACCTTCATTAACTTCAACTTTCTTCCTTCCAGTGCGTAGACCCCGACGCGCCACCACCGCCCGAAGAACCAAAACCAGACACATCCAAAACCAAGCTAGAGGTGCCAGCCAAGGAAATCGAAAGCCACAGCGTCGAAGATCTAGGAGACATCTCCTCAGAATTCAGCGTGGAAGTTGAGGAAGACACTTTAGACCAGGTAGCTCACCGTTTTCATCGTTTATGCTTGAGTAGGTACTAGTTTATATAGGTGTAAATCTGTGTTATATCCAACTTGTCTTAAGTTTGTTTGTTTTCTTTTAATTTTGATAATGATGTTTTTATTTTACTTGTTCTGTATAAATTCTGGTTCTTCCAACCTAATAGACAGATATTTGTTACTGGGGAGTTTGTTCCACCACTTCTTCTTCCCAGCAAAAGCGTTTTGCAGTCTTTTTGTAAAAAAAACCTTCAAAAGTTGCTGATTTTCAGCCTTTGATTAAAAGACTTTTTCATCTTTTTTTAGGCTCAAGACCCGAAGAAAAAAGGCAAGTTCTACAAACTAGTTAAATCTATGAAGAATAGGAGGAAAAGCGTGCAAGTAGCCAAGAGTGCTGATAACCTCGCTGACAAACCGGTGGAAGATCGCATGGAGAAGAAGAAGGGGTTCAAGTTTCATAGGAGATTCAGTCTCAGTAGAGGAAGGGAGGATTGAGCTTATACGCGTTGTGAATTAGGTAATGAGTAGGTATTGGGAGGTGATAGTGAACCATGTGAAAAAAGATAAGTAATAGAGGTACCCAAGACTTATTATCTAATGTTGGTTTCATGACGACATCATTCTGAATTTCTGTCCTCAAGATTTGTTTTATAATACAATCATTCTTCAGTAAGGGATACTAGACTATACTACGCTACTTTAAATCCTGAAGTTGGCTTCATCGATAGTCATATGGTTCACAATCGGCTCGCTGTTGTTTAAAAAGTCAGTTGGTTCCCTCAAAATGCCAAAAATACTGCAGTTGTTGATGTTAATCTTCTACCGTTGAAGTACAGAAGCCAGCACATCAAGCTACTCCAATCAATCAAAACGTTTCCAATCAATAATGAACCTTACAGTTTGGAGATTAAGTTGAAAATCTATTGAAGACTAGCTACCGTCTGCGGTTTCATCCGCGTCCCGAGATAGCTAATTCCCGTAGCTGGATGGTGACATGAACTATCCTATGTCTCCCCGGTCTAAGCTACCTCCTCTCTAATTTTCAGCTAAATCGGTCCAGCCGTTACCGCGTGATGGCATGACCAAGAGATATAGGGGATTCGTTTTTATACATATATAAAGACATTTTACAGATTGTGGTTGCTAACTTGATTTTCTGAATTCTGTACATTCTAGATGTGTATAATACGACTATCTTTCTACGCAATGTAAATAATTCAATTTATCTTATTGACATTTTTATTCACTTACCATTCATTTATCTCTGCAACCTACTTTTTTGAATGGTTATTTCTATAGTGCCGGGTACACACACTACTAAAGAATTGGTGATTGAAAATAATGGTCAAAAAATATTATTGTACTTAGGTAATGTGTTTCAGATTTACTTAAAATATTAGTCGTCACGTCTTTACGTTTTTTTATACATAGAAGTATAACTGTATAAACTTTATCTGTTTATTTGAATAAAGAATATTGTATTATGTGTGGCTTTACATCTACAATGTCCGCTGGTGTAACCACGGCATAAATATGTACCTACAATGACTTGTGTCCAAGGTTCATAGCTTCTTCAGCAGTGTCATAACAAATTATAAGATATTTAACCGTGTTATTTCTATTTACGAAGCCATATATATAATTATTCTTTCTTCTGTTTAAAGCTTTAAACGGATTATCAGAAGCTAGTGGCCAGTCATTATTTACTGTGTGTGGTTTATCTGTTAAAACAGTTTTTATAGTGTACGAACATCAAAATGCTTATACGTGAAACGGAATGCATTAATAAGACATATCCAGAAGCGCACATTAAAAACTATGTAAGTATGTTAATGTCAGTGTCACTATCATTATCCAGTTTTATTGAAAATTTTAAAGAGCCTGAAGTTAATACATGATTTAATCGTTGTTTATTTAATAGCTACGTCATCCACAACCTTCCCTAATGTTAATTGTAATTAGGTACATACGTCAGCAGGTCAAACTACCCGAATCTGTCCTTACCAATTGAATATTAACCTTCCACTATTGTGATAATGTTGAAAATCTGTTGGAGAAATCTCTCAGATTGAGGTAGGTAAGGCTCTAGACAGATGGACTGCAATCTAACTGCAAATTTGCAGTTCGGATGCAGTTGACACGACTGCAATAGAACTGCAAACCAACCGCGCAGTCCGATTGCAGTTGGGATGCAGATGCAGAAGTTGATTTGCAGTTCTATTGCAGTCGTGTCAACTGCATTCAAACTGCCCTTGAACTGCAAATTTCAGTCGGATAGCAGTCGAAATGCAGTCCGTCTGTCTAGAGCCTAAGTGGAGGTTCTGTCGTCTGTACCTACCGAAACGCGTTCGATGTAGTGGTTGAGCATAAACTTCGTACGTTTTACATATACTGATATACAACATGCTGATATTGACGAAACATAAATAAAAGCCAGTATGTCGTTCAAAATGTGGCTTATCATTTTCATGAAAACTTTTTGTCACTATTTACACTTTTTCACTACAAGATCAAACTATTACATTATACATACATTCCGAACAAAAATGAGTAAAAAATATGGGCTATATTTAGTGGCAAATTCCTAAAAAATCGTATACAATTTCCACCTTTTCCACTAACAATGACTTGCGATTTAAATCACGTTCGTAATCGATTCTAAATCGATTGTAAAAACTCGATATCTAAGTAATGTTTGACAAAAGCTTTTTTTTGCGAAACCGAGAAAATTCCGGCTGTATATGAAAAAGATTAGCAATAATACAATGGGAGGTTTTTTAGTACATTTCGATAGGCGTTTAGTTTTTGTCTGATCAAGTTCAAGGAGAATGCGAATTACGGCCGTTCCCATATTCTATCCATCTTCCGTTTTGATTACTAGAGATGGGAATTTGACATAACATGTATGGGGCTAGTGGTCGTGGTGGCCTAGTGGGTAAAGAACCAACCTCTCCAGTATGAGGGCGCGGGTTCGATTCCAGTTCAGGCAAGTACCAATGCAACTTTTCTAAGTTTGTATATTCGTGGAGACCACGCCTCGGCAAACGTAGTGTAGGACGTCCTCAGGCACGGTGGAGTGATGACTTGCGCAAGACGGCTGGCAGGAGCTGGATGCGAGAAGCCGAAAATAGATCTCAGTGCCGTGCACTTGGAGAGGCCTATGTCCAGCAGTGGACTGCGATAGGCTGATGATGATGATGATGATGATGATATTCTTTCTAAGTATATCTTGGACACATAAAAAGGTGAAGGAAAACATCTTGAGGAAACCTGGACTATAAAGTTTGAAATCACCAACCCGCATTGAGCAAGCGTAGTGATTAATGCTTAATCCTTCTCCGTGTGAGAGGAGGCCTGTGCCCAGCAGTGGGACGATAAAAAGGCTGTAACAGTTAACAGTATGGGGCAAAAGTCAAAATTCTATCTCTAGAATTGACAAATAGATAGATTATTGGGAGCGACTGTAAGTATCGAATAGAGATTTAGCTTTGTTTGTTGTTGTTCGAATAAAACATTGGTGTGATAACTAGTGAGGTTGAAATATGTAGGAAATAAATTCTTCAGAATTCCAATCTAAATATAAGAGTAATTTCATAGTACTTACCTATGTATTTACATTACTTAGTTTAATTAAACATTACATCCATTTTATTTACCCAGAACTCGATGTTTTTGAACCAAAGTTTTGAAGAAAGAATAAAATAATGTCTACAGTCGGGCCAAAATTTTATCTATTTCAGTTTTATCAAAACTTGTAGGTAATTTTTGGTCGATTCTGAAGAAAAGACAGTGTTTTAAAAAAACTAAGTAGTAACTGATAATTAATTCCATGACATACGTTTTATTATAATCCTTCTTGTACCCCCCTACATTTAAGTACATATTTTTATAATTATATCATTTAATCCAATATGCTATAAATTCCGCTTAGCTGATCTTATCTATATTATGGTTGCTATAACATGTACTTATACTATATTAACTTATTACTATATTTACCACGCCTTTATACTTGTAAGTTACTTCATGACTTATAAGAATAAGCGACTTACGAAGAAGTTTTACATTTGCAAAGGAGCATTCGTTTTTAACATTGCTTGGGATGAAACATGTGTCATTTGAAAGCTTGACGAGCACTTTATTTTATTCTATTGCAGCCACATTCGAATCTAGCGCTAACATGTTTTTTTCTACCTTCACATGTTTCACATTTTACATTCAATGACATAAGTTTTAGATGGTCAAAAATACCATGTTCACGTTGAATTCGAAAGTGGCTGAGGGCTCGCCAGGAGCTTTCATATAACATAGGTCTCATCACTGTTGAACAATTTTGAAAAGTGTTCATATCGTAAGTTTATTACGCAAGCAATTTTTTTTTTTAACAACCGCAATAATCATTAAATGATCCCCCCCGCTGTGGGTTAGCAGCGGTGAGGGAGTGTCAGACTCTTACTGACTAAAAACCATCGTGTTCCGTCGTAGGCCTTTTATATACCAGGGCCGCGGTAACTCTTTCGAACAATCCCGCAGCCCCGGCAGGCCTTGGCCCTGCTAGGCCCTGCGTTACGTAAGCTACTTAAGCAAGTAAAACTTACGAGTATAAAGGCGGCATAACTTATTTACTTATGTATAGGTACCTTGACTATCCTTCGTACTGTAATGCGTTTGTGATGCGTGCCTTCTGTCTTTTAAACTTTTGTAATTCTACTGGATTTTTCTAATGGATATCATTTTCACGTGAAAAACCAGTGAAAATACGCAAAAAATTAATAAGTATATTATATCTACGAGCCTAGAAAATCTTTGTTGGCATTGTAATGTACAAAATGTGTACCTATTCTTACAAAACTGTTTTTTGACTAAAGATCAAATTAAAACAAACTCAAAATAAATAGGTGAAAAGGATTATACTTACGATTATGCGTTAGTATTCCCTCCACATTGCTGTCGTTAGGCAACGAGCCCAGAAGACTAGCTGGTTACACTGTAAGTCCCACTTTGAAATAAACTAAAACTATGGTCGCGGCTCTTACAAAAAAAAAAACTTATCAAAAAGTGCCAATTTAAACCAAAATACTCGTTCACGCAAAGGTAGTAATTATTCTAATTTATACAAAGAATAACAAGTGAAAATGATATCTATTTAGACCAGGGTTCTTGCGAAAATGAATTTTGCAAAAACAAAATGTATTCTTAATGTTAATTCTTCAATATAATCAATAGGTTTAAGGTGTGGTGTATAATTTCTGATGTTCTACGCTATGGTGTATTTAATTAAGTGCTCAATTTTGTGTAGTAAACTTGGTCTTTAGTAATGTCTTATTTTAAAAGGGAATAAAAAATCAGTATGGCAATCTCTCTCTAAAAGAAAACAAAATGTGTACCTACCTATTTTCTATGAAAAACCAAACCAAAAACAAACGATATAAAAAGTCGCGCACAAAAAAAACATATTCATTTTAAAACAAGACGTTACATTTTGTTTATAAAATCTGAAAATAGGTACAAAACAAAGAAATTTTTCTTTACACTCTCTTAAACATTTTTTCTTCGTATTTTCACAATTCCTTCTTGTTCATCAAAAATAGGGAAATCATTCAAGGCAATAACAGTCTTATATTGTAGTACGTATAAGTTATTAACGTTACTTAATTGTAAAGGCTGGTACAGTTCTCGCAAAACTTAATAACTTAAATACACGATTAATTAACATAAGAAGCATACCTATAAATGACAGATCTTAAAATTGAAAACCAAAAAAGTATTGATTAATCGTGTGAACATGCCTTTACATAAAAAAATTTCGTAAGCGAAAAAAAAAACAATAAACATAATTGTAAATGATAGAAATAGTTACGAATTGGTGTCCCTATGACAATAAACAATCATTATAGAAATCGTAATAATTTTCAGTTAGTAATTCTACGAAATATCGAAATAATTCTTTTTTATTCACATTTTAATATTCTCTATCTTAGCCTTTAGGTATGTGTATACAAAAATCATATCTTCTAACTTAAAATTGTATACAAGTGTTCGTCCTGTGATGCTTGGCTTGTTTCAATGTTTTTTATACTTTTCTATTTCGATTTTATAGATGTTTTATTTCACGAAAGCGGGTAAGTTAAACTGGTGTGTGTAAATGTATACGCACATTGTCTTTGTCATCATCCTCCGAGCCTTTTCCCAACTATGTTGGGGTCGGCTTCCAGTCTAACCGGATTCAGCTGAGTACCAGTGCTTTACAAGAAGCGACTGCCTATCTGACCTCCTCAACCCAGTTACCCGGGCAACCCGATACCGCTTGGTTAGACTGGTGTCAGACTTACTGGCTTCTGACTACCCGTAACGACTGCCAAGGATGTTCAATGAAAGCCGGGACCTACAGTTTAACGTGCCATCCGAAACACAGTCATCGATGTCTAAGATTTACTTAGAAAGTACATACAAACTTAGAAAAGTTGCATTGGTACTTGCCTGACCTGGAATCGAACCCGCGCCCTCATACTCGAGAGGTTGGTTCTTTGCCCACTAGGCCACCACGACTTCACACATTGTCACATTGGCACATTGTCTTTGTGTGACTCGGCAATTCGACCACTACTAAGCGCTCCCGTAGACTTTAGTTTAACCGATATAGCCCACCGGATTAGCAAGTTGAAGTGGCAACGGGCTGGCTATATTGCTCGCAGAGCGGATGGCCGATGGGGTCGAAAAGTGCTGGAGTGGAGACCACGGACTAGCAAGCGCAGCGTAGGACGTCCACCAACAAGGTGGACAGACGACCTTATAAAAGTCGCCGGAAGACGCTGGATGCAGGTCGCCTCCAACAGGTATCTGTGGAGATCTAAGGGGGAGGCCTATGTTCAGCAGTGGACGTCCTATGGCTGAGATGATGATGATGATGATGGTGAGCGCTCCCGAGCTTACGCATACAAAGACACGTGTATGTAGGTACATTTACACACACAAGTGTGGTTCACCCGCTTTCGTGAGATATAGCATCTATTTTACTGTTGTCTCTGCTTTGTTAATGTCTACATTATTTTGTGAACAAATGTGGATATTCTCCGAGTGGAAAATCTGGTAGCTTCAAAATAATTTGTCTTGTAAATAATATTATGTAGGTGATGGATAATTTATTCGCACATTAGCTAGAGGTGTAGTACAGAAGTCAATGAATTTTAAGTAAATATTTAATATTGCACTTCACAGTGACAATACCTAGAAATGCGTTTGAACAAATATTGTAATAGTGTTTTGTTATAGTTAGATTTATGACAATGATAAAAAGAAAATTTAAATTGTAATGAAAACATGATGATTTTACTTTTTAATTTTCACAAATGTATTTTTCTTTTATACTACTACACAAATTGCCTATTGTATTTTCTACCCGATCCCATACAAAAAAAGTTTGTATCCATTCAAAGTTTAAATAAAGAACAATCTAGAAAAATCAAGGTAACAATCTCACCGATAGAAAGACACGTTCAACTCGAATCCAGACTACAGAAAAAGTCCACTCAATCCATTGAATTAACCTTTTTATATTCCTTTTTATAACGAATCAATTCGATCTATTTCTTCGCAACCTTCTCGGGAATTTGGATAAAAACTCTATTGTTATGTCAAACTAACATAAGTTATCTGTGCGTGGTATAAAAAATGGCGAAATTGTAATTTACTAATTATTTAATTAGTTACTTTATAGCTATGTTCATAAAATTCGATTTCAAACTAAGAAAATTGCACCATTTAACTATAACAATAACCAAACCAAGCCATAGGTAAACACGCCGTCTATGGTCAAATCCGCCATAAAAAATTGACAACTGAAAAGCCGGTTATAGTTAAAATTAAATGGCGGCTCAATTTTTTTGAACATACTTTGAGAGACTTTTTTAATGAATCATTATAAAATTGTAGCCGATGATATAATTATTATTTTGAAATGTTTACAAATTATGTAATATTCGTTCGTAAATGTATGCGTGACATAAGTACTGCACCTCATCAAATAAATATAATAGTTATGTATCACGCGTTGTGTGTTAGAGTGTTTATAGTCCTGTTACTGTTCCATTTGTTAAGCCAATTAGTTTTAATATAGAAAATATACATTATGGCGAAACTTGTCCTTTATTTTTCATACCTTTACACCTCCACACTGCAAACTTTTAGTCGGCTAATAGTTTGATTGGGCTCATGAATCAGTATGGCGATGTATGTGGTAGTGAAAGGTGGGCATTTTGGGGGCTGTCTTTTGGAAGCTTTGACATTAAGAGGTGCTCTTTTCAGAGTTGTTAGAGTACGGTAGTACAGTACAACGATCAGGTATAGTTATCGGCACGGATATTGAGCCCTGACCTTCACCTGCGCAGAAGCGATTTATTGGTTTATTGCCTTAGGCCGGCTCCACACGTTGGCCCCAACGCTCGTTCCAACGTTGGACCGTAAACTCGGTGAGGCGTCCACACGTTGGCGCATAACTTAGTTCTGTCCCGTCAGGGCCAATGTAAAGATGTCCGATCCAGAAATCGAAACTGCTCTCAGCGCGTTTGTAGTGATGAGTGCAAATTTATATTTGTTTCTGAGAAAAAATAAAAAACCACGTCAAAGAAGATGGTGGATGACGACACATCATAAAACACGGAATCGTCCATGCCGGTGGCGATTTGCTAGACGAGGAAGCCATTTTTACTCGACATACGCACTCGCTGCGTGTTGTGGCAGAACTGAGCAACGCGCCAACGTGTGGACGGAACGTCAACGTTGGCGCGCAGATTCCTTTGATGAAACCGACACGAGACGGCCAACTATCAACGCTCGCCCCAACGTTGGGACGAATGCCATTTTCTCGATCCACACGTTGGACGAATAGCGTTGGGACGAGCGTTGGGGCCAACGTGTGGAGCCGGCGTTATGTGTACAGTGCGCAAAGCGATCCCCACTCTTCCGCCGAGAGCTCAATGTCCGTGCCGATAATTATATCCGGCTGGTATCAGTCACACTAGAAAGATTAGATCCATAATTACCTTCAAAATAAATTCTCAACCAACCATCAACTGTCAGTCGACAGTTTAGTCGCCGGTGTGTAGGGATTTATTCCTTGGAGTAGGTATTACATGGAATCGTACAGCTGGATGAGGTATAAGTCTGTTTTCTAATGATATGTATTTAAGGCATCACTCCTATGACTCAATTTACATAGCCGCGAAATAGAATTGACAATGCGTAGCGCATTAAAAATGTGTCAATCCTATTCCTTGTACAAGGATTTACTGAAATAAAAATCCCAAAGAGTTGATTACCTTCGATTATTTTTCCCATGGGAGAATAATAATTCCGCAGACTTTTCCACTACTGCTCCTGCTCCGTGTAATGTGGGCCGAGGCCAGTTTTCCACTTAACTAGTATTCTTCAGTACTAAGGTAAGTAGTAACGACGCCTGTTATTATTTCAAGGCTTAAAAGGCTCCCTAATTCGTAGGAAAATTATAGAACTGTAAAAAAAACAACCTGTACCTACGCTACGATCCATTAGTCGTGATTCTACAGGATAAGATAGCATATAATGTACGAAATAATTTGTGTTTCTATGTAAACATGAATTAAGTACTGATGAAGTACCTACAGCCATAAAACATCTATGTATTGGTCGATGATCCTTGAACCATTTTCCCATTATTTGCTAGAGATAAATAGCAAATGCTAGAAGTTTCGAAAAGCCCTTAACTTACTAACTTTCTATCTTTTTAACTCATTCAATCATTATATTGGTATTTAGACTTGATTAGAAAATATAATGTGGGCATCTAATTAGTCACATCCGATAAAGAAATTATCTATATATATATATATTATTAACCTAAACATTCGACTTATATAACTTGACTACTTATAATAAATAATACAATATATAGTCTGGAATCACAATTTTGTTTAATAAAAAAAAATGGTATTTACTAAACTTCGTAACCATCTAGGGGGGAATTATGAATGTTATGATCTGGGGTTATGGCCAAGTCCGCTGTGACATGACCACGATCGACTGACCCCCCGCCCCCCTGGCGACAAAGCTGGATCCGCCCTTGTAACCATCAAGGTTCAATCATCATTTCATATTTTATCGACACACGAAAAAAGTGTGATATTTTTTTCCCAGTAGTTTATTTGAAGTTAACTAGATAACCAACATTCTAGAAATCTGTAAAAAAACCTCATTAGTTATCATATTTGTAAATAGAACGTTGAACTCAAGGGCGGATCCACCGTTGTGGGCACGATGGGCATGCCCACAACCTTAATAGACTTGTGACGTCGCACTTATACGGTCTTTTGAGATCGATAGGCTGATGATAATAACACATGGGAACAAAATAATACTTTTTTTTTGTTGCATTAAATTTTATGACTGTTGTTTACTAATTCGAGGTCACCATATTTTTTTTTCAAACAGCTTTAGTTTTTGAGGTACTTTTTTGTCCCAAAACTCAAAAAAATTCGCGCTCGCTACGCTCGCGGCTTCTTCACTTTGCGGTGGTTTAACCGTCAGTTGCACAAAGCTCCATTAAAATTAAAGCTTCATTAAATCTACTGCTGACACTTATTATCTTGTTGACAAAGAGATAGCAATAGATTTAAAGAAGCTTTAACTTTAATGGAGCTTTGTGCAACTGACGTCAAGTCCAATGTCGAAAACGTTACATTAGTTTAAGTTAAAATTGAAAGTAGAAAAGGATAGCACCCCCATAACGCCCTCTTTCAGCACTTTCTGGTTAAGGAGAAGCGGTGAAGAACAAACTTCCCAGCTGTCTATTACAATAAAATTATTATTATTTACAATAGGCACTATTTTGCATTTTTTTGTGGTTTTGGTACATTTTTTTGTTCCAAAACTCAAAAAATTTCGCGCTCGCTACGCTTGCGGTTTTTTCACTTGGCAGTGGCTTTTTTTTTACTTGTTTGGATGATTTCGTGTCCCAAGACTCCAAAATTTTGCGCTCGCTACGTTCACAGCTTCTTAATTTCACAGTACTTCTCTTGTAATTTCTTTAGGTATGTTTGTGGCACAGAACTCAAAATGCCAAAGTCCTGATGCTCAGAAAAAAGGAAATAATCTAATTCAAAGTTCATAAACGACTTGCATAATTGTTAATGAGCATGTTCCGACTCGTACTTTCGCCGATTTTCTAGTAGCTGTGACCACAACCTTTTTTGAGGGCTGGATCCGCGCTTGGTTGAACTGTCTATAAAGGCTAAGTATTACGCACTAGCTGTTTCGCACGGTGTCACATGCTTCCCGTAGGAACTGTTCAATCGATAAAATATAGCATGTTACTCGGGATTTTTTTCAGATCGAAAGAATTTTTCAAATCGGTCCAGTATTTTCGAAATCTTTATAATATGAAAGTATATGTAGATTCCAGAAATCCGTAAAAAACCTAATTATTATCTTTATAAATAGAACGATGTACTGTCTTTTAATTAATTAACTTGTAGTTATCATTTACTTTGGAGATTAGCGTTAAGAGGATAGGCCGTGGAAAATCACAATTTAATCAATTCCATTTCGATGTAATTAACCCTCTGAAATGATTTGATCAGTGGCCTTCATATTGGATTGTGGTACTTTGTTTATCGGCGATCACACCCGGCGTAGATAATATTCGCGCGCCTGTCCACGGACGATCGCGTCGTTCCCGCCGAAAAGTGTTCAATTTTCAAAAGTGACATAATTTAAATTCGTTTTATTTTTTTAATTCGTTTAGTGTGTTGCTGTGTTCGATTTATAAAAAATGAAAATTGATCTCGATGATGGGGTAAGGTTTTATTTCGTTTTAATAAATTGTTTATTTGAATCATGTTTTTCTTGAAAAGTGATTTTTAATAAATTGTAGCTTTTAGTTTTTTTTTTTTTTGTAAAAGGTTCGTTAATTAAATACCAATACATAGTCAGACGTAATATAGGAAGATGGGTAGCTTACGATATTCACGAAAAGAGTTCAGTGGCTAAATTATTTACATGGTTTTTTTTGTGTTGTTTGTAAAAAAGATGTAAGTTTTATCACTGACGTAATTACACGATCATAATTAATACCCATACTGGTTTTATTTACGGAGTTAAAGTTAATAATAATTAAGAACTCGTTATGTTGCTTAGTACCTAAGCAAATTACTTATGTTACCGCGTAAATTATGTTTACGTATTGACTTGATTAATTAAACTTATGAATAAAATATTGAGTAAATAAAATAACATCATAAAATCATAGGATAGTTTATACTTACATATTTATAATAACAAAAGATACACTTTTTTTTTTATCCACCCATAAGATGACTGACCCTTATTTTTTTTTATTCCATTTCATTTTTATTGTTCTTAAAAGAATCTCGTGACATAATTAAAAAAAAATACATATATCATTCGCTACATTTTTTTACTACGACGCTACGAGGCTACGGAGCTACGGGCTACGGCTGCCGATATATTTTGAGGGCGGAACCTTGCAAAACTATTCTTGTGCTCCGACCTATACAAAATATTTGTAAAGGATAGGTACATAAAATAAAATAGGTAAAAATTCACATAAGATTAAAATTAAGTAACTGAAATCATTTTCACCTCAGACTGATCTTAGGCAGAATATCTCTGTAGCTTTTCATAGAAATAAATCCTAAAACACATAAACTCTTAAATGCGTGACTGCTTTTTATGTCACTTTTATGTTTATTAGTCTTTCACACGAATAAGCTTTACTCCATTTTTTGCATTTAACAATCCGGGATAAAAAATAATTTCCATATAATTGAATTGATTAATCGATTAGTTGGTAGTTTTATTCAAACAATAGAATGTTCGAGAAAGTCATTTCTATCTTATATTAGCATTGTTGGCAAGACGCTAGGCAGATTTATTTTACCTACATATATATTCAAAAGTATATTCCTTGTACTAGTGTTGGATGTCTACATTGTAAAATGAAGTGGACTTACATACATACACGATGAATATGAGTAGTTTCTTCTTTATCATTCTAATCTAAGTGTTTGCAACAAAGAAAATATGTCCTGACAATATTATCTACTGTACTTAGGGATTAAAGTATATAAATCTGCATTATAATCAAAGCATTCATAAGTGCATTCACAAGTGCACTGAAATACGTGATATGCACTCAGACGATGCAAAGTATGAGAAGACTTTGAGTTCTATTGACGTTTATTTTTAAACTGTTCAGAAACTCGTTTTCAAGTGAAAACTGTTATGCTAAAGGTAAAAAGTTGCAACGGAAAGTTGAACGAAAACGTTAAAAATATTTATTACAAAGGTGACAATTCATTTAGTCGAAAAAGTTTTTGATATGTCAAGTTGTATCCTCTCTTTGTAGTGATAAAAATATGGATGTAAGTCTGCATTCTTTAACATAATTGTTCTTTTTAGGGTTCCGTAGCCAAAATGGCAAAAACGGAACCCTTATAGTTTCGTCATGTCCGTCTGTCCGTCTGTCCGTCTGTCCGTCTGTCCGTCTGTCACAGCCGATTTACTCGGAAACTATAAGTACTACAGTGATGAAATTTGATGGGAATATGTGTTGTATGAACCGCTACAAAAATATGACACTAAATAGTAAAAAAAAGAATTGGGGGTGGGGCCCCCCATACATGTAACTGAGGGATGAAATTTTTTTTTCGATGTACATACCCGTGTGGGGTATCAATGGAAAGGTCTTTTAAAATGATATAAAGTTTTCTAAAAAACATTTTTCTTAAAGTGAACGGTTTTTGAGATATCAGCTCTCAAAGTCGTAAAAAGTATGTCCCCCCCCTTCTATTTTTATAACTACGGGGTATAAAATTCTAAAAAAAATAGAGGTGATGCATGCTAATTAACTCTTTCAACGATTTTTGGTTTGATCAAAGTATCTCTTATAGTTTTTGAGATAGGTTGATTTAACTGTAATTTTGGTTAAGTTATTACGGAACCCTTTGTGCGCGAGCCCGACTCGCACTTGGCCGGTTTTTTATTTTATTTTTTGTGTCATTAATATTTAAAAAACAACTTCCGTAGTGTCACTCAAATATATGAAAATAACGTTTAGATAGGTGCCTAGTTTTATTTAAAACTCTTCTTAAATTTTTCTTGTTTCTTTATTTGTTAATTTTTTTATGTTGATTAAAAACCGCTACTTTTGCTATGTGAATGGGAACTTCTGTATATCATAATTCACAAATGACCCACTATATTCTTCCAGATGCCACCAAACTTATCGGACTCCCTCCTGCCTGATAAAAGTCCTCGTAAGCTGGAGAAGGCCGGGTCTCTGGAGTCGTGTGCCAGCTCCACCGAGCACTGCAGCTGTGATGAAGCTAGCTACGGTATAGGTTACTATGACGTATTATACCTCATTACCTACTTTATGAATGAAGTATGGAAGTGTACCTAATCAAGGTTAAAATATTTAGAGGCCGGGAAAACAGCCAGCACTGCGCTGTTTTCCCGCAATTTCACACGTGTCCCTGGGTAACTTTTTCCCGGACCCGGAAAACATATGTTATCTATGTTACTGGCTTCCTAGGGAGCCAAATGAATTTTCCAAATCGGTTCAGTAGTTTCCGAATTCAGCCAGAAAAATCTACAAGCATTTTGACAGCGTAATTCCAAACTTTTGTAGGTACTGAAGTTTTTTTCTTGAACCAGTAAAACATTAACAAAGCCGCTTTCTGATGTAATTTGTCTCAATATACAACAGAAAACATCAGTAAATATCGTCCTCCAACCAAAGTCCCCGTCCTATTTCTTAATGTATATATGCAATTCTGTTTTAACCACCTTGAAAACAGTTTCAAGCGGGCAAATATCATGCTGCTTCATCATCACAACCTGACCAATTCCCAGGAGACGCGGTGTTCTCGTGCTGGTAGAGGCTGACTAGCGTGTGGCGAGGCACGCGGGGCCTCATGGAGCTCAAGCCTCAACTGTTCCTTTTCGCCCAGATATTCCTTCTGGGAATCGTTATACATATCTGTTGGAATCTGTGGGGATCGTCGAGTATCTGTTTCGCTGTTGTCATCATAACCTGTCTTCTTCCCAGGAGACGCGGTGTTCTCGTGCTTCGTGGTGGCTCCTCACGTGGTGAGCGTGTGGCGAGGCACTTGGGGCCTCATGGAGCTCAAGCCTCAACTGTTCCCTTTCGCGCAGATATTCCTGCTGGGGATCGTTATACATATCTGTTTTGCTGTTGTCAGGTCAGTATTATTTTACATCAAAACCTTTTTTTTATACTTATGCTTAAGGACGGGACTTTAAAAACGACACCCAAAGTGTATGTGATGCCTATCCTTAGGCGGCTGATAGCATCCTTTTCCAACTTTTTTAAACGGTTTTTCCGTTCGGTTTATCTGAACGACACCGCTCTGTTCTTAGGACCGGTTTTAAACGTCATTTTTAGTTCCCTACCCAAAGGGTAAAACGGGACCCTATTATTTTCGTTCCTCTGTCTGTCCGTCCATCTGTCACCAGGCTGTATCTCATGAACCTGAAGAAGATGATGTATTTCTGTTGCCGCTATAACAACAAATACTGAACTAGAATATAATAAATATTTTGGGAGGCTTCCATACAACAAACGTAATTTTTTTGCTCATTTTCTAAATAATGGTACGCAACCCTTCGTGTGCGATTCCGACTCACACTTGGCCGGTTTTTGTACCTTCAGTTATCAATCATTTGCTCGATCATTCAGTGTGAAAATGCTGTAGGGGAGATGTTCCTAAAACGGGTACCCCTCCTAAAACGGGTAGGCCTTGCCATTCGAATATTATAGATCTTAGTGTGAACCTGTGAGTGTAGAGTGGCGCACTACCCCCCTGCAGATCACGGTCAGTCGGCTCGCGCACCTGGAGCAAGCGTGTTCGAGGTAAGACGTAAAAAAAATTTTTGCTGAATTTATTAAAAAAAATCGAATTATGCTAGTGCTAACTACTCAAATATGATGTAAGATATGGTTTTCGTAGTTTTGTATTATCATTTTGCATGTTATATGCTTATTAATTGTGAATAATTAGTGGTCTCTTTGTTTACTATTTTATGGTTAAGGTAGTTGAAATTTAAAACGTGCTTTTGGGCAAAACGGGTAGGGGCATAACGGGTGACTACCCGATTTGCCCTGGAATAATTTATGTTAAGTATTAAGCTGACCAGTGCCGTTATTTATTTGACTCAAATGTAAAAAATACCTTTTTTAATTGGGTGAATAAATATAAAAGAAAAACTTCAAATGCTTCGTGGGATGTGGAAGTTATGAAACTGGACCGCAACCTCTTGACGAAGCTATAAGTCCACCTCATACTCCAACACCAATAGGCCAGTATATTGAAGAACTTTTAACACCATGCAAGACTATAACGGCAGAAACACAAATTCTTAAGGATTTTATAACACCATGTAAGACTCCATCACAAACTACAATCCTTCTTCAACCTGAGGATCGTCATGTAACACCAATAAAATAAGGGGCACTTCCTCAATTGATCCCACAGAAAGATAATTGAAGACAAAGGAAGCCACAGAGAGCTGAAGAAGAACAGGAACAGCGTAAAAAAGAAATTTAAATATTTTTTCTTTGATTTTTAACAAAATTATCTGTTGGTAGCATTATAATTTCAAATGTAACATTTAATGACGTAAAAAAGTGATCTAGACTGATCAAAATAAGACAACTGTTTAACATAATTAAGGAAACTAATTAACAATAAAGATTTCCTGGATAAGAAGAGGCGAAGATATTTTTAAAAATGTTTTTTAATTCATTTATCACATATATTCATTCATTACCTGCTTTGCCCAAAGGCGCTACCCGTTTTAGGACCCCCACTAGGGCAAAGCGGGTATTTCGAAGGGGTTTATTTTTTTTGATTTTTTTCAGAATATTGAAGAAGATTACTAAGACTGTCTTATGTTTTCCAAAGTTTATTATATAAACAATCCTATGAGTACAAATACAAGTCGCATGTAATGTTCTTGGTTATTTTATTTAACATCTTTCGTTAGCTTACCCGTTTTAGGAACATCTCCCCTAATAGTCTTCTTCTAAACTCGCTATAAATGTCTTGCGTGATCCAAAAATTACTTTCTCATACAGAGGTTAGATTTACAACATAATTATGTACTGTTTTCAGAGATTATGATCAAGCAATATATTGTTTATATATGTAGATTAACTATGTAAGATACTTTACGTAACTTACACAGTCGTTCATAGCTTGTTCAAGGTTACAGAAGACTGCGGTGTAACGCCCTGTAGCCGTCTTAACAAGATTATTGAAAGGTTGCATCTTAGAAAATTCTCGTATTGTAAACATTATAACTGCAGACGTCTGACTAGTAGATTTTTTTCAAAATATCGGAACTCTGGACTCTTAATGAACTTTCCGATTTTCTGTACCTCGGAAAAATCTTAGAGCAATCACTCTGCCTCACAGCGGCTGTAGTTGCTATATCTACTCATAAATTATTGATTGTTTATCATGTTCAATTGCTCTACAACAGCGAGTAAATAATAAGCCGTCTATAGTAGGTACTTAAATAACATTTTATGTAAGGCAGATACACTGAAACTTCATCATCATCAACCTTTTCATTGCCCCACTACAGGACCCCCTCTCATTGAGAAGGAATGACCGTCAAACATCACTTTTCAAAATTCGGATTTAGATTATTTTTATTTATTCCTTTATTTCAGGCAACTAGGGCCCATAAAAATACAAATACACACATATTATTCATAACAATACTTATAAACTAATACATACAATTATCCATATTAATATATACAATACTATACATTTATAAAAAAAAACTTAAACATACTATAAATACATAACAAATATTCTTAAAACTAATGCACACGATGTGTCGGCGTCGTGTTTGGACTGACTGGTGTCACGTAGCCGGCCACGAAACCGGCTGAAACAGTAACAACCATATCTCTTCCAGAACAAGACTGCTATCCAGGTCAGCGGGAGCCTGGAGCAGCCCTGATGGGGGGCCGGTATCGTACGCCCGAGAGCGCGTGATATCTCGAGTCTACACCTACATATTTATACTGAGCAATATCATGCATTGGCGCGGCGGCTGGGGATTGCTCGATATGTGCGTCGATGCTGTGTTACCTGATATTGAAGATCCTCATAGGTTTGTGGCTATTAATCACTCTATCTATTAAAAAAATACCGCATAAAAATCGGTTGCACAGTTTTGAAGATTTAAGCGTACAAAGGACCACGGGGACAGAAAAAGCGACTTTGCTTTATAAGTCAGTACTATGTAGTGTTGTATATTAATTATAAAGAGGAAAACTTTGTTTGTAATGGATAAACTCAAAAACTACTGGACCGATTTTAAACATTATTTCACCATTAGAAAGCTACATTATCTGCGAGTAAAATAGGCTATATTTCATCCCGGTGCGGGCAGTAATTCCCACGGGACGCGGGTGCTCGAGAGCGCGTGATCTTTCAAGTCTACACCTACATATTTATACTGAGCAACATTATGCATTGGCGCGGCGGCTGAGGCTCGCTCGATATGTGCGTCGATGCTGTGTTACCTTATGTTGAAGACCCTCATACGTTGGTAGTTATTAATCACTCTATCTATTAAAAACCGCATGAAAATCGGTTGCACAGTTTTGAAGATTTAAGCGTACAAAGGGACATCAGGATATAGGGACAGAAAAAACGACTTTGTTTTATTACTTTGTAGTGATAAATAATAAAATTAGTATAGATATAACATTGATGTAACTCTTTAGTAATCATCCTCCGAGCCATTTTCCCAACTATGTTGGGGTCGGCTTCTAGTTTAACCGGATTCAGCTGAGTACCAGTGCTTTACAAGGAGCGACTGCCCTATCTGACCCCCTCAACCCAGTTACCCGGGCTACTACCCAATACCCTTGGTTAGACTGGTGTCAGACTTACTGACTTCTGACTATCCGTAATAACTGCCAAGGATGTTCAATGACAGCCGGGACCTACAGTATAACGTGCCATCCGAAACACAGTCATTGGTGTCTAAGATATACTTAGAGAAAGTACCTACATACAAACTTAGAAAAGTTGCATTGGTACTTGCTTTACTTGGAATCGAAGCCGCGCCCTCGTACTTAGGATCTCGTAGGTTGGATCTTTGCCCACTACGACTACACACTAGGCCACCACGACGATTCGAAGTAATGTTGTCGTTTAAACACTGTACTTAAGTATATATTCAAATACCAAAGATGATAAGCCATTTATCCACGTAAAACAAACATTATTTCTACATTGTCATCATAACATATGGCCGAATAAACCTACATAAATTATTGCTATTACTAGTCACAATAGGAGGAATTTTCTATCAATTTATGGCGTACAAATTACACTTGTCGGCAATAAGTCAATAATATCATTGAATAAACAATATTTATAGTAGTATTGAATACACAATATATAGGTACCTTATAACACATGTGAAGACAAAATAGTAAAACACAAACCAAACTTTCAATATATCTATACTGATCCCGCGAACTTCGTATCGTTTAAACCTTCCCTGGACCTCTACAAACATTTTAAAACTAAAATAAGCCAAATCGGTCCAGCCATTCTGGAGTTTTAGTCAGACTAACGAACAGCAATTCATTTTTATATTATACTAGCTGACCCAACAAACTTCGTATCGTTTAAACCTTCCCTGGACCTCTACAAACATTTTAAAATCAAAATAAGCCAAATCGGTTCAGCCATTCTCGAGTTTTAATGAGACTAACGAACATAACTAAGATAAGATAACAAAGAGAAAACATTGTATTCATTTTATTTGTTCGTAAAGGCTCCGAAACTACTCTATCGATTTGAAAAATTGTTTCACTTTTGAAGCTTTACTCTTCCTGAGTATCATAGGCTATATTTGATCCCAGTACGGGCAGTGGTTTTCGTGAGACGCGGGTGAACCACGGGAAAACGGCTAGTCATCGATACCAATAATTTACTTTAATTACTGACTGCAAAACTAGTTGAACTTTCAAATTAAGTTTCAAAAACGGGACGACATCTTCAAGGACTTTCTTTTATCTCTTTGTATGTTACAAACTATATACTTTATTTTAGTTTCAAAAGAAGTATGCACACTAAAACTAAAGGCATCAAAAGACTCCTTTTCGCTGTCGTCAGGGAGCTTGCCCAAAAGGCTGGCCAATGCTGCCAGCCTTTTGGCCACACTGGATGGCAATGCTTATTCTTCGTGCATGGTAGTAGCCAGTCTTTTGGTCACGCGAAGTCAGAAAAACGGATCTTATTTTAGTTTTAAAAACACTATTCTTATTTCTGTTAACAGGCCTATATTGATAGCAGGCATCACGTTATTCTGCTACTTATCCATCACTGTCCTGAGAGCTTCCCGAAACCTGCTCGCGTCGCCATACTTCCTAGTCACGGATGGAAAGGAACCCACCTATATATTTACTACTAGGTTTAATATTTCTGTAAGTATTTTTTGCATTTCTCTTAATAATAATTAATTGTATGTGACTCTAGTGTTGATGAAGTTTGTTTATCAGTCATCTTGGCCAATTGGCTAGATTTTTCCAGGGTAGTGCCTTAGGGTAGTTACCTTTGTATGTTACATATCCACAAAAATTCGGATATATGTAGTCGCTCGGTCTGGTCAGCAACAGCATTGCTTTGACAGGAGAACCTCTAGCAAAAAAAATATCGAAGAGCTGAAAACTCTGTAAATCTTTATAAACAGCAACTCTTAATTACAAACAGACTACACTCAGCGAAGAAAGTATACCATAATATCACCAATATCATTACCGTTAAATGAAAACACAACCACATCGCATTTACAAGTCAACCATGATTTCCATTTAAATCCCAGATCACAGTAGATTTACTAATACTTACAGATCAACGGTCAATGCTACAGTGACCAACAGTTACCTAGTTATTACAGTCGAATCTGTTAGGAAGTACGCACTTGTCTGCCTATCTGCTCATATGATTTGTTGGCCGATTGTCTTATTATCTTCATGGTCACCCTACGATCGCAAGGGCGTAGGTAATAGGTTTGTTACTCAGATTAGGATGTAGGATTCCTTACTGGATTCAGCTATTGTGATGTCATGCAAGGATTTTTGTAAATTGTCACGTTTGTGTCGGTTGGTAAGAGATTGCTAGAATTTGGATCGTCCTAAAGAATTCGGTTTGGATCTACCTCGGATAATTAAAATGTGGGCAATTTAATGCATGTTCTCGAACTTGATCAACTAGAGCTACATGGAGCACATCTTAGACACTGGCGCAAAAATTCAACGATTTGTGACGAGTTCCTTCAATCCATAATCGATGTCAATAAGATTATGTTGTTCTAAACGCTCTATTATACCTCGGGCTCCGGACATATCATGTCAAAGGACCGTAAACAAATTAGGCAAGTAATACCTATTAACATGATCGATGATCATGATAGTAACGAGAATTTAGGACCAAGGAACTCACTTAACCAAATTGCTGATAATCGTAATTGCTTTAAGGACTTAAGGCGCAGTGTTTTGATACCGCTTCCGTTTTATCAAACGAGGATGTTTATGCAACAAGGAACCAAACGTCATCAAACTCAGCAAATATCCTGGATACACTATGGAAGCTGGTTAAAGACCTTTTATCTCCAACAAATGATCAAGCATCGACATTAGCCAGTAGTAGAATGATACGCACAAGCGTTGAGTCCCGAGCAAACACGGGTACGTCAGAGCGCGGGACGGGTGATAATGCAATTACAAGTAGTAATCTGTCGGCGCGTTCGTGCCGGTGGGAGTCACTCGGGCGCGCTCCGGCACTCAGCAGACATGCGCGGAAGCACCGCCGGCCTCGCCGACACGCTCGCCAGCGGCAGCCGCGCGCACGCCGCGCTGCTGGCCTGCGCCGACGCGCTCTTCGCCAGCCTCGTGGTAGCGCCGGCCGTCGTCACCTACTGGAAGTCCACCTGGACACTCATGGACCTGTACGTGCTGCCCGAGGAGCCCGTGGGCAGCGCGGCCGCGTGTGCCGCCTTCGGACTGTGCTGTGACTTGTTGTTTTCCGTGTTCCAAACGCAACTGAGCAAGCGGCTGCGGCCGGAGCGAGGCCGGCTGACGTACTACGTGGTGTCGCGGCTGTGCACGGGCGTGGCCGGCGTGGCCTGCGTGGGCGCCTGGCGCGGGGTCTGGAACCTGCTGAACGAGTGCACGGGCTCCAGCGCCAGGACTCTGATCTCGACGACGGCGGCGGCAGCCCTGTCGCTGGCGGCGCTTCGGGCGCTGCGGAACATCTGCGCCGCTCCCTTCGCCATCGCCGTTGACTCGCCGCAGGACTATTTCGATGTTCCCACCATGTTCCGTACGGTTGGTACCATTTAGAATGCATGAAAAACTCTAAGACCTGGAAAATTCGTTCCAGACGATACAATTCCTCGGGACACAGTCTGAATGTGGTCACTACCGTTGATCTCTATATCTATCCTCCCCTTGTTCCACTTACCCATATTCGCATAAACACAACTGTACCCAGTTTACGACCTACTATTTCCTTTACGGTTAGGAACTTAGTACTAGTAAAGTGTTGAACATACAATGTAACAACATTATGTGACTGTAAAAATTGTCTCTGATCTCTTGTAAAAAAGTGTGAAACTTTTGCACATTCCTTACCAAAGCTGTACTCAAGATAGGACTCCTTATCAATACAGACACATTGTTCACACATTTCCTATCTCGTCAAGATTTCCTGTAGAAGTGTGGAAGGTTCATCAAACTCCAGTACAAATAAACAGCTCAGATTAGCGGAGTACGTACTTGACACACAGGATCAGCTGAGCACTCATTCATTCATTCCCGCGTGCATTGCTACTTGTAGCTGTTACAACTAGTGATCGAGGCTATGTAGGAGATTTTATCAAAAGACGGTTTATAATTTCGATTTTAACGAGTATGTATTTAATATTCTATTTAATGAAAACTCTGTCAATTTTCGAAAACAAATTTTTCACTCTCCCTAGATGCAGAAAGCTATAAACAATAACTTCTTAAGGTGTTACATACACCAAAACAACTGTTTGCAAATCCTATTGTGCTTCGTTATAGACGAATAAAATGTGGCATTCATTAGTTACATGTACAACATGTGAAAATTCATGGCAAAAAGTTGTTTCATTTTGATGAACTGAGTCTTTGACTGAAAACGATCTTTCACCAAATAGAATTTGGGTTTAGCAGTTTTTAGCTGAAGTTCGTTTAAAAGACAACCCTGTAAATAAAAAAGGCATACCTAACATTTATCATTCTTGAAAAAAATCTTATGAAGTGATGTTTCCAAGTATTTATCGAGATAAAGAGATCTATTTTAACGAGCACAAAGCGTCGGTACTCAGCATCAGCTGATGTTTACCAACACAGTTTATTGTTCACAATGAAATCTTAGTTCAACAATAATAAACGCGGTAAACTTATGTACTGTGTATTGTGATGTATTACTGTGTTGCCAACACTTTTATGCTACCTGCGCTAGGTATTTACCGTGGTTTTAGTTTTGTCACGATTGTTTGAATAAGTTCTGCTATCGTTCCTTAAATTTCAACACATCTCCATAATTTCTCTACCGAATCTCTTTAGCTCAAGAATCTTTTTAGCTCTCTTTTTGGCATATAGAAGAGTTAATTTCTGGTTTCAGCTCTAAGAAAGGCTTTTTTTCATGTTCAGTCCCATCCCACGCATTCACTAAAAGTGCTAATAAGTTTAATTTCGGCCACTTTACAGTTTTGATGTTTTTCACACATTAACCATTTAATACATTATCCCCCACACTCAGAGACATTTAATGATTACTTAAGTCACTCCTTAGTGGAAGATTCTCATAGAAATTCTGCACTAAGGAACGGCTTAAGTAACCATTAAATGTCTCTGAGTGTGTCTATATGATTATTACTGTGTGAAAATAAAGTTGCATCTCATCAGAGATTATTAGAGGTAAATAACGTAGTAGCGTACATATTACGGCCTTACGAATGGACATGTGCGAATAATGACAAAAATTAAATAGCTTGATAAAATCTGTATCCTAGATCTGAAATCTGTATTATCTTGACCATGTCCTATGTTGACCACCCTGCTCGGTGATTATATTTTTTGCAATAGCTTATGCCTTTGAGTGTGTAGTGAGATATAAAATTCGCTAATGATGATTGATTAGGTATGCTTAAAAATAAAAAGCTGATCCAACTCGTACAAAGCTGAGCAACGTACTATTGCTTATTGCTATAATCAGATCCAACTACGCTTAGATTTAAGTAATCTATGACTTTTAGTGGATTATGCTGGAAACATCCAGCCGATGACTTATCTGCAAGGAACTACTGAGAATCTTCAGTAGATAATGAGAGTTCCTATATTACTTATATAACTACCTATAATTTGTGAATGCTTCAACTTTTAGGAGTGAAAATGCATGACTGATCATTTCGGCCGTGGAAATTAAAAACCGGCCAAGTGCAAGTCGGACTCGCTCACGAAGGGTTCCGTACCATCATTTAGGAAATGAGCAAAAAAATCACGTTTGTTGTATGGGAGCCCCCCAAAATATTTATTTTATTCTAGTTCAGTATTTGTTGTTATAGCGGCAACAGAAATACATCATCTGTGATTTCAACTTTCTAACTAAGTATCGGTTCGTGAGATACAGCGTGACACACTACTGACAGACGGACGGACGGACGGACAGAGGAGCGAAAACAATAGGGTCCCCTTTTACCGTTTGGGTACGGAACCCTAAAAACTCTTGATGAAAAAAGATATTAACTTTTATTGAGGAAGGTTATAGACTTTTTATCTATGTGTGTGCATGGAGAACTTTAAAGTGAAATCAATGGCGGAAACCAGTTATTCTATTTAACCAGAGAACCATTCGGCCAAATGGCTAGAAGGAGTTGCTCTATTACAAAGATTCCAGAAGTGACATATTTATTTACTGCACGATAACTCTAGAAGTTGACCATTGTATATGAATTGAACCTAGCAAGTCTATAACACAGCCTAAGGCTGGTCCCAGACCTAGCGTTTTTTTCTTTTCCTACCATTTTAGCAAGTAAGTACAGGAGTTCTAGGATTATTGTCCAAAAGACTACACTCTCCGGTCCGATAGAAAGTTCTTACCGGCAATGTTGGCCGGTTGCTGGCTGACTGGGCATTCTTGTCAATTTATTTCGTAGGTCTGTGACGAATGGTATATTTTGTATAGCATTCTGGTCTCCCGGTCTTAATGTTTGCTGGGGAGTTTGGTTGCGCCGCTTCTTCCCAGCAAAAAACACATAGTAAGTGGTGAAGGGTGGGCTTTTCGGGGGCTGTATTTTGTTTTTTGACGTTCAGAAAGTGGTGTTTTGTAACAATTTGTCCTGTTCTTATGATAAAGGCAAAGAAACGGTACATCTGGAGCCCGCCTAACGCCGCAATAGCACCTCGGATTGTCATACATTTTTCTATTATATCTAAATCGGCGGTCGAATGGCAAACGGTCAGTTCTGATTAAGATTTAATGCTATTTGTGTTACTAGGCTCTTCTTTGTTAGATAAGTGTTGTTGTCGTTGTATTGTTGTTGAGTTGTTGAGGCTGGTTAGGTTTGCTAGAGATCAAGGTTAAGATAGGCTTGTTGCGGACGATTCTAGGATGGTTTGTCCTTGTTATATTCGTACTGGAATGGTGTTTCTGAAACGTTTACTCTATGATTTTTGGGATTTTTGTAAACTTTAGCAGTGTTATTACAAAATAGTTAAAAAGACGTTTGAAAAGAAGTTTTTTGTATGAACACTGTAACAGTTTTCATAATTACAGAAAGTAAGCAGCCAATCGGTGTAACAGCCTGTTTCAATAAGATATACAAATTTTGCAGTTCTGGAGTTACCATTTGATGCCTCTCGGAAAAAAACATGATGTCGCAGACACCAACTACGCACTTTCTTTTTGACAAAATTGTCGCTTTACGAAAAACTTATTCAAACTTTTACAGAAGCCTAAGCAAGCTCCGTTGCCGGCACGGACACGAACATAACATGTGTTATCTTATTCATAGACAATTTATGAACCGTTTTTGGTGGAAAACTTTCTTTCCAGTCCCTTATACGGGACTGTCAGACCTTAAATCACCCATACAGCTATGTAACTTCAGCTATTATTTACAGAACAGCCGAGAGACGATGCTTTACATCCTGGACTGCATATTCTCCGTGACGGTGGTGGGGTCGCTCGTGGTCTTCGTGTGGAGAGGATCCTGGGCCCTGCTGGACATCTTCCTCTTCCCTGACGATAAGAGTAAATCGTGTTGGACTTCATTGGTGAGTTTTAAATAGTTAGAGCTTTTGTTCACGGGATGTTTTATAATGTTTGTATATTGGTATAGACTTACAATATAAAAAAAAGTTTGGGAGTTTGTATTGTGAGTTTGAGACAAAGTGGCACATTTGGACCAGTCTTTTTGGGAAAAAAACTCATTCATCATAATTCATTCTTAAAATAATCAAATCAACGAAATTGATACGACAAGTAAGCCACACAAAATGTCGGAGCGTAGAAAAGGGGGTGCTATAATAGCCTGGGTTTTGGCATAACTTTTTTTGTGTATCTTCTATTTGCCAACGTCATTTGCAATTTTTTCGTACATTCAAATCGCTGGCATGCAGCGCAAAATGACGCCATCATTTATGTAACTGAAAATAGTCTTCATCTCGTCTTAAAAATCGGGTAAATAAAGCCTACCCCAAAAATATGTAGCCATGACACTCTTTAGTTGATACATAATTAGGTTTAAGCAATGTTGTGTAATATGTGTACCTCATGTCATAGCAACTATTATTTTTATAACACCTTATCTTAAAATGTTTATAGTTTTATTTGGCTTAGCAAATTAAGTACAGAGGAAAACTGCGCCATTTCCAAATAATTCTAAGTAATGAGGTACCTAAAAGCTATGTTATTTCATAATTGCGCGTATTTTTGAGAAAAATAATAGCCTTTTCACACTCGTGGATTTTCCGAGCGGAAAAACCGAGCAATGTCATATGGTCCGAACACTCGGAAAAATCGTGCAATGTGAAAGTGTGTGCGCTTAGAGTAGATGGACAAAGAACAAGCTAGAGCTATGACTAAAAAAAAATTGAAACAACTACGTCAAAGAAAAACCGGCCTTGTTATTTCCTTATGACTTTTTAATTTTGTAAATACCAAAAATCTAGCCTAAAAGTAATATATCACTTACATAATCTTTGTAACTACATTCAGTGGCCTTCTAGGTATATGCTTTTCATGCTTGCGCAGTAAAAGTGCTAATCCTACCCACATGATAAATTGTGTACAATTTCATAATCCATCAATAAAAAATAAGTCCGCAAACACTTAAAAATAAAACTTCAAATATTTAATATAATTAAACCTGAATAAACTTGCAATAAAAGAAATAGGCATGCGTAATATTATAAATGTAAATAATGTATATGTTTAAATTGAGCCTAAAGAATTATCTCCTTGTTTATCATGACGGAAAGTTTATATGTATTTCGACATAGCTGATTGGTCCGTTTCGTCAATGATAAACAGTAAGCCACGCCCACTCTTGATTCATCAGAATCCTTTATGAACTCACATGAGTGTTCAAAATCTGTAGGTATTAGATAGGGTAATTCGTTCTTTGGGGAGAAAGAAGATAGTGTACACGTATATTACATTAATTAATCCTGGTGCATCAATCGAAGTCAAGCTACACATGGTTGGAACCCATTGGTCACAGTGATCTCAAGCGGTCTACTAAGCACGGGGTCTCGGGCTTGATTTGTGGGTCGGGTTTACTGTAACTATCAATCTCATATTTGAATGTCTAAAACTCATTCTACAACTTCATCTAAAACAATCCAGCGATCTCCTCTGGGGCCAGTAAAACCACTCCATCACCTGGATGAAAAACATGGCCTTAATAGGCCTATGGTCTTACACATGAATCTAACATAAATATGAACTTTTCAAATCGGTCCACTAGTTTCTGAAATAAACAAACCAGCTCTTCTAATTCGCATTCAAGAAAATGTAAAACCAGAAGAAACAGTGGTCCACTGTCCTGGTACATTTTCCGCATATTACGCGGCACTGAGTCAGTGACCACTTGGGCACGCAATTGGGGCTTCCTCTCACTCGTCTTGTCCCCTAGTCGCGTGTTGTTATTGAACAAACTCACTACTAAGTATGGATACTATTGTAAACAAATACGGCTATTTGCGGATTTGTGGGACTGCTCTTTTGGTTAGAAGTTCTGAAGAATTGATACTCTTTCTAATTTCTAGACTAACCTTCATCAACTTCATGGAAATCATAACTTTGTCTTCCCGTTTATTGCGCTTTCACGCCTAATAAACTGATCCCATTTGAGTATTTGATATGCAGACCTAGAGCCTGTAAAAAGACGTAGGCTACTTTAAACCAATTGCAATTCCCTTTGGACGTTAATAAAACCGGGAACACCTACAAAGAACATAAACGGTACAGGTACGCTCCATTACGTTCAAGACCATTACCAAGTTTACGCAAACTCCGTTCAATATCAAGACGGTGACATTGAAACCCAGCACGTGGTCAGAGGCACAGAAATACACGCATCATCAGTGAACAGCTACTTAACCGTTGGCTTCATTGGAAGTTCCTGAAACTGAGCACAATTTGCACTTGCAGTTGATTGGATAAATGCTTTTTCCGGACTATTTTTAGGAATGAGACGTCATTTTACTTAAGGTGTATCATGTGCTGGACTTGGAGTCTGTAATACATACTGATTATTAGCAGTTGATGGGTTATATTGATCGAAAGACAATTAAAGTTCTCAAAAGGGGTTTCATAAACGAAAAATCATTTTATTGGGAGAAATATCTCACATAATAGGTCGCCGGAAGACGCTGGATGCAAGTCGCTTCCAACACGTATCTGTGGAGATCTAAGGCCTATGTTCAGCAGTGGACGTCCTATGGCTGAGATGATGATGATGATGATGATGATTTCACATAAGCCACTCGCTGTTTTTGCGTTCCGAGGCATCTACTAACGTACACTTGAATAAAAAGTAGCCGGACAAACAGATAGACTTACTTTCGTATTTAAGTATAATATGAGGTAAAGATTGATTGAGCTTATCCTTTGAAAAAATACAAGACTTGTACGTCATATACCTTCTCAGTAATTCTGTTTTACTTTATTAAATGATGGGCGATGCGATGATGAGATGAGCGCATCATCAGATAATATGCAATTTCCTTACAAAGATTGAGCATTGAGCTCCATTTTATGAAATTAGTTTAAAGTGAGCATAATGACACAACACTTGATCATGTAAATGTTTTCCTTGAGTGACCTCACAAGGTCCTGGAACTCAAGGTAATCAGGGATGAAAATAAACATGAATACGGATTAAAGACCTCAGAATATTTTTAGCGTAAAGACGATCGAGCTAATGTTAAGCAATGTTTGGCACGGTCTGTCCGTGGATGGGTGTTTAAGATGGTCCTGATGAGTTGCTCCGTGTTTCAGAAGGCACTTTAAGCGGTCCGACGGGTAGCCAAAAGCCAGAAAGTCTGGGTATCTGGAATATGGATGTCAGACAGATTTTTTAAAACCCCCAAACTTAACAAAAAGTGAGTTTTTATAACAACATTTATAAATGTCTCCAATGTCCCTTACATATAATTGTGCATCCGTTCCAAATATAGGCCAATAGACTGGACACGTTTAGTACTTTTCCAGAACGATAACGATTTTAGTGTATTGTCATATTTGTATTCAAATGGACACAATAACGTGATTGGATATGTCGTTATCGTGAAGAATCAACAATTTGTTAATTAGCTAATGATTCGTTTGATTGTTGGAGTTATTGGGAATCGTAGCAAATGAGCTAGCAACTTCCATGATTTGTGTGTGTCTTGTGGTTTTGGGGTAAAATAAAGAAAGATACAACTCTCAGAGTTACTCACTAAGCTCAACAGAGTTACTTGCGAACTTATGTAAGAACCTATAGGTAGTCTTCAACCACAAGCAACGAACTTTAACACGTAGTTTGAAAAGCGAAAGCTACAAAACATTGTAAAGGACAATGATATACTTATTTACACAAGAATTAGAGCTAGTTTATAAATAAAGTTCCTTATTGACAAAACTATCTCTCATCGCTCTTCATTGGGTATTTCCATTCTTATCAGACAGACTATTTAAAGCTGTATTTGCAAATACTAAAATTTTATTTACTAAGCTTTGTTTTAAGCCCGTAATAAGGGATAGGAGTCACGTCATGAGTTTTATAACTTTTATGATGCGACTAGGAAGTGTGTACTCAGGCTTATATACAGGCGCCAGAGTTCATAAATGTTTTGGTTGATTGTCGAAATTTAGAGACTTTGCAACTAGTTTGATCCAGTTTTTTATATGTTTGGACTTCTGTTGAGGCAATGCAACTGAGCTTGAGATTAGCTTGCTTCTTCTACTTATAATTTCATCACTGATAAAGCATTGTATGAAGCAGTCAGAGATTACGATTATAAAGCATCCAGAACAAATCTTAAGTCAGTTTTGTGCTGTCAGAGATGTTTTTTGTTGAAATTGATTGTACTCTTTGAGAAAGTATTCTGAAGTGTTGTGGTGCCTATATGTAAGCAAATATAGTCTCATTATACAATTAAGTCTACATTCGAACACTTCAGAATACTTACTCAAAGAGAACAATCAATTTGAGAAATGAATCAAAATATTTTTTTCACCTCTTCATCAAGTTAGCATTCCTTTTCTATAAATATCCATTTTACATCAACCTAACCAAAAAATCTTTTTCTGCCAACAGATAGTAGGCTACGCAGTAGTCATAGTGACCTTCGCACTGCAAGCTCCAGTGCGCTGGTCTGCGGCCAGGCTCCACGGAGCGCCCCGGCTGCTGCTTGCCGATGTCTACCACCTGGTTTCCTTCGTCGCCACTGTCAACGTGTGGCGGGGTGTATGGGGGCTGCTGGATATTTACTTCTTTCCTGGTGAGTTGAGCGGTTAAAGACTGATTTTTTAGTTAGTCTGATTTTGATGGACTGAGAAACTTCACAGTGAATAAGGAGTAACGGAAACCTTTTACCTTGAAGTCTTTCGTTTGCCCGTAGGTATGTATAGAAAGTCGCAGTAGCTATTATTATTTTCGAAGCGGTTTGGCACAAAACTAGGCCCTACAGTTATCGTGTATTTGACAATTAAATGCAAATATACCTTTAGAAAAAGGTGGAACTTTACTTCCATTTGAAATCATTCCAAAATTATTGCTTAGAGACCACCTTTCTTATACTGTTTAAAAAAAAGATAACTAAAAATTCAACCGTATCTATTACAGAAACACCAAAACTCAGCAACTGGTGTTCTCACATCGTCAGCTTAACTCTCCTCATACTCCTCAACTGCTCCAACTCAGTCATCGTGCGAGGAGTCTACATTGATGCAGAGGAACCAGCGGGAGAGTGCGTCGTCTTCCCTTGCCACTATCTAAGGCTCTTCTTCCATAAAGAACGAACCAAGAAGAGACACAGAAGGGCCTTACAAGCTGCAGCAGCTGCAGCAGCTGGCAGGAAACCAGAAGACGCCAGCCTTCCTCTACAAATGCCAGAAGAGAAAGTTTAGCCTCTTTTAAGTGAAGGAATGTTCCAGATTAAGTTTGAAGTTGGAACTTTTGTTGTACGATTAGAATTTCCCAGTGAAGCAGTGTTAGTTTCTGAAGTGATTGAAGATTAATGGGAACGATTTGGTAGGAATATAATGGTACAAATTGAAGTTAATGGTTAACCTTTTGTGGACATAGTGTGAGAACTTCATCATGATATTTCTTACTGATCTAATCTTTGTCTCACACATTATCGCATTTGCAAATACCGTAGCAACCGTAGCCGATTCTACTTCTGTTTGTCTTACAAGTTTTCAGTTACAGTTTTTTTTTCAAAACGGTTGTTTTAAAGATGATATGGAACAAATGATGCCTTATTAGTAAAGATATATATAGAAAAAGTAAGTTCGAAATTAAAATCGAGAATAAGTAGATTTAGAAAAAAAATGTGTATAGCGCTATCGTGTCGATCGAAAAATTATGTGCTTTATAAATATTGTACAAATTATGTTGTTATATTTTGTTAAAATAATGCAATTTTTGAATCGATGTCTACAATAAGCTTTACATTAGTGTGCACTCTTAATATTGAAGGTGGTATCTTATATCTTTAAATTGTAAAGATCTGTGTGCACATACTCTTAAACAAAACTACCTCTATCTTCATCATGATTTAAGACTCTCCTAACATCTTGTACTATTTTATCCATTTCCTCGTTTTCAAAATATATGATCACTTCCAGTTTTAGTTTCATCTATGATCAAACTTTCATTATACTTTTCCGGAATATGTTGTAATTCTGAACAATTGTTACCCTATCCCTTAGCTTAAATTATATTAAGTATTCGTTCTAAGTCAAACTATTAAAGTCTTTACTAGTTTGTAGAAGCAAATATGTAAATATGGTACAATAATGTTGTAAGCACTAAGTTATTATAAGTTCTGTTGAGATACATAATAAACGTATTGCTATTATCTGTTGTTTTATTAATAGCTTTAGTTATTGAATTAAATTGATTGCAGAGATTTATGATGCCGAGTGCTCGCGGCACAGAATAAGACGCGGTGTGTGGTACAAAGATAACCAGACTTCGAAATATATGCATTAACATATTTGCATGCCTAAATATCAATACGCATCTAAAATATTGGTAAGGGAACAATCTGAAACAAAGTTGAATAAACTTTTCTAGAAGCTCATTTTAAGTTAAAATACAAACATATATCTACCTCAATCTTGAGAAAATGAGTCAACAGCATTAATCGCCCTTATTAATTATGAATTGTTCTTAAATGTTAATAAGCATTTTATGAATCAACCCATGTTTAAAGTTACACAATTTCCATATTTTAACCAAAAAGGAGTATCAAATAATTATAAAAACCATTTCTTTATCTCATTAAAATATCAACATAGTCGTTGAAAGTATTAATGAATACTAATATTTCCTATTATCATGGTGTTCCACAGGGGAGCATCCTAGGGCCAACAACAAATCACGACGACGTCGTAAGAGAAAGTAAGTATTAATATTAGGTAAGTAAACTTCTGCAATGTATGTATGTTACATGCTGTTAAATTATAACATGAATCCCAGTGAAAGATAAAGTTCCATCACGTGATTTATACACAATGAAACCACTCTGTTTGTTAGCTAACAGCAGGTTAGTATCACCAATCTATCCATGGTTTTGATTGACATAATTTAATTGCTTTTCAAACTCCAATCTCTAATCACAAATCAACGAATATGGAAGTCCACCGTAACTGAATAATGACAAACACCATAATTGTGAGGTCGAAATTCCCGACAGAAATCACCCGTGTAGCCTTCAACGGACTACCTTCTAAACGGTTGACCCCTTGTTATAAAAATAGCCCGAACTATACCAGAATAGTCACAAGACGGAAAAGACGTAAGTAGTTATACTATTTTATTTCTGAACCAGCAGTTTCACTAGAGTTCCGTGAAAGATACTTTGATGTGCACCTGGTTAAAAGCAGCCTTATATCTTTGCTCAATAAATAGAGTCTTGTTCTTTCTTTTCCGTGATCAGTCCGGGAATTCCCGAGATTAGCGCGTTCAAGCAAGCAAACAAACAAACCTTTCAGCTTTGTAATATCAAGTATAGATATGAAGAAGATAAATACAAGTAAGGTCCAACATGTCATTAACAACTCAAGCTACACTTCCATTGAAAAAACCGCAATCAGTATTCAATTAAAAACACTCAATCAATGAACCTTATTGAATTAAATGTCAGTACATGCGAACTATCGAGCAATTATTCACAATTATAATGAATTATGAGACTCTGGTCGGCGAAAACAGAAATACTTCCCCGACAGTCTATTAATAATATCCTTTGGAAGAAAACCAGAGGTCCTCGCCCTTAATAAACCTTACATATACAACCCTGCGAATTCTCTCACCCTTATTCTTCAGATAATAAGGTTGAAAATGCCGTGGCTTGGAGGTATATTCGCAGTTTCATTGAGACGACAATGGTGATAAGTTATCTCATAGGTTACGTGTTTTATTGCAGATTCATAGGAATACTTTAGTTCTGTTTCTGGGTTTTCTTGCGGAGCTTCCGAAGTTGTATGTACAGTATGGTTTTAAAAGGTCCCACGTTCCGTAGCTATATAAAAAATCTTTGTGTATCGTTATGAAGCATATGTATATCTCTTATATTTGCTTACTCTGTTAACGAAACTTTTTTATACATATTTCGTTGGCTTATTGGCTTTAAACAGTTAGTTAGGTGTTGTGTTTGTCTACTCTCTCCAAAGTTTCCCCTTCATCAATCTTAAGTTACTGGGGCCCGATTCTCCTAATTTTACTTAAGCGACATACGATTCACGTTCGACTCGGTTCGACTGAGATCCAATCCCGACTCGATTACGATTGAAGCGTATGTGGCATTCGAATCATTTTGTTTGCAAATGATTTACGATTGCAATAAGATTGTAGAGCAAACTACCGTATAGACCAAAATCACCAAAATTGCAGACCAATCGCAAACCAATCGAATGTCGTTGGAATACGATTGGTCTAATATTAGCAGCAGAATGCCCGATATGGTTAAAACTGCTATTGTGATCATATTGCGATTTAATTTCTATTCGATTTTGACACTATTAACTTAGGTGATTCGGGCCCCTGTTCTCCGACTTATCAATTGCCAGTTGATTAATTTAAGGCTGCCTAGTTAATGTCGTGACTTTGTGTAACTTTCCCAATACGTATATGAGTAATTATAGAAATTATTCCTAAAGACCCTAATTATTCCGTAAAATTCCACAAACAAACATACAAATTGTGTATCTATACGTACGTAGGGTACCTACCACGGCGCGGTTTAAGTAGTAAATATTGTATTATTGATATTATTTACGATAGGTATTCCGTTTTATCTGGAGACATGCGCGCGCGCAATAGCCACAGACAATGTTTATGTCTGAATACTTATGGAACTCATTACTTATCTTTGTTTTTACTAATTTCAACTCGATCGATTCGGTTCTCTACTTGGTAAAAGTAGGATTAGAAAAGGTGAAGGGCCAGAAAAAAATAGTAGGATAAAAAAATATCAAGATGCTTTTGTAAATGAATAGACAGCACACAGGACACAGCCTAATTTTTTTTTTTTATAATTTGACAATGAATATCATATGATCAATAAATTATGAGTAAAGACTGCATAGTAGATAATATGATTATTTTTGGACAATGCAACAGCTACGGCCTCTGTAAAATTTAATAAGCTGAAAATATAACGGAATAAAATCAGTTACCTGTGGCAATTACATTTTTATTATACAAATAGAACACCTTACACTTACAAAAATAGCAGTTAATTAAAAATAAAAACTAGAACCGTATAGTAAAGTCAGTATACGCGATCTTAGCGACGTACTCCCAATTGGTGAGATCACATTTTTCTATCTTGCAACCTGGAGACCCACTGTTGCTGAGCCAATTAATCCTGAAAGTAAAAATGATTAACTAACTAGAGTAAACGTTTTGAGACGAGAAAAGTCTATTTGATAAAATAACTCTAAGTCCCACTAAATCTAAATACATAGATTGAGAGACTTTTAGATACAAATTAATTGAGAGGCTTTCTATCAGTCCCACAATGCAAATGTAACATTTGGAAAATTATCAATTGTTTATACTTAATTGATTAATTTAAGAGAGATGATGCAACCAACCCTTCATGTTTCAACATGGACGTGCATATTTCTCTTACTTTTGGGTAGATATGATCGAGGAAGTTTCAAACGAATTTAAATTTTAACAGCCTGTTTAAATGCCTGCCTCCAAGTGAAGCCTGGATAAGCTTGGACCTGGATGCTTAGAAAATAAGTAAACTGCATTTTTCTGGTAAGTTAAAGAAAATTCACGCACTGCGATCTTTGACCGCAAAAATATTATTTCATCTCTACTACTTCCAAAGCATACAGTATCTGGGTAGATAATGTGCTCGTTATTTATTAAATTTGGCACTGACTTTTTAACTGCTAATTAGAACAATCCGGAAAAAGAACAGGTATAACGCTATCAACACTTGGATACCATCCAAGTTATTTTGGTATAACAAGCAATTAATACTTTAGCCTTTTAATTAACATATAAATACCTGGGGCCCGATTCTCCTAAGTTAATAATGTCAAAATCAAATAGAAATTGAATCGCAATATGATCCCAATAGCAGTTTTAACCATATCGGGCATTCTGCTACTAATATAAGACCAATCGTATTCCAACGACATTCGATTGGTTTGCGATTGGTCTGCTATTTTGGTGATTTTGGTCTATACGGTAGTTTGCTCTACAATCATATTGCAATCGTAAATCATTTGCAGACAAAATGATCCATTATTGAATGACAGAAAGGGATAAAAACGTTTATTCCAAAGAAAAAATAGCGGAATGCCACATACGCTTCAATCGTAATCGAGTCGGGATTGGATCGCAGTCGAATGTGAATCGTATCTTGCTTAAGTAAAATTAGGAGAATCGGGCCCCTGCTCGTAAGCTAGGTACATTGAACTACATAAAAACATTTTTTCATTTTCACAGACAAAAATATTTTTAATTTTCATGATGAAACTAATCTCTTTCCAGCAAACATTGAGGGGCCTAGGATAGAGCCCTTAAGAAGACCAGGCTACAATCCTAAATGATAACTGCATTTCATTTCATTAGCGAATTTTACTATTAAAACTTTTACCGTCAGTTGCACAAAGCTCCATTAAAGTTAAAGCATCATTAAATCTATTGCTGTAACTTTTTATCTTGTTGACAAAGAAAGAGACAGCAATAGATTTAAAGAAGCTTTAACTTTAATGGAGCTTTGTGCAACTGACGGTTAAAGTCGAAAACAAAGTCCTGAAAAACGTACGCAAAAATTGGATGCTTAATTAAACGACTAATCAATGATATTGGTTAGCAAGAGTATCGAAAGCTAGAACAAAATCCGTGATTATAACTTACATGTGATCTAACTGTGCCTTGGTGCCTTGAATTTTGCCAACAATGGTTCCTTTCTTCGAGTTTTTCACCCAACCGCCGACTCCTAACTGTTCGGCTACCTCCTTGCAGTATTTTGTGAAGTAGCAACCTGATGAACAAACGAGAAGATATTAATGTTCTTTGGAATGCGTAGTCGTATACCTAATTTATAATATATTATGGAGTTTATAATTGAGTGAAGTGCATTTGTTCAGTATATGCAGCATGGCTTTATGTAGGTGCCTATGAAGGTATTTTAAGTTTTTTCCGATTCCTATTGGCTACAGAACTAATACCTATAGTTAAAACAACGTCTATCCACAAGGTACCTAAACCTAGAAAAATCTTGGACGGAAATTAAATGAATAAATTAACATAATGAAACAATCATATTCACGTTCACGATTTGTTTATAGTCAACAAATCGTAAACAATTAACTCGCACAAATACCGAGCATTAAAATTTTATGAGCTCATTAATATACTTTAATTAATTATCACTTATAATACCACAAGAGCTTCAAAATTATCGGGTATTTTCCGATAGGTTCGTTGCAAACAAATGAAGGAGTCAAGTTTTTCAGGTTAAAAAATAACGAGCGCGAAGCGCGAGTGATTTTTCCTGAAAAACTTGACGACTTTATTTGTTTGCAGGGAACCTTGAGGGAAATGCCAGATAATTATGAAGCTCGTGTGGTATTCGGGAGATTATTTTTCCGTCCCAAATGTCGGCCACAACCTGTCAGTTTGACGTAGCAACGACCAGAGAAAATATTCAAAAAATTTTCAGTATAATACCATGTAGGTTGTACCACGTGACGTCGAATGGTGCAATTCTATTGGTCGATATTTGGGTCGGAAAAATAATCACTTATAATACCACAAGAGCTTCAAAATTATCGGGTATTTTCCGATAGGTTCGTTGCAAACAAATGAAGGAGTCAAGTTTTTCAGGTTAAAAAATAACGAGCGCGAAGCGCGAGTGATTTTTCCTGAAAAACTTGACGACTTTATTTGTTTGCAGGGAACCTTGAGGGAAATGCCAGATAATTATGAAGCTCGTGTGGTATTCGGGAGATTATTTTTCCGTCCCAAATGTCGGCCACAACCTGTCAGTTTGACGTAGCAACGACCAGAGAAAATATTCAAAAAATTTTCAGTATAATACCATGTAGGTTGTACCACGTGACGTCGAATGGTGCAATTCTATTGGTCGATATTTGGGTCGGAAAAATAATCACTGAAATACAACCGCACTGCCAATTTTCTTCTTACAACCAGTTAGATAATTTATCAAATCAAATAATTAAAGGCTGAAAAAGCTGTTACGAGTAATCTGCGCAAATTTTGTTTAAAGCGGCATCATTAGGTATTTATTAACATATCCAGAGGACCATGTTCAGAGAACTTCGCCTAAGTTGACAGATTAAAATGAAACATTACGTTTACGCGTGATGTGGATTCCTAGAAGTGAGGAAACACATTGCATGGTTTTGGTTGTCATCCTCCGTCCGAGTCTTTTTCCCAACTATATTGGCGTCGGCTTCCAGTCTAACGGGATGTAGCTGGGTAGGTACCAGTGCTTTGTGGTTGTATTTTTGTTTATGTATGAAGTTGTGTATTTCTTGTTGGAATTCCTACTAAAATAAACAAATGATAAAAATTAAAGATCTTTGTAGTTATTGCTGTAAATACTGGCAGTATATATAGTACCAATGATTTTGTAACCATAATGGTTAAAGATGTTTTTTTAGATACCAATCTTTAGATGATGAGTGATACAATCCTCATTCAGATAGCTATCGAAGTCTGTTGTGACAGGTTTCACGTCCAAATCGCCCATTGACATCGACCTACATGCTGCACTAAAATTAACTGGTTGACTGATTAGTTCTTACTCTAGATCAGCTGTCGATGTACTCGCTCATTTTATATTATGAGAAAGGTAAAAGGTATTGGCAACTAAATATATTGTGAATATTTGCTTAAGGCTCTCTTTCTACTTACAACAATGCGCTGGTTTGCGCATGAAACTACTTCGTTGTTGGCTTATCTCGAAGTGAACCCAGGAGACACAAAAGCGCAGAATAACTTTGCATTCCTGAAGTAGCCATTTAACTCTTTGTGTATTTTACAGATCTTGTCGGAAAGCTTTGCTTACTGAAAAACTACTGCGTGTGGCTGAGGCGTCAAAGAGCTTCAGATAGGTATTCAAAATTATTGGGCCCGAGTTGCTCATTCAGGTTCTAGTGTTTTATAGATTCTTACCGAATCTGAGTTAACGCTTCTAAGATATTTTTAAATAATTAAAAATTTAATTAGACTTCGGCCAATTTTTAGGTGCTACATTTTAAAAGTTTAAAACCAGGGGACTACGTACAAGTGTTTGCTTGTGAAACATCAACGTTAGCAGAAGCGTTTGCAACATTTTAAAATAAAAAAATAATGTAATTCCAAGAATGCGTTAAAAATTGTCTTAACGGACCTTTTTTTTCGAAATTACTCTCTTTTCGCGACTTCTGTATGAAATGGATATGAAAGAATTACGGACATATCAATGAACCAAATAGCAGCCAGGTAATTTAGAAAACTGAACAACGTAGAACCTACTAACCTTGAACCTGCCCATAGACCTCAAATTCCACTGCAGCCAAAGCCTTTGGATCATCAGCACCCATCACAAGAGCAATACAAACTTTATCACAAGAAGTACAGCAACAAAATTGATACTTTTTATACACTACACTGAAAAAACCCGAAACTTCTTTCACCGTACAGTATAGCGCCCAAACTATTGAAATCCGCCCGCCCAAGTGCCAATAGATCGTCAGCCGCCCTAATTTATCTACCAGTATTTATATACAGATTCAAGTGCGCGTCTTATTTATGATGATGGCATAATAAAATAATGTTTTGATATTGTTTGTAAATCAATTTTGATGTCGTAAGCCTAAACTCATGGTTGAGAATTAAAACTTATTTATACCTAAGTACCTAGGTTGATACACAGAAATATATCATCATTATCAATGGTCTGATGGTGTAGTATTTATTTTCCTACTTAGCCAAAGATGATGTACTAGCGGACCACTCTGACTTCTACTGAAAAAGACTGGGAAAGGTTACAGTTGGGCAGGCAATTACTTTATTTTCACTAAGATTGTGTATTCTTTAGGATGCCTGTGACACGCTAGTAAATAACTTAGAAGATGCAAGCATGCAATAGGAATGTCTGACATGTAAATATATGATTGCTCATACAATTACATTAGGCACATTTCTACAGTAATACAGTAGTAATCCGTAGGTACTCTAAATAGCTCAACGAGCAAATAAATACTTTGAGTTTGAATTTGAAACAAAAAATATGTACCTACCTACTAGGTTTTTGTTACCACAACTTCCGTATTTACGCATCCTCCGAACCTCGCATAACAATTAACCTGTTGCAGGATCCCACAAAAACCCATCATTAAATTAGCAGTGGGATATAAACCGGTCGGTCAAGAAGGAAGCTCCCCCCCTCAGGGCAGGACCTGGAGTGGACAATTCCGCTGGCAATTACAAATTATATGATTGTCCATTGATTGCACTAACCGCTTCCTAATAAAGTATGTCGGTGACGTTCGGCAAATATGGGTGAAGGATTTAGTTTTGTAATGTTAGTGGGATATGTGATGAAATTTGATGATGGAAATTATTTTTAAGGTCCTGTATAGGGTCCTGTTTTGTGGGACGTGACGCAACGCCCGTAACGATGGCCTTGCCAAGAACTCTGCTGCCAGCTTTACATATTTTGAAGTTCTGCGATGTGGGTACGTACTATTGTCCTAATTGATTTTCGTTAGCTTTCTTTTAGCTTTATGAAATGTAGGTACTGGACATGCACATTGCACTGCATGGTTTCTAAAGATCGTACCAGGTATTGGCATGTACCTATACTGTATATACTATATAGCATGGTATGCACAACAGTGATAAAGTATTATTGTGAAATTTAGCATCGAATAGTTGGAGTAGTTTGTAGCAGTTTCCAGGGGCCCGATTCTCCTAATTTTACTTAAGCGACATACGATTCACATTCGACTGAGATCCAATCCCGACTCAATTTCGATTGAAGCGTATGTGGCATTCCGCTATTTTTTCTTTGAAATAAACGTTTCTATCCTTTTCTGTCATTCAATAATGAATCATTTTGTCTGCAAATGATTTACGATTGCAATATAATTGTAGAGCAAACTATCGTATAGACCAAAATCACCAAAATAGCAGACCAATCGCAAACCAATTGAATGTCCTTGGAAACTTGGAATACGATTGGTCATAATATATTAGTAGCAGAATGCCCGATATGGTTAAAACTGCTATTGCGATCATATTACGATTCAATTTCCATTCGATTTTGACATTATTAACTAAGGAGAATCGGGCCTCTGGTATGCGTGTCATAGCGCAGTCTAGATTACAAAATTCGTCACCCATAAAAATTTAAGCTTGTCCACATTCTGGGGCCCGATATAAGCTATATACCTAGTAATTTACAAATATTATTGGGTTTTAACTTTCAGCAAATTAGTGGTGAGCAGTCCGTCCCCTCCGAAACCTTGTACTTACGCTGGATGGACCATCACACAACATGTTTTATAATTGGGTACTATTATATACAAAGGGACTTATTGCGTACTAAGTACATAGATAAACTCACTGTAAACGTTGCGATGAATAGGAGCCTTCTTCATCTTCTTAAAAAAAGCTGCATGCAGAAAACTCCTGACATTATTTATATGAAGAAGTACTTTTTAGGCTTTGCTATAATTTTATTCAAAGGCGTTGTGTAAATGTTTGCTTTTTATATGCTGATTTCAATGCTTAACAATAAAATACCAAATTATTTTTATTAATAATTATTTTAAATTATTTTTATTAATAATTGTTATAAATTATTTTGTCGATTCATTGGGAAAGATAGAAAAATAAGACGTTTCAAAACGTATTTCCGCTCACGTATCCGAACACAGCTTATGTCAGCTCAGCTGACGGGTGACGTAATTACCAAGTTTCATCATTGCTGATAGGTTCAACCTTATCTCTATGATGTAGAGCTCAATTTGCGTTGCATAGTAAATAATATAAGTTTGCAATTAAGTGCAATTGTGATTATTCGCCAAGTTAGTAAAATCGGTATTATTTGTTCATTTTTACCAGTAAATTCTGTGTGAAGTCCGGAAGCTGACGCGCGATACGTTTCATCGAACTTCTCGTGAACGAATTCTTCGAATTGTTTAATTGGTTCGAATTCCGAACAGTGTTAAATACTGTTCGCACTGTGAATAACTGTATTTGTGTAAAAATCTTGAATAAAATGTCTGTCTGTGACAGTGGAGATGCGAAATTAGACGCCGCTGTAAATTCTTGGCTGAAACACGATAAGGTTTGTGCTTTACAATGAACAGAATTTTAAAAAAATTGCAATATATTGCGGTCAATCGTCCTTGACATGTCACGTACAATAATGAACCTTATTAAATGTTGTTATGCTGGTCATGGAAAATTTTCGTACTGTTTACAGCAACAAATCACCTGTCTGCAGATATAAATAGCATAATTTAATCTTTAGGATTAATGATGAAACCAACCAATATTTATAAATATTTTATCATATTAAGTTCTTAACTTACCGCTCCCATACTTCTTAGACTTTTGTGGTTCCTAAGTATGTAGTTTATTTGTAAAAATATGAAAGAAAAGGCCTACATTTTTTAATGCGTATAAGTACTATTATGTTACAGGGGTGTTTTTTAAATTTTTTACAAGTTATATCAAATTATGCTTTAGTTAGAAATACTTTTAAACATCTAGATTCAAGCTTTTTTCAGTACCATCAATAAATCATATCACTGGGAATTGCATTACTTATGATGAATTTGATTTATATCTCTTAAGATATAGTCAAGAGCCTGAGTAAGGACAGGCTGATTGTTATCTAGCTGCAAGAAGTTATTCCATCTGGATGAGAATGGAACCATAGGAAACAGCTAGTGTAAATATAATGAAAGAAAATTCTAATTTATCTCACAATTTTCTACAGTCTAAAAATTTCCAGCCAACATCAACTTTATTTTCAAGTAGACATTTTGTCTCTTTAAATATGTATAAATGAAGTAAAATATACTCTTGACTATGTAATCATATCTCTTTAAACATGAGTAGTGATATATTTCACCATCATTTCAGCCTATTTGTCGAGTCCATTGCTGAATGTAGGCCTCTGCTTAGCACCAACCCTCCCAGTCTTGGTCAGCCTGTGTTAGGTTTTATATAAACTCATTGAAAATAATTGTTTTGGTCTCTTGTTGTTGATCTGCTACGGTGCTTTTTCCCATGAGTTCAATATGCTATATCTTCAATATTTTAAATTAAGTCATAGTGTGGGAAAATTGATTAGTCTCACACGATGTTCAAATAAACGTTTAAAATTACTACATTCCCACCATTTAATATGACCACAATAACCTTTGTGCAGAACCCAAGTACACGTAAGGAGGTTCTCGATGACATCTCAAATGCTCGATGGGACAAACTCCGTGGTTGTATGCTGCAGCGGCTGAAGTTTGGTACGGCGGGTCTGCGCGGACGCATGGGAGCTGGCTACAAGGCTATGAATGATGTTGTTGTATTGCAGACTGCTCAGGTAAGAAGAAAGCAATTTAGAATTCATTACTGCCCAAAAGTGCTACACAATGGGTACTTAAATCAGCATGTTGGGGTCAGATGCAGCTAAGTAGGTATAGTTATCGGCACGGATATTGAGCTCTCGGCGGAAGAGTGGGGTTCACTTTGCGCACTGTACACATAAGGCAATAAACCAATAAATCGCTTCTGCGCAGGTGAAGGTCAGGGCTCAATATCCGTGCCGATAACTATACCAGCGTTTTAAAAGGAGCAACTGCCTGAGCTCAACTCAGTTACCCAGGCAATCCCTTGGCAAGACTGGTTGTCAGACTTACTGGCATTTGAATACCTGTAAGATTAAATCATCAGTATACTAGGCCTAAGCCCTCTAATAATGTCTGTTTTTCTCAAAAACAACTTAATACATAGGTACTTTGGAAACTTTTACTTTAAGAAGACTGATATGTTGTAATAAACTTAGACCTAAGCTGGTGCTTAAATTCCTCGTAATAACTAATTTCGTTCAGGACACGTCAGATGTAATAGTAATAAGTCAATTTGTAATGTGTAATATCGTAGATAAGATAAAGTAGTACAGTAAACAAAACACATTGATATTGTACTAGCAACAAACAGATATTATTGCACTACATATAACATCGATAAAGTTTATGAGGTAGGCGCTTCCCGCTGTGGATGCGCGAGAGAGTGTCAGACTCTTACCACCTTATTATAAAATGTGGTCCTACAAAAGTACCAGCTTTAGTGCTTGGTAACAACTATCCTCTCGAACAACGTTAATGCTCTAAACCTGGAACTTAACCGAGTACTTTTGTAATAACGTGGTTACTAACTGCAACCCACCTTTGTTCCTTCTGGAGCCCTTTGTGTAAGGCTCTAGACAGACCGACTGCATTTCAACTGCAATCCAACTGCAAATTGCAGTTCAACGGCAGTTCGAATGCAGTTGATACGACTGCAATAGAACTGCATTCAAACTGCCGTTGAACTGCAATTTGCAGTTGGATTGCAGTTGAAATGCAGTCCGTCTGTCTAGAGCCTAAGAGGGCAGCGGTAACTCTTTCTAACAATCCTGCAGCATTTTATTCCAAAATAATAGTAGATACTTACATAATCCAAGTGATATAATACATTATAGCGCTACGGGAGGTATTCAAGTGAGATAGCTTATCGGATAATGGTCCATTTGGCCTTCCACTTGACCTGCCATATATGGAGATAATGTTTATTTGGTGTTAAGTTCAAAAATGGTACAAACCCCAAATGAATATGCGGTCTATTAATATTTCCATAGGTTCTTGGATACATCAAACACGGTAATGGAATATGGCCAAAGAACCGGTCAAATCTATACTAATATTATAAAGCTGAAGAGTTTGTTTGTTTGTTTGTTTGTTTGTTTGTTTGTTTGAACGCGCTAATCTCAGGAACTACTGGTCCGATTTGAAAAATTCTTTCAGTGTTAGATAGCCCATTTATCGAGGAAGGCTATAGGCTACTTTTTATCCGGGTCCGTGCCGAGGTTCCCACGGGATGCGGGTGAAACCGCTGGCAGAAGCTAGTATAAATATATCTAAGCGGCCCTCATGCCACAACATTTTTTTGTGGGCCGTTTTTTAGAAAATGATAATGAATACTTCCTGTGCGAGTTCGACTCGGTCTTGGCCAGTTTTCGGAAAGATTCTTAAAGCTTGACCAGTCATTTAAAAAGACCTACAGGAATATGTAAACAAAGCTGTTTTTATTTCCAGGGCCTTTGTTCATACGTAAAGAAAGTCTGCAACCCGAGTCAGATTCAAAACGGAGTGGTCATCGGTTTCGATGGCAGATACAACAGTAAAAGGTGAGTTTTTTTATGCAGACTCTATATTAAAAAGCTGAAGTTTGTATCTTTACTTGAATGCGCTAACCTTAGTAACTGCTGATCCGCTCTGAAAAAATCTTTTAGCGTTAGATAGCCCACTTATCGGGGTACAAGTACCTACATGAGTTGCGTAGATCAGATTGGCAGACGCTGCATGTAAAACACTGGTACTCAGCTTCATCTAGTTAGCTACTCTGGAAGCAAACCCCAACATAGTTGGAAGACTAAGCAGATAATGATACCTACAAGCAACAAGCATGGAAGATATCCCCCACATAATAATGCTGTCGTCATCAAATCTGGAACAGTCCAATCAACAAGACCATCTGGGGCCCGATTCTCCTAATTTTACTTAAGCAACGATCGATCGACGTTCGACTCGATTCGACTGAGATCCAATCCCGACTCGATTACGATTGAAGCGTATGTGGCATTCCGCTATTTTTTCTTTGAAATAAACGTTTTTATCCTTTTCTATCATTCAATAATGAATCATTTTGTCTGCAAATGATTTACGATTGCAAAATGATTGTACAGCAAACTACCGTATAGACCGAAATCGCCAAAATAGCAGACCAATCGCACACCAATCAAATGTCAATCGAATACGATTGGTCTTTTATTAGTAGCAGAATGCCCGATAGTATGGTTAAAACTGCTATTGCGATCATATTGCAATTCGATTTCTATTCGATTTTGACATTATTCACTTAGGAGAATCGGGCCCCTGGTTACCACCAATGAAGTGTTGTCGTTTTGTTATCAAGTAAGTGTAAGTTATCGTGATGTCACATCGGGTCAAAAGTCGTTGAGACGCAAATATTTGTCCTAAAATATGTGAGTATTCTGGAATAATAGTATGATTCCATACGGGAATGAATTTTATTTAGTGCAAAAACTTTGTTTTATACAATAGATACGTATAAATTTATTTTGTTGTGTTTTAGTACAAAAAAGAATAGTTATTGAGAGCGAAAGATGTTTATTTTGTAAACGATTGTACTCACAGTCGTCACAGTAGGCACGACCGCAACGCGAACCCGGTTTACTGACGCGAGCGCTGCTCCAAGCGCGTCATAATAGTTAGTATCCATATTTTGCAGATTTCAGGGCGGATAAAAAAATGAAAAAAAAAAATTACTGATGCCGCAGATATGTTCCGTTAATGATTCTGGACCACCAGTTTTTTATTTTTGCACTGCTTAAAATTCATTCCTGTATAGATAGCAAGTAGTAAAAGTTTAGTTTGCTTGAAATGTATGACGAATTTGATTCGCTCTCGGTTGGCTTTTTATTTATTTAGTATTAACATAGACCAATAAGAGTCTTATTGGTCTATGGTATTAAGGCACATCAACATCATAAACATAAACATTAATAAGAGACACGAAACAGAGACATATAGCAAGTCTTTACGACAATTACAGACGTGCATAACATTCAAAACAAAGTAGAAGAAAAAAGATAAATATAGTATGATTCACGTTATAAAATAGATTAACAAAAAAATATAAAGACAAACAACCATAACTACAATTTACATAATATTTATGATTGATTTGATTGAATTTTTCTTCTAGCGAATGCTATTTAAGTTGAAAATTGTTAAATTAACCGTAATTTGACACCCTTTAAAAAAATTACACCTTGAAGTCCTACATTTTGAAGTCCATTTGGCAAATTAACTTGTCCATATTCCAGTTCTATTTGATACATAATTTTAGAGACAGCCTGTATAAATGTTTTTTTAATCATAGCTGGCACGACGGTAGCTATGTAGCCTAACTGCTACAAATAAATATTCATAATTTTCCTCTAGATATCCCAAAAGTACCTATAAACTATATTAAGCCCAACACAGAATTGCGGTGCTGGTCCCTATCGCCAATATTGTTCAAGAATTTTATCCTATTGCTCACGACCGCGAATATGATTTTATTGACCCGTTCATTTAAACCAAGTTGATTCTGGTTTTAGCCAGATACGTGGGCAGGTCACATATGGCGTGGATTTAGAGGTGACGATAATTTTTGTTTCGGATGGCACGTTAAACTGTAGGTCCCGGCTGTCATTGAACATCCTTGGCAGTCGTTACGGGTAGTCAGAAGCCAGTAAGTCTGACACCACTCTAACCAAGGGGTATCGGGTTGCCCGGGTAACTGGGTTGAGGAGGTCAGATAGGCAGTCGCTTCTTGTAAAGCACTGGTACTCAGCTGAATCCGGTTAGACTGGAAGCCGACCCCAACATGATTGGGAAAAGGCTCGGAGGATGAGGAGGATGATAATTTTTGTTTCAAAATTCAAAATTTTCATTTAAAGATTTTGTGACAGATAACGTCAAATGAAGAGTTGATGAAATCATGCCGCGACGACACCTAAATTGGGATAAGTAATTAGGTACCGCGTACATGGTGACACTCACACGTAATATTATGTTTGGACTTTAAAAGAGACTATGACTAGTGTTGTAAACTGACGGTCACATACGATAAGTGACCGTCATTTAATATTAAATGACCGGTCACATTGGACATTTATTGTCAGACTGGTCAGGTATATTAAATAAGTATTTTTTACTTGGTACAGTTATTATTTTCGTCTCAAGCAAATTAAAAACATGTGAAATAATACCTATTGCCTTTCTAAACCAACATAGTGCATAGATAACCTTTTAAAAAGATAGACTCTCGAGTACGTATTTATTTTTATTGATGTATACTGACAAATCATTAATCATAGAGTGTCGGCGAAATCTTTTTTTTTTTTTATCGTCGTTAAAAATCATCAAATGACCCCTCCCGCTGTGGGTTAGCAGCGGTGAGGGAGTGTCAGACTCTTACTGACTAAAAACCGTCGTGTTCCGTCGTAGGCCTTTTATGTACCAGAGCCGCGGTAACTCTTTCGAACAACCCGCAGCCCCGGCAGGCCTTGGCCCAACTGGGCACCTCTGGGGTTGCTGACATCTCTTTGATTTTCGCCGTCGACACGGGTCTGTCGTCTAAGTAGACAGAGGGACGATGAGCCACCCGAACTCACCGCCCATAGACCCACACCTACGGTGGCCGGGAGTCATCTCGCGACACCCGGCGCCCGTGGTGTCTACCTGGTCCAGCACGGCGGCTGGGATGAGAGGTGCGAACTCTCTGGCGTTCCGCCTCCTCCTTCTCGAGCATGATTGCTTCGCAGAAGGAGGCGACGGCATCCCAGTCCCTCTCGCCCCGGACCATGGCCTGGATCAGGGCCGGACGCGAGAGGTCGCCGCCACCTAAAGCCTCGACGAGGACCCGGCGGTGCCCTTCCCATGCGGGGCACACCTGGACTGTGTGGTCCACCGTGTCCTCGGGGCTGTCCGCACAGTGGTGACACCCGCGCGCCTCCTCACGACCGATTCGGTGCAGGTACCTCCCGAAACAACCGTGTCCGGTGAGGACCTGCGTCATGCGGTACGTGAGGGCACCATGACTCCTCCCGAGCCACTCCTCAAAGAGGGGACTTACCGCCACACTGGTGGCGTGCCCTGCACTGGGTTGCGACAGTCGCTCCCTCCAGGCCACCATGAGATCGCGCCGGAGCTCCGCCCGCTGCGCGACAACTTGCCGCGGCAGTGGAGTTTCCACCCGGCGCAGTGTCTCCTCGCGCCAGTCGTACAGGCGCAAGAAGACTCTCGCCTCCAGATCCCACGGTGGCAGTCCAGCAAGTAGGCAAGCTGCTTCGCGGGAGATCGTACCCCCGGATTAGCCTAATGGCTATCACCTTTTGGGGCACGTTCAGGTAGTGTACAGCCCGCGGCCGTACCGAACGTGCCCATACCGGGGCCCCGTAAAGGGCCATGGACCGCATGACCCCCGCGTAGAGTTTACGGCAGGGAGCCTTTGGGCCTCCCAGATTGGGCAGGAGCCGTTTGAAGGCAGCACCTTCCTTCGCCTTCTCCAGTTTGGGGCCCAAACGTCGGAAATGCTCAACGAAGTTGTCGGCTGTCGAAGACGAGTCCTAGGTACTTCATCGAACTCTCGACGCCGATGGGAACCCCCACCCCCCACCGTGACTTGGGAGCCTGAAGGTGGCGCGTTCCGAAGCCCATGAAAGCACATGGCCTCGGATTTGTGCAAGGTCACCTCCAGGCCCAGCAGCTAGATCCTCTCGATGAACGTCGCAACCCCGCGCGTCATTATATCGCCCGCCTCCTGGTGCGACCTCCCTTGTGCCAGAACCAGCGTGTCGTCAGCGTAGCAGACCACGCTGACGCCGCTAGGGAGGTCGGCGCGTAGCACCTAGTCGTAGCCGATGTTCCACAAGAGCCGCCCCAGAACCGACCCCTGCGGAACACCGCACGACATATCTCGCCGGGCGAAATCTTATCTTAAAGATCGATGAATGACATTTGGTTAGCTTCGATGATTCTAAAACTTCCGTAGTTTTATAAAATAAAGAAAGAAAAAACGTTTATTTCTAATAAATTCTATTTATATACAAAAAAAAAACGATTCTGACGTTGCTGACAATAAATGACAATAAGTGACCGGTCAAATTGGATAAATGTCTAATATGCTCGGTCAGATTAATCGGTCACATATAACGTGACGGTCACTTTACATCTCTAACTATGACCCTTGAGTTTGTTTCGGCGTTTCTTCTCAGGGATCAGTCAGTTAGGAAATGCCGACCCCAGCGTTTTGCCGTGACGTGTAAAAGTGATGTTATAACTTGCAAAATAAACGATTTCTTTTCATTTGTACTTTAGGGCAAAAGAAAGATTATGATGATAATCTACGCAAATATACGGATACCTAGATACAGATAACCATGACTATGATGAAACTTAATAAGTAATTTTCGTAAATGTTTCATCAGGGCGATTTTAATCGAGGATAGCTTAATCCTTTTATCGTAAGCTTTACGTAAGTCTTTACATTATTGCATTATGATAGCCGGAAAAATAGGTTGGTATCCAAAGCGTTCTACAATGTCGGCTCTATAACTTAATTGTTTAATTAAATTGCATTCTTTTATTAAGGTCGTTGATAACAATTTCATGCAATTATATTTTCCCTTGGCAATTTACTGCTGCAAATTACTTGAATATTCCATGACATTATGCACTAGCGAAATATATTTAACGTTGGTGAGGGATATCTAATCGGCTTTTGATTTAAAATAATGCGTAGGTATGTAGCAACCTATAAGTACGGAAATATGTACTGTTTTTTGTAGGTATCCATCCAATATCCCTATACACAAACTACCTAGTCTCACTAAAGCATGGCGTATCAAGCCATTCACGGGTTTGGAATAAGATAAGCAGTCAAGCGATGTAAATATCGCATTTAGCCATTCATTTGGATTTAGTTAGAAGAAATATGACGGTAAGGTATGCTACAAATGGGCTGCGAGAGTTCTAAAAATAAATAATTGCCATGACCCTGGTACATGTAGTGCTTAAGAAGGAACATGGTGGGTTTTAGACAGTGATGATTTCCCACCAAATTTTTTTTCCTACAAATGACTTCGGTTGCGGGATAGTTAGAAAGTTTCCGTGCCACTAGCACAAAAAGGGCTCCAAGCGAAACAAGGTTGGGGTTTAAATCATATCAACCTAAAATTGGGAGGGGTCATTGATAAATCTCCCATATCCCTAAAAATTAAAATGTATTAGGCTCTAGACAGACGGACTGCAATCCAACTGCAAATTTGTAGTTCGGATGCAGTTGACACGACTGCAATAGAACTGCAAACCAACCGCGCAGTCCGATTGCAGTTGGGATGCAGATGCAGAAGTTGATTTGCAGTTCTATTGCAGTCGTATCAACTGCATTCAAACTGCCCTTGAACTGCAAATTGCAGTCGAAATGCAGTCCGTTTGTCTAGAATATATAGATGAGAAAAGACTCCAGCAGGTAACGGTGTTCAATACCTAGTCATTAAGAACTTCAGTAATTTACGGCTTGCTTTTGAAGCGGTAAATACGTAAGTAGGTAATGATCTTCACGTCATTTGCAAGCAATAGAACAATAATGATGCGATCACGACAGGCTTTTGTTTGCTCTAGTGTCGTTAGTGTGGTTACTTATGTCTTATTGAGTTATGTTCACATAAATACACACTGACTTGTGTACGTTATATTTCAATGTGTCAAGATTTTATATAATGTAATGATATAAGCAATATGCCGGTCAAGCTCAAAGGTTTGATCTACAAAACCATCATACGTCCAGTCCTCACATATGGCAGCGAAACATGGGCTGTAACCAAAAGGCACATACATACCATCCAAGTTGCCGAAATGAAGATGCTGAGGTGGATGTGCGGCGTCACTAGGCTCGATCGTATTCGTAATGAATACGTGCGAGGAAGTTTAGGGGTGCGTGATGTCGCAGATAAGTTGCAGGAGAACCGGCTACGTTGGTATGGCCACGTAAAGAGATGACCATCTGATTACGTGGGAAATTTGGCTCTGCAACTTTCCATTCCCGGTCGAAGATCGAGAGGGCGCCCCAAGACCAGATGGCGGGACGTAGTGTCGAAAGACATGAAAGAGTGTCAGGTGTCCGAGAGCGACGTCATGGATAGAGCGAAGTGGAGAAGAAAAATAAGGAAAGCTGACCCCACCACCATGTGGGATGCATAGCAGGAAAAAGAGAGTAATGATAAAAGCAATAAGTAAGATGAGTTCCTCTGTGTTTAGAAGGACTTGTGGAGGAAATTGTGAGTATCGATGGACCGTCATTTGTTAGGGACATCTTTGGCAATTGTTACGGGTAGTCAGAAGCCAGAAAGTTTGAAGTAGCCTTACCAACGGATTTCGGGTTATCCAAGTAATTAGATTGAGGAGATCAGATCTCTGTGTAAACTCAACTGCTGCATTCAGTAAGACTGGAAGCCGAACACAACTGTTACTGTTACAGCCTTTTTATCGTCCCACTGCTGGGCACAGGCCTCCTCTCACACGGAGAAGGATTGAGCATTAATCACCACGCTTGCTCAATGCGGGTTGGTGATTTCAGACTATACATATAGTCCAGGTTTCCTCAAGATGTTTTCCTTCACCTTTTTATCAGCCATTGGTGTCTAAGATTACTTAGAAAGTACATACAAACTTAGAAAAGTTGCATTGGTACTTGCCTGACCTAGAATCGAACCCACACCCTCATACTCGAGAGGTTGGTTCTTTACCCACTAGGCCACCACGACTTACTACGGAAGCCGAACACAACAACGCGCACATACGGGTATTTCATGGATCTGGGCGGCCAAAAGTCAAAATAACAAAATTCTAGGAACGCAAATTTCATTGATCACCTGAGGCAGGGGACATTCCAGGAAACAATAGACTGCCACCCCCACCCTTTTTCCGTTGCGCGTTTTCCGGAAAAATCAGTCGAAAGTTGATCATTGATTCTTGTGCATGTGTCCGTTGTCGGCTATTTACAAAATCGTTAACTTTGTGTGTTAAACTGAAGTTTTCTGTGTTTACCTAGTGAAAAGTAGCAATGGATTCGGAAAGAACAGGTATGTGATGATCTACTTGTAATAAATTTATTAAAATTTGTGTTATTGTAAAGTACTTTTAGAGGTCGAGAAATCACGTCTGAAATTATGATACTTTTTTAAAGAAATTTATGTTTACGAGGCTATTTGTTTTAGTATCGTGGTAGATCCGGCAGCTTTTGTAATTTATATGTAAACTATAGACCCTCAAGTAACGAATACTAAAAAAATTTGCCGCGGAATACCGCGGATGCGCAAAACCCTAGAACATTGAATTTCACGGTCAACAAAAGCAAAATTTTTGAAAAAAATTCTTAATGTCTAAAAGTAATATTTACTTGTTCCAGATATAAGTGTGTACTTCCGGAGTGAGAATAGTGACTCGTAAACCTCTCTTTAATATTATGAAAAATGAAAATTTACTCAATTTTGAAGAAAAACTATGTTTTTTGAGAGACCACCTTCTTAATAATGAAGATCAGTTAAAAACACTGAAAATCAATTTTGTTCATTTTAAATCGGAAATAACAACAAAGGTGGATTAAATCTCATTAAAAAAAGATGATTTTTTCTTGAAAAACAACGAACTTTGGCCGGAAGGTACATTCGAAATTCCAGTCACAACGGCAAATCGTCCAGGTCGCCCTTGTAAATCTTTTGAGGAATCAAGCGAAAGAACCAAAAGAAGAAAAACGGAAGAGATCGGAACGGAAGGGATAATATTGATGTAATTAAGTTGAAAATATGAAAAATATGCTGAAGAAACTGCTTGTTTATACATAAAACTCTACCCATGGCACCCAATGACACCCACACTGCACAAAGTACTTGTACACGGGTCAGATATAATAAAATGCATTGTTACCTACAGGACAACAGTCTGAGGAAGCAGCAGAGGCACGGAACAAACATTTTAGGACGTACAGACAGGATTACTGAAGGAAATTCTCTAGAGTTCTGTAATAGACATATTTTAAATAGGCTTCTTTTAAGCTCAGATCCATTTCTTAGTGCCTCAAGGATAATAAAGAAAAGAAGATGTATTCGTTTCTGCCTGAAACATTAATCATGCTTCTGTCTGGTATACACCAAACCCAACAGAATCAGAAAGTTAGAACGAGGAGTTGAATTAATTTGAAAAAATTGTGTTGTTATTGGTAAATTAATTAAGTAATGTATGAATATGTAAATAGTAATGGTTGTATATATATAAGCGTATGTAAGTTTATGTCAATATATAGTCTAATGTAGATAAGTGTACGTAAGAGTATGTAAATATATAGCCTATTTTCAGTTTATTTTTTTTAATTTGTGTTTTATTGTTTTTTTTTTTTATGAAATTATAAAAGTTATTGCCCGTATATATTACACATATATTATTTCCATCATTTAAAACAAGAAAAGCCACACAAATATTTTTGGCCGCCTAGATTGATGAAATACCCGTATGTGCAACGTTTGGAAAAGTATTGTATTGACATTTGTCCGAAATAATTCTGCTGAAAAATTTGACAATTACCTCTGAAAGTATCTTCCTGATGAGTAAAACAAAGGCGGAACTGAAATATGAACGTTTTATGTAGAGTTTCAGACAAAACAACGTAAAGATGTCTGTCGTGCCATCGTTTACGATTGAAGTCGGTATTCAAATGTCTGCCATTATGTGGTTTCGTGGAAGTCGACTCGCTGTGGGAGTCAGTTCTTGCATGTCACTCGATCAATGTCATGATTTGACCTACTATCATAACATGAACCAGTACATAGTAGGTATTCTTGGGATTTATTGGCCACAGATATGATTAGTAATCATTCATCTGTAATTGAGACACACATCATACAATAAAGGTATATATTCAAGAACTTGGTGAAGTTATCCATACCAATTTTCAAAAACTGAACAGTTTGTTTGCTTCAACGCACTCTCAGGAATGTCAGGAACTACGGTACCAATTTAAATAATTCTTTCATTGTTAGATACCCCAGTTATCGAGTAAGGTTGTAGGATACTTTTTTTACCGTGTGCCGGCACACGGTAAAAAAACATTCAGTTCAGTTCCCATGGGACACGGCTAAAACCAGTCCAAAATAAATTGTTAAGCTCTAACTTATTAACAGATGACATTACTAATAAATAATTGGCAATAAACACTTCATTTCAATCAATTGAAACCAGCCACTGACTATTACCTATCTAGCTTCGTGCAGTTGGACCCAATTGTATGCGTCTTGAATCCAATTGGTCTCTATTAATTTATATGTTAACGTGTAACGTGTTAGTTGAGAATATTTCGCTAGTTTGCATATTACGTTCATAAGCTTCGTGAGATCATTGTTCTGTTCAGCTATTTTAAGACACGTTCAAATCATAATATGAGTGTTGGTTGTTGCTGTAGACAAAAAATAAACAGTCTTGATAAAACAAGATGCAAATTAACAAAAACTAGGTTGTCCTGCAGACAGAATCTTACTATGCGATTTTGGGGAAGGTCGACGTTATTATGCGTTCACTCAATTCAATTCACTTCGTAATTCAATCGAGAAATAAAAATATGAACAAGATTAACCTGAAAGCCAGGTCAATGTATTGAGTATATCAACTAAAATCTACAGGTATGCAGGGGTACCATTATTTTCCTCAGCTGAAACAAAAAAAAAAATTAACCTCCGTGTCTATCTGTATTAACTCTTTAAAAGATGTGTCGATTCAAATTTTGGTTAGAGCTAGTTTTTAATTTAACCATATATTATTCTTTCTCAGATTCGCAGAACTAACAGCGAAAGTCTTCATATCATCATCGATTCCTGTGCACATCTTCTCCGAAGTTTGCGCAACACCCCTGGTGTCCTTCGGTACGATTCTCTACAACTGTGTCGCTGGTGTCATGGTGACAGCTTCGCATAACCCCAAGGAGGACAATGGGTATAAGGTGTACTGGCGAAATGGTTGCCAGATCATATCACCGCATGATGATAATGTGTTGGATGAGATTACGCAGTGTTTGGAGTGAGTATTTTGAGGATATTTGGTGTATAAGAGTGATGAAAAACGGGCCAATTCTATTTTAAATAATATTTAGGTTTTTTGGTTGTTTTGTAAAAATCCAAAACGGGCCTAAAGTCTCAATAAGGGCAAGGAATTTGCTTCTGATATATGTCCATTGTTAGTGTAAAGTTTGCTGATCAGAGGAAGTTTCTTTGTTTAATGCTATAGTCTAGGCTAGGTCTAATCCAAAGGACAGGTCTAATAGGACAACTTGATCAAAAGCTGGAGACTATCACACCAAAGCCAGTAAAAGCTTGTGATAAAGTAGTTTTTTTGTTAGCGAACTGTGAATAATTTAATGTTCCAAGTAGATCTAAAACGTATCCCTAAACCAATACTCCAATCTTCCAGCATACCCGACGAACACTGGGACATAAAGGACATTCGCTCCAACCCATTAGTGACGAACTGCCAGGAGGAGGTGACGAACAAGTACATGGAGACGATCATCAGCCTCAGTCCTGAAGTCTTGGAGGAGAATAAGAGAGCCTCTATAGATGTGGTGTATAGTGCCATGCATGGAGTGGGCTATGAGTATGTTCTGAAGGCTTTTGCGACTGCTAATCTTAAGGTTGGTAACTTTTGGTTTAGTTCAGAATTGAGGTGTTATAGTTATCATTATTCTGGTGTTTCGGGTGTTCATTGGTAATGGTAATAGGTCAACATCAGACGATCCGTCTGCTTGTTTGCCCAGCTTAAGAAAAGGAACACGTTATTTTCCAAAGTACACAAAACCCTTCAAGTTGTGATATAGGAGGGCAGGAGGATGATCCGTATTTGAAGGAAAGGACTGTTAGAAGATGGCTGAAGACTATGTGAAAGAAGTAGGCCCCAAATTATCTGGAGTACAAACCACTAATGCCTGGAAGTCTCCCAATATTTTCACAGTCTTTGCCAAAGACCTATCTCAATAACTATTAATATTATATTTCCAGGCGCCAATAAGCGTGAAAGAACAACAGGATCCGAATCCTGACTTCCCAACGGTGACATTCCCCAACCCTGAGGAGTTGGAGTGCTTGAACCTCAGCAAGCAGCTAGCTGAGGAGAAGAAGGTTAAGCTGGTGCTGGTCAATGACCCTGATGCCGATAGACTGGCTGTTGCTGAGTTTGATGATAGGTGAGGATATTTCACTGATTTTTGGAAGGCCAAATCTATTTACTATCCATGTTGGGGTCGGCTTCAGTTTTCAAAGGGATGCAGCTGAGAATCAGTGTTTTACGTAGGGTAATACCTCTTCAACCCAGTTATCTAGACGACCTGATGAGACGACTTGGAGTGGATGTATAACCATTTCGTCATAAGGAATCTCTTCATGTTCGAAAGACACCTTAAGGTGTCTGCCCACTATCCCGTAGCATACCATGACCGTACTAGGACCGTTTCAGACAAAAAACTATTCTTTGTATTGAGAAGTATGAGACTATGCCCACTAGACCGTTCCGTCACCGGCCGACACCGTAGCGTGCCATGCACGGGCCGTCAAGTATTCGTCGGAAGGAATATTTTGCCGGTGCGGACACGCTACGTGCATGGCACGCGACGCTGCCAGACCGCTGCGCGCAGGCGGCTAAACGGTGACTGAGCGGGGAGTCGAGTGTTTTTTGGGCATTCCTCTTCCTCTTCATCCAAAATGATAGCAATCATTGCCAGTTGTTCAATCGTTCGTTGCCTTATAGCCATAACTATTTCAATATTTCACTACTTTAACGCGTCTACGCAACACTAATATTTTTACCAGTATGAACCGATGCTTTACGAGTGTATTGAAAGAATCCCACCCAAAACAAAAATGTGAAAGACTGCCAAGTTCGATAATATGGGAATGCTTCGCCTATAAAAGAAGTGAGATCTGAATAAGTACCAAGTTCCATACACATACCTCAGTTAAAAATAGTTACTTTTTAATGATGTCACTTGGCAAGTTTTCATACACCATGTTATAAACCTACTAAACGCAATGAATCAAGTATTTAATTTTCTATTAAAACTTGCCAAGTAACATCATTAAAAAGTAACTATTTTTAACTGAGGTATGTGTATGGAACTTGGTACTTATTCAGATCTCACTTCTTTTATAGGCGAAGCATTCCCATATTATCGAACTTGGCAGTCTTTCACATTTTTGTTTTGGGTGGGATTTCATTTATTTTTGTAAGGTTGTTTATTTTATTTTTTTCTTATGATGAAGTTAGTTAAAGAAATGTCTCATTTATACTATCTTTTAGATTTTTTAATATGCACTATGTTTCTTACAAAGAAATGAACTAGATTTACCAACTGACTGACATGACATGTTATCATATATTATGTTCGTGGATCAAAGTTACACATTCGTTATTTTCAAGTGACTCACACTTGGCCGTTTTCAGATTTTTACTTTTCTTTGACTAAATACAAACCTTTGTACCATTCGAAGATATATTATATAAATATAGATAAATTTTGTTCGTTTTAGTTCCTTAGGGGTATAAATTTACACCGGGTATAAAACACCTTCATTATTTTGAAACCGACTCACACTTGGCCATTTTCAGATTTTTCCCTTTACCTTGACATAAAGACCTACCTCCATGCCAAATTTCAAGTCAATACGACCATTGGAAGTGGTCTAGGTTTTTGATGAGTGAGTCAGTGAATCAGTCAGTGAGTGTATAGTAAAAATAGCGATTTTCTGACGTCAATATCTCAAGACCTACAATAGGTATATTAATGAAATTTTGTATTTTAGATAAGTGAGGGGGTCTCAACAGATACTAGAAATTTGATATGCGTAAATAAAATAGATTTTGAGTTACAGGGGGGTCGAATTTGGCCCGAAATGGTTCGTGTAATATAACCCACGGCCGGTGTGTTGCTTTTTTTGCTCGAACTTGGCGGACACACTGCCGTGTGTCTAGATTCCTGCCGTGTTACACACGGGCATCATACAGATTAAATACGGGTTGTAAACGGGTTCAGAACGCTGACGGCCCGCTTCAGTGGGCGAAATAGAGCGTATCGGATTGCTTTCCGTGCCGGATACGTTCCTAGCACGGTCATGGTATGCTACGGGATGGTGGGCAGACACCTTAAATTGTGGGGCTGTCGTTTAAACATCTGTCACAGAACTGGCGGTCAGAAGCCAGGAAGTCTGAAAGTCATGGTCTTTCCAACTGGTATCGAGTTGCCGAGGTAACTGAGTTGAGAAGATCAGATAGGCAGTCGACCCATGTAAAAGACTGGTACTTCTCTGCATCCTGTCGTGTTAAACTAGATCCAACTCCAACATAGTTGAGAAAAGACTAGGCTCAATATGAGACAAAGATGTATATTTAATCCACATTAAAAATCTCGTCTTTTTTTAAATTCCAGCACAAATTCCTGGCATATTTTCACTGGTAACGAGATGGGAGCTCTCCTAGGCTGGTGGCTGTTGGACCAGTACTGCAAGCAGGTCAACCATATGCCCGAGTCGGAGGTCTATATCATGGCCAGCATTGTCAGTTCCAAGATGTTGAGAGCTATTGTTAAAGGAAGGGGAGAGTTTGTTGAAACTCTTACCGGGTTTAAGTGGATGGGTGAGTAAGATTTTTTTGGATTCATTTATTTTACAGTTGTCAGTATCTTTATTTTATTTATTTATACTTTATGCACGTTGTACAACGGCGAAGTTAACGCCTTAGGTGTTCTCTGCCAGTATACCTTAGCATCTTATGCAGTTTTTTTTTATGGTTTTTATTTTTAGTTTGAAACTTTTTATGGGGTTTTTCAGCCGTATCGAGTGATAAAGATTTCAAATACCGATTTATTTTTCAAACGTATCGTTCGATTAAGATTTCACATACCGAGATATCTCAATGCCAAATACTAATTTTGGTTGAATAGTTTTATTTCGGTTATCAAAATATTTGATTCGACGTTTAGTCATCTGTTCTTCTGTTAAAGTTAATGAATATCGATCTCAATAACTATTCTTTGGCATTTCAATACCATTCCTGACTATAGCTATGTTACTATAATAATTGGTTTAAATACTTATCTATACTAATATTATAAAGCTGAAGAGTTTGTTTGTTTGTTTGAACGCGCTAATCTCAGGAACTACTGGTCCGATTTGAAAATTTCTTTCAGTGTTAGATAGCCCATTTATCGAGGAAGGCTATAGGCTACTTTTTATCCCGGTACGGGAAGTATTTCCCGCGGGATGCGGGTGAAACCGCTGGCAGAAGCTAGTATACTATAAAAATCTAATATTTCAGGCAACACCACACTACTATTGGCTCAGCAGAACAAAGTGCCATTATTCGCGTTTGAAGAGGCCATCGGCTACATGTGTGACCATCGCGTGCCGGAGAAAGACGGAGTTTCGGCTGCCGTACAGGTAATATGCCTTTAAAATATGTAACTACATAAGCAGTAACATTAACAGTTTTTTCCTATTCCCAATTGTAATTGGGGTCGACGTAATATTTACCGCTTTATTTTAGGATCGACGGATATGTGTGTTTACATACTGCCCTTCCTCTCACTTCGCTTTCAAGTTCCGGCAATGGCAGACGTTTAAATTTTTGCAGCGTCCGCGCTGTGTCTTTTAGCGATACATAATTATGTGCGTCAGTTAAAAATAAATCAAATGAAAAAAAAAGAAAAGACTTCGTAGAAGATGGTGGATGATATCTATTCATCGTGATAGAACTTTATAAGTACCTAACAACCTGCTAAAGATAATATTTTATTGAGGTTGAGCAGAATGTAAACACGGCCTACCGCTCGCGCTGCCGGTCCTGTGAAGTCCGCACTAAAACCGCTCCTTTGGGCGCCGGGCAGCGCGAGTGGCATTAAGCAGTGGCATTAGAAGTATACCTTTACATACTCGTCCTGCCCACTTCCCTGCACACTACAGCTGAATGTAAATGAGGCATAACACTCATCTTTCAAGCAATCCATCCATCTTTTCTTAGGTCTTCTCCGTCTCCATCCATCTACGTTCCTCCAATGGGTTTTTATCCCTTCTCATCATATGCCTAAATCATTGCGACATTTAATAATGTCTGTCACTGGACCTAAAATCGTATAGTCAGTACCAGCTTTAAGGAGGGAGCAAACCTAGGCGCTCGGTTGCATTCTATATGAATATTGTTATGTGACAGTTTTATAACCTCTGCTAACCAGTTAAATTGCATATTCTTTTGCCCATAACTCGTCAATGTTTATGAACCCTTATTAAAAAAAAACGATTTAATTTTTCTCCACAGGTAGCATCCCTAGCGTCCCACCTATACTTGTCCGGGTCATCAGTGTTACAGCAGCTGTACGCGTTGTACGCACAGTACGGGTACCACGTGACCGACAACAGTTACTACATCTGTCACGAACAAGCTACGATACAGAAGATATTTAGAAGAATCCGCAATTATACAGCTCCGGGCGAGGTGAGGTTTAAATTAAATTAAATTAAATAATCATTTATTTTAGGAAATTGTTCCCATATATTATTACATAATAATTAAATTAAAGTTAAAAAATTATAAGGATTTGCAAAGATTTTCGACCGGGACATACACTTATGTATTAGGGTGTTATTAGACCAATCGATCGTTCGTCGATCGGCGGCATCGATCGATGTGAGAATGGATTAGTAGACGTCGATCGATAGTTTTTATGACACCAATCGATCGTTCGTCGATCGGCGGCATCGATCGATGGCAGAATGGATCAGTAGACGCCGCCGTCACGTCACCCGCAGCTGCCCGCCCGCTATTAGACCAGTAAAGTAAAGCTAATAACACCCTTACATTTCTTATGGTTAAATACGCTAATTTAAATACGGGAGTGGTTGAATTTTCATTCAAAGTCAAATCATTGTTTCATTTAGGCCTTTACAAGCACTTATGAACATCAGAATTTATAAATAAGTTTAATTCTAGTTGCCCATTCCAAAAGCAGCTTCCTATGGAGAAGAACGGGCAAAGTTTCTTGTCCATGGTTACTCTTTTTGAAAATAGTATGGTTTTAACGTTTATATAAATTCTTCTTTATTTACAAATATTTTTTGGCATTTCCAGTACCCCAAGAAAGTGGGTGAATGCGAGATCGTTTACATTAACGACTTCACAGCCGGCGTTAAAATACCTGAAAACGTCAACGGAGAGGCACACTTGAGTAAGTAGATAATTTATCATAAATAGGTAATTTATAAATATATAATTGGATAACCTTCTTTTATGCCTAATTTAAAAGAACATTTTTCTCCTAAAATGGCATTATAATTAACTTGTAGTATCTCGCGGTTTTAATCTCTTCTCGTACCCGCATAAAATTAGCCTATTAACCGGTCACCCATAAAGTGTTAGTTAGTTATCCGATAGTTAGTGCTGTCTGCTAGATATTCCTATCCGAGACCTGTGAAACTAAGTTAGTTTATCTGTCAAATAAGTAACTGATAGGCTATCAGAGACTTTATCTAAATCTTATTCCCATGGTTTCAGATGTCCTAGGCACGGGTCTAGACCAGGACTACACGTCGGGCGAGATGATAATCTTCCGCTGCAGCAACGGCCTCACTGTCACTGTCCGCACCAGCGGCACTGAACCCAAGCTCAAGTATTACTCCGAGCTGGTTTGTGAAGCTAAGAGTAGGAGGTAAGAAATCTTTTTTACGCGCATAATAAAAAAACATAAAAAAAAATACAAATATATGTATTTTAAAAATATATTGAGATTACATAATTGTAAATTGGAAATACAGAGCTTCTGACGACCCGTAAAAGTTCTAGCCTTTCTCCAACTATGTTGGAGTCGACTTCCAGTCTAACAAGATGCAGCTGAGTACCAGTGTTTTACACGGAGCGACTGCCTGTCTGACCTCCATAATCCAGTTACCTGGGAAACCCGATACCCCTTGGATATTATGCACCATATTTCTAAAACACAGAGAAACTCATCATGACAAAATCCAGTCACCCATCCATATACCGACTGCGCTAAGCATTGTCTAATCTTACGATGGATAGACCCTTACCGCTGATACCAAGCCACGAGCTTCTTGCGATCCTTTATGTATAAAAAATTTCCTACAACCATGTATTTTCTTTTTTACAGTGAACAAGAATCAATGAACGCTAAACTGAAAGTAATGGTGAAGGAATTTGTAGAAGAATTACTGCAACCCAGAGAAAATGGTCTACTAGGTTAAACAGAAGTTTTAACTCTAACAATACCATCGAGATTACTTGAACATTTTAAATAAAGAACTCGGAACATTCCAGGTTTGAAATGTTATTTGACTAAAGATAAGATGTAGTCGATGTGTATCGATACTTTTTTAAATGCATACTCTTTAACCGACTTCCCAAAAAGGAGGAGGTTCTCAATTCGGCCGGTATGTTTTTTTTTTTTTTTTTTTTTTTTTTTCTATGTATGTACATCGATTACGCCGAGGTTTATAGACCGATTTACGTGATTTTTTTTTTTGTTCGACGCGGAATAGCTGCCAATTGGTCCCATAGTTATCAGGTCAGGGATCTGATGATGGAAACCCTGAGAAATCGAGGGCAACTTTCGAAAGTTGTAAGCATACATAGGGTTAAACCTTGACACTCATATGTATGTCTGATAGCACTATTCAACAGTGAAGGTTTGGAGCTGACCTGATGATGGAGACCAAAGAAGGTCGAGGGAACTCGACAACTGAGTCCGTAAACTACCTCGTGTTTGGGCTTATATTATTCGTATTGACGAGACCTTTGCAACAGTGAAGGTTTGGAGCTGACCTGATGATGGAGACCAGAGAAGGTCGAGGGAGCTCGACAACTAAACATGAAAACTACCTCGTGTTTGGACTTATATTCTTCGTATCAATGAGAACTTTCCAGTTATGTGGATAGTTACCTTATTCGTTTCACTGAAAAGCTGAAAATAAAAAACTTTTTTACAAAAAAAAATAACCGACTTCCCAAAACACTAAAAAGCAAAAAAAAAAAACAAATTTTAGGTGCATCGGCCTAGAAGTCGGTGGCAAAATTAACTCAGGGACATCCATTAGACACCGACTTCTAGGCCGATGCACCTAAAATTTGTTTTTTTTTTTTTTGCTTTTTAGTGTTTTGGGAAGTCGGTTATTTTTTTTTGTAAAAAAGTTTTTTTGTATTCTGTTTTTTGATGTTACCAGTGTCTAAAAAGTGTTTTTTATTCGTAATAAATAGATGTTTTTGAAGTAAATATTTAAAAAGCTTTGTCAAGCTATACTATCTATTTTATTAATAAATCTCGTTGTAAGTAAGAAATACTGTGGTAAATATTGCATTTTGTAAACGGATTTATTTTATACTAACTCAATTTTAGAATAAGATATTTACTACCAAAGAAATATATCAAAATCATTCCGGACTGTGATTGTTTTCTAAAAATATTCCAGTGAGTAAATATTAGGTACGCAACTATTCAATTCTTTTTTATTTTGATTGTTTTTTTTTTTTAATAGTCAGCTGGATAAGAATAGCTTAAGATTAAAAAAAAATAGTAACGTTTTAGTGGTCCCTCCTATACAATAAAAACTATATGGTGCATTGCCTGTAATGGCTCATGTTATTTGATATTGATAGATAGATAATTACAATTGAAGAAAACTATTCTCCATTACATTAGGGTTACAATTACTTCGAAACATAAAATACATACCGTCTTACCACAAAAACTTTTAAACGTCAGTGTCTAAAAACATGTCAAATTATGACGTTGACATATGGTTCATTTTGCAGCCACATTTTTTTTAGACAAGTGTAAAACAGGTGGTTAAGTTTTTGTAGTAAGGCCATTACTGTTTAAAGTTGAATATCAAGTGTAGGATCCATGCACTCCTAAAAAAAGGTACCCATCTGTAGATTTGGAAAAACTATTTGTTAGTACTAAAGTATATCTTCTATTCACTCATAATTTTGTCATAATCAATGTTTACCTTCAATTTTGAAATAGTTATCCTTTATTTGTGGCTACTTATTTTTAGGCTGGCCACACAAAAAGTGAATGTTGCAAGCAATTATATTGAGTGATTTTATTCAAAAACACCGATTGTGATAACTTGGTTCACATTTTTATTATAAAAAATGTTCCTGTTGATAAGGTGTAACCTGCATTTAAAATTATTACTTTAATAATACTATTGTTTTAAAACGTTAATAAATAATGTACACGTAATAATTTGTATTTATTTTATTATAGACAAAAGGTCATTAACAATTTTGTAAATATCGTAATTTTCTAAACATTACTATACATAAACATTATAGACAGACACACACAAGACATTTATCTACATTATTTATAAGTGTCGAAAGAATATCTTAAATATCGCAATAAACAATATTATCCTATTAAACATTTTTCAAAAAGATTATCAAAACCATTCTTGTATTCATCCCAATATCAATACATACAAACTCACTATAATGATTAAAGTTCATAATTATAATTTTAATGAATTGACCTACATTGAACTTCACATGCAATTTTATTACAACTCCATAAAATTGTTTTATCAAAGTGACCAAACACCATAGGACCGAATTTCCAATAGTCAAATAACTCAAGAACTTTAATACAAAATTGCCCAAAAATTAGGATTACTGTCTGTGATTTTAATCCTACAAATGTTAGATTAGTTAACTAATAATTGGTGTAAAGAATTAAAAGTAACTATACTCTATCCACGGAAGCAAGAGCTAAAAGGTAAACAAAGAATGACACTTTTCCAAGATGGCGGTATAACCCGACCGATGGCAAAATAACAGATACTGCGAACATTTTGCACAAAAATGTGACGTTTTGTCATAGGTCGGTTTATACCGCCATCTTGAAAAAGTGTCATTCTTTGTTTACCTTTTAGCTCTTGCTTCCGTGGATAGAGTATAGTTAATTTTTGCAATACCAATAGACAAAAGTTATTCGATAATTGAAAATTCGACCCATAAACTAAAAAAGGCGGGGAACATTCACTTGTCATTGTCGGCTACTGACGTTTGCGAGTCGCCCGGGTTCTCCATTCGCTCTTTTTCCTTCCTTTCTTTCTCTTTAAGGTTGAGCTCAATAAGGTTGTCTAGCTCTGGACTTAGAAGAACCGATAGGCCTGCTGTGATTGGTACCTGGGAATTTACATACAACATAAGAATCAATAAGATAATTAAAATGGGTATAATATTTGTAGGCTAATATTTTGTTGTTAGGTGTTTCCCGCGGATTTAACCGAGGTCCTAGGGTCACTTACCTCACTTGGATAAAAAGCCTAAAATATAGCCTTCTTCGATAAATTATCTATCTAGTAAAAAAAAACTTGATTCGCACTTGTCATCGTGATATGTATTTAAGTGTAATTTTGCTTACCTCTGCAAACACAGGTTTCGATGCATCCCAACGTTCAATATGGTTCTCTATGATTTTAGTACAAGGCGCAGCTTTCGGTATTATCCTACCCAACAAGCTGAAAATACGCATAATGAATATTTCACGCTCTAGAATTTTATTTCAAATTCTACAAACGAAAAAATGTAGTAAAAAAGAAAATCCAGCGGTTCAAAATTGTATTGTGTATGTAATTATTTCGGCCAATTCGGAGCAAAGTAATGAGCAATTGGCGATGCAAAGATTCTAACTAGCGCCTCTAGTGAAAAATTGTGAAGCTAAGAACGACACTTTGACAGAAATCCATACAATTTGTGTCAAAAATACCTCACGAAAAAATTTAAAAGAAAAATGTGTCAATTTTTATCGTGACATAAATTGTATAGAAAAGGCTGTCAGTGTAATTCTTAGCCAGCTTCTAAATGTCGCCACTAGAGGCGTGCAGATAAATCTTTGCATCGCCGATAGAATGGTAAAAGTAGACATGCAGCACCAACCAAAAATAAAATTATGGTAAGTAGCTACACCCATACTTATCAAGGAGAAGGATAATGATATGAGGAGCAAGTTTACTCACTCATAAAGTGGTAAGCAGACGCTTTGCAGGAACTGTATTTCCAGATCAGGAATGAAACACTTGTCACGATCCATGATGAGAGGAGGGTTGTCTCCTCGCATCTTCTCCAACTCGCCTTGCTTGAAGAACTCGGTTAGAACTGCAGTCTGAATGGAAAGGGTAACTTTAACGATAACCAAACTGTGACCAGCCGTCAAATCATCGACTTGACCAGTGGACTACAATTTCACACCTGGGTATGGTTTGGCTATCGTTAGGTATCTATAACTGGTGCAACAAACCCCCAAAAGTCTACTAATCTCTCTAATTTAAACATAGCATAATGAGCTTATATTTTGTTTGTATGTCCTAACTCTCAAAAACGCCAGTTTATAAGAAAGACTTGCTTTTAATTTAAATTGACAAAAATAACGGTATCTTAAAGGCGTTTGCCTTTAAGATACCAAAATTCCCAATGGTACGCAACATGGAGTTCTGACTATCAAAATAGATAGGTCATTAGACCTATACAAAGTTCCACTATTGCCTTCGTCGTAATATTATGAACACTCACAGCAGTCTTCTTCACACTTCCCCAGTCTTTCAGCTGATCGCTCAGGTCCGCAGCATTCATTAGCAGACACTGCAGCGCTGAGAAGTGCAACCGGTTGCCCTTCTGGTAGTCCATGGAAATCACCTTGTATTCGTTGAAGTTCCTGAAAGAGAAAAACCGTTAAAAAGAGCATAATTAAGGGCAAAAACCATTTATGAAAACGTTTTTCGGACGTGGAATAATTATTACGTGAGACAGACCTCCCTCTATTCCCAAAAAAACTTCCCAGTAAACGTATACCATCACCACATCCTATGTGTTTTTGCTCGGAAGAAGAAATGGTAGATCAAACTCCCCAGCAAATAAAATATTTGAAAAACGCAAATTATATCCAAACAAAAAAAATCTTGTAGTTGTTGAGTCCACTGCTAGCTATTCACGGAAATAGGTTGCAATTTCAATGTTCGCATACAATATACACCGTGACTTTTTAGTCGTCTTACAACGGCAGCCCACTTCATGTATCCAATGACTAGTAAACGTTCATATAAAAATAAAAAATATTTATGAGATTTGAATAATTTAAAAATAAAAATTAATTCATTATTATGATGCATGACGTAGATTATAAGAACACCCTGTTGTGAGCGCTGCCCGAATCTAATATCAATGGAGCGCGGCGCGTTGGGAAGGTACCTACTTTCTACCGTTTGATACGTAAACATTTTTTTTTCAGTATTTTTCTTTGCACTTATTATCTTAATTAAGTAAGGCTATAAAATTAATAATCGTGTCTAGTGGTATTTTATGTCGGATAGATTGAGTGGACCACCTTTGTAAGACGACTAAAAAGTCACGGTGTATACTTTACTGTTTGCTAGAATTATTAGGACAGAGGAAACGTTAATTTGTCCCGGTATATAGCACTGTGAAACAGTGCTTTAATGTTCTAGTTTAAGAACCTACCTTCAAACTCATCAGTGTCCCACTTACTTAAAATAATTAGCCAGGTCAGTCGCCAGTATATTATCTCTCAGCATCATGATGGCTCTATCGTAATCCCTTCGAGGGAGCGACTCAAGGATGTCACAGCCCTCCGTGTTGAGTATACACATGGCCTGAGCCAGGTGGTGACGTTCCATCACGCTGCCCTCGCTCGAGTATAGGGCTGCTAGGTTTGTCTCTGTTTCGCATATAAGAAATATTATATAATTTAGTAGCTTCTGCCAGTGGTTTCACCAGAGTTTTGAAATAAATACTCTTAAAAGTGGCCTTAAACTTATTCCTCTATAAAATCCACCAGCAAATTCACTAGGGTCCCATAGAAAAAGTACCTAGTCTACGCATAGCCTCCCTCGATTACTGGGAACACTAATTAGCGCGTTTATGAACTAAATAAACTTCAGCTTCATAAAATCATTTATGGCGCATTTACATTAGGTCGGTCACCGAAGGTGGCGGCCGCATTCGGTTTAACCGAAACGCTTGCCTATACGGCAAACCAAATACGGGCAAACGAATACCTGTTTATCCCTTAAATTGGCAGTGTACTCCACCAAAGACATTAACTTTTTTTAAATCGATTGTAGTACTTATCTAAAAAAAATACATTTTTTTTATTAGTTTTGGCTTGCAATAATTGTTTATTTTGGTAGAAAAAATATTTGAATGTGGTTCTATTGAAAAATAGCTGTCAAATTCAAAATGTCTTCGAAGCGGTCTGGTGCATCTGGGTCACGGGTAAGTTTTTTGTGTTTTTCTACATTTTTTTGGATGGGACTTGTGGTTATTTGGCTTTAAATTGCATAGGAACATTATGAATGATATCAATCATTCGTAATTTTGTGTGTAAATAATGTAATCATAATTTTATAAGTTCATAACTGTGTATGTACTCCCTGAATACCGTTGCCAAGTATGTAGTGAAGTCCACAACATAAACTTTGGTATACACGGAGTACATTGCTTATTACTTAGAAATGCAAACTAGCCTTTTTTTGTTGTTTTTTATGTAAAATGACTTCAGTTGTGTCGTGAATTGTATGTCATACAGCATTTTCTTTTTCATTTTCAGCAGTGCTTGAACCTGACACGACCTGATTTAGCACATATGCTTATATCTTTGTACCGAGGTTTGTACAAGAGTCGACGTCTTGAAAGGGGTCCGGTACATGGTGGTATTTGGGTGGGTGAAGGAGAAAATAATTCAGAAACCTACAGCTGAACAGCCGGTGGACAGTATCAGAAAATGCTGTCGGACATTTTCCAGAAATAGCAGATAAGCAATCACGCTGTAGGTTTTGCAAAGTTAGAAGAACTTAAGTTTTTTGCATGAAAAGCAATGTGCTCCTGTGTTTTATGGTAGGAGAAAGTCACAAAAGAAATTGCTTCCGCTAATCTCACACGCAATAAATGCATATTATGTAGTTTGATAAGAATTATGATTAATAAAGTGAAGATTTTACTAAAATGTGTTTTACTCATATTTTGGCAACGTACTCCACGTAGTACGAACAGAAGAACTACTGGAGTTGGCAACGTACTCCCCGGAGTACATAGATTTTCGCGAAAACTGAAATAGGTAGATTTTTTTTACAATTTTTTTCAGTCATCTGTCATCGTAATAAACCAGGAAATAACAAAAAATAATTAAATTTTTGTAATAAATTGATTTGCCAATTTAAGGGTTAAATAAGTCAGTGACCGAATACATCCTGCAGCCGAATACGGTCTAACCGACTAATGTAAATGCGCCATTAGAATGGTGGATGTCTCACGTCCGTTAATCTGGAAGCTGTTGGTAGTACCACGATGGTCGATGTCATGCATTAAGCCCGCCAGCACGAACATTAGTGCTTGCAAGTCACTGTAAACAATGAAAATATGCCTAAGGAACTGACATGTCATAACTCTTATTTTATCATTCAAAATGATTTTAAAAAACAACAGACGAGCTTAGGACTATTTCCTAATATGTACTTCTAAAAATATACATAGATCCAAGACTATCTAGTTACTATTAAGTAATATTAAGACGAAAGAAGATGTAACGTCCGGCCTCTACCAGCGCTCAGAAGTTTTTATACGATTCATTAGTACCTACATCCCCCTCAGCGAAGTTCTATTGGTTGTTTAAAAACTCTGCTCCGCTTACGAGGAGTCTGGGCTCTAAGTGAAAAAAGTAGAACTATGTATTCCTGAATGGTTAATGATCGGACCTAAGTAAGAAGAAAAGACTATCTAGGCTTTCGGTACTTACTTGAAGAATCCCTGAGCCACAAGCTTATAGTTGACGAGCGCAGCATATGCCCACTGGCCGACGTTGAACGAGTGCAGCCAGCTGTGATACGGCACGTCACGATACCCCTTCTTCACGTATAGGATGAAGCGTGCCATCTTGGTTGGTTTTATATTGAACCTATGTAAAGGAGTTCAGCATCTATAAAGGGTTTGTAGATGAATGTAACTAAATAATGATTGGCGCTGAGTGTACCTTATAAGGAAATCTAGCTAATTACCATGGTATCACCTGCGTCCCTTGGAAACTACTTCCCGCATCTAGATAAGCTACCTATAGATAGCCTCTTATGTCACCCAGTAATAGTGCAGCTTCAAAGACGTGAAAGAATTTTTCATATCGCTTCTGTGGTTTTGGAACTTTCAGTTACAAATACAGAGAGTATTTGAGAGTATTTAAGAGTAGGGCATTTAATATAGAAAGCTATTCAATAACTTGCTAACTACTTACGTTTTCTCAAATACCTACATTTAAGAACGAATTCTTCATATACCTACATACACACATGACATAAGGTAAGTTCTGCTGGATCATACTTTATTTTCAAAAACTACGACAATCATACCTCTTATCGTATCCAAGGTCGGCGAACATCTTCATGACATAGCATGGCAGTTCCCGCAGCGGCAGCGCTCGAGGATTGAAGTGCAGGCTGCTGAGGTGGGGGTGGTTGTGGAAACCAGTGCAGGACAGCATGCGAGTCACTTCTGAATCACTCACCTAGTGGTAATTAGTAAGAGGACGAATTCTATTCATTGTAAGGCTACTGGTTTGGTCCTAGATATTATGAGAAAGGCAAACGCTACGGGTGGGTCTGGACCCAGATTCCAAATCGACTTTTGCAAATTAATGGGGAGGCATATGTTCAGCTGTGGATGAAATACTACAGAGGTGCCGCTGTCAATAAAAGCTCTTGCAAAATTGCAAGCAGTAATTCTAAGTCTAACCATGGCTAGTCAAGTCACTTTCAAGCATTAACATAACGTGGAGGTTTACATTCAGTACCCTAATTAACCACTAGCCCATTAAGGCAGGCAGCTTTAAAACGAAGAATATTAAACAAACCTTCATATGATACATAACCAGCTCATTAGCCAAAGCATTCCTGATATGAGCCTCCTGTATCTTCTGGTAGACCACTGAATGAATGATGCAGACACCACAGTAGATGCTAAAGGCTAGGGCCATCTCCTCATCCATGCCATCGAAGTAAGGGTCGTTAATCTTGTTGATTAGTTGCCCAACTCCGATGATACCGGATTGCTCCCGAATCGGGAAGCATAGCAGGTTTCTATGTAGAAAGAATGTTTTGGACCAATTTGTGGTGGACTAGCTGATCCCTGCCGTTTCACCCATGTCCTAGGAGACCCAATTTCCCGCAACTGGGTATAAAGTAGCCTATGACCTTTCTCACGCTTCAGGCCTTCTGTGTACCAAATTTTATTTAAATTGGTTATGTCGTTTTAGTGCGAGCGATCCTGTTTCCATACTCTTAGGCATAGGATGGATATCATGTTAGTTTTTCAGCCCTAAACGTAAACAAAGTACTTAAAATAGAAAAGGGGTGGGTTACCTGCAATTGATATTTGGTAAGCTGTCAATACTAGGGTTAAAAGACGGGTGGTCTTTGGCTGATCGGGTGTTGATCAGTGACCCGGTCTTAACCACTTCTCCGGCTATCCCAACGCCTAAAGGGAAACGACGTTCATGCGAGTCATCCTAATAGCGACAAAAATATTACTTTGAAAGAACTTATCACTATCAGCATTATATTGTATGATCATTACATACATACATAGTTGTGACTATTACTAATAACCCAACCCCTACAGTTCACCGTGATTATTTTACCTTCTTAGAAAATTACAACCTCTCTTTTTGCAGTAGCGGAGTAAGAGATATCATTTCCAAGACCAGGATTGACTTTTGCCCGCAACTCCGTCCATGTTAAATGAGGATGTGGTACAGACAGAAATAGAAAGTATCGTGGTGGCCTAGTGGGTAAAGGACCAACCTCTCAAGTATGAGGGCGCGGGTTCGATCCCAGGTCAGGCAAGTACCAATGCAACTTTTCTAAGTTTGTATGTACTTCCTAAGTATATCTTAGACACCATTGACTGTGTTTCGGATGGCACGTTAAACTGTAGGTCCCGGCTGTCATTGAACATCCTTGACAGTCGTTACGGGTAGTCAGAAGCCAGTAAGTCTGACACCAGTCTAACCAAGGGGTATCGGGTTGCCCGGGGAACTGGGTTGAGGAGGTCAGATAGGCAGTCGCTTCTTGTAAAGCACTGGTACTCAGCTGAATCCGATTAGACTGGAAGCCGACCCCAACAGGATTGGGAAAAAGGCTCAGAGGATGATGGTACAGACAGAAATATGAAAGTAACTAATCCAACTTATCTACTTCATAAGAAATCATGAGTTAACTCCTGCCGCCCCAAGCGCTCGCCTACCTTCGTTATTTTAAAACTGCAATATCTTCTAAAGAGTTTATCCCCTACCTACTGCAGCCACAAGCTTCAGGCTCTGGTAAACTCAGCAGACTTGTTTTATAATTTTAATACTAACCTGAAATAGTGGACACGAATCATACAATTCCATTTTCTCAACATCTATGAGCATAACAGAGCAGTACTCGGCTTTGGTCAATAGCTTGGCTTGCTCCATCGCGATTTGCAGAAGAGTCTCTAGCGATGCCACCTGGATTTAAAGTAAATTGCCTTAAGTTATTTACTTATGCTTTAGAGAGGATAACTCATCACCCATTTATTTGTCTTTGGAATCAGACAGTGCCTACCTATATACCAGTAAATATACACAGCAGAATTGAGAAAATCTTTTTGGAGTCGGTTAAAAACTTGCGAGTAAGAAGTTAGGTAGGTACTTATATACCTAATCATTTTCCTGACCAGTATTACTTACCTGAGTAAATAGTCGTTTAGCAACCCGGAGAAGTTGCTGACACTTTACTTTCAAAGTACATTCGTATTCGAAAGCTATCGTTTTCTTTAAAGTAGGCCAGGTGAATCTAGAACAATTCAGGGTATTTGAGATACTACCATCTTACCTAGAAGTTAGAATTTGTTGTGCTGAGCAAAGCTGCTTGTAGGAGGTTGATTTCAAAAGACCTCATTATAGTTGATCCTTTCATTGTTAGATAGCCTATTTATCAAGGGCAACAGGCTACTTTTCAGCTTGGTGCGCGAAGAAATTCCAAAGGGACGCAGGCGAAACCGCTGATGGAATCTAGTAACTCAGAGGAAAGTATAAACAAGAGGCCAAAAGTATTTACTAACAATCCGCATTCATGAATGATGATTGGGACATTGCCTTCCGGTATCCTGGGCCCTATCACACAGAAGATGTCTGAAAACGGGTTGTCCACCACAGAGAACATTATTACACGCTTCCTTGTGTTGTCTTTGGCTATATGCTGAAATAACGTTAGATGTTAATATAATGCACGGGTCGAATCGAAAGGTCATCAGGAACGCTTAAAGCGGCCGGTACAGGAATGGTAGACCATCTCGTCATGAGGAGTTCCTCCGTGTTTTGTCAAGGCAAATCAAATCAAACTGCCAGAAATGGTCATTTCAACATTTTTGTGCGGTCTGTCAATTGGTCTTACTAAAGGGTGCTGGGCAACAACGGTCGTTTTGAACGGTTTGAGGTTGTGGAGGGCCAACCTAACGTTGTGGAGGTCAGGAGGTCTCTTGTACTTAGCTGCAGCAGTTAGACTGGCCGAACTCAATATATTTGAAAAAGTCTTAAACCAGTCGGATGACCAATAGACATGTCTATAGGTAGTTTTCAATGCGGCTGATGATATCCAAAGTTTTTGAAAAACAAACTTACTGGTGTAATGATGGACTGGAAATCCTCTTCAAAGTTGCATAAGAGATCAGAATTATCCAGACTTGACTTCAAAGTCTCGTTAAGTTTAGGAGATAACTATAAAAGAGAAACGAGTTAGTTTTCTTTTGCAGGTTTGGTAAGAAATCGCCATTCACATGGGCAAGAAGTTTCGTTCTATCTAGGTACTCTACCTTACCTAGATACTCCACCTAAGCTGATAGAGTAGGATCTATGATTAAGACGTGATTAGGTAAATTAATCTTACGTTTATTTTCATTTTCCGTGGCAAAGCAATATTGCCAACTACTTCTATGTACGCTTCCTTTCGGTCACGGTGCACTATCACCTGGAAGACTAGATCGGCTTCACACTCTTCAACTAGCTGTAAAATAACAAATTTATATTTGGCAATAAAATTAGCTTCATTATCAGCTGTGAGTACCTACTCAGCTGCATCTGGTGGGAGCCAGTAAGAGGTTTGACTGGAAGACACAAACAGTTGGGAAAAGACTATGCTAGGGTAATGATGATGATGACAGTCGGCTCTACGCTCTATCGTCTAATGCATCTCAGGACTGGCCCCAGGAGTACTACGGATGAAATAACCAGACAGGCTGTATAGTTATCGGCACGGATATTGAGCCCTGACCTTCACCTGCGCAGAAGCAATTTATTGCCTTATGTGTACAGTGCGCAAAGCGATCCCCACTCTTCCGCCGAGAGCTCAATATCCGTGCCGATAACTATAACGTATGGTAGATAGGTATGGTATGCTACTTACGTAGGTATTCAGCCGCACTTGTAGTTGGGCACAAGAATCGTCGGTTAAACTCATTACTAAATCTAAAATCTTTCCAGGATCGCTATGTTGGATACTTTTTCGTCTAGGTTTCTTTTGTGCAGCCATTCTTTAAAGCTCGATGATATCGAATATAAATTATTGTATGAGTTTGTTTATTTACTTATTATATTCGCTACGTAACAAAGAAGTAATGGTATGTCACTCATAAAATAGTTTATTGTTCAAAGTATTTAATATAAGAAACAACGATTAAAGGGCAAGACGAGTCGTAACCTTAATTTTAACAGTTTATCTTAAGTTTCAACTCTTATTTCTTCAAAATAAAATCTACAAATAAATTATGGTTCTGTCTCTAATAGACACTGTTCGCATAATCGTTTTAATAGTTACGAATTTTGCTGCTAAAATCGAAACGTACTCATTTTTATCTGTGGCGTGCAGTGCATTTAAAAAATACAGCTGATGACGGATGAGTGATGAAATATTATTTTGGTGGTGAATTGTAGAAAATTACATGAACTAAAAAGGACGGAATTTTGTATCACAGAAATGGCAGAAATACAAACACTCATCGAGATGGGATTTTCCAAAGAGCGAGCGTAAGTTTTTGACTACTGGTTTCTTATTTGACACACTGAACTAACTAATTCGGTAACCTAAAATGTATGATGATGGGTTTTAGGGAGAAGGCTCTCGCTGTGACGAGTTATAAGGGCGTTGAGCCTGCTATGGAGTGGCTGTTAGCACACGCTGACGATCCTGCGATGGACGCGGCGCCGACCGTGGCGTCGTCTACCAGTGCTGAGGCTACACCGGCGCCCGTGCCCGAGTCCTCGACATCTTCCGTGGACCCCGCGACCGCCGAACAAGAAGTCAAGTCGTTCAAATGCGACGTGTGTGGTAAATTGCTCAAAAATCAGGACGAGATGGAGTACCATGCGGCTAAGACTGATCACAGTAGCTTTTCTGAGTCTACTGAGGAGAAGAAACCATTGACTGAGGAGGAAAAAAGGGCTCAACTGATGTTGCTGGAGGAGAGAATGAAACAGAAACGAAAAGAGAGAGAGGAAAAGGAAAAGGTTGGTTTGTGACCTCTTTGCTAAGTAATGTTCTTATTATAATAGAATGTAAATTTAGATAACTATATGAATCTTATTAACTTCTTGCATGCCACAGTATGTTGTTATAAGTTAATCAGTTTTTGTGTCCCATATAGACCATTGTGGCCATTCTGCCTGTTGACGAAATAATTTACCACTTCATTAACAAGTAATTGTAATTCTTGTATTCAGTTTTTAAACTCAGTGTGTAGTTCTTGGCTAGGTCAAAGAGCAACTAATCTTGGAATAGGCGAGCATTGTTTCGATTTCCAAAACAAAGTCTTGCTTAGTTACTTGGAAACATAGATTGGCAGGAAAAATGTACCTACAATGATAACAAACAGCCTAACAAAGCTTATCTTTAGGTATTTTAGTTGACTATTCAGAAAATTAATGGCTATGTATGTATGCTACGAGTTACTGAACTGAGCATACAAGTTAGAATTTCAATTATAAAACAGATAACATGGAAGATGGTAACATTGTATCAAGTCCATCAGAAATTTTTTTGATTTTATTTGTTGATACTGATTTATCAACCTAATTTGAATCATTATTTTTTGAAAATTTCCTTATGTACCACCAGTTTCCTACAGTTTCACCCATGTACCATGCCCAGGGAAAATATAGACTGCCTGGAAGACAGTAGCTCCCTTACTGTGAAAGAATTTATCAAATCGGTTCAGTAGTTTAGACGCCTTAATAAACAAAACCCAAATTTATATTATTTTAGTTACCATGACTACAATACACAATTCACACCAAAAAAAAAAGTCGTAGTGGCCTAGTGGATAAAGAACCAACCTCTCTAGTATGAGGGAGCGGGTTCGATTCCAGGTCAGGCAGTACCAATGCAACTTTTCTAAGTTTGTATGTACTTTCTAAGTATATCTTAGACACCTATGACTGTGTTTCGGATGGCACGTTAAACTGTAGGTCCCGGCTGTCATTGAACATCCTTGGCAGTCATTACAGGTAGTCAAGAAGCCAGTAAGTCTGACACCAGTCTAACCAAGGGGTATAGGGTTGCCCGGGTAACTGGGTTGAGGGGGTCAGATAGGCAGTCGCTCCTTGTTAAGCACTGGTACTCAGCTGAATCCGGTTAGACTGGAAGCCGACCCCAACATAGTTCGGATAAGGCTCGGAGGATGATGATGATGATGACTACGATACACAATTCCAGGCTGAAGCATTAGAACGTGAACGCATCCGCATAAAGTCTGGCAAAGAGATGCAAGATGCCCGCCAGCGTCTACAAGAACAGGAGATGCAGAAACTAGTGGAACAGCGGCGACGAGAGAAGATTGAGGATCAGAAGGCCAGGGAACGTGTTCGTGCTCAGATTGAAGCTGATAAACAGGCTAGAAAGTATGTTAACCTTTGACAAACTGAAATTATTGTGAGTGTTTGGATAGTTAATTGTAGCAGGGTTGACTGATCTATTTATAACCCTAATGTCTATTCTATGTTATTACTTATTAGCTATTACCCACAGTTTCACTCACATCCCAGGGGAACTTATTGCCCCTGCCCGTTCAAAATATATCCTCCGTTACTCGGGGACCTTGGTGTACCTTTCCAATGTGTTATTTATTTCCCAATATATTTTTGCAAATTGTTTCAGTAACTAGTTTTGGAGCCTTTACAAACATACAAAAAAATGTATCTTTGTTGATTTCTGACACATTACATAACAATATTATTAATCTAAACGCAATAAAATCCATAAAAGTAGTTTTACTTAAATATGTCTTTATTATATTAGTATTGATAGGAAAATCTCCCCAGGTTGGCAGCAAGCGGCCAGTCCCCCGCAGCAGCGGCCCCCGCGCCCGCGGCGGTGGCTCCCCCGACGTCGGCGCCGGCGCCCAAGGTGGCGTACGAGCAGGCGCGCATACAGCTGCGGCTGCCGGACGGGAAGGCGCTCGCGCATACCTTCGGCGCCAAGGAGCAGCTGGCTGCTGTCAGGTAAGGACTTTATAGTGTACTAGCGACCCGCCCCGGCTTCAGACGGGTTCAATGCTATTTAATGGATATTATATAACATATAAACCTTCCTCTTCAATCACTCTATCTATTAAAAAAACCCGCATCAAAATCCGATGCATAGTTTTAAAGATTTAAGCATACTTAAGAATATAGGGACAAAGAAAGTGACTTTGTTTTGTACTATGTAGTTCAGCACAGAATCAATCACTATTGGTTCAGCAGTTTCAAAGTTATAGTTTAAAATACAAACGCCGTATTACATTTATGTGACCGCTTTTCAAATATTTCCAAGCGGGTCCTGGCTGTTGTTGTAACATCAGAAGCTAGAAAATTGACAACCCATCTTACCAAGGGGTATCAGGTTGCCCGGTATATGAATTGATGACATCCATTAGGCAGTCGCTCCATACCAAACTTTGGTACTGTATATCCACACTGGTCCTGTGCATCCAATGAGAATAATATGAAGTAACAATGTTTCCAGATTGTACCTGCAGATGAATGCATCGGAGTACGCTCAACAGGACAGCTTCAAACTGATGACTACATTCCCCAAGAAGATATTCACATCAGAGGACTATGATAAGCCGTTGGATTTATTAGGTTTGTTTCCATTGCGTTACCTCTGCCAGTTGCTTGGTTTTCGTAAAAAAAACTACCTGTTTTAATAATCTAGATGTGATTCCGTTAAAAATCCATAATAGTTGCTAAAATATCACAAAATATATGTGCTAAGTACAAGCTCTGTAAAATACATGTCTGGTATTTTTTTCTGTTTGTCATGGTTCATCCACATGCCACGAAAATCCATTAGATTTCCTACTACATATATTTTCATCTAATTTGGTTTAAAAACAAACGTATTTTTTATAATATTAGCTAGGACTACATTAGCCTCCCATAACATACTCTGTACCATTAACGGCCAGTTTCTTCATCAAAAGTTAAAGTTAAAGTAATGTCTAAAGTTAAAGTAACGGTCAAATTCGTTTTTTCAAGGCTAAAGTGACAGGAAAATTCATAGAAAATTTGAATTTAACCTTTACTTTTACTTTAGACATTACTTTGACTTTTACTTTGGCTTTAACTTTTGATGAAGAAACTGGCTGTTAGAAAGTTATTTTTTTATTCCAGGTCTAGTACCATCAGCAGTGATCATAGTATCGCGAGGGCAGCAGTAAGAAGCCAAATAAATTATATTTAATAATTACTGATTAACATGCCGACTGTACCGGGAGTTTGTATGTACTGGGTTGGGGAGGCACAAAAGTTCAATTATATTTAATTAATTCCGAGAAGACTTGGTGGAATAAAGTCTGTGTTGTGTAAAACAATGTTTTATTATATTCAAAAGTAAAAAACATATTTTATAAGACTCAAAATCAGCACTATAATATAATTTAATACGATTTTTATATTGATCTTGCAGGTAACAGTTTACATTTCAAAAGTTTACACGTGCGCTCTCTAGATGGCGTTGTACTTTTCTGAATCGCGGTGTTAAGATTCTCCCGCGCTTAGTGACCTCCTCGGCCCTTAGGCGATGATTCAAAGTTATTTAACTGTCGAAAATTAATTTATAACTGGTGCAGTAAGTGAATAGTGAAAGTGTCAGTTAGCGTGCGTTTAATAATATTACCCTGCCTTTTGTGGTCTGCAATAGCCGGGAACACGTTCACGTAACGGTCCCGTCGTTGAAGCACCTCCCGGCACTTTTTTGGGTTAACAAACATTAGACGTCTTGCTTGGTGGATTTATATTCACACTAAACCCTGCATCGATCTTGATAATAGTTACTTTTTCGTGTGATTCGTGACGAATATTTACGAACTCAAGATAACATGACGTCGAAACGTTCCCGATCGTTCGCTCAAGCTGCATTCTCATTCGACGGCACTCGCGACTATGAGAAAGTCGAAACTTTTTTGACTTTCGCTCGTAAGTACAAGTCCTACAAAAACATAGGAGACAGCGATGCCTTGCAAACTATTTACATCATTCTCAAAGACGAGGCTAAGGCCTGGTGGGATAGAACAAATGAAAGCATTTCGACGTGGGAAGACTTCGAGTCTCACTTGAGAAGAGAATTTTTACCGAAAAAACCGGCTTACGTTGTTTTTCAAGAGTTATCTGAGCTCAGGCAGAAACCCGGTGAACTGACACAAAGGTTCGTAGCAAAGCAGAGAGCACTCTTTGATCAGTTGGATCCACCATTACCCGAAGTTGTACAATTAGACATGATGTACGGGTTTTTACACCCAAAAATCCAGGAACAAATTCCTAGAACGTGTATTGAAACTTTTGAAGGTTTGTTAGAAGCCGCAAAAGGTTTAGAACAAGAAAATGTTAATAACAAGCCGCAGGTCAGTTCGTCTTCTGAAAATCGTACAGCGAGGAAACGGGTGCGCTGTAATTTTTGTAGAAACTTCGGCCATGTTGTTGAAGTGTGCAGAAAGAGGCAAAAACTCACCATTGATGAGGCGGTTTCTGAAACATCTACTGAAAATCACGAGCCAGCTACAGAAGCACGAAATCCAGCACTAGAGCCTTCAGCAAGCCAAGAGCCCAGGAAAGTGTCTTCGACAGTAGACGGAAAACCTCGATTCATGATAGAAATAAGCATTGGAACGGCCAAAGAAATGGCCATCGTAGACTCCTCTATCAAAACAAGTCTGGCATCGTTCAAATTCTACAGCTACTTAAAGAGCATTGGTTTTCATTTTCAAGAGGAAAATTCAACAGTAGCTGAAGGGAATGGCAAGACTGAAAACGCTTTGAAAGGGCGGATTCCCGTCAAAGTTCGGGACCGATGTGTGTTAACCACTTTTGTCGTGTATCCCGAAAGTAAAGAAAGTAGATCCTTGCTTGGAACAGATTTCATAGCTGATGGTAGAATTAACTTGAATTTACAGCAAATGACGTGGAATTTTATTGACGAACCTCTTGTTCATTATAGTTTACCGAAATATGTACCCAACAATTTTGAAAATACTGATGCAAACTAATAATTATGTTTGAGTCTTTGGAAACGGTTGATAACCGGTTTGATTCTATTTTTGTAACTTCCGTTCTTATCGCATTAAAGTTTTTTGATTGAAATACTTGTTTTTTATTTGTAGATTGTTTGACTACTTATGTAAGTAGGTATACCTATTTAATTTAACGTTAATTAATGTTTAATGATTTATTCAATGTAATGTTTTGTTTCATCTAAATCAGTTCAGTGGGAGAGTATTGCGCTTAGCAACACATGTGTTTCAGTTGTATAGGTTGCTGTTTTGTGAATATAAGCTAGGCAGTAAAGTGGTTACTGTTCTTTAATTATATTGACGTATGGCGGTATAACTAATTTGTCACGTCTTTTACGATTGGCTATTATTAGCGACTAAAATTATTGCCAGTCAACTAGGTAATAATGTTTATGAATTATTATATTTTCGTAGTTTTGTTTATTGGCTACACTCAACACTATTATTTTGATGTACAAAATGCTTCATTTTCCCAAGAGACCGTTTCTTACCAATAGAAGTATTGTTTACGCACTATGACTTCCCAGTTCTCGTAGTAAACTATAATAAATAGGGTTGTTCAATTCAATTTAATTTTATATGTTAACAAAACAAATGTCAAACATTTATGTATATAGGTACGCTCTCTGCCTACCTATTTAAGAAAAAAAAACTAGCTTAAAAAATGCATTACGGACTAACGGGGAAGACAATCCCTCGAGAAACATCACAGGTCCTATAAACAGTAGGAGAACAATCGATTACATTTAGCTCTTTATCAAAACAAATGCGCAATTCCTCCAAAAATTGGATCCCATCATAATGTTCGCAGACAACCATAGGATCTTTGCCTGTATTACTTTTAACAGCATTTATGAAGTTATCTGCAGTTATTTCCACGTCATCTGATGGATGAATGTTAGCTGCTCGGAGCATGTCTGTAAGGAAATATGTTCGGTGCCATTCTATGGCTTTGCTGAAGAATTTGTGAGGAGTAGCAAAGTGTTGTAAGGTTGTCGCACAGGTACCATGTCGGTCCCATTCGTGTTCCCAGAAACTGTAGTGTTCGGTCTCTGGAATTGAAATAATAATTTTATTATGATACCTTTAGCATCGCACCTTGTTCAGTTAGATTATGTCTTTTTCGTTTCTACTAGTGTAAGATCCAGATCTTTTTTAATGCCACAGTTAGGAAGGGTCTCTAAAGAAATCAACAAGGCTATAGGTACCTTCATAGTTGTTTATTATTCTTACTGCTTCATGACATTTTGGGTGTAAATAATAATGTCAGGACACCTTTACACACACGGTCGGTTAGCCCCATGGTAAGTTATTAATTAACTTGTGTTATGGGTGCTAACACAACTGATAAACTACATATAGCTACATATATACATAATACATATTTATAAATACATATTGTAACACCCAGACCACGGCCAACAAGCATGCTCATCACACAAATGTCGACCGAACCGGGGATCGAACCCGGGACCTCAGGTTCGGCAATCCGGCGTAGTGACCATTGTGCCATCGAGGTCGTCGTGATAAAAAATGATAACACTGGGATAAACAATCAAGTAAATAGGCACATGCAAAAATTACTTACTCAGCTAAGTATTTGTTATTAGTCTAAATTATGATAAATCAATATAAAAATATTACCTTTATACACATTCGTCCACACTTGATCCAAATCCTGTTTAAGCAATTTCACAAATTCTGGTTTAAATGTCCACGAGTCGTTGCAGAACCCCGGGCCTTTTTGACCGAGTTTTGAAGGCCAAATACCATGGACTGTCCACTGGTCTTCTTTATCAGGAAAGACACATTGGCCTCCAGGGCTGAATTGCTGCCAGAATTTGCAAACTGTCACTGGCCACTCTTGAGAGAATACGAGAATGTCAAAATCGTTATCTAGCGTCGCGTTTTCATTTGTTTCGGATCGACCATGGTGGAAACTGGAAATAATTAGGTAAGTAATTAAGTTTTTAGGAAATAATTAGTATGATAAAAAATATATGACGATTATTGGGAATACTCTAAAAGGAGGTAGCTTCCGCTTCCAGCTGTTGTATTCGTGGGAACTGCTTCGCGCACCTAGATAAAAAGTACCGTATAGCCTTCCTCGATAAAACTGAAAGAATTTTTCAAATCGGTCTAGCAGTGTCTGAATGAAGGTACTTCTGCTTTATAAAAATAGTATATATTCTAAGTACTTACCTAAGATAAAGTATAACAACTAATAATATTGTTCTGCACATGTTTTCTTTTAAAACAACTTGATTCTCTAAAGTTTATAATATTTCTACTGAATTAACAATACATTTATTTACAGGTTTTATAGATTTTGAAACAATAGTTAGACTTTTTAAGATACCTAATCATAGAAACTACGTCCATAGCGAATCCTGCTATCGACAGAAAGGCTGTTGAATTACGTAGGTAAGTAAAAAAATAATTACGTTACCTAATCGTTTTTTATCCGTGTTAGGGCATCATATGTGTCATTTCATGACAAAAGGTACCTTATGGACTTTGGCGCTTAAGTCATTTGGAGATACAAATTCTACAATCTTGCTTAGACTAAAAAAACATAATGTCGTAAGTGCCAACACCCATAAGGTACCTTTTACCGCGAACTGACACATATAATCCTAAGTTATGCATCCTACTTATCATCTGATTGGCATCTGAGTCACCCAGCGACCCAGAACCTACCTACGGTTAAAAAGTCCCTGCGACGATGTCTTGATTATTAGTTATGTCCTACTTATTTGTTATTGTTAACACAATGTAGTTACCTATCTAAATGCTCAATTCATTAATCTACATGTTGCCTTGAATGTCGTACGTTAAAGGCCGAAGGATAATAAAATCAAACAATGCCTATTAAAATTATGTGTTACACATTTTATTCATTTTACTTGATTTTACCTAGGTACGCTAAAGATTAATCTACATATATTATACCGCAGACAGCCCATATCCAACGTATATTAATCATACAGTAGCAGGGTAAATGATTCCCTCAGAAACATCACAAGTGTAGGTATTAACTGCAGGACTACAATCAATGACATTAAGTTGTTTGTCAAAGCAAATGTGCAACTCATCCAAATATTGCACATCATGTATGTGCTGACAAACGATCCCTGGATACTTATCAGTTTTAGCTTTAACCGCAGCTACTAATTCCCTTGGAGAGAAACCCTTGGTATCAGAAGGGAAGATACCAGCAGCTTCCAACATGTCCCCTATGGGATATTTGCGGTTCCATTCGATGCCAGTTTTGAAGTATTTCAGCTGAGAGTCGAAGGGTTCCAGGACTATGGCACAGGTTCCGTGTTTCGTCCATTCGTGATTCCAGAAATAGTAGTGTTCCTCTTCTGAAATGGCAGATACCTACATATTAGCTAGGCAGATAGATTTTAGTAAGTTGGAGATAGGTATACCTATGGTCCGAACGATTCTGATTATGTGCAGTATAAAGAAAATAGGCCATTTAGAAAAAAATGAAATAAGAAAAACACATTTGCCCAAACCCCAAGAAAATTTGATTAACTACTAGGTATGCTGAAACGACGGCATTTTGGCAAACCTACCTTTATAGACATTAGTCCACGCCTGATCCAGTTCATGCTCAAGTGATTTCATCAGCTCTCGATCTAGAGGCCAAGAATCATTGCAGAACATAGGTTTATCATAATCTAAAGACATTGGCCAAATGCCATGTAACGTCCACTGATTCTTTTTCTCTGGGAACACGCATTCGCCTCCAGGGTGAGTGACATAAGTCCAAAGCTTGCATTGTGTGATCGGCCAGTGTTGGGATAAAACCAGAATATCGAAGCTGTTGTCTGTTTCGTTTGTTGTTTTGATATCGGACAGATAGACTTCATTGAAACTGGAAATGAATAAGTATATTTCATTAACTTAGGTACTTAAAAATTGTGGATCTTTAGCGGTAAGACTGCAATTCCCCAAACGTAGGTACTTAAATGCTTGTTATTTAAGGAATCCTGGTAGGTAAATATTTCGCTTAGGCGGTAAGTATTATATCATTATACATATTTTTAGTATGTCTAAACTTACCTAAGACAAAGCAGAAAAAATACGTTTTTCGTATCCATTATATTAGTGTAGTCAAGTTGTTTCGCTTAGACTTCAATACAGATTAAAGTTACAATAGGTACTTGTTACTGCGCATTGTAACTTCAACACCGTTTGCTTCCTGCTCAGTTACTGTCATGAAAGATATCATAACTCTACTAACATTAGCTTGGTAGAGTTATTACATTGTCTATTTGTTCTCTACCTACTTATAGGTAAACTGAAATAATGAACAGTAAAATTACATCATACCCGAAAGATTATGTATTATATTATCAATGTTATGTCTGCTTCATATATTCTGCATTTTATCAGAAGCTTTCGATTCGATCTATCATGATACTTCGCAGTAATAGTTAACTACTATGTCATTAAAAATATAAGGTTTTTAAGACTTTATTAGGTACACCCTTATCAGTTTGATAGAGAAAAGTTTTTAATTTGTGAATTTTATTGGCAGATAGACCTATAAGAACCATGGATCCTGTAGGAGTGCTACAGGGTTACATTTTAGGTCCTTATTTATTTCTGAAAATGGAACATGATTTGATGTAGGTTTTTAAGTGATGACTTTCGATGTTAAAGCTAAGTAGGTTTTGCAAATAATGGTACAAATGATATCGAAAATCTTGTTTTTATTACTGAAAAAATTAAACTGACGATCAGACGGTAGCAGCATAGATGATATCTCTAGACTTATTACAAGTGTCATCAACTACAGGGTGACAATCAGTAATATTGAGCATGTTGTCGAAGCAAAGCCACAACTCATCTAAGTACTGAACATCAAAAATGGTCTCACAAACAATCATTGGTAGTTTTTTAGTTACAGTTTTAATTGCATCAACTATTTCCTCAGGAGTTACTGGCTTCGTATCCGAAGGCAATAATCCAGCATCTCGAAACATTGTCCTAAAGGAATATTTGTGATTCCAATTGATACCTTTATTAAAGTATTTGTATTGAGTGTTGAGGGATTTGTGTGATGTTGCGCAGGTTCCATGTTTCCTCCATTCGTGATCCCATAGACTGTAATGTTCGGATTCTGAAGGATTTAATAGATAATTTAATATAAATTACAACAACTTGTACCTACAAATAAATATTTAACTTAAAATGCTCTCAAAAAACAAACCTTTATAAATATTAGTCCACGTTTGGTTCAGTTTAATTTCAAGATCGTCGATCATTTCCCGATCTAAGGGCCATGAATCATTGCAGTATCCACTCGGTGTTCTATTAATCTTTGGCCACAGGCCGTGGACGGTCCAGTGGTTCGGTTTCCTTGGAAAAGAGCAGCTACCTCCAGGGTGGGTCACGTACGTCCATAGCTTACACTCAGTTACCGGCCAATGTTGAGCAAATGTAAAAGATTCTATCTCATATGGTTGTTCATTGGATTCCGATTGCGACGACAAGGAGTGGCTGAGACTGAAAAATTAATAAAATATCACCAATAAGAAAATGAACGGCTATCATACGACCATCTTTGGCTGTCGTAACTAGTGGTCAGAAGCCAGAAAGTCTGACTAACAGACCTACCAAGGTTTCCCCAAGTATTTAGGTAGAAAAGGTCAGACAGGCAGTCGCACCGTGTAAAACAGTGGTACTTAGCTGCATCCCTTTAGCCTGGAAGCCGATCCCAACATAGTTAGAGTCGGCAACTTTCATTATTTTACAAGCAGATGATAAAAGTTATGAAGACACTCGTTTCGTCCAATTTGAAACTGAAATCTTTGGGAGTTTCAATAAGAACCTTCATACTTACCAAATGAAAAGGATCAAAACTTCTAATTTTAACTTGCACATTGTAATAAATTAAACGCAGTATTTTTCTTGTAAGTCAAGAAAAACTAAGTTACGTTACTGCTGTTTACTGCCTTTTGTACTATTGTTTATCGCTAGAAAAACATACCATAAGTACCTACATATTTCAGTTGCTGTTATGAAAAATAATATGAATTATTTATATGCTTCACATTTTACTCATGACATATCCAGGGTTGGAAATGTCACTATTTTGAATACAATTATATAGATGTTTATTCTGTGCTAACATGGATACACCAGAGTCGATTGGTTAATAAAATTGGTTTGGTCTTTTTTCTAATCTAGTTAGGCAAGTTTTATATTAGAACGAGAAGAGCTTGTGGGAGTCACAGGCTGGCCTATGTTATTGTAACATAATAATTAAGTATTCTGAATAAAAGTGATTTTCTAGTAAGTTAGAATTGTACAGAAAGTTAAATAATACATAGGTATGTATGTACGGTAGACTGCACATCAGAGTAACTGTCATGCTCCTTAACTCAATAGTAATAAGTACGATTTTCCTATAAAACTGTTACCACTGACCAGATGTTGACAGGTTGACTGTACCTTGCTACTTTGAATACCTGAATAATAAAACAATGTTTGATATTTATAGACTAGGATTATTTAAAAAACAACATAAAAACCTTAATAATGTTTATTTCATGAATAGAAAAATATACATAGATAGGTAATTATCTTTTGAGTTGATTTTATTTTGCCACAATATAAGAATCTAGTTTTGCTTTGGTAAGGAGAAAGAGAGCTTATTACATATTTATTAAGAAATATTATAAATTCTACATCAAAGTTTGGCACAGAAGCTAAGTTAATAAGATAGGGAAAGATAGCAGAAAGATTTTGATTTTTAGGATTTTATTTTTGTATTTATGATTGAAGCAAAGCATAAGTATAAGAAATCCGGCAGTATAGAAAGCTTTATCAAAAATAGCATCTAAAAATATATTGAAGCTAATATCGTATTAAATATCTATATCGAATGTCTATTTGTGTTAGGTAAGTAAAATATTATGACAATTTAATACATCTGCTTATAATCTAGTTTGAAATTCGTCATAAGAGTCTATGCCCCGACTCAAGTACCATAGATGCGGCGCTAGTGGCTATGTCATTGTTCAATAATTGCTAATCACAAGCAAAAATAAATAAGTATTTTCACAATTTTTTCGCGGGACTGAGTCGTGGTTGGCAGACCCTACTATCTGCAGATTTCTATAAACAATCTATTCGCTGTTTCATTAAATCTCTATTCGCGAAACAATGGATAGACCAGTTATAGAAATCCACTGTTAACCTACTAATGACTCGATGCGATTGGCATGTGACATACAAGGCACTAAAGAAATGTCTTACTAACGCCCATTTTCACCGACAACATAAACGTACCTACGTTTTTCTTAAAAATATATTATTTTATTATAGTTTTCAGAATTTGTTGTTATAGCGGCAACAGAAATACATCATCTGTGAAAATTTCAACTCTAACTATCACGGTTCATGAGAGACAGCCTGGTGACAGACGGACGGACAGAGGAGCGAAAACAATAGGGTCCCGTCTCCCTTTGGGTACGGAACCCTAAAAACTGTTTACTTTGAAAATTCAACGTGACAATATTCATAGTAAACTGCCTTATGTTGTCGGTGAACTTGGATTTAAGTTATTGTAGTTCTCAGCAAACTTAATGGCGGTTTGCGACTAACTTCAGAGCCCAGGTACGCGCATGTGAATAAAAAAGGTTTCTGCGCAACGTTCCGAGTTCACCATAAGCTTGGGGAGAACTATAAAAATACAAATGTAATTTAACACACATTTTAAATAGGTAATTAATAAAAAAATCTTGGAAGAATTTTATAAGAAGTAATGAATGACAATGGGCAGTGTGGCAATTCTGAATTCAAAGACAAAAGCTCATATTATGCAGGGAAAATCTACAGTTGTTTTTAAGCTTGATTTGTAGACTCAAGCAAATTTACTATTGGACGGCATAATCTATTTTCTATAGAAGGCTAAACCATAGCTGGTAACTATTGTAGAAAAAATCTGATTTTTTCACACTTTCGATTAATTAAAATTGTTTTTTTAAATAAAACTTATTGCACTGGATTAAGTACATGGAGATAAAACACAACCTTAAATAATACAAAGAAAGATTTAAATATAAAACAGTGACACAAAAAAACAGGATACCGTAAAATATACAGAATATTAACATATTTTGTACTAGAATTGAAGGGAATACAGCAACTGTTAACAATCAAAACCTATGTTTTACCATGGAGAATAAAATGACTAGCGGAGGTGCCATATTGGAAAATTGCCTAAGAAAGTAGCGCGCTAAAATACAGCTGAGCGGGGGGACGAAGAACATTACTGTTTTCGCCCTTGTACCCGACGATTTTTTGTAATACCTAAAATCGTTGACAGATGCCTCAAAGAACCCGAACGCTCGTTAGTTCACTCGGAACTGATTGTTTTGGTCATTCCCACCATTTGAACTTGACCTAGAAGGCGCTTGACCTACCTGCATTATGGCATCTCCGCTTATCTTTTCTTACTCCGTAGTTTTTACAGAAGAATTTGACAGTATTTCTTGATCAAATTCTTAACTTAACTCAAAATTACAAGGTAAACCATTGTACCCAGTTAACAAACTTGTATAACTGTACCAGTTGCCTATTGGGTTGTTCCCGAGCCGGGTACATAATTTCTTTAGAAATAACACAGTTTGTTATCAAGCCATTGATTTCATGTTCTCCCTCGCACTCCATCACATTCATTTGTTTATCAAAGCATATACGAAGTTCCATTAAGTACTGGATTCCATCTTCGAATTCACACGCTATGAAGGGACGGATACCCAGTTTTGAAACTATGGCCTTGTTGATATCTTGAGCGTTTAATCCTGTAGTGTTTGAAGGTAATATGTTGGCAGCACTGAGCATATCATTCATGTGGTATTTATTGAGTAATTCTATGCCTTTGCTGAAGTATTTGAGTTGGCTGTTGAGTGCATCTAAGCTGGCAGCACAGGTGCCATGTTTGTTCCATTCGTGAGCCCATAGATTGTAGAGTGCAGTTTCTGGAATTTTAGAAAAGGGTTTTGATAATTAAAAACTGGTTAAATGCGAGTTGGACTCAATAGTTGGAGCAACAATAATACATCATCTGCGAAAATTTCAACTGTCTAGCTATGAAGGTTCTTGAGATTTGAGATACAGCCTGGAGACAGACGGACAGCAAAGTCTTAGTAAAGGGGGACTTAGTTTTAGGGTTTTAAGTCCCAGTATAGACCCCTAAAATTACAACAATCAGTAATTTTATTGGTAATTAGCACTTTTATGTTTCAACCACTAAAACCATGGATTATAGACAACTAAAATAGATTATATTCCGATTTTTATGTAAACTTAAACTCAGTGAATAAACTGTACATACAATGTTTAATATGTATTTCTTTGTTGCTGAAATAACAAATCCTATGTGGTTTATGTTGGTCAGTTTCCTTGTACATCAATTTCCTTGAGATAAATGTTGACTGTTGACTTAAAGCTGACCTCAGATGACTAACATACAGATAACGGTTACTTTGATTTAGTTAGTAATGTTGTTTAATATGTTATGTTGAAATCAATTCCAAATACTGACTGAATCAGTCAAATACTTGGAATTAATTTGTTGTCGTTTTAATTTTTTGTGACATTTTACTGAGTATTAGAACAATGATGTCAAAAAGTTGAGAAAATGGTTAATGATTTAGAAGACGCTATTCTAATCATCGTTACAATTAATTTTAGCTTAACGCAGTATTATATCGGGTGTGACATACCTAATCACATAATTATTGGCGTAACAATTCGCCATAGAATATCATAAAGCCATTAGCCATTATCGCCAAAAAATATGTGATAGGATTTAATGTGATTAGGTACGACACACCCAATATAGTATTAGGATTTAGAGCAGAAGACTTTAGCATTATTAGTCTTCTAAGTGTGCCCCACAGGTCCAAACGTGTCCTGAGGGAACAACTTCCCCCACCTGGATAAAAATTCCCCTTTCTCCTTTCTCAGGTTCTAGACTACCAACTTTAATTTGAATTTCTTTAGCTTTACTTTCCGTGGAAGTCGAACAGAAAGTTACTTTTGTTTAAAAAGGATAAAAACAAAAGTTAATATTTAATTACTTATCTATTCTTAAAAATAATAATGCATTCCAAATAAAAATATAACCTTAATATTTCTACATTAATATTAAGGCTATACACAGTACACAATGCAGCTGGTACAACAAGTTATGTGAATGGCATTTAAAAATACAAAAGTAGGTTGCTTACTTGTGCAATAATTTACTTTATGGTCTTTACTTACATATGTGGCTAAAAGAAAACCTTATTGGTCTGTAAATCTGCACTAATAAAATAGAGGAAATATTATTTTGCTCATTTTTAGTTTGTAATGTAAAGGCTCTGAAAGTACTGTACTGATTTGTTTTTTTTACTGTTGGGAAGCTACATCATCCCTGAGTAATGAAATCTATATTTTATCCAAGTAGGCTGTAGTTTCAACAGGTGCGGGTGAAAGCTTGGGAAGCCAGCTAGTATGTAATAAAGTTAATAACTTGATTGTTGCATATTATGTACAGGTAAGTATTTCTTTAATTGGCAGGATAAAACATTAATGGTGGCAATTGGCCATCTTCACTAGGCTGTAGATGGCATGCAGAAGTAGTTAAAGTCAAAATTGGAGACCAAAATTAGATAACATTAAACATTTACCTTTCTCAATATTAGTCCAAGCTTCCTCCAATTCATTTTCAATAGGTCTAATCTGCTCAACATCAAATAGCCAAGTGTTATTGCAGTTAAAAGGCCCTTTGGTTCCCTTCTTAGTTGGCCATATTCCATGAATAGTCCAGGAGTCAGGCTTCTTAGGAAATACGCAATGGTGATGTGGTTTCTTGTGCGTCCAAACTTTGCACATAGAACTAGGCCATTGCTGAGTGAACATCAAGAAATCCCAGTCATTGGCAGCAGGCATTTGCGCGGCCAGCTGCCTATATAATCTTGACATGTGATTTTCTTTGTGCTGATGAGCATAATCGAAACTGGAAAATATGAAGGTTAAATGTAGGCTGTACGAGAATTACCTTCGTTATTTTACGTACGTGTTTATTAAAAAACGAACTTACCATAAATAAAGTATCAACACTGAAATAAAGCTCTTGCTACACATATTTACTTCTCTTGTTAAGTGGCCTACTTAAATTTTGATTTTTTGTTTGACACCATTAAATACGCACGAAAATAGAGAATAATTTTCTCATTTCAATGCGTTCCGCTGTGTTCGCAGTCTGCGAGAATTGTCAACAATTATTTCAATGTCATTAATGTCCAAAATTTTGACTTTTTAGTTTACGTTCGGAAACATTAATTATATTATTTTCGATACGATAAGTTTGTTTTATTTTGTTTATTAAATTACTATTAAATTGTATGGATGGTTTACTCATAAAAATCATTAAAGTTTACTGAAATAGAAAATAATGTACCTACTTCAAAATTCTACTCTTGAAAAATCTATTCTTGTTTGTCGTAATTTTAACAGATGGCGTTAGTTTGTAGATAGCCGCTTGTGTTTCTTCTTTAGACAGAATCCAGCGGGTCTTAAGAATTCATCTCCCAACGGAAATACCATTACCACCTCTTACCTAGTCCAAAATAGATACATACATAAATACCTGTACATAGTCAAATGTAAGTAAAACATAGGATACATAGAATCTATTACTATTGTAACAGATTCTATGTATCCTATGTTTTACTTAGTAGTAGTTTAGTACTTTATAAGAATCTATTACTATTGTAACAGATTCTTATAGGACATTAAAAAAGTTTTTAGTAAGCACAGATTAATAACCGCACTCGGCATTACCTACTCGAGGGTGGGGGCGTCTTCAAGGCATCCTTTCAAGATGTATTTGCCAGGTTTCGAGTCCGCACCTTCAAGCAGGTGTAAGCAACTCTACATTAAGGCTAATAAATGGCTATGCTGACATAATCTTTACAATATGCGACCAAAGCGAGAACGGTGGCTTTGCATCGTAAAGAGCTTAAATTAAGACAGTTTTAGTAAAAATTGAATCTGTATAAGTTAAGTTATGTAAGAAGTTAAGTTATAGGAACACTTCCTCATTCGTAGTATTATCGTGTCCCTCGGCCAAGCGAGCGGTGACCCAAGCTTTTTTCGCAATACCGTTCTCATGTAACCTCATTCTGCGTTTTTCTTCCCGTCATTCGGTCCGATGCACCAATGAAAAAACCGATCGCGTGTTTTACGATACGGTGAGTAAGTATCGCCATATTACCACAGATGCATTATGGAGCTTGGTATGATCGCAATTAGTGGCGCGCGCCATTCAACGGACGGCTGTGGCGAGCTAACTATACTGGGTTGCCAGGTGTCAATGTAAAACCTGTTAGGATTTTATATTATGTAGATTGAAATTGCTTTTAAGATTGTTAAGGATTTTATAGTACTATAATTACTTGATTTGCTGTATCGATCAGATGAGTCTGCAATTAGAATTTTACCCACGAAAACCCACCTTTATTTCTACTGGAGGCCTTTACGTAGTTACTCTTTCAAACTATCCCGTAGCATCTAAAGACACCAAGTGCTGCAATTATTAAGAGTATGTAAAAAAATGCACAATATACACTAAATTTTTCCAACTTTCAGTAGACTTATTTAAAAACTCCCCACATTCTAGGAAGTCACTCCAATCGGGCAACACTACAAATATCCTAGACAAGATGATTTGAAAAAAGTAACAATGCATTCTAGTCAACAATTATTTTCATTTGTAACACACAACAGTAGCTAAACACGAAGAAGGCGGATTGTTACCGTTTTTTTGTAAATTAAACATTTTTCTTCATGAAATTGCAGTTTTCGTATTTAGCACTTTGGTACGAATCTGATGTTAGGAGAAAATAGGAATCAGTTCATATCTTTGAGCTAATATTGAACCTACCAATTTAAACTTATTTTTGAAACTAAAACAGAACAATGGGCTTTGTTGTTGCTCTTAATGATAACCACTTTGACCATAACTGGGACTTGGGTTCAATTTGCTGGCTGAGTTGTGTTAAACAGTTACCTAGGCACTTACCCTGAGTACTCACTCTTTGTTATTTTACAAACTGGAACTTAAGAAAACTCTTATTTCTATCTATGAAAAAAACCCAAGAGAATATTGTAGAGTTCCAACGCTTTTGTCATGTTAATTAATTCTAGCTACACAAATCTAAAACAGTAGTCTTTCTAATATTCCTCCTAATATTCTAATTCTTCTTCTCATATTCTAAGATCCTAGCCTAGCTAAGCCATCTCATGCAAAATATCCATAGACTAACTTTCCAAACGCAATTAATCAATTCAACCAATATCTAAAAAAGAATTCCTTCGATTCGCTCACGTTAGCCGTCGAGATAAATTAATGTTTAGGGCACCTTGCGGGCTCAATGTCATCGGTTCGTCGACTCGCCTGGGTGCCCGTGACCCTTACAAGATAAATGCCTACCTATACCTACGGATGATGCACCTACGCAGTTCCGAGCGATTCCAACGACAATTTTTTAATAAAACTCCATGTTTCTGCGTAGTTCACATCGATTTGTTGATGTTTATTCAATGGCTGTTGTTTTAAGTTAGTCTCTGGTTAGTTGTTTTTTTTTTGTTTTTAGTTTCTGTCTTGATAAGGGAAAGGAGATCCTTTTGTTCTGGTTGGAAAAAGAGTAAATGACAGAAAAATTGCCTTTAGCCAATTTTCCAGTGTTTACCTAGTTTGTAGGTAAGTACGTGATACCTACAAATAGCTATTGCAGTCGTTCTTTTTTTTATAATAAACAATCATAATTTATTTACAAATAAAAGTTATTTGTAAATAAATTTTATTTACAAATAAAAGTTATTTGTAAATAAATTATGATTGTTTACATTATCTTAATAATGAATATATATATACAACTTAGTTACAGTCGTTCTTGCATTAAAATATTACCTACTGTCAAAGAGAGTAGCCGTTGGCTTTATGGAACACTAGCTTCTGCCAGCGGTTTCACCCGCATCCCGTGGGAACTACTTCCCGTACCGGGATAAAAAGTAGCCTATAGCCTTCCTCGATAAATGGGCTATCTAACACTGAAAGAAATTTTCAAATCGGACCAGTAGTTCCTGAGATTAGCGCGTTCAAACAAACAAACAAACAAACTCTTCAGCTTTATAATATTAGTATAGATTTAATCTGGACTGGTATCAAATGTTATCAATACTGGATAAAAAACCTATGAAATATATGAATATAGTATATGAAATAAATAATCTATGAATAAACATTACGCCATTGATATATATCAATAAGATTAATGCATTAATCCTAAGGTTAATCTCGGCGGAATGTGTGAGCGGGTGCGACGACCCTATCACCTAAAGGGTCAGATATCGAGAGAAGACTGGAGGCCTTGCCAGTATAGACCAATAAACTGTACATAAAAGAGGTTTTATAGGCGAATAATGCAAAAACAATTGCGAAAACATGCTATTGTTCTAGCTCTGTTCTTTGTTTGATTGGTCAAAATGTCTATGGAATTTTCAACAGTCACCGCTCCTCTTCAAAGTAAAGAGTGGTTAAAGAAAGAATTAGGGTTTTACTCAGAGTCTGATATGTTATGGAAACAAGTTAAATAGAACCCTACCTATTAAATGTAATATTCGTCAGTTATTTAAAGGCAGATCAGACGGGAGATTGTTGCCCGCAACTATCTCTTAGCTTACTAAAGGTACCTACAGAAACGACATGAAAATCTTTCAGAAAAAATATATTAATTTCTCCCCAGATGCATGGTTACCCATCAAGAAACCATAAGAAAACAGAAAATAAACACCACGCCGCCAGACCATAGCTGCTCTCAATTACTTTTATTAATATTACCACTCAAAGATAAATAATAATTATAGCAACATTAAACTGAATAAAAGAAAAAGGCTATAATTATGGCTATTTTAACATTTAATTTATAATACCATAAAATAACTTTACTTCTGCTGTATATACGCCATTTTATTAGAATATGTGCAGTTTATGTTAATTAGAAATCGTTATTCTACGGACAGTTTCAACGGTATCTTATGGTCATTCAGTTATGTAAAAAATAAATGTATTAAGTACAAATTGATTACTTACTTTAATGGGAAAGATACATCATATCACCCCTGTAAGAGAATTTGGAGCTTTTCGAAGCTTGCATTTTGCGTCGATTACTGAAAAAGTTTCTCAGATGAAGAGCTTTGCACTGCTGTAATCTTCTGGGTAACTAGCTGTTACCTACCATGTTTCATTAGCTCTCTTATAATTCTACCTACAATGCGTAGGACAAGTTTTTCGAACCATCCTGCCCGCAGATCTCTGATGTAAATTGGGCCCATAATCAGGAACGCGTCATTTTTCCAACAAAGTAAGAAGCTCATATTCTGACTATGAGATGACCTATTTACATTTACAAACTAGGTCATCATACAAAATCTTACTAAAAGCTTTAAGCTTGTAATAGCGGATTTATTTTTAATTTTAGTTGCTATACCATTCCTTAATCAAAACCAAATTAATAAAATTTACTCCACTTATACTTAACTACCAGTACTACACCACAATCTAGCTTCAGCCATAAATTACCCAGCACAACACCTGACGGGAATGTTGAAACTACCCTTCAAATTGCTCTCTCGCTAGATCATTTTACAAACCGGCCATTGCTCTCGATCGCATTAAAAATTAATGCATTATAGCAAAAAATGGTGATCGCGCGTGCGTTTCCGGACGGTATGCGGCAGCAAAAACTGCGCGCGCGCCGCTTGCTGCGGCGTGACGCGTTTTTCTTATTAATTAATGCTGTAAAGTGCGATGGGCACGCAAACGTCTTTGCTTTACAGGCAATTCACACTTGGGAGTTAGACCAGGAATGGTGTACCTACATTGACTAACTTGAATAAAAAGTACCTAGGTACGTTGTAAAATACTGAAGAGTGCTCTCAGGAGAAATATTTAACTTGAAGGTTTTTCAAAAAAAAAAAAAAGTCTCTTCGTTAAAAGTAGAGCTTCAAAGGAAACTCTTATTTGTCTTTATTTAACTGAATAATGGTATCTCTAAAGTATGTTCCTGCTGCGTGTCCCCACGTAGGCCCATGCCATAGGTTCACTATCCCTGGTCTATCCTGTTCTATGAGCAGACGCTGATTGTCCCTACCTAACTGTGGCCGGTTGAATATCTTCTTTATGCTCTTCTTAATTAGTATCTAAGGTTTTCCTGTCCAATGATTGGCAGAATCTGGTTGAAATTGCGCAAATTGTGAAATTCGTTTCAGAGAGTTTTTTATTTTGCTTATTTCTATTTCATTAAGTTTTCTGTTATCTAGATTAAAAAAGCAGGAGAACCAAACTTCTAGACAAGCTGAGCTTAATCCTCTTACTCTATAGTAAAGATCTAATTGAGTACCTTCGTCAGAAGCTTTGGTATTTTGATAAGTTAACTGTTTATATTGTGCCCAAAAAATATAAAGAAACACCACTAGCTAGCTTATCTTTTCATAATTAACTCAGCGGTGACATTCTAGCTAGATTGACTTATGGTAATATGGTTACCGAGGTGCTCGAATTAATATACTAACAAGACTCAAGTGTTTATTTCAACGGAATATAAATGCTTGATTCAAACTAATACGAATTAGTTATGATTAATCGTCTCCGGATAGTGTGCACGCTACTTTAGAAGCGGCAAATGGTACACATCGCTCAAACAAAAGAAAGCTAAACTTAATAGTATTGTTTATTATCTGTGCTATTTATTTTATTGATGCGAAACAAGAAAATAATGAAATAACGGATATTAACGTACTTACAAAGATTATTAAGCAAATAGAACATTACATTTTAAACATGCTTTTTTGCATGGTCGACCTGTATACATATATGATGATGATGTCCTCCTAGCCGATTATCGGCTACGGCGGCTGTTCTCATGTAAGGAGATTAGCCAGTTGCGTAGGACATATTACAGTGCACAAGCATTTGCAGGTGCACTCACTATTCCTTCACTCTCACAGGCCGATGGGACGACCAATCCGAGACGACCGGAGAGAGATCAGGCGCGGGACCGACATTAGCCAGTATCTATACTAATATTATAAAGCTGAAGAGTTTGTTTGTTAGTTTGTTTGTTTGTTTGTTTGAACGCGCTAATCTCAGGAACTACTGGTCCGATTTGAAAATTTCTTTCAGTGTTAGCTAGCCCATTTATCGAGGAAGGTTATAGGCTACTTTTTATCCCGGTACGGGAAGTAGTTCCCACGGGATGCGGGTGAAACCGCTGGCAGAAGCTAGTATTTTATAACTATGTAATGGAATCTAAGGTGTAATGGAAACTAACTTAACCATCTTCCGAGGATCGTAGCATCATGAAAATTGGTAGTTGTATGTTGTTCTGATGACAATACAATAATATAGTAACTGTCAACTTGATCTGATGATGGAGCTAGCTATGGAAGATATGAACTGGAACTTCATGATGGAACTTCGTAACATAGCTGTGTTCGGACTTGTTAGAAAAGTCTTGTTTTTCTAGTGCTTTTCAAACTATTAATCAGTTGCATGTTCAGCAGGTTGCAATGTTGCCGTTTCATTTCAAATACAATGTTACTTAGTTCTTAAAAAAGCGTTCTGGTGCATTACCTACTTGCTTTCACAAAAAAAGCTGGAAAACTGTGTTTATTCTTCCGGGTTCAACTTTAATGGTCACGGAAATCGTTAATATTATTGAATTTTTCGGAAATCGGGTTTTATTAGCCTTGTTTTAATAGCTAGCTGTATGTTTTTTGTCTTAACGAACTCACTAATTAAAATAAAAACCATAAACATAGACTTCACAATAAAACCTCATTTGCCCTATCCTTTTCCCGCATCACTGGTTATACCGCGCAATTCAAATAAGGAATGTAGTTTAAAATAGCGATGCGTCGGCGCAAACACACCCCGTGACGTCAGCAGGAATTCGACTCGGAAATGAGTCACAGGCGAGTCGCCTGACTCTGCCTGACTCATAGAATGTGGTCCAAGCATGGAGAACAAAATGAGTGGCGGAGATGCCGTAACAGAAAATCGCCTAAGAACGTAGTGCGCCAAAATGCGTGTGAGCGGGGAACGAGGAACGCCCTTTGGACCCGACCATTTTTTGTAATACATACCAAAAATCGTTGACAGATGTGTCAAAGAACCCGATCGCCTCGTTAGTTCGCTCGTAACTGATCGTTTTGGTCATGCCCACCGTACGAATTTGCCCTAGAAGAAGGCGCCTGACCTACCTGCACTATGGCATCTCCGCTCATCTTTCCCTACTCCATGGGTCCAAGACATTGGTGCTTTTACATGGAGGCGGGACGAGTTCTTTTTTTTAAAGAGACCACTTTTTTCTTTGTCTTTAGATACTAGGCTATTTTATTAATCGTCGTATGGGTCTAATTTTATCCTGCTAAGCTACTAAGTATATTGTGACAAATGTAGAACTAAGTATGCCGAGTAAATACTGGGAAATAATTTACAAAAAAGTTATGCAACATATCGATAATAACCGGATCAATTTTATTGTTCGTATCAATATTAGTCAGTCTAGATTCTAGCGGATCATCTATTCCAACGAGATCCGTCATTATTATTCATGATGGACCTACAGATACATGTATAGACCACATTAGGTACTGGCTGGTGAGCGTAGTTTTTACTGGATGTAACTTTCGTTGACGTTATTAAGTGACCTGTTTTTCTCCTTCATGAAACCATAGAGGTTTTCTTTTATCTGGTGGAGGGCAAACGAGCAGACCGATTGCCTGATGCTAGAGTAGCGTTTTTCAATTTATACCTTCAGCCACTATTTTTGGTTTAATTTAACATTACCTTTGCCTACTAATCTCCATAAACAAATGAACTCACAACTGCCTAGATTCGTTTAGGTATGACGCAAATCGAATGCTTTTAAAATTCGAATCCGCATTCAATAAAAAGAGTCTTACGTTATAAAGAAGGTTTAATAACGACTAGTATTGCTTGAACCCTACCACTGGTTGGTTGATTAGAGCTTCTTCGATAGTGAGAGGTCAATCGTAGCTGGTTATTAGTTAAAACAATGAACATTGTCTGGTCTTGTGTCCGGTCTGCTTTTGGATGGGTTTGCAACATGCTCAGGTATTGTTGCTAAAGTTTAAGCTAAATTAAAGTCAGTTTTTTCTACAAGTCTCCTTTACCTACATATTTTTTTCTATAATATTTGGAAGTCGATAAATAAACGGGATCTGCAAAAGAAGGAAAAGTTACATTTTGGAAGAAAAGAGATGAGGCTCTGACGAAAACAGAAGGATAACTGGTTGTAAACACGGTTTCATATCGTTGCTGGATACTTTTTAAAGAAATTTAAAGAAGTGGAAAATGATTAAACACCGCACTCACACACACACTTGCACACACTCACACATGCACCAATTAATTTGAATAAACAAACAAAGTGGTACTATGTACTACATATGACTTCGAGATCAATGACTTTTAGCCAATGATGCGAGGAGCTATTATACGGTAGAAAACAATATGATTGCGTTATACTTACTAACTTTTGCACGCTGGTTTGCTTGCAAATAACGGTAATTTTCTCAACCCAAAGGCAGTCTGGTGTCAGGTAAAGGTACTTACCTTATTTAGGTTTTTCTGACTCCCTGTTGTATAAAGCTTCGCGAGAATAAATTAACATACCTACGTATTTTCAGTAAGTTGTTTTAACTTAATTTAAAATTTTATTCTCCTGATAACATTGCTTTTGCCGACTTTACAAACAAAAACGCAGAATTATTTCGCGAATAAACATCTAGGTGAATTATTGACAAAGAAAAGTCTGATACACCCCTTTTAACTGCACCTAAGAACAGCAGAAGGGCACATGTCATGATTTCTCATCTAACAAAAATAACATATTTATATTTTAAAAAAAACCGACGAATCGAAAACTTCCTCCTTTTTGGGAGGTCGGTTAAAATTACTTTACTATTCCATCATTGAAAATCGACAAACAGACTTTCTTAAAATATTCCAAAGTTTCGCATTCATAATATTAGTAAGAAATGTAACTTTGGCTTCTGTTTTGAAGTCGGTTTAACTGTTAGGAAGTTAAGTAGTTCAATAATCTGTGGTTCAACTTAGACACGTGTAGCCTACTTAGGAGGCTAGCTTGTGAAGTTAACTATTTAAAAATTAGCTCATTTATTAATAGTCTAATACATTATCTATACTTAATATTATAAAGAGGAAAACTTTGTTTGTTTGTTTGTTTGTTTGGTTGTAATGGATAAAGTCAAAAACTACTGGACCGATTTTAAATATTCATTCACCATTAAAAAGCTATATTATCTGCGAGTAACATAGGCTATATTTTATCCCGGTGCGGGCAGTAGCTCCCACGGGACGCGGGTGAATCCGCGGGAAAACGGCTAGTAATATTATTATAATCATAAAAAAGTAGAAAATATACATTTTATTTTTATAGTATATTTTTGTGTTTTAAGATAATGTAATTGTAGTTATGTCTCATCATAAAAAGAGTCCTTAAATCTCTTTGTTGTCTACCTAGTATCGGGAGGTGACTGCCTCGTCGGTCTAGTGGTCGCAAACGCGGCTGCTGTGCTCGAGGTTTCGAGTTCGATTCCCGGGTCGGGCCGAAATCGCTTTTTTCTTAAACTTTCACAAAAAGCAGCCCTTAGTCTGGAAGTTGGTGATTGATTCACCCGTGCAAGGGAAACCACGTAAATATTGGTCCTGCGCCTGATCTCATTCCGGTCGTGTCGGATTGCCGTCCCATCGGGCTATGAGAGTGAAGGAATAGGGAGTGCACCTGTGTCTGCGCAAATGCTCGTGCACTATTATATGTCCTGCGCAGCTGGCTGATCTCCTTAAAATGAGAACAACCCCCGTAGCTGCACAAAACCGCCAAGCATCATTCTGCTTGTGAGTTTGTGACATTCACATAGCACGAACTGACGACCAACTGCCGACAAGCCGCGTAACCCGCCAGCACACCCCGGCGGCCATGCCGGCGGCTCCTTTGTGCGGCAAAGCCGGCGGCTTTGTATGCCGCCGGGTGCACGGCGGCTTGGCCGGCGGCTTACCCGGCGGCCCTGCCGCCGCTGCCGGCACTATCTCTAGGAGCCTTAATAGAGATAGAGCATTGGTTCCCAATTCAACGAACCACTTCAAGAATGTCCTCAAACTTCCTTTCCCCTTTTTAACAGGAACGGTAAGTTAAAAATTAAATAATTTTAACAATTCGGGCTACTATCTACCTACTAGCTAGATAACAAAGTGTTCAATTAAACAGTCCCTAACTGTGATTGTTTGCAGGCTCATATGAAACTGCGTAGAACCTCCACCCCTTTGTGAAACGCAACTACGATGGAAAATTCCTCAGAATATTCCGAGCTAGCTACAATGAACCTAGTACTATAATATTAGCGCTTTCTAGCGTTAAAATCGATACTGAGATGTAGGAGACACTATTCTTAGATGTATCACTGCCCTGCATTTGCGCTGCACTGAAATACGTACTTAGTATGTTTTTAATGGACAGGTTTTCTTCTATTGAAAGGAAATCATGGAGTAATATTTTCTGCTGTGAACAGCGGAAAAAGTGAGGGTGTTACCTAAAACTCATCCAGTTTTTTTAATTGCTCTTTATTTTCATTGGCCCATTTTCGAATATCATAAGCTAATGGTACAAAAATTGGTAAAAAAATCTCAATGACTTGCTTGTATGCATGAAGAAGACAATGTCTGATGGTATTATCTACCTACGTTCATACACCATCGAATAAAAATGACAAATATAATAAATAGACACTCTTTATCACAAACAAGAATTTACTGCGTGAGCAACCATAAAGGTCGGACAAAACAAAAGAAAAAAAAAGAAAAATATATTCTATTTACTTTTTACTGGTTTAAAAAAAACGCATGGCCAGTGTTCTTCGAATCTTACGGTTGTGCTAACACGGGCAAGCTCTAGTTTTTTCTAGAAAACCGTCGAAGCGTGACGCATCACTAATGTTCTTGATAACCCTTCACAATAAATAAAAAGCTTGGTTTACCGTAAACATTTAATTAAGTATTTTGAAGCTTAACAATAGATTTTTAGGATAAGTTAGACCTGTAAGTCCTGTAAGTAGAAGTCTAACAAGAAAGGAAAAACTTGAGAAGCGAAATTGGCAGCAAATAGGCAGCAAAGATTGTCATACAAAAGACGTTTTCGGATAAGAAAGCTTTTGTTGAAAAACTGAAATACATAAAGATATAATTGTGTAATTTTTAGAAATGCAATAGAAAATCGATTCATGTAGTATATTTAGATATTTTCATACCTACATCATAATATTATCGATGACTATGTATATGTAGGGAATAATGAAAAGCCTAGGCGATGGCGCCTAACTGCATTGTCGGGCAAAATGCATAGCAAACGCGTAGAGGCGGCAGTAGCGGCGTAAGGGGGGGGCGGAGGGGGCGGTCCGCCCCGGGTACCACGTCTCGGGGGGTGCCATCTCGGTCGGTACATATCTGCATGACCAGGATGGCACGGGCAGAAGGGACAAGTCACTGAGGGTGCCCTTAGAATCTGCAAAGCCTAGGTTCATTACCAGTCACTGCACGTTATTTAAATTTTAAACAAAACTACAACAGTGCATGCGTAAGACGTCGAGGCGGCACTGATATGGGTGCCAATCCGACTGTCACCCCTCTCTTTCTTGTTTATTTTTGTTTTTACCTGATTACTTAATTAAATTAATTCCTCAAAGTAATTAAAAAAAATCCGCTCGCTTCGCTCGCGATTTTTTCATCATTCCTGTTTTATTCTGCGCTCTTTGTAGTCCAAAGTAGAAAAAACAACTGACGCTCTACGCTGAAGATTTCTAAGCTGTTTAGGAGGTGGAGGACTTTTGTGTCCCAAAACTCAACAAAATTTCGCGCTCGCTGCGCGCGCAGCTTTTTGGCTTTCCACTGTTTTTTTTTTCAAATTTGTTTGAGTATTTTTGTGTTCCAAGAATCAAAAATTTCACGCTCGCTGCGCTCGCGGCTTCTTCTCTATACAGTGGTTTTTTTCACACTTGTTTGGGTACTTTTGTATCCCAAAACTCAAAAATTTCGCGCTCGCTGCGCTCGCGGGTTTTTTACTTGGCACTGGTTTTTATTATAAAACATGTTTAGGTTCTTTTATGTCCCAAAACTCAAAATTACAGGCTCGCTTTAGTCCGTGATTATATTTTGACGTTTTTTTTTTGGGGGGGTGCTCAATAGGTAGTCCGCCCCGGGTGCCACCCGATGCTACGCCGCCACTGAGAGGCGGCTGAAATAACCATAACCATACATAACCAGCAATTTTCCGTGGTTTCGTTTGCTCGTGAAGAAACAGTTTCCTGTGTATCTAATTTATTTTCTTAAATCAGGTAAGTTAGGTACTTCATTTTCGGATATTTACACCATTTTTAGAAAAATCATCCTTCATACAATTGCGTCCCGTGGGAACCTCTGCACGAACCGGATGTAAAGTAAGCCTTCCTCGAAAAATGGGTTATCTAACACTGAAAATAAACATTAACGTCGGACCAGTATTTCCCGAGATTAGCTCGTTCAAGAAAACAAATAAATTCTTCAGCTTTATAATATTGGTATAGATTTGTTGGTCTTCCTATTTATATTATTATGCGTCATCATTCATGCTTAAAATAAGGCAAGACGGATGACAAACGATTTTGAACACATTTCTTATCGCCTCTTTCAATCAATTAACTGTTTCATGTAGGTAGGTATATTATAAGAGGCAGCAGGTGAGACAAGAAGTAAGACATTTTTATTAGTTGTGTTAACCCCATAACACTAGCTAATACGTAGCTTACCATGGGGTTAACCGACCGTGGGTGAAGGTGTCGCGATATTTATATAAACAAATATGAATTTACTGTGATAAAAAAATGTTCTTTGCTGTCTTTACCTACACACTTCATAAAACTACACTTTTCAACTTCCGAAATCTATAAAAACAGCTCTTTAAACAAAAAAAAAACACAAATTCATCCACAGTTACGCACACATTATTATCAAATAATTAACATTTAAATGGCCATAATTTATTTATGTAAGTATTCGAAATACAGGCACACAGACAGGCCTCTTTATATTACCTATATAAAGAGGCCTGCGCCTGTCTGTGTGCCTTTGTCAAGATTTTTCTGTCTAGGCGTTTTGAACTCTGTGGGCTGGATCTAGGTTACACGCGCCGTAGTAACGTCACATCAAGCTAGGCGTTTGCTAACGAGATGTGGTGACCACACGTTACGCTAGGCGGGGGATAAAAAAGTATGTATAAAAATATAGGTAGGTACGACGAAAATAATTAAGACGTCTTTTAGTTTTAATTATGTATTTTACTTACTAACCATTTATTTCATTTCATTGTGTTTGTGCAGTTGTTAGAACATTTTTGAGATTTCAACTTTGAACACTGATAAATCATTATTCTTCCTCGATAATAATTTTACTTTCCTTTGATTTTTATCCAATCTATACTAATATTACAAGGGGTTTTTTTGTTACTTCATTTCTATCCAAAGTTCGTTTACTGAATCAATTTCAAAAATATTCTCACTGTTGGAAAGCTACACTACTCTCAAGTGACATACTTAGGCTATAGTTTTTCCACGGTAAATATTTTACATGGAACGCGAGTGAATCCTAATTTTCATAGAGTTGATTGGGAAAAGCCTTGAAAGATGATGAAATACAAAAGTTACTCTGTAAAGCCTGTACAAATCTATGGTTATCTCCTACTCCTCATTATGTAGAACTTGTAGCCAACAATTAAGGAAATCGCTTAGGCGTCACGATTATTCAGAAACGTGATGTTTAGGCTGAACAACTTAATACCTTTGCTGCTAACTTTGACTGCTAGTGACACATTCAGATTTTATAACTATTGGAAGGATTTACATGCGACGATGAAGAAGATACCAATGTGAGAAGAATAACTTTAAAGTTGCCTTGACATATCATTTGAAAGTACAGGTATAACTTTCGGTAGAGAAAGTCTATGGAAAATAGGAGAAAAATAATATAACCTACTTCTATACGAAAAACGATTGGAAAGCAACCAACAAATAGATGCGTGCAGGTACGACCTATATCAATAAAACATATACTTTTGGCAATAAAACATATACCATAGAGGTTAAAATTAATTTATTCTTAGAAAAATATTAAAATATTCAGAAAAATATTAGGCTCAAAACCACCACATCAGGACATCTGTTCCCATTTCCGTTTCCCAGAAACAGACCAACGCCTCAGAAGTTACGTAAACCAATAAACCGAACTAGATCATCAGTTGACTAATTCGCAATGTTTACATGAACGATCTACGGAGCTGCGCGCGCGCAATTTTTTGTACGACCAACCAGTGACGCTGTGTTTGTCTTTATATTTAGCCATATAGGCCGTTGAACTTTGTTTAGCATTTCACGTACAGATTTCTAGACATCATTCATTGTGGTATCTCTGATCAATGGTGACGCCTACATGGAATATAAAGTCCTATTAATAAGTGTTCGATTACAATATTAAAAACTTTCTTTTGGCTTGACTGGGAGAGGCAGTGAAACTGGCATGTCACTAGTTTGTGCCAGCGATTTTACTCGTGTCATGTCTGAACTATTTCGCAAACCCTGATAAAAATAGCATGTACCCTTCCTTGATATCATACATGGGCTATCATCATTTTTTTCGAATCGACCCAGGTATTAGCGCGATCAAATTAACAAACAAACAAACTTATACCTAAGATTTTCAACGAACCAAAAATAAGAAATTATTAAAATAAACTTTATGAATTTGTAAACTCTCCAAATGCACTTTATTGCCATTTATATTCGATATAGTATGTATTGTGTGTCTATCACAATTCTTTGGGAAATCTACATTTCTTTTAAGGTTTATTTTTTTCTTTCTGAAACTTCTCTGTCCTACTTTTAAGCTCGGAAAGTTTTATTGTGTTAATTTATAGTTTTCTCTATCAATGTTACAGGCACCCATCAAAATTACTTTATAAGGACAACCTATTGGAATCTGCAGTCGGATGCCAACAAGGTGATCCCCTCGGGCCAGTAATTTTCAGTCTAGCCATTCACCCGATCATTCGAGAGCTAAATTCCAAATTCAACGTTTGGTATCTAGATGATGGGACCCTGGGAGGCGATGTACAGACCGTATTTCAGGATTTCATTCATTTAAAACATAAATTTCATTCCATTGGTTTAGAACTAAATTGTACAAAATGCGAATTATTTATTACTGACACGACTGACAGACAAATGACAATATCCAAATTTCAATCATTAGCACCACAGATTAAAATTATAGATAAACAGTCTCTCCGCCTCCTTGGGGCTCCCATCCTAGACCAATCTTTTTCTACATTCATTTCGGAAAAAATTGACAATTTCAACGATATTTCGGAACGCCTACAGAAAATTACAATGCATTCGGCCATCACAATTATTCGACACTGCTGTTTCGGTCCTAAATTTACATATTACCTCCGTTCTTCTCATCTCTTTAAACATAGCCACCTTTTAGACCCAATTGATGAAATTATCCGCCATACCCTCAGCTCCATTCTCAATGTGGCCCTGGACGACCGAGCCTGGCAGCAAGCCACATTACCCATCCGGATGGGAGGTCTCGGCGTCCGCAAAATTACCAGTATTAGTTTACCGGCATTCATATCCTCGGTTCACGGCACCGAGAAATTAGCCAGGAATATTCTTGCTTCAACACTGGTTGATTTTGAGGTGCCGCACATAGCCGAGGCTATGGATGCATGGAAAATTACTTGCCCGAATGAAAATCTACCCAGCAACCCGTCTTCCCAGAGACAGTGGGATGAGCCGCTCTGCAGAGTAACCCGGAATAATTTAATAGAAACGGCAATTACTCCTGCTGAGCGAGCACGCCTACTGGCTGTGGGTAGATGGGAGTCGGGACTTTGGCTGCAGGCACTACCGTCGTCAAACATTGGCACCATGTTTGACGACACAACTTTCCGCCTCGCTACCTGTTTACGTTTAGGAGCACCGTGCTGCTCCCCTCATCGCTGCCACTGTGGTGAGGCTGTCACCAGCCTCGGACACCACGGCCTGTCGTGCAGCCGCAGTGCGGGCCGTATTGCGCGGCACGCAAATATCAACGATATTATACGTCGGGCTCTTGTTGCCGTCGGGGTGCCAGCTGTACTGGAACCAAATGGCTTGGCGCGCGACGACGGTAAGAGACCAGACGGCATGTCTTTATTCCCTTGGAAGATGGGTAGGCCTTTAGTATGGGACGCAACCTGCGTCGATACTCTTGCGCCATCCCATCTTCCAAGTTCTGCGTGCTGTGCTGCTGCTGCCGCTGCGGCCGCGGAGAACCTCAAGCGGCGGAAATATAGTGGCCTCGTCGGCAACTATATTTTCGAACCGTTTGGGGTTGAAACCCTCGGGTCGTGGGGTCCGAATGCGCACACCTTATTTAAAGATCTGTCTAGGCGGCTGGTTGACGCTTCTCGTGACCAAAAGGCTGGCTATTACCTCGGACAAAGGATCAGCATGGCCATCCAACGAGGTAATGCTGCCAGCCTCTTGGGTACGCTCCCAGTTGACAGCGATGGGGATGAATTTTTTGACGCCTTTTAGATATAGTGTAATTTTTTTTTTTTTTGTTTTACTAGGATAGTTTTTTTTTTTTGTTGTAAATATCTGTGTATATAACTATGTAAATAAATCATGTCACGTTCATCAAAAAAAAAAAAAAAAAAATTATACGAGTATAGATTTTCTCTACAAAGTATACCTACTGTGCATGGTAAATTGAATCATTAACTTCTTGATGTCTTTGAAATGGCATTAATTTAATATCATCATCTCTCGAGCCTTTAACCAACTCTGTATGTTGGGGTCGGATTCCAGTCTACCCGGATGCGGCTGAGTACCAGTGCTTTACAAGGAGCGACTGCCTATCTGACCTCCTCAACCCGGGCAAATAATTGAATAATTTGGCAACAAATTATGATGTTAAAAATACCTGATATATGGCCACCCCACTTTAAGCTGTGGCCAACACGAGCATACGTGTCTAGTTTGGAGTACATAAAAGTGTTTTATTCGATCGGAACTGCGCTCAATAAGATAATAGAGCACTAAAGACGGTGTACAGAAAATTGCGCTTTGAAAAGCGTCTAAAGTTGATGGTTGGGAAAATATGTAGGTCAGTCCTTCAGTTAAGATTAGTTATAAGTTCAATGTCATTCAAGGAGTCAAGAGTTTTATTGAGACGTATCCTAAATGTGACACTATATATTTACCTTATTGTTTGAGAGATTTCACTACTTCCTGCCCCTTAAAAAAGTAGCTAGTCTATATTATTCTGATGTATAAGTGCTGTACTACTGCCACGTTTCATCACAACTTTTGATGATACTGAGGCAGGTTCACTGCATGTCCTGTATTACATATCCATAGATATTTTATGGGGACGGTATGGTCTACGTAGGGCAAAGCCCCTCATCAGACATTTTATGGCCATAGTATGGTCTTCGTAGAGTAAAAAAGCCTATGTTAGTCCTTCATCATTAGTACATTACCCCAGGGTAACGATTACGGGGTACCACAATCGTAATTCAATTTTTAGAGTTCCGTATCTAAAGGGAAAAACGGGACCCTATGGCCTACGACTCTAGTCCCAACAAAGACTCCACTGTTCGTCCACCAGGCTGTATCTCATAAGCCGTGATGGTAAGGCAGGTAAAATTTTCAGATAAAGGATTACAGCTAATATTATTGTTGAGTCAATAAAAAGAAATACTGAATACGCACTAGAAAATAATAAAAATATTAGGGGGCAATATTTTATTTATTTAGATAATAATATATTCTATTTAAACATGTTTTACATCTACTACCTAGTCACTACCTAGTCTAAATATTTACAAAAATAATAAGAAAAAAGGAAAATAAAAACAACTAACGTGATTTTTGCTGTTTAAAAGATAGAAGTAGGTAGGTACGGAACCCCTTGGTCACGAGTACATATTTGCTGGTTTTTTACGTGAAACCCAACCATACTAAATGACTAAAACGTTAAGTTAGACTTTGTAACAAGTCCATTGTTCCAGAGGTTTTAATGGCGGAATGCTGACGCATATCTTCAAGATGTCTCGATGGCTGAAGTGCCTCTTAGAACCGTCTTCAGTCTAAGACAAAGACAACTTAATGCTGATAAGCTTTATTATAAAAATAGAAGAGTTTTTTGATTTTGTTTTTTTTTTATTTTTTTATCGTGGTGTCACGGGAGGGGAATCTGACAGGTATCAATGAACTTAGGTACTGTCCAACTAGAGGTGACAAAAATCGTGTTAGATAAACTCTATCTGAAAACAAAGCCCAAGCTGTGACTTAACTGTAGGTAGTTATTCCACCTTGATAAATAACCTATCTAATACTGCAAGAATTTGTCAAATCGGTACAGTAATTCCTGACATTAGCGCGTTCAAACAACCCAAAAAACTCTTCAGCTTCCATTTAAATCCCATTTAACAAAATAATGTTAATTATTACTCAATAATTTTAATTGCAAGAAAACTCTCGCCAAATATCGAGAGCTCGTAGTGTCAACAGTCTGGTTGACATTCAGATACAAAAATAAATGTCTACCCTTTGTGCAGGCGCACGAGTAGGATGGTAACAGCTTATGTCAGGACACAGGAATATTGCAGAATTATAAATGTTGATTGAACTGTGGAAATAGGACTCTTTGCCAATGACTTTGACAATAGATACTTATGTCAATGTCTCCTTTGCATCATCAAATAGAACGCCTAGTGAAAGAATTTTGCTGAATAAAAGACAAGAAAGAAAAAACATCCGAATTGAGAAATTCCTCCATTTTTGGAAGTTGGTTTATCTAAGTTCTTTCTGAAGCTCCTCAATCTCGTCTCCTAGATCCTAGAATAGTCATTAGATGGGTTTTGATCATAAATGAGAACACTACGATTTTTCATATTGGACACTACAGGCTTATTTTGAGAACTTATGGTCAAGTTAAAAAGTCACTCAATTACACGCTTTATCACCCGTTTAAGTGAAAGTAGTCATTACCATAAGACAAGTTGTAAAGACCTGACACTATGACATAAATATCTCAACTGTTTCTCAGCGATTATGCAGTCAGATTCTGAAATCCAAAAGTAGGCCTAATAATTTTAAACTCTTTGTTAATTGCCTTTCGAATACCAAATCCACTGTTTGTGCTTTCACGGTTGAATCGTTTGTATGAAAATGCACAGGCATATTAAAATCCGAGAATATTTTGCAGAATGTCGAGCAGAGCAAACAGCTAGTATTTGGGTAAGACCGATTTTGTAAATTTTAAGAGGTATTGAACGGATCCTTCCATTTTTTATAAAAGTTATAGGGGCGAGCGAGGAGACGGATCGCCTGATGGTAGGTAACTGATTATCGCAGCTCATAGACAACTGCAATTCTAGGGGAACCTAATGTGTTGTCACTATCAACCTATTAAGAAGGAGTCCGCTTTCCTGGAGATCTAATTGTTCTTTAAGTTTAAAGAATGTTTAATTGTAGTTTGTCCTTCTGGTCATTCCCTACACATGAGCAGCATCGTTTGACCTGCACGCTGCGTACATATAGTCCGACGCTAAATATAGAAGTGAAGTGGCGAAGACCGCGGACTGGCCGCTCCTATCGCGGATTTTAACTTTTTTGTATGCGTTTGTGTAAAAACGCGTGCGTGTGTGTTTTGTCGTCTGTATGTGGAACAGTAGGCCTTTGAGTCTTTGGTTTTGTATCAGCTTGGCTTTAGGGAAAGTTTGAACAGGACGACCCTTTTGATATTAGGAATACATAGGCTGAGGCGGCACAGGCGTCTCCAAATACATTTTTTCTTTCAAACACTTTCCTAGTCATACGTGTCTGTTGTACGTATTTATTTAATAATCTGAGCACTACTTAATTGTACTGATCTTAACCTCGGTTTAATTACAAAAGCTTAACAACTTTTGGGCACCAACAACCATCCTAAAGTCTTCTCATTTTAAAGTCAGAGAACGAAGACAACCAGTTAATTTTGTCACTTAGCAACAAAGGTCCACTACTTACCCATCTTCTCCTGCATTCACAACAAACAAAGGCATGATATACTCCAATATAAATATAGCTTTAAATCAAATTAATGCAAGAATTTCAAAAATCCCTTCTTAATTTTCCTCAACATTGCAAAAATAATTTGAATTATTTTTAACGGATTTTTAATAAGTACAATTGGAATTTAAGTTATCCTTTGGGTGTCTGCAGATGTTAAGCTCAAGTTGGCTTAGTCACTGTTTCTGAGTAACCGCAGTGCAGTGAGTGGGTCGACGAACCGTCTCTTTGTAGATATTTTCCTTGTTTACTTACTCATAGCGATGCTGTTTGTAAGTACTTAATTATTGTTTAAAGGTTCAGTTGTAATTAAATAAGGTGACGGACTGTTATTATACACGCCTTATAACATCCAGTTAAGTAATGTAATATTTAAAGGGAAGAATTATTTGCTTTTCTTTTTTTTCTTCAATAGTTTTAAGAAATGAGGTAAGTTTATTTTTTGCGCTTCATATAAAAGTGGGACCCTAAGCTTAGGTAGTGATATTGACCATCATTAATTGATCTGTTCTAGTAAATTAAACTGTTTGGCAAGGAATCAAGTCAAGTGTCCTAGGGGTGTGGTTATGGGTGCTTATGATCATTACCAATGGATTGTCTTACCAAGGCAAAGGGCAATCCAACACAGCTTTGCAGCAGAAATCATAGGTGAGGTAGGGTGGGACCTACATGTACTGTTCGTCTCTTCATTTTAGCGACAAGAGTAGTACTGTTTTTAGTGTACCAATGATTTTACTATACGCAGTGACTAGCATTTCATAAGCTAGCTAGAATAATAACACCTCTAAGTACTTATTTCCAAATATAAATCATTGGTGGTAACTTAAGATTTTATCTCAAGATAGGCTAAGTCATGGTCTAGCGAAAAACTTAGGCGTTCTATCCACATCGTTAGTACTTAGAAATGACGTAAAAAGCCTAATCTTGATTTCTGGTAAAGCGATTTTCTACGGATTCTTTCTTAGCTGATATTGATAGAATAAGAATAACGTCGTCGATTGAAAATATTTTTGGAACGAATAGGAACTAGGTTATTTTAGTATTGTCTGTCAATATTGATTGTGGATTCAAAGAAACGTTTAAAAACACATTAATTTTTTAATAAAATATTATAAAATACATTTTTCTCGTCCTTTGCGCCTATAAACATTATAGTTAGCTAAAATAATCTTTGGTAGGTTCTTATTATTCAGTGGGCTTCCAGCAGAGTAACCCATACAGCTATTTTTTTTCTATTCCAATTTCAAACCAACTCAAATAGTCTTCGTCTTCAAACCAAGAAGTCCAAACACTAAAGACGACAAAGGTCAACGACATCTCTGACACGCCTGGTCGCGGCAACCATTGTGAATCGCACATGTAAATTATATCCGCCAATTGACTTATATGGGTCACGATAATTTGAGGTTATGAAGCGGCCGTTCGTGGTGTCGGTAAATGTGAAATCTTTTTTAGGTTTGGCAAAAGTTTGTTAACATTTTTTCAGCGTTCATTATTTTAAGAGCAGTTTAGAGATAAAAAAATCCATACTCTTAGATCATTGCGTGCGGTTCCTGCATAGGTATAAGAGATGATAGTTGCTCAACCTGTTCTTTCATACAACATGTTTTTATTTTAGTTTGTAGTATTTTAGTATTAGAAGCTAATTTTAAGTTTCTAAATACAGTTCCTATTTAAGTTTATATATCCAACAAAAAACAGTAATTGCTTACGTTTTGCAGATCTTTACCGTAACGAGGGCCACGCTGTGGGAACTAACCTCGTTTAAGTCAAACATGTGAAAATTTTTGCACATAACCATGATTTATTATTTACTTAAATTACACAATCCTTGAACTGTACAAAATTAAATATTTATTTCTGTACTAGTTTGTTTACGAACGGTTCTGCCCCGGAATCTAGTTTTTTTCTGGTTATCATAATATTTGTACTAGGAAGCTAGGAGTTTGAGGAGGTCACGTGGAGGCTTCGCTATGACTACTTGGGGCTGGTGTTTGTACTTCTATGACTACCCTAGTTCAGGGTAGTTTATTGTTTACATTAGTTGGCTAGACTTTGTTGTTTGTGTTCGTATTATTTACTAATTGGTACTCGTAGTCATAATAAACCTGCCTACTTGAAATGTTCATCGACCACTTTATACTTAGTATGGTAGAGACTTCAAGATTTCATTATCATTATCAAACTGTATATATCTAATTTTGATCCACCATAGTATCTAACGCTTTCTACTCTTGAAATGATGGAGCCTCAATTCCAAGACTTTTGAGCATCGTGAAAGAAAAGTAATTTCTCTTAATTTTGTTTGATTCAATATTTCCAATTCCGAGAGAATTATATACCTTTGTACTATTATGGAGCTATGTATCTTGGGAAAGTAACATTTTTACAACAAGGGCGCACTTCTCACTTGACTGCTGCTTTATTTCATATTGACGAACTTGCCATATATTATGATTTCATCAGCAACTTTTATTATTAATATTTTTTTTAATTAAACAAATATAAAGGTTCAAATACGTTATCGGTCAGTGAAATGAATAGACAGTAATCTTACGCGTGTCGTTAGTCTAATCGAAAAACTTTTAGGTTACTGCTGTTATATAATACTGACCTACATATAAGAGACATGAATATTTATCTAGTATTTGTCTTAGATGTGACTGAAATAAGTTTTTTTTTTTATAGGCGTTTGTGTTATACTAACGCTATGTAGAGATACATAATCAAAGTATTTAGTGGTTTTTTTTAAATCATAAATAGTTCAGTATACTTCCTCATATTTTTATTTAAAGGACGAATATTTAATTTTATGATCACTTTAGGGCTGATGTAATTTTTGTTCAATCTTATTAGCGTAATTTTCACTCTTCCATCACCGTTTTCCCGTTAATCAGAACGAAAGAAAATTAGAAGTAGCATATACCTCATCGACTGATAACTAGGAGCCTCTTTTATGGGTAGTATATAGCTAGGCCCCACAGACATACTAAAGCCAGAGACAGATCAAGCAAGCGCAGGGCCCCTAGCAATAGCACGGGGCCCTTTAGGTGGTGAACTTCCAACGGGACTATCCAGAAACAGCGGTGAGTTCGGTTGTGCGGACCCCCCTATATCTAGAGCGCCCTTACGCCAGGGGCCCGTAACAATTACTACTTTTGCAATTATTATCCGGCATTGACTAAAGCAATAAATCTAGTTTGGTCTAACAATTAGCTGGTCGTTCACGTAACTAGCGATACGGTCTATTACTAAAAAACTTGTAAACTTAAAGCGGAAACATTAAATAGTAGGAAGCGCCAAAATTGAGGCTGACAGGGAAAAGTAGTTTTGTGCACGACGTGCGTGTCGGATATTGTGTGGTCGAGTTATAGTACCCGCACACAAAAGACTAAACAGTCGACCGAGAGTTGGCCCGATAGCTGGAAAAAATATTATTTTAAGAAATCAAGAATTCTACCAAAGTTTTTAGTCCGTCTTATACCGGCATTGATCTCCATAGTGATTTATGAGCCCGAACAAGGTATCGAACGACTAAAAGTTTACAGTGTGCAGTATGTATAAGTTTGTAGTTATTGTATTGTATTGTCTATGCGCGTGAGCATTGAGGGGTGCTGGGTTGGAAGAAGTTGGATGCAATAGATGGACGCTTGATATGGTTAAGGGTGATAAGGAAGGAGTATTAATTACAATTGATGGTAAAGTTCATCATTGTAATATGCGTACCGGTTTTTATGACCCCTTATACCATGAAGGCGGGATTGGGAGAACAAGTAGGAGAATTCAAAAGGTGCGGTTTCCTGAACGTTCATATCCAATTAAAACGTTCTACCTATAGCCTCTAGGGTGCTTCCCATATCCATGCAGAATTTAATATTTATCGGTTGAGCCGTTTAAGAGTGACAATCAAACACACTCGTACTTAAATATTAGTCAGAATGAATACGTGATCGCCCCGTCATATGAAAACAAAAAGGTGTGTCCGTTGACATGATGTCATATAGAGACCTTCTTCAGACTATCTTTTCAGGGAATACCGGAGTCGTATGAATTTACTTTTTATCTCTTTTTCTATCTCTGCGATAGAGCCAATAATCTAGATGACCCAGTTTTGCTAAGGTCATATGACAATGCGGTTATCCTGATTGTTATTATTTTTATTATATACTAGTTTTGCCTCACCGTTTCAGTTGTAAAACCAGCTCCAAGGTCCTTCTCATCTTCAAAAGGCCTGACAATCTGTATAACATAGGTAGATGTACCATGATCATCAGTAAATGGGTTATGAAGGTCAGATAGGCAGTCGGTCTATTTCTGAACCAACAACTTCTATGCTTATACTTTCAAAAAACAATTGAATACATGCACAGATTAACTGTGTCACTAATTTCAATGTAATTAATTAACAAACATATATTACTTATCAAGGTCTGGAATGATTTCTAAGTAGGTATTAAAGAAACCCGTACGTCAAAATTATTCTGTTATTCAACCCGTCTAACGTCAACGGATTAATCTATAACAGTTATATATCTTTTAACCCTAAGCGTGCTTCAAAAACGGCTAACATCGTCCTCAGTCTGACTTTATAGGCAATCTTGGTTTTTTTTTCAAAATCTCATGGTGACCCGATCGGGCGATGGTCGAACGAATTCAAGCTGTGTATGTGTGCGTTTGTGTGTGTGGACACACAATTGATTGCGCATGTAGGCGTGACACTCCTCACAGGAGTCACTATTGTATTAATTGATGTTGTAGTTTATGGATATGGTATTAAGTATGTTGCCAGATTTATAGACTTGATATTAGTAATATTGACTGATTACTACTTAAATTGAAACTACTAGAAACTACTTAAATTGCAGGCACTGTTTAACATTGCATTTACCCAATAAAATGCCTCAATAATGATCTTATGGTTACTTATGCCATAAACTGAGTGTAATTAGTTAGTGGTTTATTCAAAGATAACTCGCATTGGAGTTGAGACATTTCCCAAGAATGTGTAAATCGATTTACAGCTATTCAGCGCATTCCGATAGTTACTGAAGGAACGCCTGTAGGTAATTAAAAATATCTCGCCACAGATTTTGTAGACTTGGCATCTTTTCATTAGATCAAAATAAATTTATGAGGCTATTAAAAATGTAGTCAAAATAAATAAAACACCAAATTACAGTAAAACATATTATATTATTTATTTACAATGTTTTTTTTATTCAACGCCAAGCTAAACAAAGTTCATTTACCGCCAAAAAGTTTGATTGTACCTAATTGTAAAAATAAAAAGCTACAATTTAAACAACTCATTGAATTCTATACAACATTAAACAATGTTAATTCAGGTCAGTGTTCCTAAAACAATGCGGCAACCGTCCGGTCGGAACAAGCGGCGATGCCGTATCGTATCATTACACTTGATTCATGCATCCTTGTGAAGAGTCGATGAACTTGTGCGCGAAATTGGCAAACGAGACTGGAGGCGCGCGTCGGATACCGAGCGCGGACAACGGACGGCCCCCAGCGTTGTTCGATATACATCGCTGTGTTTGACCAGCGATAGTTCGGTGTGCTCGTACATAGCCAGTAATGTATATGGTGTGATCCGCTTCAGTCGGTGGTGGTGAGGTGAAATCGCTCGTCGTGGTGCCGGGGTTGTCTCGAGCACAAGGTCGAGTGGTCCGACGCCCACCGCTATAAATACACGCAGACATGCAAAAATGTGATACATAAACATTTATGTGCCCTAATATGTGTGGATATGCGAACGTTTGATTCGTCTCGAATAGTTGGGATTTGATTGGGAACGATGACATCTTAGGACATTCAGTACATGCGTTGTTGCCAATTGTTATCTAGTTAGTAGGGACTTTATCAGACGGCCTCGTAAAGAGCAATGTTTTAACCTTCAGTGAAAGAATGCTTGAAAGATAGGTTCGGGAAATTACTAATAATTTAATTTATAAAAAGAAAAACAAAAGAAAATAACATTCTCAATATTAAAGACTTGAACTAAACTTAAGACCGAGTTAATCTGGGTAGTTTCAAGAATATAAGACATTTTATTTATCACTATAGATTGTTTGAAATATTTTAACTTAACAGTCATAAATAACGGCCTATTTACCATCTAAACAGTAGTACATTTAGGTTATTACTTCCTTCAACAGTTTTTGTATTAGCAAACAGGAAAAATACTAATACAATAGACTACAGACTAGTTTCAATGTCGGCTAAGCGTGGGGCCTCATTTTATAGGTTTTCAGCGCGGCAACACTGGCCGAAATAAAAACTTTTTGTTCGTTTTGTGAATGGAATACGTAGAACATTTAAATGGTGACTCTTTTCATAGAGTGAGTAGCCATAAAAGTGATATTTGAATTTAGAATGATGTTTAATGGAGGGAAATAGCAGAAATGGATCGTTGGACACAGTTTGAAAAGTCCATTCTTTTTTAATAAAACCTATCTGCTTAGACTTTTTCCTAACTATGTTGGGGTCGGCTTCCAGCCTAACCAAACTGCAGCTGAGTACCATTGCTTTACAAGGATCGACTGCCTATCTGACCTTGTCAACCCATTAACCCAGTAAATAAGACTGTTTGTCACACTTACTGGCTTCTGACTTTGACAATAAAATCTGACTAAACTAAAATATACAGTAGAAACCCTCAAAAAACAGATGAGTCGGCTTACCTAGAAATAATTGAAGTATTTTATATGATGACTGACGCCAATCTCTATAGTATTTTGTAATGTAGACTCAACCTATAAGCACACTGCAGACTAAACAGTCGGCCGACAGTTGGCCCAATGATTGGAATTATATTCCTAGTTAAAGGTCTCTGCACACAGCGGGCGCGGCGCAGCGGGACGGGACGGCGACGCGACACTGAGCAGTTGTATTGTAATGTACTAGATATTACGGACAACGCCACACAAAGCATCGCGTCGAGCGGGACGGCTCTGTGTGGCGTCGATGCGAATGCAATCAAACTTTTTAATCGTCTAATAACTCCCAAATGCCTGTTGTTATATGCGTACTTTAGGTGCTGTGGGTCCTTGCTGTCATTGAACATCCCTGGCAGTCGTTACGGGTAGTCAGAAGCCAGTAAGTCTGATAGTCTAACCAAGGGGTATCGGGTCTCCCGGGTAACTGCGTTGAGGATGTCAGATTGGCAGTCGCTCCTTGTAAAACACTGGTACTCAGTCATCCGGTTAGACTGGAAGTCTCGGGAAAGGAAGGGCTCGGGAGATGATGATGATGTTATGTGCGTACTACGTTTCATTTCCATACTTATAAAGCGAGCGATAAAAGTGTCGGTCGACTGAAAAGTCTGTGGTGTGCTACTCTTCAACTGGGTGTACGTAAATAATGCTTGTTTATATTCGTACATATTAATTTCTGACGTAAATTGGGCGTATGAACTAAAACTACTAGGAAATTAAGTGTCATAAACCTCAATTGGGAAATGTAGTCACGTAATTTTAGTTTGTTTGTTTAATTAATATATAAAAAAAAAATTTAGTACTATCTGTTAAGGAAAAACCTTTTATATTTATAATTTTCACAAATATGTTTACTGTTTACTTGAGCCATAAGCGTAATGTCTACTTTATCTTAAGTATTTACAGAAATGTAAGTATAATTTACTTTTTTTTCTACCTTGTACATACAAGTATTGTCCCAGTCACCTTACAAAAAAGACTTTCTACAATTAACTATGCCCCGCGCATATAGGTAACTGAAAGCAATTAGAATTTGACCTGAAAATTGAATCCGCTTAGATTACTACAGCCGATGTTAAATTACCTATGAATTGTAAAAATAATTATTATGTACAGTCAGTAACAAATGTCCATTACCATAATCAAAATAATAAAATAGATAAATATGTGTTAAAATTACCCGTAATTGTAGGTAACAACTCTGGTATTCAGTTGCATCCTGTTAGACTGGAAGCCGACCCCAACATAGTGGGGAAAAGGCTCGGGAGATGGTGATGATGTAGGTAACAACTACAGAGCAAGATAATCTGAACATCAAAATATCAGAAAAGAATTTACTGCGTTTGGTATTTTGTAATTTTGATTGTGTTAACGGACTTTTGTAGCTGACTATACTTGATAAGAGCTCAATACGTCGCTGTCATGACCTAACGTGACGTATATTTTGATATAACAATGCGAATAAACTTAGGGTCAATAAACTATACCTCTAGATATTTTTGACAACGAATAGTATTTTGGATAGTCATTGAAACTTTGTATTGAACTGAGAATCGTGGCTAATAAAACGTCTTGAAAATCCTAGTCAGTGCTAAGGGGTGATATTATATTTACCAAATAAGAATATTGGGTTCACCGAAGAGGTCCACATTTGCTTTTAAAATATCACTGCTTTAGGGAAGGGCTTGGGAAAAAATAGGTCTGGATGTTATTTATTTGTATGTAGAAAATTCTTTGACTATCCTTACCTCGGACATAGAGGACGTTAAGTTTCATTAAGTGCTCAGCAGTAGACGCCTCTGGCCGATTGTCTTCTGGTTTTAGCTCCAAACCCTTGTTGCCGTCACTCGTTATTTTTTCTAGGATGCAGCTTAAGCCAGCACATCGTCATCACCGAACCTTGAAGTTGATTCTGCAAATATCATGTCACTTCTCCAAAGAAATATAGATTGATGGAAGTCATCACCACTTCCTTCAAAGGTCAAAATGACGTTAGAATCTGCTTCTGTTGTAGAATAAGTCTTTTCATTTTTTTCCAGCATATCAAGCTTCTCCAATCTATATAATTTTCCGAACAATATTGTACCTTATTCTTTAGGGATAAAGTTTAAATTAGATTGTAGTAGCTTGATGTGCTGGTGTCTTTATCAAACATTGTTTCTATTGGTATGGAAATGAAATACACTGTTATGAAACAAAACTCAAAAAGATAAGAAAGTTAAAAATAAAATAATAAGGAAATCAATAAAAATAGATAAAATAATTATTATCTTGACATTTATCATGCATTATAAAAAACTAATGTGGCTATATTAAGTGCTTACACAGAATTGCGTCAAAATTAATTTATTGAGCCTATTTCAAAGCGTGCCATTAATATTCAGGTTTTGGCAACAGAAATTAATTATTTACTGACGGTGGTAATGTGATAACATTTTTATATTTATTTAGATTTGCCATTAAACCTGTTATTTTACAAATTAGTAGTGGTACGCTCTATTTTATAGTTACTTCGTAATTGATGGTTGAGGTAGTTATAACTTGTAAAAAAAAAAATTGATGATCTTACATATTATATTTTGTACCTACATACCTGTCCTTACCTGGAATATTACACGTTACCTTATTTCCCAACTAGATGATTTTCATACTCCTGCTTCTTACTGATTCTGCAAGTGCCCAAGATAGTAAAAAGAACCTGTTGAAAAATCAGAACACTCTAACGCAGAAAAATCAAGCACAAATTACCTATCTGATTCTATTACAAACGTACAAACTATGCTGTCGTAATATTTTTATCATAATATTTTTTTATGAAATACAGAGCTCTATCAAAATTTCAATCATTTTTATTAAGTTATTATGTTATATTAAAATCACATTAATTATTTTAGTTACGTACACAAAAAATGTTATAGACAGTAATGGCATCGTGTCAATAAAACGTGTGTATAGTTTTACGGTAAAAAAAAACTCGAAAACTTTAATTAATGATTCTTCACAGTTTCTTATATATGATCAAAGAATTATTATCATCTGTCTAGCCTTTTAAAAAAAATGTATTTGATATTTTTAATGCTTAGATATAAATTATAATAACACTTTCTTAAAATAATTTGTCAGTTTTGTACTGCTTTTTGATATCTTAACAGACTCTGGTTGGATGTTTTATTCCATTAAAGTGACAGATGACATTACATTTTTACATTAATAATAGGTATTATGACATTAATTTATATGAATAATAAAATTTTAATAGACAATGTTAAATTTAAATAAAAAATACAGTTTTTCTTAATCTAAAATATTTATCCCTTAACTCTATATAATTTTAATCAATACATATTTTCTTAAATAAATCATTCAATTTACAATAAAGCTATGAATTACCTAGACCAAAGAGAAGACAATTATTTTTACTAACACAAACACAGACACATAAATTATAAGTAATGCTAGATGTGACAACAACAGATTGACGCAGTATGCAAATGATGTTGTATTGTCAAACAAGACGGAGCGTCCAAATTACGTTATATTTATTTCGTAATACACTTCGAATTTCGTATAAGAATTTTTCGAAATGATGTTACCTAGTTTGTTAGTAGATAAATTGAGTTCTGGAAAAGGTTATAATTATAATAATGTAAGTTTTTTTACATGTGAGCGTATCTGAATCAGAGTATTTATTTGTGAAACATAGGTAGGTACAACATTACGTAAGGATCTTTTCTGGCGTAGTTTCATTAGTTGACAGGCACAACCAAGCAACATCTTATTAAGTGAAAATCTTTGTAGACATAACTTATTTTAAATTAAACATATTAACATTAAGGATCTGAAAGTTGCTATTATAATGTTAGCGCCAATTTACAACATATTTAAAAAAGATTATACTGAAATTCTAATAAAACAAAAAAATTACAGCACTAGAATACACACATATACAATCACATTTTCAAGTACACATAACACACAACATCAAAGAACGCTAAAAGCAAAAGCTTATCACAAAGCCAACAGCCCAGTTATCTGCGCGCGCGCCGGACGGACAAGGTCGTGGCGACCAAAACGTTACCCTACCGAGACGGCGACGACCGACGTCTGTGCCCAGACGCAGGTAGCTTA